>JAVKLA010000010.1:10321036-10374544 GCA_034782735.1 Sagittarius serpentarius | reverse complement strand
TTCCTTTCTGTTCTATTAAACTGTTCTTATCTCAGCCCACGAGCTTTACTTTATTTCCCGATTCTCTCCCCCATCCCACTGGGTGGGGGGGAAGTGAGCGAGCGGCTGCGTGGTGCTTACTTGCTGACTCGGGTTAAACCATGACTATATTCCACTTTAAAGGAAAAGAACTCCAATAGGCAAGTATCACCGAAAATCATTAATAACATGGATTAGTAAGGGGGCGGGGGGGGACGCAGGGCCACGATGCAGGAAGGAACTGCTTGCTCCATTTCCTACCCTACAAATCTACATGAAACCACTGTTAAGAAGACGATACAGAGCTGAAATTATCTTTGGTCTGATCAGGTACAGTGTCTAATTACTGCCATGATGACCACAGCGGCAAACAGCATGGGAAAAGGACAAGACATTTCACAGTGTTCCAAAGGACTTACGAATTTTAAAACCAAGACTTACATATGTACATATACACATAACCTCCAAAAGCCTAAGACCATGCCTTATTTTTACCTTGACTTTCTCAGGAAACCTATCTTATGTCACCACTCTGTCTGCAGATGTCTGTGTACCCTCCCCGCTTTTGAGTTCATCAACCACTTCGACCAAGTTTGGTAAAGGGGCAGAAGTCTGAAATACCACATACCTACAAGTTTCATAAAAATAAGCTACTTGGCTGAGAAACAGAGATCCTGTTAATACCTTTCCTAAGAAAGGGATGAAGAAGAAGCATGAGCTCAATCTTTGTGGAGCACCACAGGTACCAAAGACCCATCAGGAAGAAAAGCTTCTACGGGCATTCCCACCTTCAACACCAAGTAGTCCAAGTGCAAGACACATCCTAAGAGGATCAAGCTTTATTCATTCTATTTTGTCCATTTTGTTCACACGCATGTAGCACCCAGAAGACAGCCAGCAATCCTAGACTGCTGTCAGTTTATTCACTGAATGAACACAGTACAAATGAGCTCTTCCATGTTATCTCACTATTCAAAATAGGCTTAAACTACCAGCCTAGAGAAGCCAGCTTCTAAAGGCATTCCTATATAGCCCATAAGCCTCAGTTTTTCAAAACGTGTGCCAGTTGAAGGAGGAGAGAACAGGAAGGAAAAGGTTTTGAACTCTATCAGGAACATAAATGTTCCTTCATTCCATATACACAGGCAAAATTATTTCATACTTCTGATCCAGCTTAGACTAAAACTCTCGTGGTAAAGTGAACAGCCATTGCCCTTACTACTAAATTATTGTAATACTAAGTAATGTACTCACCTCTGCTGTGAGCTGTCTCTGGGCATCTTTAGCTGCTCCCAAATGCTGGACAAGTTCCTCATTTTCAACTGCACACTAAAATATGCCAAAAAAGATTAGAAATACTGTGACGTTTTGTCCTGTGATGATGTTTGTATCCTATGCTACAGATAAGTAGGAAAATTCTAACTTTTCTCAAGATCCTCTCTGCAGCAATATTAGTCCACCCGTGTTAGTTTAAGAACATTTAAAATGTTAACACAAGAACACCCAGCATCAGGCTGTGCCCTGCTAAATGAACCTCCAAAACCCTAAAACAAATGAGTATGTGCCCACTGCAATACTTGCACTGACATTCTTGTCTTATCAAAGTCATTAAGTTTAGTGCAGAATTTCACATCTAATATTTAAAATAAATTTAACTATTGTATTTGATGTATCATATATGCTTCTTTTAATAAACAGATGCTTTCTAGTCAAGTATGCTAGATATTAAACATCAAACAAGGTCACCCAGGTAAGGAGGGTGGAAAATTTCCTTCAAGCTCTAGCATACAGAGGATTGTAACTTATCTTCCAGCTACAATAGTAGCAAACCACAACAGTAGTCTTGCAACTGGATTCCTTACAGCTTTTGCCTTTTTCTGCAGATCGACTATCTGAGAGAGAAGATGGGTGATTTCTTCTTGCTGCCGTGCAGCATCTTCGGTTTTCTTTGCTAACTCTTCAGAGATACTGGCAATCTGGATGTTTGCATCCCCTTTAAGATAAGGGATTACAATTAACATCACAAACCCAAAAGCAGAAAAGTAAGCGGAAAGATGTTCTTTTGGAACATCATTTGATTCAGCAGCACCCTGCCCCAATACACAGCAAGGTACTTTTGAAAAACAACAGTAGGACGCAAAACCAGAAAGACACAAAGTGCTCATGCTGCAAAGGAGATTGTACTTTCCCTTAACACTAACATTTTCAATGCAAAACTATTTTGCAGCTGAGAAAGATTTAGCTTACAGCCAGAATTTCTGCTGTGAAATTTCAGCCAGAAATTTTCTCCTTACATCCATTTATATAAGGAAAATAAGTACCACAGAAAGACATGACTGACTGATCTGACTCTTTTTTTTTTTTTTTTAACCTGAATGATCTCAAATGAGAAGTGAAAAGAAATAGGGACATACTTAGCTCTTTTACACAGTCATTGACAAGCTGTTGCTCTTTCTCTTCATAAGTAATTGTTTCAGTCTTCAGCTGACAGGCCTAGTCAAGAAATCCACACCAAATATGCTACATTAGCATGTTTGTTCTTTGCCAGTCTGTTGCTGTACTTCCATCTGCTTCAGAAAGACAAGCTTTTCTAATCACTCCTCCAGGAAGACAGGGAGAAACTACAGTTTTTGCCCACCCTGCCTCATGCCCTGAAAAAGGGGCCAGGTGAACATTCAGCAGAGCCATTACTGTCTGGAGAAACTTGCATCAGTATCACCACATCCCCACTAGATGTCACTTGCATATTTTGCGCTAAAACTAGTAATAAAAAAAGCCCTGAACATATATAAGTATGCAGAGCTTGATCTGGTCACCTGAACAAAGCTAGGTATCATCACAAACTGACTAAATGCTTGGTTAAAATAACTGAATTAAACATTCAAGTATTTAAAAAGCATTCAGACAGTATTTGAAAAGTTCTGGCACTGTAACCATATATCCTACATAAAACCTCAGTGCTACCTCCTTCCCTGCTTTGTCTTTCCCGCTCCGATTCTAACAGTGCCAAGCGGAGCGTTGCTACACCTCGGTGGGTCTGTAACCTATTTCCAATGCTGGGGGCATGCACAGAAACCCACAGGCTGCAGCTGTAGAGAACTGCGTGGCTCAGAGGTTTCAGGTTTGGCTCCATGCTGTCCCTTGGCGGCACAGGCTGCATCTCCCTCGAAGGGAAGCCAGCACTATGTGGGGTTCTCCTATCAGCTCCTGAAGCAGTGGTGTGCTCAGGTCTAACCCTACCGTCGTTATCCTCAAACCATCTACTGCTTCCTCAAACCATCTACTGCTCATCTTCCTTGCGCGCCTTCTCAATGAAGCGTACAGCACTCTCTACTACGCAGTGTGTTGTCCAAAGATGTGACACTACTTATTTCCAACGGGCCCTGCGTTTGCAGCAGAAAATGGTAACAATCCTCTGTTTTCATACATTCATTCTTAGCTCAGAAGTATTTCTTCTGCTATACTCTGCTACATGCTTGCAAAATGGTAACATGCTCCCAAAGTTTAGAAGTTGCATTGAAAATATAAGATTATTCATAGGATATTCAAGTATGAAGTCTTACTTCTGACAGACAGGGAACAGTAAATAAACTTTTAAAAACCGTGTTGTCTGTGAAACAAATATTACCAGAAATAAAAGGCAAGAAAACCACATACAACTTGAAGTATTAACAGCCTGACTTGAAACACAAATTGAAGGTATTTAATGCAAATTTAGGTTAACACTTTTTATTTTGACAAACAACTGAATTTGTACCAGAGAGACCTTGCCAGCCTACAAACTTTAGCTCGGCAGCTGAAGTCACCCATATCTACCAGGTCAGCCCTTTAATACCTGTTTCAAAGTGCAGTGCCGGGGCTCCAAAACCTGCCCGTGCTCCTGCACATTCTTTTGGCAAGGAAACTGCTTGGCATATAGCTTCACGTAGCTTCCATGTTTCAGCCTCCCCTTCGTTTAGAAGGATAAAGGACGGCGATTAAACAACTACAAAGACATCTGTGTCACATGTGGAATTATATACTCTTAATTAGACTCTCTCAACTTTTAATACACGCTTCTCAATACCTGTGTTCTAGCATTTAAATGAACAACTGAATTAAGCAAAACACAAAGGGAGCAATTTCACCTCAGATCTAAGCACAACATTCTCCTCTTCAAGGTCCTTGAGTTTCTTTTGAAGAGAATCCAAATGAAAGTAGTTCTGGACAGAGGAGGAAGATTCATTCCTCTTCAGCCTTGTAATGAAAACAACAGTTTTAATTCATTTTTACTTGTATTATGGCCAATCTCACAGAAGAAGAGACTGAACAGAAGTCTCAAAACCAGCCACGAAACACGGCTTGTTCGTGCCAGTATGTTTGAGCAGCTATATATTTGCAGTGATTTTTAAAAGAGAACACTTTTTAATTTGTTTATTATTACACACATTTCCTATGGAAAAGTTATTCAGCCAAGGCTAGGAGAAAGGAAACCACCTTACTACAGGGAGCAACCCAATAGCTTCCCGATTAATGCTGCACATGCTTCACCAGAATGCAGCGATAACTTTGCAAGCAAGGGCAGACAGCCCCTCAGAGCCCGCAATGTTGTTCAGCCAGTTAATTGCCTGGAACCCACGCTATAAGCCGTGCTTTATTTCCTTTCATCTGCTTGCAGTTTTTCCATAGCGCCTTCAGGTCCTTCAAGCGCAAAGGTCACACACGTAGCACATTCTGGCACAGCACGCAAAGGTACGTGGTGTAGTGGGGTACTGTAAGTGGAACCTATGTCTGCCTTGCCACCACAGTGACCCAGTTTCTGTGAAATTTGGAGCGCCGCGTCAGCAGCCTCCCTGTGTACCCCTCCCCTCCTGACTCTTGTTGGCACCTGGATAGCCAGCTGGTCCAGTGCAAACCCTTCCAGCTGGTGCCATGCACCAACTTCAGAGTCCCATTTAAAGTTCCAGCCGATACAGAGGTCATTTTACTACTTTTCAAAGCTATTAAATTATCCAAACTACCCATGCTTAGTACCAGATGAAGGCTCAGCGTTGTAGATCGATGAACTTACGGGGTGGAACAGATGGACTCTGGCTCGCTTTCTTCAGCAGCACTGGTATAGAACTGGAGCAGCTCATCTTTCATGGAGAGCTCATGCCGCAACTGAGAAACCTGCACAAAGAAAGAGCTTGCAGATCAGTACGCTGATTTTCTGGGCATGTTCTTAAGCAAACCCACTATAAATTAGTTAGTTATTCATGCTCCAAGCACCATCTTCAGACTAAATCAAGAGGCCAAGACTGGAACAGACCAGAACCTGTTCCTTTATTTCTTAGAAAGAAGGAAAAGTGTACCTTTTAAATTAGCCCTTAAACGTTCTTTTTTAGAAGTTCAAAAATGCAATTATCCACTATTAGACATGTTTCTCTTTCACCTTCTTTAAGGTGAGCAATGCTGATTCACTACTGCATTAGTCTAGATCCACATCCACAGAAATGGATATATTCCAATGACACTGCAAGAAATTAATGTGGCACAACCAAGCCAAACATCATTTTTATCCATTTTATGTGATGACTGTCACCTTCTGGCTTAGATAGAGACCTTGCAGACCTCAGATACAGACACTTCTTCCTCTCCAAGAGTCTTTATATAAAATGACAAAAATGCTTGTGTAGTAAGGTTACATTTGGGACTGAACTGCCTGTTGAGCTGCAGAACACCAACACAGCGGCAGGCTGCCGTTCTGAGGCTGCTGCAACGCTGGAGGCTGCAGTCAGTTTCTGGGTGTAGTTTAGGCTTTGGATGACTCCAAAAACGAGTCCAGTAAGTAGTATGTGTGAGTCCCACACTTGGTACATACATGCATCAAAAAGGAACAAAACATCAAAGTTGGGTGGTTAAGATACCTTGTTATTGCGAGCTCCACAAACTTAATCTTGGTTAATTTATATTGCGATTCTCCAAGAAATGGTTTAAAGCCCAGTTACACAGTAGCCCTTACACCACTTTACAGCTGCAATTTAAGACCCGCGGCAAGAGATTCATTTTTATCTCCCTTGCATAGCTATAAATAGCATAACTGATCAGACAGATCTGTTCTCTTCCCCTTGCACCGTAAGATTTGGCCCTCAGTTTTTACTTTCCAACACACAAATTACAGAGCACATTTGTTTTTATTAGACTTCTGCTTTTTGTATTGTAGGCATATTTATATTTGTAGTTATTACTGGCAAAAAAAAACCCAGAGAATAGCAATAAAATAGATTTAAACTGCATTTTCGTCAAACAAAAAGCAGACTGAATGCAATAAAGCACTTAAACTGCAGAATTTCAAGCAAACAAATTCATTTACTTTACTAAGGCTATTCTGTGTAATCAGATGTGCTAAGGCACCAAGTCCTCCTGAGACATGGGTTCTAAAATGCAAGGGTGGAGAAAAAAAACCACCAAAACCCAACCAACCACATTTTGGAAAACCATGAAACAAAATCTGCACATTAATTTTGGGAGGTTCACTTTCCCCATTTCAGGAAGAGTTGAAAAGCTGAGCCAAAAATAACAATTTACTTCCCTGCAGCACATTATGGCTCAGTCTCCTGCAACAGAAAGGATTCAGATGCTATCAGTGGGTGGGCACTAGATCATCTCCAGCTTTTGCTACACTTTTTTCTCTATGAATTACACAGACTGAGGATACTATTTTTACTGCCGTTTCCAAGCATTCCGGTTCTCCAAAGGAGGGTGAACAGCCAGCAGGGGTGACTTTTTAATGGACCAGGACCAGAAGCAAGGGGCACAAACTGAAACACAGGAGGTTCCTCGTGAACATGAGGTACAACTCTTTTACTGTGAGGGTGACCCAGCACTGGCACAGGTTGCCCAGAGAGGTGGTAGAGTCTTCATCCTTGGAGATATTCAAATAACTGTCCGGACTTGTCAGTACTAAGTTAAATGATTGGACTAGATGATCTTATAGGTCTTTTCCAATCTAAGCAATTCTATGATTCTATGACACGGTCCTGGGCAACCGGCTGTAGGTGGCCCTGACTTGGAAGAGGGTATGGACAAGATGACAGCCAGAAACCCTTCCAAGTTCAATCATGCTGTAAAACGTGGAAAAAAAAAACCCCAAAACCCAAACCTCACTGCAGGAACTTCCAGCAACACCTGCCTTTAATGTAGCATTTTGTGGTGTGTTGACCCCAGCCAGCAGCTAAGCACCCACCAGCTGAGCACGTACTCTGCCCCATGACCCCCATGGGATGGGGGAAGAGAATCGTAAACACAAAAGCAAGAAAAACTCATGGGCTGAGATAAAGACAGTTTAATAAGTGAAGTAAAGTTGCCCCTGCAAGCAACGCAAAACAAGGAATTTATTCACTATTTTCTATCAGCAGGCAAATGTTCAGCCACTTCCTGGAAAGCAGGTCTTGGCACACATAACTGGTACTTGTGAAGACAAACGCCATAATCATGAATGTTCCAGCTTCTTCCTTCTTCCCCTGAGCTTTTATTGTTGAGCATAACAACATCAGGTATAGAATATCCCTTTGGTCAGTTCGGGTCAGCTATCCCTGCTGTGCCTCCTCCCAACATCTTGTGCAGATGAGGGGCAGAGTTAAAAAAAAAAAAAAAAAAAAAAAAAAAAGAAAAGAAAAGAAAAAGGCAGAAAGAAAAAAAGAAAAGAGGAGAGAGGAGGCAGGAGAGAGGAGGCAGGAGAGAGGAGGCAGGAGAGAGGAGGCAGGAGAGAGGAGGCAGGAGAGAGGAGGCAGGAGGCAAAAAAGGCAAAAAAAAAAGACAAAGAGAGCCTCAATGCTGTGCAAGCACTGCTCGGCAATAGCCAAAACACTGGTTGTTATCAACACCGTTTTAGTCACAAATCCAGAACACAGCACCACGTCGGCTGCCATGAAGAGTATTAGCTCTATCCCAGCCAGACCCAGTACACGTTTTCACACGGCAAAACACAGGATTTTGTTTATGAACAGAAAGGACCTCTTCTACGTTTTCACAAGCCACTGCAACGTGTAGCCTTTGGAGCAAACGCTACCACGCTACCCCTGCACAACGTATTGTTACCACGCGATACCAACTGAGCCCTTGCCCCACATGGGACAAGGCCCATGAGCTGTCAGCCATGCTTAGCTCCCAGGACTTCCGCCTGTTCAGGCTTTTAATTCGCTCCACTGCCCTGGAAGCTTCGCTCAGCTTCAGAACTATGTCGTGAAACAGCTGCAACCTATCTTAGAAATAATTTAAGGTAGAAGATAAAAGGATCCTCACACAGAGCACAAGAGTTTAGAGACAGGGGACCTAGCTCGCAGGAACAATCCTTACCAAATCACAAACAACCGTTTCAAGAGTCCAGCTGACTGTTTTCCTGACTGACAGCAGCTAAATGCTTAGCAGGCTGGAATGATTCACTTAAAATGAAGACACCCAGTTCCACTGTATGTAAATAACAAGCATGCAAGCACCAAGCCAAAGAGCATTTCTATCTTTCCAACATTACCTTCTACTCTAACAGACCAAACCCAATGTTCCCTTTTTTAAGCCACCATTCCAGATTATAATTCAGCTTTTTCTTTCCTCTCACTTTACACAGAGCAAAATCAAACCTGGACTTTAAAACCAGCTGTCACCAAAACACAAACTCTCATATGTGACCTGGATCAAGAACAACAGGACCAGAGGGCTGTATTACTCAGATGTTACCACAGGTTTGAGGTGGTGTTATCTGAGGACTGACGCTGTGTTTGAAGCGCTGCCTTTTTAGCTTCAGAAACACATGACAAAATCTGAAAAGGAAAAAGAAGCGTCAACTGGGAAATTTAGAAAGATTAGGAGAAGCTGAAACCTAATGACCTACTCCATTCCAAACACAGTTCACATTGTGACAGTTTACATTGCTTTGATGCTGCGCACTAATTTCAAAGGAGACAACATTAAATTGTGGGTAGCACCATCCCAGTGAAAAGGGACAATGTCTTGAGATCAGAGCTGCAGCACTCTTATTGAACGTGGTAATACCACGGCAAGTAGACACACTGTACCTCAGAACTACACTTCTGCTGCTGAAAAGGCAGACACCCATCCCTGTAACTGAAACAATTTATAATTAAGAACGTTTTCTCAATATAATGTTCGTGCTTTTAGTATATAATTCTGAAATAGTAAGCTGAGACTGAAGTGTCTGTGCACGCAGTATAGTGCTTGCTTCAGCGCACTCACCTTTTGTTCTCTAGCGCACTACAGGAAAAGCCTCGGTTCCATCAGTTTTTACTGAACATGATCACAGCCCCTTCCTAAACCTAAACAGCACCTAACGATACAAACTCAAAAGACAGCCCCAACAATCTAATGCATTTTGCACAGGTCTGTATTACTTTGACATGCACCTAAGAATGTGCCATGTTACAAGTACACAGGAAAAACTTGAGCTACTTAATGGAATGGCCAGAAGGTTTCGTCAGGACAAGTTCGGTAGGTCGAAGAAATGTAAAGCTAAATTATCCATGCCATGATACATACACCAATAAAACCTTAACTTTATACCACACACCAGAAAGAACTTGTCTATATATTACAGAAACCACAGATCCCCCAGACAAACCATTTTTAGGCCGTTTTTATGGAATTCAGAAAGTACCAAATAAATTCTCTTCTCTTATGTCTCGCCCTTAGAGACAGTTGTCTTAGTTACCATTCTGTTCAAACATGCAAAATTCAGCTTTAATGGAAAATCCGAAACCTACTAAAGGCAGATTTTCAACATTAAAAGGTGTCATGACTTTAAAGCCTGATGAGCTCTGCCTCGAAAGCATCCGTTTCTGAAGGAGTCAAAATGACTGTGTGAAAGACGGGTGTTGATAGAACATATGGCCCAACACGTCAAGCCACCTGGTAAGAAGCTTATTTCTGGTAGCACTTTTCCTAATGCTGCTCCTGAGTCCCTCTAAATAAAACCAGACCTGGACAGAGGCAGCCCATCCCTGTCCTCCACCTTCCTCAATCAAATCATCCATTCCGGATGTATAGTATGAATGCACTGCCCTGCCCAGTCAGTACACACATGCCTAGTAAATGCCAGATTGACCAATGTACAAATAAATCGGTCTGCCACACGACGGGACTTGGGCAGCAAGCAAGAGCGCTCCTCTAGGACAGAAGAGAATCAGTTTTCCTTGCGAAAAAGGGTAGGCCACACCAAAGGATATTATTTCTATGTGTGTGCTCCGCCACCACGTATTGCACATCTGGGATCCCTCCATCCATGCTTTATTCATCAGTCCATCTCGGATATAATTTAACACCACACGTGCCTGAGCAGTTTTATTAGGAGCCATTTTTAAAGTTTTTAATCCACTGTGGTTCATTGTTCTCCTGCTCGCCCTACAACTGTGAGATTTCTCTCTCTTGCTCAAAGCCACATATGGATGAGATTCACAAACCAAGGTCACTGTCCCAGAGTAGGAGAAACAACATTTGCCCATAGCTCAGTTAGTCAGAGTTTAGTGGCACTTGTAGTTAAAGATAAAGGGCTCTTTTAAAGCTTCCTGTATGGTTCCATCCGAGATACACCTATCAAAAATCTGCCAGTACCTATTGCATCCAACTCCGCATTCAGAGGAATACAGTAAGGAATAGCAACCGTATGAATATTTGATTAAAAATTCAGTGGTATCTGGAAGACATAAGGTGTTACTTGAAAGAATGTAAGTTTTCTGGTATCTTTCATAGATCACACCAATGTGTGAGCTCGCAGCCCAGAAAGCCAGCTGTATCCTGGGCTGCATCAAAAGCCAGCAGGTCGAGGGAGGTGGTTCTGCCCCTCTACTCTGCTCTGGTGAGCATCCAGCTCTGGAGTCCTCAGCCAACGAGAGCATGGACCTGTTGGAGCAGGTCCAGAGGAGGGCCACAAAAATGATCTGAGGGCTGGAGCACCTCTCCTATGAAGACAGACTGAAAGAGTTGGGGCTGTTCAGCCTGAAGAAGAGAAGGCCCCGGGAGACCTTCTTGGGGCCTTCCAATACTTACAGGGGGCCTATATGAATGATGGGGACAGACTTTTTAGTAGGGTTTGTTGCGATCGGACAAGGGGTAATGGTTTTAAACTAAAGGGGGGTTGATTCAGACTAGATAAAAGGAAGAAATTTTTTACGATGAGGGTGGTAAGGCACTGGATCAGGCTGCCCATAGAGGTGGGAGATGGCCCATCCCTGGAAACATTCAGGGTCAGGTTGGACGGGGCTCTGAGCAACCTGATCTAGTTAAAGGTAGCCCTGCTCACCGCAGGGGGGTTGGACTAGATGACCCTTAAAGGTCCCTTCCAACCCAAACCATTCTACAATTCTATCAAGTGAGAAACACATGTACCATCATACTACCACACATACAGGGGAAGTATGGACAAAGCAGGGGAACAAGGACAAAACAGGTAGAAGAAAACAGTGGGTATAGCAACTCAAAACGAAAAGAGCAGTTGGTTTCAGAGGAAAATTAAATCTGAGGCAGAGCAAAATTCAATGGCTTGAGGTTCTTCTTCCCCCTCAAATCACCTGATTCAAGCCAACAGGTCAAATTACTTTTTTGATCACATTTCTAGAAGTGTACATGCTATAAAAATGGCTGACCAAACTGCCGCAACACAGATTGACCTGCTATGGACAGGATGCCCAAGAAAATTAAGTATGGACAAGGTGAAGTTAGAAGGAAAGTTTGCCCCATTGCTGCAGATACAGCACTCGGGCATAAAAGTCTTACCTCTTCCCTGATGTGTTCTACTTGCTCCTCCAAGAACTCATTTCTTTCTGTCAGTGATTTATTTTTCTTTAACAGCGACTGACCAATCCGAGCAGCTAATTCTAAGTCCCGTTCTTTCTGTGAAGCATTAAGAAAAGAAAGCTAATTTCAAATTTTTTATTCACCAAAGGATCAGAGGGAGGGTAAAATTGTCATGAAAGGGAAGGAACAAGCACTTAAATAATAAAAAGACTTTTTCCTTCTGTGAGGGTTTGTTTGGCTGGGCTTTTGCTAATTTTCTTTTTCTATTCCTGCTTATGTTACACCCACTTTATTCAGAAAAGACTGACCCATACAGAGTTATTGAACAATACACATGAAAGCACAGCTTCAAGGTCTACAGTAAAACAACGTAAGTAAAACCAGATCTGCTTCTCTATTAGAGCTTTGAGAAACTACTGAGGGAAACGATTCCATCACCTTGTTATACCATTTGCAGAATGCAACCACAGAGCTTCAGAGGTTACATTTTAAAGAATCCAGAAGCACAGTAAAAATACCAAACAACTTAAGCATTTCAAAGCACTGTTCAGTTTCCACTGATCCACCTTGAAATAGAAGGCTGTAAGCTGTGCAGGAGCAGAAGCCGATTCACCACAGTGAATGTTCAGCTCCTATTTTCTTCGTGTATGTACATCCATTAGTGCTTTTGTACAAAACCAAATCCTATCTCTTTCCTTTTTGCAGATGCTCAAATCTACGTTAAGTGGTTACCCTAGTACCATGCTTGGCCCCTTCCTTCTTCATGGGAAATAACCCATCTAGACAGTTCACCACATGTACCAATAAAAACTAGGAGCTTACCCTCTTGATGACATGTACCTATACACGTTGTAATCTGCCTGGGAGAGGATGATAAACTGCATAAAACTTTGTGCCGTTCATTAAGCATTTCTATTTATCATTTTCAACTACTAGATCTTTAAAACAGTGTGAAAATGGTGCTAAGGTTAACTCCCCACTTACCTTTAGTTCAACACCATTTGAGGAAGAGTTTTCTCCCTGTCACTGAAAATACTGTTTGGGGCTTCTTTACCCCCTCAACAGCCATCCAGATTTGATGACTAAAAGCTACCTTATATCATGTATACATTAATGACAATGCCTACAAAACCTACAGCTACCGATCACATGGGTATGAAGTCAATGAATTTGAATGAAGAGGCTTTCATAGTGGAAAAAAAAGGAAGTTACATAATAATCAGTAAATAAAAAGAGAGGTTATTGATCACTGCTGTACCTACAAATAGCATTTTCCAAATGGTTTCTGAAGGTCAGGCTTATATTTGCATTGAAAGCTACTGGCATTATCTAGCCATAAAATCTTTATATAATCTTACATACAATCTTTCAGAACAACAGGTCCCACAAAGTTATCCAAAAAACGTTTGGCTTGCATATCAAGCCAACTTATTGTTCAGTAATTTGGCTCACTTCATAAACACGAAGCAGAAAAAAAACATACTGCTGCAGCTTGGACTCTAAAGAGGAAGAGCTGTCTAGCAGCAAGGTTTCTAACCTCAAATCTGAGGAAAGTAAGTGTATTTCCAGGCTTTTTAATTAACCTCCCTAGACTTCCTACACAATTTTTAGCAATTCAGCTCTAAATCTCAGTTTGGGGTCAGGCCTCTTACTCACAGCGATAAGGAAAGGATTTATTACAGGACTGTGTAAAAAAAAAAAAAACAAAAAAAAACCCCCCAAAAAAACCCCACAAAAACACAACCTGAAGCCAGACACATTTACACTATTATTATAAAGGGATGAGAAAGGAAATTCACAGAGGAACCTGCTCCTGTTCTTACCAGATACCCGGGCAGGCCTGGCGTCACTCCCTTTGCTTAGTTTTAGGGCAATAGACACAGATTTTCAAAATATCTGCACCATGTTGTTTTGAGATCTTCTCTTTCCCATCTCCTCCCCAAAATGATGCATCTTTCATCCCGCCAACTTTGTAACACAGTCATTTGAAGCTTGCCAACAAGAAGGACAGACAAGGGGTAGCTTTGGGGGTTTTTTCTCGCTTGTGTGTGTGTGAAGGTAAGCACAAGGGGTTACACCTTAAATTCTGCAAACGGATGTAATCTCTTGTGATAACCATCATTTGGAGAACAGAGAAAGGAGCTGTAAGTGCACGTCTGCCTAGGAACAGAGTGATTCCATCAGAAATGATGGCCAAATAAAACAAAAAAGCTCACTGAAAGTTTTCGTTTTATTAAAGGTTCACCTATTACATGCTCCCCCACTTCTCCTTTGCTATCATCCAAGAAAGGGAAGTACACCAGAAGCTTTAAAACATCAGCTCAGCAATTCCTTCTAGCATCGCTCCCGTGAGTATGATTTCGGGATCTATAGACATTTGGCTACACAGACTCAGGGGAGGAAACAGTTTGGCAGAATGCTGCATCATTACTAGAAGGAACCATGGAAACAAATGCAAGTAAATCTCAGCCAAACAAGACAAAGAGAACAAGACACAAACAGGTAACAGACTGTTACTACAAGTTAATGGATTATTCCAGGACAACTCTTTTAGGTAAAGCATCAGTTTTAACTGATATTTCATAGAGAGTTGTTAAACAAGTTCAGCTCAAAGCTGAACGCAAAGGACAAAACGCAGGACTTTGTACTGCGATCGGTTTTATCAAGCATAGGTGGGAGATGTCAGCATTCCCATGCTTCTTTCCTTGCAGTATTAGAGGGAGAATAGACCGCTCAATGTGTCTTGGCTAGACATACCCCATTTTTGACATTGCTACTGCAATAAGCAAGCAAATAAATATGAAGGATTAAATTACACTCAGCCATGAACTAATACAATTGTAACAGTTTTCACCTAAAGAATTCTTCATAAACGTTATTTGGAAAAATCACTGCTCAAGTTTACTGTAGAAAAGCAGCTAATTTCAGTCAAACAATTTATCATGATATTTATTGAATGTAAGCATTGTAGCGTGACAGTTGCTTCTGACGTTTCTTGAGTGCCAAGGATTACAGCAGTAACAACTTACATAACAATGGTATTCAAAACAACAACAACAATAAAAAAAACAAACAAAACCAACACCAAACCAACCAAACATAAGGCAAAGAGGAAAAGGTTTGGAGACAAATGGAGTATCAGATATTTTCTAATTTTGTGTCTATGCACTTCTCTGGAAAGACATTATCTGAGATAATTATTATGACTACAAGACTATTTGTGAACTTTTTTTTTTTTAATTTTAAAGAGAATAAATCCATCAATAATAGTATTATTAGCTTTACATGTACTGTAAAAATATGTGTCATTTTAAGATTATCCCCCCCCCCTTCATTATGGCAAATATTTAGTCAAGAGCAAGATAAATGGCCTCAACTGAAAAATCAGCACAAGTAACAAACCCATATGACTGATGTAAACAAATGACCTTTATTTAGAAAGAATATTTACCTTACCAATGAAATAACGTGTACATACACTCGGACACTTATTCATCCTCATTGGAGGACAGTCTATCAACAATCCTTAGTAGTGGTACCATACAATTTCTGTACTACTTTCTCATACTGTGTATGGGTCCTTAAAGAGATGTAATACTTGCCTCTTCAAGAAGACGTGTAACAGCATCTATGTCATTGTATGTTTTAGTCATCTGGCCCACTCTTTCAGCACATAAAACTGTGAGGAAATAAAATAAAACATTAATCACATTTGCAATACTATTAGGGGGGAAATATCCTTTTAAGAGTTTAGGTTTGCGTAAGTTTTCATCCTAAAACTACTTATGTCAACTTTCAGGTAAGCATATCAAAAGCTAAAAAAAACCCCAAAACTCAAAAAATAATCAAAGCTTCAAGTTAAACTGAGAATAAAGCGTTTCTCTTTTGTAATGAGTATTTGCTTTTGTTAGTGGCAGAACAAACCATTACAATGTTAAAACTTTCTTCTCTGAAGAGGAATCTCTTGAGTTTATAAAAAAATAAACAAGGATGAAGTGAAAACAGATGTTCTCAGACACATAATTAGGATTCTATCATGTCACCTGGTCGTGGTATTACATACGGTGGAGTTACTCCATGAATAAACAACTCCAATACTGTTAGCAACACTGTTCAACATAAAGTTACTATGTCACATTAAGTTGATACGAGCCAGGTTCTCTGGTATGAGACAGTAAAGTAAATACAAAATGCACGCAAAATAATAAATGATTCTTATAATACCTAGACCACACCATAGTGGCCACAGTATCACTCATGAAAAATATTTACTTAGACTGGATGAGATGATTAATCACTAAGGTGGAACCAGGAGTTTTGTCAGACTGAAGAATGTATGCAGAAGTTTAGTCTACCACCACAGGTGATCCTTTAAGAAGCTACACCGACTTCTATAGAAGTCTGCAAGATTTCGAAAAATCCACCAATAATCAGACAAAACAACACTGCTTTCTGCTCTGCCTTTATATTCTTTTTATTTTCAGCTACACTTATTCCTCAAATCCTGTGATTCTGGAAAAAAGTGATTGTTAATGAAGTTGAGTTGATCACATGGACTACGGGTTACCAGGCTGCTGTAGCACAAATTGTTCTTCAGGGGATTTACCCTTGACAATGTCAGTTAAAGCTCAGTCTGACAGATTAGCTAATGTTGCTCTAGCCTGCATTAAGGCAGGGGTGGGGGGAGAGACAGATAAGGCCTAACAAGATTTAAAGGGGAAGGGAAGTGTCACCCTAAGGAAAAAACACTACCCAATTTATAAAGCTACAATCTACAAATACATAAACACACAGCTGACCACCGCTAAGACATGTCAGTAATATATCAAATGCAACAGCACTGAGGTATCTGTTGAAACGCTGGAGGATTTTTTTTTCCATACTTAAATATCAGAAAGTTGCTTAAAACACGGCAAGAAGTACAAATTGTTTCCATTTATTTTCCCATTTCTCAAATCCTATTTTTGGGGATCAAATCCTGAAAACATTTACAATATTTAGTGACATCAGTAGTGCCAGTGAACTCCAAAGAATGCCATTCAATCGTATTCAAAAAGTAATTACACTTATGTAAATAATTAAGTCTGAAAGTGGTAACAGTAAAAAGTTTACACATCAAAGTAATAATTTGACAAACATTACATAGCAATATAAAGAGTAAATATAGCACTGCACAAGAAAAATACAGTGCATCTGTAAACTACAAGCTGTATTAGTCAAAAGCAGACTAATGAGGATTCCACAGAAGAAAACTGAAGTAACTTGCAGAGAACATCAGCTGTAATAAACAAAGGGGTTAAATAGAAGCTGTCCATAAAAACTTCACATAAAGACAGATGGTGTCACATCCACAAGACTATTCACAATTAAAAAAAAAAAAAATTAATATCACCATGAACGCAATTCTTTTTTAAACATTCTAAGTTCATAAGTCATGTCATAACACATTTATCAGAAACCCTGACGCTAGCAGGTTATTTTCCAAAACAACTGTACACTAAAGTAGTTCCCTTGGTAACAACATTCCCTCACTACTATAAAGTAACGTTTGAGATTGTCATTAGCTCATTTTAACTCCATACCTAGCACTAATAACCACTTGATTATGACTACGGCAGCCTCGCACCATCCTAATTCAGGTGAATGTATAACTTTCCTAACATCCAAGCTGATAAAAGGACAGTGCTCCCACAGAGAGAAAAAGTCACTCAGCTGGGAGGGTGATAAAGGTTGATTCACGTGGCTGGTTGCTTGGCTGTTCCTTCAGAACTTGCCATTTAATCTTTAACGCAGCAGGGTAACACCACACCCTTATCACAACAGACTTACTACTAGCAAAGCAGTAGTGACCTGGTCACTGGTAGCTTTTGTATCTCAAAATTTCCATCAAACTTCTGTTGGTCATTGCTAAAACAGAGGTCTTCATGTACTGCTTTGCCAACGTGGAAGGGTTTCAAAGCAGAAATGATATCTTATGCATCCTCTTCAACGTCCAAGCCAACGTGGAAGTGTTTCAAAGCAGAAATGATATCTTATGCATCCTCTTCAACGTCCAAGTGGAAACAAACTTCAGTAGAGCACATATAATAAAATGCCTCCTCCAGTCAACTACCTTCTATTGGCACTCAACATACAATACAGCAGAAACACAGAGCTACTAACTAAAACGAGAGTTTTCCTTTTGGAAGGAGGGCAAACTTGCAAAGGTGTTGCTCTCCATCCCTCAGAAACCAAGGCTTGTGGGGAAGAGAAGGTGAAAAGCGAGCGAATAAAAACAATTCAGAAGAAGCATAAAAAAACCCTCAAAACTGTGTCTCAGTATGTAGTTACTCAGCCTCCACAGATTACAAGATAACATTTGGCCAACTGCTAGTGCAGTGATTTTTATTTCCTTAGTGTTAAAAAATCTACCACTGAAAAAGACACTATTTTTAATGATCATTTTGAGCTCTGATCAGTGAAGTATGGAGGGGGAAAAAAAAAACCACTAACTTCACATCTCTAATGGATTCTGCATGGTAGGTTTCTAGCCTGCTGGAGTTTCTGATGAGTATGAGAGTCTAGTAACACTACTGTAAAGAAAAAACAAGAGCAAATGAAGGACAGTGCTCTGTAATACGAAACCTACAGTGCCAATTTACTGACCTCTTTTTGCTCACTTGCAAATCAGTAGTATTTTTGCTTGAGGGTGATAGGAAGCGCAGTGTCTAAATGCATGGATGCATGCAAACATCCAAATCAAATACACTTTGCATCCCTCAGTTTATGGAGAAGGCTGTTAGACAACAAAGAAAGAAAGAATGATAATAATAATAAAAAGTCCACAGCATTAGGAAGGACCACAGAATTCCAGAAACACAGAATTAGAAAACGTGTTTTGGTAACTGCTTTGAAACTAATGTCACAGATCCAAAAAAGGAAACAACAGAGAAAGCTTCTGTCACATTATTTTCATGGCAGCATTAAATACATGCTACCGGGGACATATTTGCGGTTCAAAGTATCTGGGTTTTTTTTAACAGCCAAACACACAAATGGATAAATGCCACACAGATCAAGTATTTCCTCCGCCTTGAAGTACCCAGCACCATCTTCATACCCTCTTAAAGCTTGCAAATTTACGGGTACTCACAGTCCTGTTTCCCAATGTGAGTAGAGCTGAAAGGATGTACTCTGCGTTTACTTCTCATCATCTATTTCATGCAGCATCTGACAGGAAGCTTCTTTCAGGCTCTGAGCTCCACACTGACTAAAGCACTGATTCCCAAGCTGAGGATGCTCAGGGAGAAGGAGGGAAGGTACGTATCTTCCCGGATTGCTCCCTGAAAGTCACGCAGCCATCTAGCATGCGGCTTAGAGGAAAAGCATGTTTCCAGGAACAGGAAACAGCCACGGAAGGGAAGGGGAGCGAGAATACCACCATTGGGAGCTGTCCAAACAGCTTCTGTCTCCCTCTGCTCACAGCTCTGTCCAAACACTGAAGATACAATGGGAAGCTCATCGCATCCTAAACGTTGTGCGTCGAGACGTACAGAACACAGACGGCAACACTGACTGACCAGCCGCGCTCCCAACTGCCCGATACCACTTGACAAACATCGGCAGAGACCCCTGTAGACTCCGACTCCTCAGCTCACGTTGGTTTCATCGCTGAAAGGCTATTTTTGCACTCCACGGATAAAGCACTTGTTAAAAAAAAAAAAAAAATAAAAAAATTCACAGCTTCAGTTCTAGAGCCACCAGTAGTTACGTTCTGGCACCGGTTACTGCGAGCACTCCATTGACTTGAGCCAAGCACACGAGCAATTCTGAAACTGTGCCATGTTACATATATTCCCTTTCAAATAAACTCAGGAAAATTACACCTAAAATGTGCCATCAGCTCTGTTACTGCTGCAGACTAGAAAGATTTTACGCATTTAAAGATAAACACGGTAGCTGCTCCTCCGCTAAAGAAGAGCTTTTGGTAGCCCTGGCTAAACTGGGGCAGAGGCTTCAGGTCTGCTGTTGCCTGTCACATTTGAGACACCCCTCAGAGAACATGTTCATCTGAACAACTTACATTTTTTAAGAGACTACTGTCACCAGAGCTTGAAGAACGTGCTTCTGAGGGACAACTGGCTCAAAGTCCACATTTGAATACAACACGGCAGCAGTTCCCCCGGCTTCCCCCACCGCTCCCCAAGCAGAGGAGCGGGCCAGTCCCTCCAGAAGGCAGACGGGGAGTTCAGCGGGTGGCTGTGACCCTGGTTAGGGGGATAAAGAGCGGTCCCAGCATGCCAACTGCCGCACAACTGTCAAGTCACACTGTGGGCGAGCTCCATGGAGGAGTCTGGAAGAACATCATGTTGTGAGCGATACACAGTCAGCAAGCACTTAACAGTGTGGTGAAAAATAACTCCCCTAAGTTCAACAGACAATGACAATACTTTTTTTTTTTTACTTTTAAATGTTACAGCCTAGCTTACTGTGATTTCAATGGTGTAGTTTGCAAATTAATCTCTTATTATTAAGGTACAGTTACTGATTCTTTTAGAAGACGAGATTTTATCTTGTCATTTAAGCTATGGTTTGAAAGGTGTTTGTTTACTGCCACTTCTCTCATGCTATATTCAAATAGCTTAGTAAATCCAGTATTAATGCCCCATATACAAACCTATGCTATTACTTAATCTCACGTCTGGGAAAAAAAACTTTGCTGTTATTTCTTTTCTAAAGCTTATGCCCAAACACTTGGGTAGGCAGCCATTTCCAAGTACTTTCTCTAAGCAGGGCAAGAACTACATCAAATTTTCTCACGTAGAATGAAGCAGCAAGTTAAAGGAAATTTCAGCAAGAACATCACACGCTTGTTCCTTCTGTTAGCATAAACACAGATCAAATGTGGTTAACTTGGAAAATACAGCTGCAAAGTGAAACTAAGAAGATAAGGAAAAGTGCCTGCAGAGAACTCACCATCACCTTAATGCATATATCATTTACTGATACAGCTCAGCACAGCTCCTCCGTTAAAACTTTTCTTGCAGATTTTTGATTACTAGCCACTGAATTACTGTCTTGATATTCTCCTCCGTCCATTTCTTGTCAAGAAATGTCTGAACTGCAGACAGTGTAAAGCTTAAACCAGGATCTGGACTGTCAGTCTTTCAAAAATCCTAAAATGAAGTTACAAGCCTATATTAAAAGCCACGCATTGTCAGCTATCTCCCTTTCTTAAATACGTGATTTTTTCCTAGTCCAGCTCTTTGGGAGGGATTCACTGTGCCAAAGCTTTCCAGAATTACTAGTCTCCATTTTCCTTCTTCAGTGTTTAAAGATCCCAGAGCCCTGTACAGCCTCCATTCTAGTCAATGTCTTTGTAAGATAAAACAGGTATTTTACAATTTCTGAAAGTCAGACCCCTGCAGTGTCTGAACTTGAGATTTTAAGAGAGAACACAAGACTTTTTTTTTTTTTAATTGAACTTCAGCTACATTCTTAGCCTGCATTTACCCGTTTACTACTTTAGATAAGGAGGACTTGCCATCTAACTGTTACATTACTAAACTGAATAGTAATGACTGGCTGCCATCACAGGTCCTGAACAGGTAACAGTCTTTTCCTGTCCCACCTGCAAAAGCAAGGATCAAAGCACAGCCCAGTTTCAGGTTTAGCTGACCCAAACAAATCACTAACCGAAGAAAACTGACAGGCCATCCTTTCACAGCTCAGGTTCTTTTATCAAAAAAAACTGACCAGACACTATCAACAGATATTCCTGCACAAAGTTTCACTGCAGTCAGCTCAAAGACCAGCTTATGAAATGAAAAGTAAACATGCTGCTGTCAAGCAAGTTTACAACTCCAAAGCAATGCACTGACTCTAGGACTGTTCTGCCTAGACCTTTATGAAGGTGCTTCCCATACTCATCAAGAGAACTGATTCTGTAATGCTGCCAAGCGTTAACGCTAGTTCTGTGACAGATGGTCTAGAAACAGGACTGAGGGCAGTCACAGGCTCTCAGTGTCAGGACAGGGAAAAACCTCACTACATCAGAACGACCATGGAAATAACAGACAAGTAGCAAGCACACACATGGAAGATGGAATAGGCCAAACAGTTAAGAAGTCTTAATTGAGAAATTTTTACCCCCTTCCTTTCAATAACTATAAATGGTTAAAGTGAAGCATATTCTCAGACTTCCCGTTTCTGATAGCAGATTTATAGCCAGATATGGCTAAAATGTTCCTTTTGTTCAGCATGAAAAGGCTACATGCTGGTGTTTCCATCTGCTTTACTTATAGAATGGATTGACTCATCCCCAAGACAAATACTATCGCTTATAAGTGCGCCCACGTGCAAAGATACATAGAAATATCACGTATCATTTTTGTGCATCTGTATCACTACTACACTGACTGTGTAGGTGACCTGAATGTACAGGTGGAGGAGAGAAGGCATTTCAAATACATACTGAGCTTTTGAGGGGAAGGTACTGCAAAAAGATAGGGCTAAATTTATCCCAGATGGAACTCAACACTTTTTTTTTTTTTACCTCCTGCAATCAACAAGAACAGCTTCAGACTGCACTTAGACCTGGATGAAAGGCAAAGTCAGCAGGAAGAATAAGAACAGCATGACATAAGTTTCAGCAACCATTTAATCATTTAAAAAAATAGGAATCAAACATACAACGTCAGCTGGCCTCTCTTGATAAGTCTCCTCCCCACCCCAATTCCCAGTTTTAAAGTTCCGTTTTACCAGTATTCTCTCCAGCACCTTTCTGCTTTGCACAGACACACAATTTATCTAAGGTTCCTTCGGAGACCCACCACAGGAGAGACGGATACTTTATTGCCTGGGAATGACTGAAATCCAGGCGGAATATTTTATTTTGAGGAAGTCTTTCCTGTAAAGTCCTGTGCAACAGGATTCAAAGAGCGTGTTTCATCCACCGAGGCTTTGGACACCGGAACTCTTTCCCATGAGATGCGTGAGGGTGTAAATTCACAACAGGTCCCATTCTCTGTGCTAACAATCTTTCAAAGCATACTTACAGCAGATTTACAATAGTGTAGTTGGAAGTACCAGTTCTCTACCATAAAATTGCTATTTTAGAGCAAAACTTACAGCACGTGAAGTAAGATAAATGGTGCATTTAGCTTTTGGTACCCAAAGCCCTGAAAAAGACTGCCAGACTGGCTGGAAGCAGCCCTTGAACGGGTACACCCTCTATACAGGATGTGCACAGGAGGATTTTCAATGCACATACATTCACATTCCCACCCAACGGGCCAGTTGCTTGCAATAGTGCAGACGTCCATTATTTCCATGAAGTATGGCAAGATTTTTGGGTTGGTTGTTTTGTTGAAAGGTTAAGTCACAAGACCCAAAACTTGGATTATTTCTGCCTACGTGCTTTCAAGTTCATGGATAAGCACAAAATTGTTGCCCTGTTCTGCTACTCGTTTTCAGAAGTACCTGTTAGGAATGATAACCTAACACACAGAGTTTCATAACACACACACATACGATGTACATAAAAAAATGCACTACAATTCCAAAGAAAGATTAATTTCCCAAATCCAGTTTCGTTATAAAAAAGGTATCGCATAGCCTGCATCTGTTGATCATGTGTTTCTTTCTTTAAAAAAGTGTACGTAAATTAAGATTCATCCTATTCATATGAGTATTTTCTTAGTGTTTCATCTGAATGCACTGGCTACACGTTAAAAAAAAATTGTAAAATTTAGTAGATTTAAATCCACAAACGTCACTCAAATCTCTTATATGTTGCCATGTGCTACTACTATAAAAGTTTAAAACCAAAAGGCTAAAAGTACCTTCTTCCAAGATATCAAGGTTCTGCTTGTTAAATGCGCGTTCTCTCTTATTTTCCTTTTCATAGTCATATTCAAAGCTTTCCTCTTCATTTACTGACGTTGTCGAAGTCATCCCAGATCGACACAATATGATGCCTTAGCCTCAGAGGAGATGGGAAGTCATTCCCTCGGAGGCTGTATTTTTGGGGAGAGCAAAGCAAGGTCTCCACAAAGCAGGATACCATCTTTCCTCACTCACATGCTCAGCCAGGGAGCTCCTGAGCGACTGAGTATTTGTCCCTAGCGCAACAGCTTTGTGTTGTACAGATGGGGTGGAGGAGGGAAGAGACCATCTGTCTAATAATTACTAGAAGATTTAGGTTGTTCCTCGTACCAGCTCCGAGGATAGGCAGTTTTTGCTCAGCAGCTCCACTAGCATATTTCGGACAAAGCAGGTGGGCTGAAAGCCCCCTCCCCGGCACCCCTCACCTCAACAAGGTTCTCTCTCCTCTGCCCCTGCTCTTCCAAGCGAAGTGGTAGCTTCCCACAACTGTTTCAGCAACAGGGAAGTCCGACCAGCCTCCGACTGTCACGCCTGGTGAAGGGTGTGCACCTTCACCGAGTTAAATCACCTCTCAAGCTGCCTGGTGCTGCAAGTAACAGATTTCTCACCGGAGCAGTGAATAGCCTGAGCCCGTACGCGTGCACATGGCAGTCCCACCCGGCAGAGAGAGCCTGAAAGCTGCGGCGGCTGTACTGCATGGTCTGACTGCAGCACCCATCGCAGGCTAAAACCACTGCGTGAAGAATCAGGCTGGGGGGAAGGGAGCTTTTTTATTGCTTTTACAAAAGAGGTTATGCTTGTACAAAGCATTTAAATGACATACCGCATCAGCTGTCAAGTGCCATGTTTTCCGCAGTCATCTTTACTCTTCTGTCTGCTGTGGGAAAGGAAACGCCTCAAGCCCACATACGGCACCCTAGCGCACTTTCAAGGGTGTGCGTACCTCTTCGCTGTTCAACAACAAACAAAACTCCTTGTCCTCAGACCTCTTGGTTTCCAACAGGTTGTTTGCGCTAAACTTGACTACGCATACAGGGCAGGTTAACTTTCGTATTTAACTTTTTGCAGCTATAGATAACTAATGTTGGCCAAGTTGCCTCCCTTGCTTTCAACGGCAAACCGGCGCCCTTCGCTGCCGGCAGGAAGCGTTCCTGCCTGCGTCACAAGGCAGAGCAGCTGCAGGCAAAGCGGGGGCTCTGCAAGGCAAAGGCAGCTTGTCACCCTCTGAGGGGACGGAACTGCCGGGGAGGGAGGCAAACACCACAAGCCAGCAGGACACACCAGCTAGGGTCACGTCGGAACAATTTCTCTGCTACCGTTCCTCTAGTGGTGTGAGCGTATGAGGTAGTATGAGATGGGGAGAAACTGATTTTTTACACTCACGATGAATTACTCTGTTTTAAGTTTTAAACTCTTGATATTTATACACAAACAATGTAACAATGTTTACATAAACAATAGCCAAAGGATATGAAATACACGCAAGTGCTTGCTGAGGAAAGGAACCCTCATTTCTGAATAAAGAAAAATCTTACTACTCAAACTTAACAGCTTGACCTCTGACTGCCCACGTTTACTACTATATTCAGCAGCAGCAATAGCCTCAAGAGCTCAGTTGGGAAAAAAAATAGGATTCTCCCTTTCTCCTCATAACATGACATTAAAAGATGTAATTTTTATAATAACGTAATGGGGGTTACTTCTAGCTTCTGACTCCTTAGAGTTTTTCTGCGTCTTCATTTCTCCCCTGTAACAATGAATCAAAACTCTTAAAAAAATTTTAAAAGCTCAGACAGTAAGAGCCTTAAGTACCTACTTGCCATACAGTGTCAATTTACCACATTAAGGTAAGAGCTAGAGAATGGAAATTCAGAGAGGAACCAAAACAGTAAGTAATTTAGAAAGAATGCAAGCAGCACCTTTTACAGCACCGCTTACGGACAGAAAAGTGCACTCCTGCCAACCCCGCTGACATACTATGGTTTTACTATTGTGACAAACGTTCAACTATAGCTAACCAACTGGCTTACAAAGGAAAGCAGGACAGCGGGTGACACACCGACAACATGCATGTTGCTGTCCAATATACGTGACGATGTAAGGGAGAGTAAATGAGTATTCCCACAAGCTGACTTCTGAACTGTGACTCATGTCAACTCATGCTGCACAGAAGGACTCTGACATTTAAAAGCTGAGAGAAAAGAGAAGTGTTGCAATGCCTACTCTGATATCAGCACATGATAAATGCTCATGCAAATTCATAAGGGGTGGAGAAGGAATGTGTACCCCACCCTCACACTATCAAGTCATTTTTAGTGCTATTCTGCCTTACGCCTTTTTAATAGTGCAGGAATATTTACTTGCTAAAGATTAAGAGCCAGGTTTCCAACAGATAAGAAATAATAAGCAGCTATGGAGCGGGCAGGGAGGAAAAAAAAAAGCTAAATTAGATACGGTTCTGAAAATACACATTCTAATTAGGAAAGATTCAAAAGAGAATTTTAGTATTACCTGTAATCACATACTCGGGGACCTAAAGAATATACCAGAATGAACATTCATTTTTACGGGCTGCCACTGCAAAGTAAATTTGGCGTATTTGCTGCAATCACCACTCTGAATAGGTGGCTAAAGACATTTAACTCCCTTCAGGAAGTTTGCTAAGTGAGTTGCAATGCTTAAAGCACACAGATGCACATTCCTTGTGCGATGCTTGCACTAAGGTACAGACTGCCTTCGCTAACTTTGCAATCAAGCGGGAAACACACAAACCAGGAGCTAGTTTGCAGAGGGTGAGGCTGGACACAACACAAACAAAGCCTGATATCCTGACTCATTATTTCCAAGGAATTCCAATGCATTCACATCATTTTAACCTTCCCTTATCAATAAAAATATCTAGACTTTTGCACAATTAACCACATTAATTCTGACCACAATTAACTAATAATAACAATGCTGCATTTAGAACAGAGAGATTCTCTGTAAGCAAACAAGTCCTAAAAATAGCAGCTGAAACAGCAGCACCCGGATTTAAAATACGTTGATGAAGAAATGTGGGTGCTTTGGAGTGGGCTTTTGAGGGAGGGGGGATAAATTGGTCATTGAACATGTGCATGCTATTAAGATGTAGAGCCAAGCAAAGGTAGCTTGTTGAAATTTTTACAGGTTTTGCACGTCTCCCACTCTTTCAAAAGCCCACCCTAATTATCTTCTGTCACTCAACCAAAAGGATAGCATGTTACTTTTGCAGAAAGGGAATGAAATGGGATGAAGTGAGGAAAAGCTTATCTGGAAATTTAGCAGCTGAGCAGAATAAAGAGGAAAAATACCTCTATACTGAAATATAGACCACACAAAGACAACATACAAATAGAAGTAGCTTAGGTCTGACTGGATAAAGAACAGAGAGTCAGTGGAGGAATACAGAAAAAGAAGTGACATGGCAAAAAGCAGAAAACCAGGAAAACGGTATCGGTGATTACAGGAATATAAGCAAGGTTCAACTGTATTTATTATCAAGTACAGAGATAAAGGACATAGGAGCAAAACAAGAACAACCTGAATGAGAATTTTAGCTGCGTACCTGTAGAGCAAGGGCTGTTTCAGAGATTGCACGCTACAGGCATTCGTAAGATTCTCACAGGTTTAGATGGTATATCCAAAACCAGCATCCACTCAACATCCAGCGTAACACCAGGGTTATTCTGTCCATAGGGATGGAGAGGAAAGGGGCTAATGTAGTAACAATGACTCATCACAAATGCCCAACCATCAGCCAAGCCCCTACTGTAAGGGAGAAGGCATCCAGGGAAGCATATTTTAAGTAAAAAGGTTGACTGTGCCACTCACAGAGCTGGCAGATGCGTGTTTGCAAGGTTACCTGTATCTAAGGTACACAGAGAAGAAAGATGGAGAACCGAGGACTCTCGAAGAGCTGCAGCAGGGAATATGAAATATTCTTCTAATGCTACCTTAAAGGAGTGATCAAAAAAAAACCAAAAAGGGGGTGGGGGTGGGGGTGGAGAACCAGGACACAGCGTCACATCTGCAAAGGCACACTAATACAAGCAAGGCAAGGATAAGTAATCATTCTTCAAGTGGCTGAGAGGTCAAGAACAAGCATTAACATTGTTAATTATTGTTCAGCTAAAAAGAAAGTTATGGAGCTTGCTGATAATGGTTTCTGTGGAGTGGAAAATAGAACAGAGGAGAGACGCTCCAAACAATAACGACAGACAGAACACGCGATGAAAACATTTCAATGTGAGCAGGAAGAAAATACAGGGAGGGCTTGAGAACTATAGAGAAGAGCAAAAGCAGGATAAGGGGTGCTGGAACAAAGAGTGAGATGAAGTTGCTCAGGCAAACATAAAAGGAGTTAGAAGCTTCAGCACGTGTGACAAACAGGGCACACACTGTGACCGGCAGGGGAAAAAAAAAAAAAAGGAAAAGACACTGCTTCCTGCCAAGAAATTGCCGAAACTCATGGCCAACAAAAGGAGGGAAGAACGAACTGCACATACGCAAAGTCATCCGGAACTGGAGGCAATGAACTCTCAGGCATTAGCGTGGAGTTGCTCAGCTAGAAATAAACAAGTAATGGAAGAAACCATAAGAAAAGTGATTTTACCCAAAGTCAACCTATATTTCTTTAGAAAGCATTGTTCATTGAGAGGATGAAAAAATACTGGCCTAAGAAAGAGGCAGGGGGACAAGACTATTCACAAAGATTTGTATGGGTATCTTCTTATCTGTTTATTTAGTTGTTTGGTAGTTTATGCAGGTTTTTGCATTTTTTTTCCACCCAAGTTGCGTTATGTGCAGTTTTTTTAAGAATCTATATGTTTTTTTTCTAAAAGAGCACCTAGATGAACCTAAGCTTTTATACTGTTATCTTTCATGACAAGAGTCTACAAAAGTTTCACCCTTTCCTCTTTTATCCTTGGTTCCATCAATCTCAAAGTCTGCTACGAAAATAGCTATTTTCCTACTCAAGTACACACCCAGCTCTTTCCCCGTCCCCATTCTACCTACACAATATATTTCAATAACACCAAGTAAGGCAGGTGACAATTGTCACTCATATTAAAAAATACTATACTTGAAAATGTATCTAAAAAGCACAGCATAATAATTGGCTATTTATAGAAGTTTCAATTTATTGTGATGTAAGTCAATACAAGTGATTCAAATAGAGTGTGACATTTTATTGTCTAATTCCATCTACTCCTACCAAAATAAACTCTGTAGAGGACCTTACGTAAAGGGATTAATTAATTATTCCAACCCCAGAAAGCTTTCGTAAAGACTTAAATTGCAAATTTTGAACATTTGTTCGTTCGCTTTTGCAATGTGTTAAAAAAAAATTACCGCCACCAAATGAAGACATCATTACTATGTCAGTCCCTACAGAAGTTCATTAAACCTGAGGTAACAGTGAGAGTCACTTCTTTACCTATTAAGTTAAATAAGAGCATTAAAATCTTATATTTTGGTGTAATTTCAGAGTGTTTTTTTCTTTGAAGAACAAGAAACCATAGGCTGCTGAAACAATTTTTAAAAGGGAAACAAATGAAGTCACATCTTTTAAATGGAAACATGAGTCCCAGTGGCTCTGACAAAGAATGTACGAACAATTTAATCATAAAAATAATTCTGTAGGATAATATCTTCTGAGGTTTTCTATTAGTTTCAAGGTACCACCGACTCTGGGTGGGATTCACAACTCAATGCACACACAGATCTGAGCTCCGGGTAGTCCACGTATAGCAGAGAAATAAGCTCGCTAACTATGCTTCACATTGTCTCAAAATAGATGTTCAAAATGGGTCAGCTGAGCTTCAACTGCCTATCACTCTCTACTGAATATAAAAAGAACCTCAGGCAAATGACTCTGGTATCGACAAATACATGGTAGAAAAATTAAACATCAGTCGAGAGGTAGGCATCTCTTAAAATATGCCATCTGCTCCAGGTTTTTGGAAAAGTTCAATTTTCTACTATAAAGATGCCTTTTGTCTCCCACTACAATTAGAAAAACCTTTCTCCATCAACAGGAAATGCCAATACTATTTTAAACCCAAATTAATATGCCAGTATTGAAGGCCAGAGACAATGCCTTCCACGGTACCTCTCAAATCCTTCTCTTTCTCACACACTTCAACTGGGAGAAGCAAAAGAAAGCTAAACCCCATAAAGTTCCATGAAACCGTATGAGACTACCACTCGCCAGAGAGCCCGAGACAGGACTGACAGCACTCTTCTTCCATCATGTAAAGAGTAGTATATTAATTTAAAAAAAAATTTTTTTTTTTTAAAAAAGCATTATGCCTTAACCTACTGGAGAGATTTTTCCCTATCAGACATTAAATGCTGCTTTCTCTTAGGGCAGAACTTCCCAAATACTTCAAGCAGCCATCCAGCACATACTCTAGCTGACTCTGTAGACCTCAGCTCATGGAAGAAGTATGCTGGGCAGGGGCTCAGCGCTCACAAGAGAACTTGTAAGCCCAGAATCAGACCAGCCACTGCAGTGCTCTTAAGGCTCTGATCCCATAAGGTATTTAAATGCTTGCCCAACACCTGTTGCTTATTCCATTACCGTGGAACTCCCTTAGTTTTTCTCCAGTGCAGCACACACCTTAAGACAAAACTGATGAGCCGATCAGCTCTTACCTCAGGCATTCAGGCATGCCGCACTTCCTCCTAAGGACACTTCGACCAGACAGACAGGGGGGGATTAAAAAAAAAAAAAAAAAAAAAAGGCTATCTGCATTTAACCTGGGGGAAAAAAAGACACAGCTACAGCTTTTAATGACAATACAACTGTCCAATTTCATCAGCTGCTAAAACCAGGCCAACTCAGCCTGTTACATCATGCAGATTAATGAGATGCTATAGTATTTACTAGGGTTAAACCCAGAGGATAAAGGTTACATAATGGATTCAATCCAACCTAAAGTGGTCAGATCTTTCAAATAAATGCTCACCTTTCCTCTTTGAACACCTGGACAGGAGTAATCGATTAAACAGAAGTTCAAGTTTAACAAGCTTCTGAAATTGCACTCAGTTCCAAAATCTAGCACAGAGAAAAAAAATGGAGGCACATGCCACTCAACAGACCATAAAAACCTATCCAAATTTTGTTACACATATCTTTACTCTCCCTGTCCCCTCTGATACTGTTATCAAAGCACTATGAAATATCTTTATACACTACATACATACAACATCCCCTGGGCCTACACTCCTTACTCCTTTCTGTTCTTTGCTTCACTGTGATCCTGGACTTGCCTTGTTTAGCCAAGCTTTCCAAATGGAATAACACCCATATACAACTACTGCTTTCCCAAAGGCTGCATTTTGTTTTAGAGGTTACCACGGAGTGCCATCAATGAGGAATCTTGATTTTTCCACTCTGCAGAGAGTACAGTTTTAGCCTTTCCTTATCCTTCCTTGTGTGCCTTCTATCAGAAGTCTGATGAAAACATTCAGTGCTCTGATAAAGAAATAATCGCCCAAGCAAACGTTAGAAAAATTGCAAGAGGCCCAGAAGATAGCGCTCGCCAGTTTGGAATTTTTCCAGTTCAAAAAGTTAATCTGCTCACTTCTAAAAAGGTACAGTTTTAAATGTCTTTCACAGATGAATAACCAGAGAGAAAACATGCACTGCCTACTAACACATTCAGTATCTACAGATTACAGCATATTGGTAATGCAGAAAAAACACAGACTTAAAACTCAAACCCATACAGAATCTTACAGTAAGTGTGTTTAAATTCAGCCCAAATATTATACATACAGTTAGCATTTCAAATATTTCTCCCTCTGCCCAAAGACTGCTCATCTAGTGCATATGCTTCTCCGCCACTCCCTTTGAAAAAGAGAAAGCTATACAGCAGAGTCTCTTGTAGCGCACTCACAAGAGATGTTGAGGTGCAACAGAGATGCGGGCATCTCTGCCACACCAGGGTGCTGCCTTTTTCAAGGTATTTCATTTTAAAAACCATTAAATAGCAGTGCTCCAGTCTTACAAGCTCCAAATTCTGCAAGAAGAGACTAGAAAGAAATATTTACCATCTGTGCATTCTTCGTAATACCAGTCCAGTTCATAATAATCTGCTTCAATAAATTTCTGCATAGTCAGTATCCTTCAGCAACATAAACGAGATTTCACTTCGCTGCTAAGGTCAAGTGAAATGCAGCCATGCCTTCCTGCCTTTGCAAAAGAGCATAGCGCAAGGAAGCTCACACGAAGCCGAAAATGAGCTGCACATCTTCAACGAGGCTGAGACTAAAATAAAAGGGGTGTGTGGAGGGTGTGTTTGGAAAAAATAAAAATAAAATAGAAAATAGAAAAAGGATGCAGAAGGGAGAAGCAGATGCCCTGGCGGCTCCTCTAATAAAGAAGCTCTGCACAGGAGCCTTGGATGGGTGTTAACAAAATCATCCTATCAAAAGGCTGATGCGCTGACGTGGGGGACACACACCACCGCCCGGCTAACTCATTCCTTTCCTCCCTCGTCCCCACATCTCCTTCAGTCTAACATGTTGCCATGGAGACAAGCTGGCTCCAAAAGCGATGCAGAGATGAAGAAAATGCATTTTGCCGTTTCTGGCTTTACAGACTAGAAGTACCCCTCCATACTGGAAACAAAAATCCTTGCTCGGAAAGATGATACAACTCTCTGCTGACTGCTCACGGAACAGCAGCATCATGCCATCGCCATTCACTGGGTACATGCAATACATTAATAATGAACATCTAGTCCGTTACTCTTCTCCTCCACACAGTTTGATAAAAGCCTGCCTTCCCCATGGAAAATTAAACTACGTTACTGCTTTGTTATGCTATTCTGGGCTGATATAATAGAATCCTTTATGCATCCTGTTATTGCAAAAGTGGCAAACAAAAAATGAAAGAATCAGAAAAGACAGGGCAGCAATTCATTTCCCCTTGCAATAAAGCTAATCTGCTTCTACTTTGTGCCCTCTCCATGAACCACTGACTATCATCCCCCCCCCCCCTCTTTTTTTCCCAAGCATCTATGCTTCATAGCCAAAATCAAGGGGTTAGGACAAACTTTCACTACTCTATTCCTAAAAATGCTGAAGGCCATCACACAGAGTAGCTTAATGTTTACATTCCTTGTTTTGAAAATGAAAGAAAAGACTTTACTTTTGCAGCACCCAATAAAATTGTGTTTAAGCTATTAGACGAGAATCTGTCTGAGGAACAGATGGCATTAAATCTTCTTCATCAAACACAGCAGTTCAAAAAGCATGCCTGAATCTATACAGGTACAGTTACCAAACGGATCGACATCCATTTCGTTCATAACTTCCACATATTCTTCACCCCTTTCTCCCCCTTTTTTTAAGGAAACGGTATTTCTTTGCAAACACCAGTAGAAGCATTGGGATAGATTAAGTTGTGACATATGTTAATAACACAAGGTAGCAGGCCATATTGGGTCTGACCCAGGAGGTGTCTGTCTAGCCAAAGACTCTATCCATCTACAAGAACAGCCGTGAGCAGGTAAGGGAGAACTCGCCAATACTCCCCTCAACTGCCCTCCCAAACTCCCATTTTTCCCAGCTTCAGAGACAGCCTGAGACAGATACAGTTTCTACTTTTAGCAATTCTTGAAGGACTTATCCTGTCTGTTCTTGAGCCCGTGTACATTTTTAGCACCTCCAACATCTTATTGCAAGGAGTTCCACACATCTACTATTCACGATGTAAGAAACCCTCACCTTTTGCTTTGCAACTCACTTTCACTAACTCAATTGGATTCTTCCAGCTCTGGAAATCTGAACACTCAATTCATCTCTCCTTTCCAACCACCCATGATTTTGCAAATTTCTACTAAGCTCATCCCCACTCATGTCTTTTCTAGGTTGTTACCACTTACTCTACTCCCTGACTGGTACCTACTTGGCTTTACTGCAACAGAAATAGGTAAGGAATAGTCAAGCTATGCAGAGAAAAATACATTGATTTCATGACCACATTAGTATTTCAGCTTTACTGGTATAAAAAATGATCACTGCAGTAACTCTGAGGTTGGGAATTGCCACATCCCTTTCATATATTGATAGCTGAAGCAGAGATTAACAGATCTGTTCACGCATCCACCACATTTGTCAATGGCAATTGCCTGTGTTATTCATTCAACTCCAAAGTTCCAGACCAGGGACAAACTAAAAGACACCTTTGTCTGCAAGCACATTATTGCACTGGAAAATAACGTTACCAAGTCTGCAAATAAATAAAAAATTCACTGCGTTCATCCTACAATATGGTAACCTATTTGGCAACATGCACAAGATTCCTCTCTACTCAGTACTTATGAGGCCACACTTGGGGTAGTGGGTCCAGTGCTGGGTTCCCCAGTGTAAGAGATACGGACATACCGGAGAGAGTGCAGCGAAGGGCCACTAAGACTTTTAAGGGAGCAGAGCATCTCTGCTCTCTCAGGAAAGGCTGAGAGAGCTGGGACTGGTCAGCCTGGAGAAGAGAAGGCTCAGGGGGAATCTTACCAATTTTATATAAATACCTGAAGCGAGGGTGCAAAGGATGGAGCCAGGCTCTTTCCAGCGGTGCCCAGTGACAGGGCCAGAGGTGATCTGCACAAACTGAAACACCGGAAGTTCACCCTGTATATAAGAATTTATTTTTTTTTTAATGTGAGGGTGATTGAGCACTGACACAGCCTGCTTCAGGGGACCCTGCTTGAACAGGAGGGTTGGACCAGATGACTTGCAGAGATCCCTTCCAACCTCAACCACTCTGCTATTCTGTGATTATGTAGTTCAAGCGCCTCCAACCATTTACTTCACTTGTTTAATTGCCACAGACTAAGATTCTTTGCACTTCTTTCATTATACAATGTACTTATTTTTAACTTCCTAGACAGTAGGAACAATGGCACATGATTTCAGACCACTGTGAACTTTAAAGATTCACAGAGACTGAAGTGTCAGAGCCCTTCTGCAAATACACTTCCCCCTTGCCCCCGAGATGTTCCTGGCTGGGCAGCAAACTACAGCCCATGCGCCTAAACCACTGGTTTTGTTCAACTTCACTCTTACGTCCCTGTCCGTTCTCTTCCCCAGGCCAGCATTAGCCACCCGGGGCCAAGGCCTGCAGCTCTCCTGCAGTCAGTCTCCAGGTGAGGAGATCAAATGTTTGTGCTTCAGTGACTGCTGGTGGACAACTGAGTTGGTGTAATACCCAAGTAAAAGAAGTCAACCCACTCTAGGCTGGAAGCACTGTCATTCTTGGAAGGCTAACTCAAAGCAAAGCAGCACAACCTTAATCAAGGCACCGCCACATTTACTGGCACTGCCTCCCCATTTATAGGATACCAAAATGCAAAGTCAACAAGAATTGAACAGCCTGCACCTGAGCTTTGGCAGCCAGAATGAAAGCTGTTGTCTTCAGCCTCTGCCTCTCTGCACCCATCACAGCCAGGAAATCGTCATGCCCTATTAGCTTCTAGCCTTACATGTGAAAAGCACAAAAATCATTCTTTCTTCCTTCCCTGCAGAGGGGACAGGGGCTATCCCAGCCATTCCTTTTGCATCAAGCTAACCTTAGCCATCTTGAAATCACAAGGCACACTGAGATAACAAGGGTCTGAAAAACAAAACTTACTTTCACTTTGACAGAAATAGCATTATTTTTGGCTTCATTTTGCTGATTATATTTCTGTTATGCCCAATACTGATGTGAAAGCAATACAATAAGTGTACATGAATTTCAGGTTAGTAAATCACAAAGGATTATATAAAAGCCACTAAAAACCTTTAGACATGCAAAAGTCATACAATTATCCTTAAAAAAAATTCGTATTTTGAATAGTGCAAGTATTTTTGCCAAATGTGATCATTCTGCCCTCACACTATGCCATCTTGGAACAGAAGAATGTGATATGGCACTCCAGCCCTAGCTCAGTCTTGCAGAATTTCAGTTATGCATACTCACAGGGCAAGAACTGCCCTTGCTATTAAATGCAATTAAGGCTACACTGTTAAAATACTGTCAGAGAAAAATAAAGGTTCCTATGGTAACATTAACTCAATTGCTCTGCATACAAGGTTTTTGTTCCACTTGTATTATTTTTGTCCAAAAGGTAATTTCAGTCTGGTAATGCTATTAAGCAAGCATTTAAAAATATAAAGAATGAACACTGGCTACCAGCTCAAATTGCTGCAGGGACTCTCCTTTTTATTTCCTGACATTTTAAACAAAGGAAATCTTCAACATGCTAGAATTTTCTTCTGTCTCTCTGTACACACATACCCCTTTCAATGAGAAAGGATAAAAATAGTTCAAGGTGGGGGTTTTGAGCCTTTTGTTTGTTTGTTTTACTGACATTTTTCCACAGATCTGATTGGAAACATGTCGGTGTAATCCAGAAAGGCATTATTTTCCTGTGGAGAAAATCACTTGTGTGGTCAAATGATTTCAGAATTCCTCAAGAGACTTGGAAATATGGGATAAGTGTATGATCTTCCCAGCATGAAGACAGAAACCCTGGACAGACAGAATATTATATATCCAGGTATCCACACGCAAGCATCCCTTCAGTTATATGAGAAATTTCAACCCTATAAAGTGGGGGCTGGAAGTGTTGTGAAGCTGAACACAGAAGTCTGACCAGGCTGACAAAGCAGCTGCATGCTTGCAGAACCTACTTTCAACTTCTGCAGATTTTGTTCTATTTTTCTATGTTTAGTTTTAGAGCAAACAAAAAAAAAAAACCACCACATTTTATTTGTTCTCCACAGAGCAAAATATACACACTGATAAAGAATTCTGGTAGCCAACTGTCATCAGCTAGACTGAGCACTCCTTAAGTTTGCAGTTGCAAAGGCGTTGGTTTTATTAGGCAGAAAAGTTGGCTTGAAAAGCTCGCGAGCCCTCTTCTCCTTCCTTTTTGCTGAATAAATCCATGCTGTAGGTCAACACTAAACTGATCTGCCTAAATTAGCCAGGTTATAAAAATCACACAAACCCTTTTCCTTTTTTGAAGAGAATTTTTGACACAGATAATTTCAACTACCCCATTTATAAACACGGCCTCTCAAGAAAGTTGTAGCAGCCCACTCAAGGATGCAGTGAACCATGTTGCACGGCAGCAGCAAGTCATCTCTGCTGGCAAATAAAAGTATTCAAAGAATGGCCCTACATAGTATGTCACTATAAATCATGTGTTCCCATGCTTAGTCACTCTCAGCTTTCTTCTCCAAAACTTTTCCAATACCGGGAGGATCCTTTGAAACCGAACACTGGAGCTGGATGGAGTATTTCCACAGCAGGTGGAACACCGTATTACCTCCCATTTGCTTAACTCTGGGTCACATTTCTTCTCTTGGCTACAGCATCACATCAGGATGTTCAGATAATTAAACACCATATCCTTTCATTATTTTCTACAGTCTCCAACACAGTCACCGCCACTCAGGATAAAGTTGCCCATCCCATTAACGTCATCTGGAGTCCTTTTTACCGGAGGAGCAGCTGTACAGTCCACCACTATGCAATGCGTATTGTTAATAGTCTGGCGTTGCCACAATCCTTACTTTGCAAACTGACTTTTTTTTAAAATGGACTTAAAAAAAAAAATTTAAGTTACTGAAGAGCATTAAAAAGGAAAGCAAGCATATTTAAAAGCCCAACTGATTTTCAAGGATAGGCTGGCATACTGTTATTTCTAAACTGGGATCTCATTTACTAATGAAGAGTTACCGGCGTTTTACTTCCTAAAAGAACACTGACCAGGAGTCATCCTGTGAGCGCACATTTAGTAAGAGCAAACAACCCTGCAACTTAGGACAGAGATCTCTTCCGGTGTAGCATTTTGCTTAGCAAGAAGTCACTGTGGCACACTTAACCCGAAAAGAGTGGAACCAGAGCAGTGAGAGCATTGTATCAGCAGCTTTCAGAATTGGTATTTAGAAAAATGGGTGCTTCAGATTTGATTGACTCTCCTTCGTCAAAATGGGATGACTATCCAGGGCTTCAAAATGGTACAGGTACTTCCCACAGATGGGACAGAGTTGGTCCCTCCTGAACACCATAAGGGCACACTGACCTCACCGTCAAAAGACTCTTCTGATGCAGACAAGAGTCTAAATGTTCTCCCACTGAAACAGAATGATTTAACACGAGACGGGGGCAGACAGATGAAATTAAATTACTTAAGGACAAAAACCTATTTTCCACATGAAAGCATTATTTCTCCCTTCCCCCAAATTGTTACTGGAGAATACTAGATTTGCATTTGTATAAAAATCAAAATTCACGTGGTTTTCAGCAACCTACCTGCAGAACCAGCTGCACAGTTTAATTAAGGTTATCACTGGGCATACTTAAATACCGTAAATGAGACCATGATAGCAAGAGCCAGACATTTGAGACAATACACCCTTGTGCAGCATAAAGAAATGAAAAAGAGTAAAGCTTTAAAGCACGACATTTTGTAAACTGTTCACCACCTGGAAATAATGTAAACTACAATCTCTATTTTTTTTTTGTGGTTATACTTTTCCTGGAGACGGCAAAAACATTTGTAAAATGAAGTTGAGCTTAACATCATGCTTGATTTGGTAGACAAAAATATTACAGTAGTGTGGTTATGACCTGTTTTTCTAACAAGGAAGGAAAAACCCCACTGACTGTCATGATTGCAGCTTCCTAAGAGAGGAAAGGAATGCAAGTTGCACTACATTGAAGGAATATAGAATCAGGGAGCCCAGAACTGGACCCAGCACTCCAGGTGTGGCCTCACCAGTGCCAAGTAGAGAGGAAGGATCACCTCCCTCAACCTGCTGGCAGCACTCTTCCTAATACAGCCCAGGAGACCGTTAGCCTTTGCAGCAGGGGCACGTTGCCAGCTCACATTCAACTTGGTATCCACCAGCACCCCCAGGTCATTTTCTGCGAGGCTGCCTTCCAGCCGGTCAGACCCCAGCACGTACTGGTGCGTGGGGTTGTTCTTCCCCAGATGCAGGACTTTGCACTTCCCTCTGTCGAATTGCACAAGGTTCCTCTTAACTCGTCTCTCCAGCCTGTCAAGGTCCCTCTGAAGGGCAGCACAATCCTCTGGTGTCTCAGCCGCTCCTCCTGGCTCCCGTCTACGTCTCTCATCCTCCCTGATGCTGCGTAGCCTGCTGACTTCCTCTCTGAACTTCTCCACCCAGCGACAGCTCTTCAACAGCAGCACACCTCCTGCATAAAAGGCAGCCATCTCTCCCTACCTCAGGGAGAGGCCCTAGGCACTCCCAGACACCTGGGACTTGCAGGGCTGCGTCCACCATCTGAAGTTCTGTCTGGGTTAAAGTCTCTGCCCTGGCAGGGACAGGTGCTCCAAAACCTGGGGAATGCAGCCTGTGGCATTATCACCACCGTATCTGAAGGTTTAGGATGTTCTGAACTCAGATGAGGACCCCTTCTTTGCACCCTTCCACACAACCCGCTGCATCTGTTGGCTGTCTCTGGGAGCTGTGCTCCAGGCCTGGCTGTACTACACACGACTCTCCCGAGCACCAGCTAAAAAGGTGCTTGACCATCCCTAATCAGCAGCAGCTGCAACGAAGGCTCCAAGCACCCTCGGATCAAGAGCAGCCGACAGCTTCTCAGAAGGCACTAGAGCTTCCCGAGGCCCACATGCCTGTGTCTCCCCTTACCTGGCAGCAGCAGGCACCCTCAAGTTTCGCAGAGGCTTCCCAGGAGTGCCCTGCTGATCCTGGGCCCTGCCCTCATGAGCTGCCAGGGCAGAACCCAGACTCGGGCAAACCGCTGTGTCTGTTCGCTGCCTCTGGCAGCTGCGCTCTAGGCCTGGCTCTTACATAGACCTCTCCCTAGCCACCAGCTAAAAATGTGCTTGACTTTCCCTAATCTGGGGGCAGGGAGACAGAACGTCACTTTGCTGTATCATACATTCGGTGCAGCACATTTTAGACTGGCTTAAAAAGCACTCTGCCTCAAGAGTTTAATGAGACCGGTGAGATGACATTTGATTTCTTTGATTATGCTGTAGGGTCAGATCAGTTTTGTTGATTTGGTAGGGACTGGCTCGGTCTTCCGTCTGAAGCTTACGAAGAAAATAATGACAAAGGTGTGCAATGGACTTGCACAATGTAATGCAGCCCTAACACACTATTCAATTCCTCCCAACAGGTGAAGACTTCATTTCCCGACTGCCAACTGTATTTTAAGAACTAATTCTCTGCATCACCTGTCCTGGGTTATAGCTCAAATACCACCCCCCCACCCCCCCAAAAAAAAGTTGCTCAAAATTAAAAGGCTTGGGCATTTAAATATTCATCTTTCTACCAATATCTTCAAAAATTAATTAAAAAGGAGGGCTAGGTAGCCTTGTGTCCATGCTCGAGTGATGCTGCCCAGCAGATTCTGTGACTGCTAGCCTTTGTGGCTGGGGATTGGACTGAGGATCTCAACAACGAAAAGCCACAGGAAGGCAGAAAAATCTGCTCTAACAAGCCACAGCAGCATAGCCAAGGGTCATTGTTGACTCTTATCCTGTATGGATCAACACAGAAGGACACTCATCACATTTTCACCAGCAGGTTATAAACCAGCATCAATCTCAGCATGTAGTCCAAAAACTGCAAGGGCATTTTTGTAACTCATTCAGAAATCAAAGGCCCTTCTCGCTTAATTGCTCAGATTTCAAACCTCACGTTTACGCAGAACAGTTACAGTGACAACGTTCAGTGTGCAAGCCTTATGAAGCTTAACAGAATACTATTAAAAGTCAAAAGCTAAATTTTAAAATCCAAGCATAACTTTTGTTGTCAAGTCATCTGAATCTCAATCAAAATCAGCGAGTTATATAAACGGAATCCCATAGGAATGAAATAGCCAGCTGCAATCAGTATTTTGCCTAAAAGTTTTGATGTAGATTGTGGAGGGAGATTTAAGACAAAGGATCCAAACATTCCCTTGGCACATAGTTTTCTTTCCCACTACAGAGAAATGAACTCAATTTACGCTAGCCGAGACCACCACTCCTGGTGATATATCTTGTGATGCACATCCTGCATTCTATTAAAAGGAGCTTAGGCAGTAGAACACCTTGCTGGAAATTGCAGAACATTACTAGCCCCAGCATGATAAGGCTGCAGTGTTTCAGAGACATTTTTACTTAAATAAAGTTTGCCTTCCACAGCAAAAAGAGTATGGAGGTACCCAGGATTCTAGTAATAATGACAGAACAGTCCTCGTTACTGCAAAATACCAAAGAAAGAAATAATCAAACTTTTTTCAGAAATCAATGCTTTGCAATTGTAAAGAATTTAAGAAATTTGAAGGTGGCATTGAAGAAGTGATTTTAGCTTATTTTATAGGTCTGTAGTGTTATTATCCTTGATTTATCTTGTATTACAATTTACACAACACCTCTACAAGCCTACAAGAATGGAACTAACGAGCAAAAACATAATTCATTTGAATACTAAGAAAAACTGGTTTGTAAATTTGGTTTACTGATAGAGAACAGAGAGGTGCTCAGAAAACCTAGGTTTTCCATAAATTACTGGAATCACCATATGCATACACACATCCACACCCCTCAAAAATCTCATTGCTTTTTTATTTTAATTGGTCATATCTTGACTCAATTGTAACCACTACACATGGTTAGAAGATTAAGCAGAACAAGTTCAGTAGACTGGAGAACCAGAAAAAAGTCAGTATGAGTTAATGCACATCAGTGGCATAAAGCACCCAGCCATCCAAGAAAGGAGCGTAGCATAAATACTTGCCCTGTATAGACTACTATATGACAAGTCCTGCTAGTCTGGAACTCAGTAATCAAACTAGTTTAATTTATAGTTTCTCGTTATACACAAGCTGCAGAAGGTATTTCGTTTTACTGAAAATCTTCCCAGACCACAGCGGCTTCCCTACTCTATCTTTGCATTGAAGGTCTCTCCATCCACCCACCCTTGTGCCTACCTTTTAGTACATGTTCAATGCTCGTTTTCGTATTTTAAGGAGAAATAATACAATACAAGAACAGATGGCATTTTGTGAGTATCAAGTTACTTTTGAGAACAGCTGTACTCCATGCATGCTTTACAGTAGGGTCTAATATGTCATTATGCTCTATTAAAGATGGATGTATAAACCCAAGGAGACCTAAAGAAGCAATCAACAAAAATTAGGAACCAAAATGGAGATGTCCATTAAGATAGTGGCCCTATTAAAAGCATTTACACTCTTTTCATTTTACAACCCAGAAAAAAAGATAATTTCTCTTTTCACTCAAAAATGATTGACTGTGTTCCTAAATCCAAGTGTTCCCTTGTCATACGCTTCCTACGGTAAAAGGGAAACCCAGCCCTCTCTGTCCCCTGAAACAGTACCTGTTCAGTCACAGTAAAATAAATATGTGTGACCATTAGTAGCTACTAATCTACTTTTTAACTGAATCAAAATGCATCTGTATACTTTAAAAGCTTGGTAATACGCCACTCCAAACACCCATCGGCTCTTCAGAAAACTCAATCATTTCAGTGCTTCTACTTTAAACGACAGCAATGCAGCTGCCAGTTACCTTAGATGCTGAATCACTCCTGGAAGTAATATTGCTCATGGATTCTCTCCTGGGAGCAAACGCAAACACAGATGCACTCAAACTAGAGAATACTGTCACTACAAGTGATTTAGATTCTTTCAGAGATAACAGTCTTTGGAGACGCCTGAATCTATCCAGCAACCAGAGAGCCTCTCTTATTAAATATAAATGTATTATTCAGAAACTAAAAATCACAGATGAATAGGTATGCAGTATCACAAGTTCCCTATTAAGAAGCCTGTTTTATAGAAAAGGAGAATACTAGATGGATATTGACAACAAATTATAAAACATGCAGTGGGTATATGTGAACATGTAAGTGCATGTATCTAATACAAAAATCATGTACTATAATTCATCTACAAATGACATTTTAAACAGCAAATAAATTCTTTGGAAGTACAGTTCTCACAGAGAGATAGTCCATGGAGAATTAGAGCACTGTTTTCTGAGTGCGGCTTAAAATTTTGGTTTGGGGTTGCAAATCAATTAGAGCTTTTTACATAACCTTTTTGACAAATGAGTTTTCTCCCTTTTGTGTTGCCATTCTAAAGCAGAACAAATGAGGATGATAGTACAGTTTAAAAGGTATTTATTTTCAGAATCAGTTTACTTACTAGGCTTAAGACGGTCGCATTTTTTAATCAACTTCAGGGCCCTTTACGAGACTCAACCAAAAATGCATTTGAGGAATTATTTTCATTTTGAGTAGGGATTTAAAATTTGGTCATTATATTTTAAAGTTCTTTCAAAAGGATAACTACAAATCCAACTGTACATTGATACACACATACTATATACATTTATTATATATGCATATATATACACTTTTTTTCTTTTTTTGAACACAGTGCTTTCCTACTTCTGTGGGCCTCGAAGTATTTTTGAGTAATCCAGTACTGAGGTTCAAAGATTCAAATATCTATCTTGTTCAAAACTTACAAAATGAGTTGAGACAGAGCGGGAGATACGGATCACAATCAAGACAGAGGTTAAAGAGTCACCGAGTGTGATGACTGGCCACAAATGTGTTAAAAACCTATAGCAGAAAAAAGGGAAAAAAGCTGCTCTTAACTACCACACCCCAAAATCAGCCTCCACTGCCCTTGGATGGGGGCATGGGAACGCAATTATAACCAGTGGAAAAACGGAAGTGTTCCCCTTCCCTAATTCCAGTTGTCCACAGTAGGCACCCAAACATCATTAAACCAATGATGTGCAAGACTGTCACTAGTGGGTTACCATTCAGACCACTTCCAACCTAAAAAGCTACACTTTGGTGTGGCGAGAGGTTGTAAAACGTTACTCTTCCCGAGAAGCTCTGTCCCTAAACAAAAGGAAGCCTTACAGAAGACATCATATTTACATATATTAACAATGCACAATACTTACATATATTAAAACATACACAAACATCTCCCTTGCCGTCCAGTATTTCTCAGTCTGTGAACATTTCCTGAATAAAGCCACAACATATCCCTCCCTCCCTGATTTTACTAGTCATGTTACATCCTGGTTTTGAAGCTGATCGATACTAAACACCAGGAACCGTAAGCAATCGAAAGACTTAATTTCACACCTAAAAATATTTGCACTAGCTCAAGTTTCAATATCACTTTTATTTTAATTATCTTTGAGTGTCTCTAAGAAGCTTAAAGAAGGTATGGCAACAATCTGTATGTGTAGTGCACTTTAATTCTGATAAAAGTATTTATTTTGCAGTGAATCCTTTTAAGTTGCAGCAAAATCAATGGCTTCTTTCAGTTAAGGAAAACTTTGACAGATTATGAAATTTCATTTTTGTTATTTATTAAATTTAACTACCTCTGTAGAATTCTTAGACCACAAGGATACTGTTCGGAAAATAGCATAAATTCCTAAGATTGTACTAAAACTTTGCAACAGACAAGTGACGGTATTTGCTAACCCCCCCCATCGAGGTTTTTAAAACAAACTAAACAGGTACAGAAGGAGTGCCTTAATTGCAAGCACTGAAAATGAACCATTGTGCAAGCAGCCACACCCTGGAAAACATTCTCCAAAGTGATGATGGTACAATTCACAGGGCTTTTCTGCCAACCTACTTAAAATAATATTTTTTTGATAGTTAATTTTTCCATAAACCAGTGTTTACAAATCAATGCCATAATTTCCAAACATGCCAAAGTTTTATAATTTTGCACTTGCACGTATAGATTCGTTATACGACTTGTTCACGATAACTGAACATGGGTAAAGTCAGAGATCTCAGCTTCCAGGGTATCAGTCTAAGGCTCAATCCAAATTTGCTTAAACTTCTGAAACTACTATTGATACACAAGTGTCTGCATATAAGCAGTAAGGAATAAGCTTTTCTGTATGGATGTTCTCCTTGCTCTGTTCCTCTTCAAGCAGTTATTTCCCAATGAAAGCAGAAAACATGTCGTGGCAGGAATCACACTCAATTTTCTCATTCAAGCCAGCTGATTGGATGAAATATTCAATCACAGCAACATGGTAAAGTTGCAGTCATTATGCTTGTAAGCTGAAAGCTGGAGAACGCTGTTTAAGTACTCACACTTCCAAGCAGCTACCGCTATCTGATTCCTCTGTTGCACGTAGCTTCATTTTGCACCCATCCCAAACAGTCATGCACCATTGCAAGTGACATGCCCCACCATCATCTCAGTTGGGAGAGTTGGGATGTTTCCACGTGGATTTTTTTACTTCCTTGCCCCACTAGCAAAACATCTTTCCCATGGTTATTGCAACAGTCCATCTGCACAGACAATCTTATTTGTGAGACAGGACTAATCCTGTTGCTACAGACTCTGGAAACCCGACATTTCAAAACATTTCTTTAAGCCAACTTCTGCCATCATTATAACAGCACTAATGGACTGATACAAAACAAGGAGTTGTAGTACAACTGATTCCACAGATTGGCTTCAGCTTGCCTACCCCCCTTCCCACTATATATCTACTTCTATAATCTATGTAAATCCACTACTGTGTAAGTCTAACTACTATAGCTTTAGCATGTACCCTATTGGCTTGATGCTCTGCAGACTATTTTAACATGCAACACACTCAGAAGAGCAACAACATTGCATCTTCAGGTGAAACCATGGAGGGGAGAAAAAAGGAAGACTCATTTAATCACAAACTACTCGATAAATCAGCAAGTAGCAGATAAATCACGGAATGCTTCTCTAACTGCACAGCTAAGTCAATACCCACAGTGAAAGGGCCCAGAGAGACATGAATCCATTCACCATGATAAAAGCATCTACAGGCTCAAAAAAAAGAATGAAAAACCGAGAAGGTCACAACTCTACACGCTTTCCCTCCAGGCACAAAAGGTACCTTTTTGTCCAACAGTATGAATACGAACAAAAAGAACGAAGGGACAAACCACCTCAACCAAATGCTCAGAGTTTGGTTCTTCACAAGCCTTTCCTAGAAGCTTAAGCTGCAGAAAAATGATCTGACGTCATGCTGTGATGCTGGCACACAGTGCCATCAGACAACACTGCAATGTGTCAGAGAACATGTTCAAAAAGAGCTAATATGGAAACAGGTCTAAGCTTTCTACGTTGTACAGATACAGAATTTTCAGTCTCTTGCCAGAGAGATCACAAGCAAAAAGTAGTATTTCATTTTCACCGATATTTGATAGCATGGAGAGGTGCACACACGAATTACAAATGCAACTGCTGTTCTTGATTAAATGTTTCCTTTGTTTTCTATCTACCACAACTTTAAGACCAAAGTAATAAATCACAAACAGTTCCCTTGCTTTCCACACTTGTAACAAAATTGTACAGATACTTCAGAGAAGGTAACAAAGCCAGCACTATTTTATTCGTTCCCCAGTACAATTTCTGAATTTTTGACTTACGGAAGTATTTCAAGGTTTCTTCTATTTGCTCAGTTGTTAAGTCAATATTCGCATCAGGGGAAATGAGAGGTGTATGAAGCCAGTCGTCGTGGTCATAACCATAGATTGTATCTGCTCTTAGCTTATAATGAGGCAGCTGCTCTTCCAGTAGACTGATGATTTCAACTTCAGGAAGATTGGTACTATTGCACACATCTGGTAAGAGAAAAAGGACAATCCCCGTCAGTTACTTTGAGTACTATACATACAAGCTAGCAAAGATGTCTGTTTGTTCTGGTTTCAGCAAGATTTTTCTGCATGTTAAAGAACAGCTAGGTACTAATTGGTTTAGAAGATATGACTAGCACAAATTAACCCCAAATAGCATATTTACTAGCAGAAAAAACAAGGGCATGCTCTTAGGGACAAAAAGCCCAACCTCTAGAAGCAAGGACTCGTCTACAGAAGAATAAAGTGGAGGTGGGAGGAATAGAGAGCAAGTGAGCATTGACCAAGGCAGGGTAGTTACAACCTGGGTGTGGAGAAAGCATTAGTGCATATAGGAATTCACATTTTTGATGTTCTACTCGACAGATTATTTTTAGCTTGCAAGCTTTACCCATCTCCTTAACTTGGTCTTTGACCACAGTTTAGTACCACTATATATTTTTTGCCTTTGCTGCTGTCAGATTTTTCTCAAGAAAAGGAAATCCAGGATTGCAATAGCAGTGTCACAGTTCACACTCAAGATGCACTGGTAAAGTAGGCTGCAAGAACTTTCACGACACTCATCTCGACCTGCATTCTGTGATGTCAGTCCCTCGTGTTCACAAGCATACCAAGTTTGCACACAGTTTTAAAAATGGATACCGACAGCCATCAACAAATGCAAAATGGTGCAATTAAAATTGAAGATTTAAATTTAGGATGAGGCAGCCAAGAAGTTTTAACACAGAAAATTCCAGTTCAACATAAAAACATGGGAACAGGGGCACAGAGAGGCTAGGAAATCTGCCATCTTTGGAAAGACTGACAATTTGACTAAACAAGGCCATGAGCGCTCACTTTAAAAGACTTGGTTTGAATTAGAGCAGATGACCTCCACAGGTACCTTCCAACTTACATTGTTCTACAACGAAGAATTTGTGTGTGTGTGTGTGTGTGTGTGTGTGTGTGTGTCTGTCTGTCTGTCTCAATACCCAAAACACGCATGACAATTTTATATATATACACCTTTTAATACTTAGTGCATCCATCTGCCCATTTCCATGCCAGGACAAACAGAACAGACCACCACCGCCCCACCTACCCCACCCACCCACAAAATAAGAAAGAGCTATCTAAGCCTGTTTTGGAAGAGCAAGCCCTAAGGAAGGCTGCTCACGTGCTGTGCAATGCAGCTCCGTCTTTAACCAGTGCCACAACTCTTCCAACTGTCGCTAAGACTCACACCACAGTAAAGAGCAAAGACTGTCAAGGCCCTGAGTGTACCCACAGGCCTGTACTGCCCTGACCAGGTTCATCAGGGACCTCACCCAGCACCCCCTGCCCAGTGGCCCCATTTAAACCCAGTCCCCCTCTCCTCCCCTGTGCAGTGCTGTAGGGTAGGTCTGTGCCCAGCTCTGTCCCCTGCTGATACTGACTCACTGCCTGGGCTTCCTGGATTGACTGCAGGCCCGCTCGGTACCTGGCATTTGTCTGCTGATCACTGCAGAGTCAGTTTTGACCGTTACTGCCAGCACCTTTGCCCCGCTCAGGAACAAAGGGACTGGGCTCTGTCGAGAAGGATCCGGCCCTTCCCATCCTGTCGTCGCACTCGGCTGCTGACAGGGCTGTAAGGCAGCCCTGCTCTTGCTGCTCCCTGACAAAGACACCTATTTTCATAAGAGAGAAACTCATTATTGCAGGACTGATGCAGACCTGCAATTCCACTGCAAGCTAGTGGAATTCACCTGTCAGAGGAGGGGAGGGAGAGGGGAACGAGGAAGTAACACATACTTTTCTACAGACCATCAACTACCTCTTTCCTTTAATCTTTCTAATCCAGAAATTGCATTGTCATGAACATCTCAAGCGCTGAAGACAGCAAGAACGTTACTATTCTCTTAGACAACAGGGCAGAGGATACGAAGATGAACTCGCACTGTTAAACTCCTGCCTATATCCTTTACAAGATCCTGTTGACTGAAACTAAAATCCACTTGGGAAAGTTGCGTTATACCTTATGGTTCAAGGAGTCTGCTATTACCTATCAGGAGGTATTCTCCTCTGCTTTCATCCAGGCTGTTCTCCTAACTGTTGCACATATGTAAGCGCTCTCCAAACCTCACTGCAGAAGTGAATGTGCAAAAGTTAGTAGGATTAGGTACCCCCACGTGCAGCAATGCTATTTTTATGGAGCTCTGTGCAATGCGAAAGTCAGCCTGCAAACATCATTTGAAGAGGTCCTTGCAGCCCTGTCAGAGGACTACTGTCTTACACAGACAAACAAGACCTGTTGCCCATGTTTCGAAAGCTGAGAGCTAACCTGTAACTACAAACTTTTCTTCTTCCTTGGCTACCTTTTTAATTGCTGACAACATCCGTCTTAGTGCCTGCAACCACCTCAGCTCAGAAAAGCCAGCTGATCTTCTAAAAAATACCTGTTGACGTCAACTAAACATTCAAAGACATTTGTGTGTACATGCATACACAAAGTTTGTTTTTTGTTTTGTTTTGGTTTTTGGTTGTTTTTTTTTTTTGTTTTTTTTTTTTTTAATATATGTATCTATCTTTGGATTACCTAATTGCTCTCGCTGTCAAGAATATGTTTGGGGGGGTTTTTTGGGTTTGGTTTTTTGTTTTTTGTTTTTGTTTTTTTAATTGGGGGTGTTGGTGGAGGCGGGGGTTGGCTGAAATATCAGTTCTCCTCTTGTCAAAAATGTAAGAGTCTACACAGCGTGACTGAGGTGGGGTTCTTGAGAAGAAAGAAATAAAAATGTTGGGGGGGGGAATCAAACTTTTAGTGTCTTTCTGCTTTTAATTAGTATTTCAGAAGAAATGGACTGACTTTATAGATGAGGAAGTTTCAGGCAAATAATTTTGTGAAGTAAACTGGTTTGTTGTATCATTAAAAAGTAGCAAAAAATGGAATGAAAAGGAAGTTACCAATAAAATTTGAGGAGAAAAACACCCCACACATGCACACACACAGAAGAAACCCATACAGTTTTATTGCAGAAAAGAAATCCACTGAAACATGAAGGACAGACAGTAAAGAACTCTCATGGAATACAAGTCAACCAAGACAATTTTTCTACTCTACCATATAATAAATCCCGAGTATTTCTGACCATTTCAAAAGACCTAACAACTGGAAAAGATATTAAGGAGTAACTGGAAAGGCAACTTATTATGATGCTATTGTTATTAACTTCCACTGCGATTTTAAAATCTATATACCAGCAGGAAATAGGAGCAGGTTCTGATGTAATTGCCTATTTAGAAAAACAGGACACCGTAATTACACTTGTGTATGACTAAACATGAATTCACTATTTAAATCACAGCAATATTCCTCAGTGCTAGAATTACGCAGCCTTCCCCTTCACTCTTCCTCCCCTCCCTTTTCTAAGATGCAGGCACTTGCTATGAGAAGGTATGCAGACTAACGCCATCCCCATCCTAATACACCAGTTACATTTTATAGAAGACCCTGATTGTGCTTCCAGATAAGATTTATCTTTGCAATTTTAATCAGAAATACTAAGAAACAACTAAATTAACTAACTTCTGTACTTAGAACACCTAAGACATTATTTGTGTTTTATGACTAAGTTAACTGATGTCCAGCAGACATAAAACTGTTGCACTTCCTCTTGTCCTAAGCGGTACCTTCATTTTATTGAGTCAGACACAATACCGTAAGCTTAAGACAATTAATTGTTCATTAATAAAAAAAAGATACAACACAATACAGTTGAACCATATCTTTGAAAGTTGCTCTGTTACAGATTTTAGTTTTTGTAGTCTAAGCTATTTTAAACTTGCAGTTTTCTGGACATCCTCAGCAAACAGAAACTTCTACAAGTGAATTACAACCAACTTAAACAGAATCATGAGTTCATAATTCATTTAGCTTACTACAGCGTGGGTCATTCCAGGTTCCGCTTTTGAAAGAGAAGAGTTAAGAAGAAAGATTTGCTAAGGCTCTTGCATACTGCAGAACTCTACAGCTGTCAGCACCTCATAGAAATAATTATATATAAACAAAGAAAATTTATTAATTCTTTTCCATATTATTTTTGCAAGTACCATGTGCCACTGCTTTGCTATCTTCTTAGCTTAAATGCAGCACATGCACAAACACCCAATCTCACCTATTTTGGTGCAAAAATATATTCCTCCATGCCGCATTCCTCAGGAAATAAAGAAGTTGCTCAGTCTGCTTTGCAGGAGTTTTTGACGTTATTCCTCCTCATCCTCTCTGTGTTTTCTAAATGAGATTAAACCAAGTTCTTTCCAAAGACTTTTGTGCTGATGATTTTGTTGCTTCAGTTTCTAATCTTCTCTTTCAATAAAGATGATGCAAACCTGGGCAGATCACTCCAGTTGAGCTCTCTTCTGCATTTTTTTTTTTCTTCCTACTTCAGTATTTCTTGGGTAGTTACTAAAGAATTACTTATTAGCTTGTTCCACCTCTTTTCATACATTGGCATGTGACTGACTGGTGTATCTCCCCTTCTCTGGTCATCTTAAGCCTCTTGTTTTAAACCTGCCTCCCAACTTAAGACAGCCACTAAAGTTTCACTGGTTGTTTCAGCTTGCTTACATTTCCTTAGAGGAATTATTAGACTTGATGATCTGGATACCTTTGACTATTTCATCAGTTGTTTCCTTTCTTCTAGCCAACACCTCTATCCATACAAAATGCACTAAGCATAGTAAATTAACTTTTCATTGTGGAAACTGAAGTGAAGGTGGCGCTTTTTTTTTGCCTTTTTTTGTTTTGTTTTTTTTTTTTTTTTAATTTTTCAGGCAGGGAGGAAAAGGCATAATTTTTAGGACAACCACGTGAGGATAAGAGTATACTTGGTTATTTTTGGATGCACACTTACACCCCTCCTCTGCTGACAAGTGAGCAAGGAGTTGATCAAACAGAAGACGGAGTGAGAGGTCTAAAACAAGGGGAGCTGGCTGTATCGAAGGGGCACAGCACCTCGAGGACTGCCACTCCCTCTCTGCGCACATAACATCACACAGATCATAAAGCATTGCGTAGGGTGCCGTCACTCACTGCCATTTTCATCCTGCGTTCATGCAGCCATGCAATACATTACGTCACTTCCCCTACAGTGCTAAATATATATTTAGCTGTCAGTTTCTTGGATGGGTCGAACAATGCCAGCACCTCATGACCAAGCAATTCAGCCTCAGCTGAACTAACTTCAGCTCAAGCTAAGTTCAACATGAACCACAGGTACACAGATTTGAAGACCTCATTCCAAACAATATGGTCACCTAAAGCAGCTCACCTGTCAAACTCCATTCCCTACTAGGTTTTTGGGTTTCACCTGTTTACAGCTATGACTAAACAGCCATACCTTACTGTAGAAATGAAACCTAGCTAGACTGATAAAGAAGGAGCACCTATTCAATTTCAGCATCGCTTCACATAAAAAGTAGTAATAAATTCAGAGAAACGAACCTAAAACAAAGAGAAGGGACATGGGTGGGGAAGGGAGGTGACAAACATAAAAACCCCCAAAACATACACAAAACACAGAGAAAAACTCTACAAATCTCAAAGCCTGGTATCTGCAGGAGTTTTTAGAAACACAACACAGCTTATCAGTACAGTCATAGCAGGGAACTTATGACACTTAATTTTGATCTGTCTGAATCCTCAGTCTTTATGGTTTTACTGGTTTGTTTTCAAGCAGAGAGGCTCCCCGTTCAAGGTTGAAAGGACTTGCAGGTCCCTACAGACGCTGCTGGCAGCAGATACTGCCACCTGCTGTAAGGAGTGCCCTATTACCCCAACCCTAAACCACAAACGACACTTTTGTCAGCCATTTTTGTCATAACCCAACCCTGCCATGAACCGTGCTAGGGGTCAGGGTTGTGCTCAAGAAGCAACAGGCCAGAATGCGCAAGTCAAGACGAGGAAGACCACAAGAAAACTACCCAGAGACCGTGTCGTTCCCGGAGCGTCGTGCTCCAGAGTTGTGGTCCTGATGGAGGCCAACACCTTGCGAACAGCTCAAAGTAGCTGTGCTGCCCTGAAGTGCCTCCTCCGAGAAAAGGGAAACAATTGCTGTGCAGAAGTGCTGCGTCCAGCCAAACAACTACACTCTAGGTGTGACCTTGGGGAAGTGCTGGGCTGCTTGGCAACTTTCAAAACACAAGCTTTGGTCATCGGGTTGTGTCTTCCACTCCATCACCACCCGGCAGCTGGTGCTCAGCCCACAGCAAGAAAGGGGCAGTCTAGATACCCTCTCCTTCTAAAACACCAAACCAAACCAAAAGGCCTCAGTCATCACTCAGGCAATTTCTGTCATTCCCCACAAGAGAATTAAAACATCGTACCTTGTCCCAAGCTTTTGAGGCAATTGAGGAGAGGGAAGTAGATAAGAGCATAGTTACAAAAACAGATGAGAGAAACAAAGAAACTCTCTAGAGAAAGCAGGAAGAATGAAGAAGTCTACTACATCACTTCATGGAGGCACCTATTCCTCTCCCTGGTCATCAGTCCTGTCCCATTTCCCACACACATATTACACTCCCCCTTGACACTCAGCACTCTAAAGTTTAAAACAGAGAAACTAAAAAAAAAAAAAAAAAAAAAAAAATCCTTGAGAACGGCCAGTCAATAAAGAACAAATTATTTCTGAAAAAAACCCCACACAATACGTGAAAAGGGTCAATTCCAGTGCTGGCTCCCTACTAGTTAAGTAAAAGGAAGGTTCTTTGCAGAACAAGGCTACTGCATGGAAGCTAAATTCCAGCCACATGTAATGCAAGAAATTAAAGTTCATCAACCTGAGGCTATTTCATGCTAAATACTAGTGAATCTTAACTGCTCATTTTGCTTAGTGTGATGCATATATGTCTGTGTCCCTTCTCAGAAGCCAAAGGTCAGTAAGCACTTGGCAAATTTTCTACCTCTGCATGTAAAATGACATAAAATTCTATAGAACATGTACAGTCACACAAGTGTCCTGGTTTCAACTGGGATAGAGCTAATTGTCTTCCTAGTAGCTGGCACAGCGCTGTGGTTTGGGTTTAGGAAGAGAAGAATGTTGACAACACCCTGATGGTTTCAGTGGTCGCTCAGTCGTGTTCAGACCAAGTCAAGGACTTTTCAGCTTCTCCTGCCCAGCCAGCAAGGAGGCTGGAGGGGCACAG
>JAVKLA010000010.1:10282939-10313273 GCA_034782735.1 Sagittarius serpentarius | reverse complement strand
CCCCCCCCCCCCCCCCCCCCCCCCCCCCCCCCCCCCCCCCCCCCCCAAGCAAGCAGCAAGAATTTAGAATTCTTTGAGCACCAATGGCCTTCTTGAAAAAGTTAAATAGCAAAAAGTGCACGTCATATAATTTGTTCTTAGGCTTAAGTTGTATCAGAGTCAACCCCAATGACATTAACATCAGCTGGTTATGTTTCAGAAAGCATCACCACACAGCACCGTGACTCAGTTTCCCAGTTTTTTCTTAACAGTGTTCAAGCCTTTATTCGCAAGAATTTTTGCAGATGACTTTTACAATAGGCTCTAGGTGTTAGTCTTAGACTAAAAGAAAATAGATTATCCTGATTGCTGAATTTGAACATGCCTGCTCTAGGATGAGTCAAGGTTTGGTTGGCATCAGAAGAAAAATTATGGTATATGCAGACTTGATATAAGCAATTTCTTTCCCACTGAACAGTTTAGAAATTTAAATAGTGCTAAACTGTCAGTCAGACCTACACAAAGTCTTTGTGTTAAAGCCTCTGACAATTCTTATTCCTCTGCAAGTATTTCTTTCTGCTTGTTTCAAGTGTATATGCTGCATACCAGCATGTACCACTGACAAAGTAGAGATTTTACAGAGGAAGTATGAGACCAATTTGTATCTCCCGGTCTATGCCCTTTGACACCTTTAAAAAGCACAGCAAAGAGTTGAAACTCAGGAAAACCCATTTAAAAAGAAAAAAACATAACTAACCAACCAAAAAAACCACCACTATTTCTACTGCTAGTCTTATCACGTTGTCCACAGGTCACAAACAGTACAAGTCTGCTGCTGCAGAACAGCTAATCCATAAAAAAGGCATTATAGGATCAATCAGTAAACCACACTTGGCAAGAAGAAAAAGAGATTTAGAAACTGCATCAGGCTTGAAAGAGTGTGAGGTAGGAAGGACAGGCACTGACCTCCATTTAACAAAAAATACTTTTAAAAAGAAGTGTTTGTCTTCCCTTTCAAGGAACCATAATCAAGAAGGCATCTTGATTCATTAAAGTTGGTTGTCTGGGCTTGTAGTCAGAAATACGAAAATATAAAGTTAACATCTTCCTGTTCACAAGAGAGGGGAGACAGGACACAGCCAACAGAACAACTTGCAACAAAGATCGTTCTACAAGGGGCCTGGAAAACAGAGTTACACTACCAGGAATGCATCCATGTAATGTGTAGAGTTTCTAGTCTCCCTACCAAGCAAATACCTACACGGCAGTCAAAAGAGTGAACCATTTATAAACTAACCAGTTAAAGAGCTCTAAACCAATGAATACAAGGGAGGAGGGATGGGGAGTAAGTTTTTATTAACAAAACGTTTATTTTACATAGAAGCATACCTAACCCAAAGTGACTTCAGCATTAATCCTGCTGTTTGTCTTCCCAAGGGAACTGGGATGGTCTTGCAGAGCATCTCTCCCCTTCTTTCTATTTTCTTTTTTCAAAATACCAACCCTTAGTTAACCACACAGCAGTTGGGCTGGGCTAAGTTAAGGCATACTGCAAAAGTATCAGCTGATGGTCACCATTAACTAGTTCTCTGACCTACAGACAATTCTAGAAATGGCTGGAAGTAACTCAGGATAAATGTATCTGGCAGCCAACTAGAACAGCCCCAGTCTTATTTCTGTTTTTCTCAGCCCTCTCCTTTCTCCCTCCCGAAAACTCAGCTGACTCCTCAAACATTCCGAAAAGACCTTGGAACTGACAAGGTCACTTTAAGCTAAACAAAGCCTCACAGCTCAGGCAACAAACCATGCATTTGGAATGGAAACTGCCTGTCATTTCATGGCCATATCCATGACTAAACTGAGCTACAATGATTATTCAAACACAAAAAAATTGAGTCAGCTGACCACATCACTAAGAATCTAATTCCATTTAAAATACCACACTTAAACACAATATTCCATTTATTTGTACGAATCCTTCACAAAAAGTCATTTAACCTTTCATATAAGCATGCAGCAAAAGCTGTTCCCTATACATTAACTTTTATAGTTCCAGAACTAATGTGACAAAAATGGAATGGTTTTGAAAAGCAAAAGATGTACAGTCATAATATGATGTTAGATACTATTTCTCTCATCCCCTTCTCCCACAAAGCAATTCTCATATCAAGATAAAAATCTAAATTATGTTGAACATTAGGAAAACCATACTATATTTTAAGCTGCAGTATTTCCTTCCCCTCATCCCTGACTTTCAGTTGGTTTATTTTTGAAACAAACTTCAAACAGTTCCACCTCCCAAGCACATAAGTACAGTATCCTAGTTTCACAGCTGTCATTGGTTTAGCCTATTTGCAAGAGCCTTAAACCTTACAAAGTGCTTTCACTGAAAATTCAGGTGCTTGTGAAATCACTTCTTAAACAAGCAAAAACATGCAGACAGCAGCAGCATTGTCCATGAACCAGATACCTCACCAACAGCTTAAGAGCAGCTTAACTATACATCTCCACACCCTTCCCGAGATAAAAAATTTGCTTACCAGTAATGGTGCAGGCATCTCTGTACTCTCTGCAGTCTGGCACATCATCTTCCACTGCTTCACTTACATAGTGCTCTTCGTGAATGCCTGTGTCACAGGCTAGGACTGCATGATTCGACAGCTCCAAAGGAGGCACAGTGGCGGCCAAAGTGCAGTCGTGCAAAGCTGTGGCGTCCAGCTTGGCAGGTTTCACAGGGTTGTACGAACTGCCATCAGGGGGACCAGCACTGGAGACTGGGTCTGGCTGGCAGAAACAGAACTCCTTCTCTTTGCTAGAGTTGGCTTCAAGAAGTCTGCAGAACACAAAAGAAACAAATGTTCAGGTCAAGCCATTCCAAACAGCATAAATCAGAATAAATAATTTTCTTTTCCTTAGTTTAACTGAACAAATTCAGCAAATACTAAAACCCAAACGCTCTTCACGGAGCAGCTGCCTATCTCTACACCTTGCACAGTCATGTTAAGTAGGAAAGTGCTATTCCTTGTATAGTGTTATTTACCAACGGCTGATTAAACATCCATATTTTTGCCTAACCCAACCTGGAATAAGCACAGACCATCCACCTTGGCTCATTCACCACCTAACTTTCTCTCACGTCAGCTGTCGTGGTTTAACCCCAGCCAGCAACTCAGCCCCACGCAGCCGCTCGCTCACTTCCCCCCCACCCAGAGGGATGGGGGAGAGAATCGGAAAATAAAGTAAAGCTCGTGGGCTGAGATAAGAACAGTTTAATAGAACAGAAAGGAAGAAACTAACAATGACACTAATAACAACAAGAAAGCGACAATAATAATAAAAGGATTGGAATACACAAAATAAGCGATGCACAACGCACTTGCTCACCACTTGCCGACTGATGCCTGAGCCGCGCTCTTCCTCCCCCCCGCCCCAAAACTGGGCATGACGTCCCACGGTATGGAATACCCCTCTGGCCAGTTTGGGCCAGCTGTCCCAGCTATGTCCCCTCCTCCCACCTTTCCTGTGCCCCTCCAGCCTCCTTGCTGGCTGGGCCTGAGAGGTGAAAAGTCCTTGAATTAGTCTAAACACGACTGAGCAACAACTGAAACCATCAGGGTGTTGTCAACATTCTTCTCATACTAACCCAAAACACAGCGCTGTGCCAGCTACTAGGGAGACAATTAACTCCATCCCAGTTGAAACCAGGACATCAACGAAGCAAAAGCTCTATGTAACCCACCACGCTTCATGAGCCACGCCGTGCAGACAGACTGCACATCACCGGTTGATTTACTGGCACTTTAATAACATCATCATTTGAAATTGCCTGATAGCAAACAATACAGAAATGATTAGGAGCTTATACTATAACCCCGCTAGACTTTCCTCTCCACTGGGCCACCCTGCACAGCCTGGCCCTTCGCTGCCAGTCTGTCAACTGGCATCTTTGCTCCCTTTACAGAGTACACAGGAAACAGAACTCAAGCTGCACTGGATTGAAGGGGGTGTCCACTTGTTGCTGCTCCCCAGTGCTTCAGCATCTAATAGGGAACAAACTCCCTCAAAGAGAGATACCGATGCCCGCAGCAAGATTAAATTGGCCAGAGAATGAATGAAGAGGAACACCTTTATCCTAAAACTTCACCAAACTTTTTGGTTAAGGGGCTAAAGGCACTGCAATAATTGGTGGTATGGTACTGCTCTCGGTTATCAGCAGTGTAAGGGAAGATGTAAATGCTCATTAGTGCTCGGAAAGGAAAATACAATCAAGGGACTGCAGAAAACCAGACTTGGGAAAGGACCTGAAGGACAGGAAGAAAAGACTTTATATACGTAGTAGTTACAAGGCATAAGCAGCAGCTGAGGAACACGCCACACAAGAACACCCAGACTACATGGGAAAAGCAGAAAGACAGCCAGCAAGATGACACAAATGCACTGGTCTGCAAGCAGAAGGTGTGGATGCAATTCAATATGCATGTGCAGCAACAGAACATGCTATGTTCAGTGCTTCACTGAGAACCAGAAATACAACAGTTTTCTGGAGAATCCTATGAAAAAGGTTCTCTTTAACCTCTAGGTACACGTCCAGATAATCTTACTTTGCTGTTAAAGTTACACTCAGGATTTTGGCATCTTATTTTTTGGCATTTCTAGTAAATAACATTATTGCTTCACCAAAGCGTGACAGTATTTCTAGAAACTCAACGCAAGACTAAAGCATCTGTCTCTCAACTGTAAAGACACAGATTATGCATTCTAGACCTTCTGGAAGTAAGCTTCAGAGAAACCTTGCAACAAAGCTGTAACACTGTACCAACACCATCTTTTCTCAACCTGTTTTTCCCTTTCACCACAGGCATAAGAACAAAAAAGCAAAATCCTCTCCCTCTCTCAGAGGGTCTCAACAAGGACATACTTAAACTGAAATCAGAGCACCACAACTGGAAAACGGATGGGTAATATTAACTCTGGGATAAAAACACCGTCATACATAAAATGACATTTCATTAAGTTTTCCTTAATTACATACATTTGTATTTCTGCATGGTATCACTTCATCTGGAAATAGTTCTCACACTCAGAGACTCAAAACCTGTATTTTGTAATCATCATCATAGCGACAGGAACTGATTAAGTCAAACGATAAATTTACGATGACATCCTCTTATACAAATGGTACTATACTGTGGCAGCCACAGGAAGAGAGAGTTTCACTCGAGTGCTTTAACAGAAAGTCTTACGGTTCCCTGCAGAGCATTCATTATTCCTGCGCTATCACAGTACATGCTGAAAAGAACGATTACTTTTAAAATGGTCCCCTTTCAAGTGGCTCTTTAGGAATAAAGAGAGGGAGATTACCGATATTAGAAATTATGTCCAAATGAAGTTGGAATCAAAATGCAAATCTTTGTTTTCCCCTCTGCATTGAAGATAGAAACAGCTTAAGCTATAAAGAAGAAAATATACTGGAAATGCACAGGGCGACTGATTAAGAGGACTCCATTTTGTCCTAGTTGCTACCACGCATCTGTGAATCACGTTTGTTTTGGGAAACTGTCAGATAAGTCTGTTGTTATGAACAAGGGCACCTCTGGGAGTAAGTAACTAAAAGCACTAACAGCACTCTTCAGCTATTCCTGCCCTCCTCCCCATGCCCTGCCGTAGCAACTACAGGAAACCAGCAACATAACAACACTACCAAATGAAATAACACATAACCAAAGCGTGGCTCGTGTGTAAAAGTCTTCAAGTGAGTTTTGGGAATCTGAGATCTCGTACCTTTTCTGGACACGCCGACATTCAGCATCTGACATACCTGATCACCTTCACACATTCACGACTTTGTCTCCCACACAGTGCTCACCAAAAATACTTTTGGCCAGAACATAGCATTGCAAGTTGTGTTAGAAGTTTGTGTTGAATGAGTTTCACCTCCCTGCTTTCACCCAGCGTAGCATTCACCCCACTGAGGCACCATGGAACCATTTCTCCCCCTCCCACAAGCAGCACTCCAACAGCTTCTGCCTTGTCACTGTTAGGAACTAGAGAGACACATTCAGAAACAAAGAGTCATCAATGCTCTTCCTTCACACCAGCTGTTTCACTGTTGGCACTTATGGAAAGTATAAGCAAAGAGAGCTTTAAAAAACAAACAAGCAACAAAAACCACCCCCTGAAAAATCCTCACAAGTCAGTCTGCCTGGTCTGCTGCAGCAACGCATGTAACATCTACACGAGAAAGTCAAGTTCTGGATTAAGGAAGAGAATTTGCGTTGATCTTAAAACCTTATAACATGGAGGGAAGAAAGCAGGCGTAAGTGTGTATGCCTGCCTCCTTTCAGACTTATTTAATATCCTCGATTTCCATACACACAGTGGAAAAATGTTGTTCAGACTCTCAGATCTATAGAGGCACTGTTTGTGTGGCCTCTCTTGCAAGGCAAATATTACCACCTAATCCAGGGGCACACACTTTTCCTTTAAAATTTCATCTAAATCCTTCTGTTGCAGAAAAGAAAACCAAACTACACCTGAGCAGTATTTACCAGACTGCCAAAACAGCCATCAAGAGAAACAGACATTGTAGTTACTATACCCATCAAATACAAAACATTAATATTATTCTTTAGACAGTCTCACCTGCATACACAGTACTCATGAGAAGATGATACAAATTGTTACTGCAATGTCTCGTATTTACTCCTTCCGATATCCAAACAAGTACACAACTTATAAGCCAGATTTTATGACTTTTCTTGATGAAAATTCAATGCATTTCGTTCTTTCTACTGTGTATGTCAGCAGCAGCCTGCATGCACAATTTAAATAACCCTTCTCTTCTACCTAATACGAAATAATTCAGCTTTTGCCTCAATGGTTGTATTGCACTATTTCTGCCAGTCTAAATACAATGACAGTTTTGGGCCAATAAACAGACCTGGGTCTAAAGAAGTATTTAATTTGGAATGTTTTAACTTAATTCTTCAGCGTAAAACTGTTTGCAGAAAGAACACAATTCCCTTAAGTTTATCACCAAAATGTTTTTTACCAGGTTATTTTACTCTGAAAAAAATCTTTGTTTGTAAGCTGTTCGTTACAGGCACTCATTCAAACCTTGCACTTTATAAGAGCAATGACATAAGCACACAGACTTGACACCTCCTCCGTACAATACCCAGATTTTGGTCTAACCCAATAAATGTGTAAAATAGAGTGTTTGCATGATTACTACATGAAGAGCTTAAATCTTTTATACACCAAACACCATTGTCATCTAATAGGACATCTACACAATAGTTTGGACTATGACTGCAGCGTAACTAAGACGTGATCACGAAGTACAGCGGGTACTGACTGCAGTGTACCTGTGGCAGCCCAGGTTACAAAAGCCAAGTCAAAAATTGAGTTGTGGTTAGCCAGCACTGCATTCCACATTAAAAAAAAAAGTTACCCAGCTGTACGAACCTGGGCAAAACAGTTCAAAGCTAACAGACACTTTTCCATGAGACAACAGCCAAGATTTGAGGGTTCTGAGGTAAAGGGAAAAAAAAAAAAAAAAAAATCTCCACATCAGTCAGCCATTTCTGGGTGCTGGCCATTAAAAAAAAGTTCATATTTTGTTTGCAGTGTGTTTCGGGGGGAGGCGGTTGAGTTTCATACACCACAAATTTCACACAAATGCAAATAACAAACTACTTGCTGTTTCACACCATTTAGATAAAGTGTTTCTGCATTCAGGATTAAACACAATGTAGCTGCAAATCTAAAGACACAAATGAGTTAAAGTAATCCCTCTTCCTCCCCCAAAAGCAGTAAAAGATACGGAGCTATTGAGACGTGTGCCTACCCAGAGCCCAGCAATGCCAACAAATACATTATTTGTAACCTTGCACATTATTCGCATCACCATCTTGGATTGCAGCAACAGCAATTTACTATAGTCACAAAACATCTGGAACACCTACAAATAATGTGCTACCCAAGAGCCACACGCACCCTATGGTGATTAAGTTTTGAACAATTTCTAGTTATCTAGCTCAGCTTTTGTGCTTCAATTACTATTTTTATTCATTGGCCTAAAATGGCATGTTGACCACTGCAAACATCTGTGAATTTAAAGAAATACTTCCTTAAAAGGGGGGGGGCGGGGGGGGGGGGGAAATATCTTTCTGGTGCTTCTGACTAAAATCTTCCCCTTTCTTCCAGGTCATCCTTTTGCTATGCATATTCTCATACTTAATTGAGCTATGCTATTTGGTTTAGTGCAGTAACAGAGTTTTGAAGCAAAACCATTTACTGTGAGCCAGCTGGTTTTTCAGAACCACTTTGGTGGTACACATGGACAACGAATTCCCTTTTGAGTAAGAGAACCTGAAAACCCTGCTCCATGACACACTTCAAATGCAACCTGCTGCCAAACGGGGACATGAGACTTCAAACAACCCTGCGGGCTACATCACTGCAAGGTCATCTGGTATGTACCTATTGCATTTTTCTCCTTCAGGAAGCTTCAAACTGCACAGGTAAGTGGGGACATTCAGCCCAAGGTGCCAAGCTAAATCTAATCTGACGTAACCCACCCAAATCAGTAATGAAGATTTAAGAAGCTTCAGTGCTAACAACTTTGATCTACTCATCCATCCCTACTGACCAAAGTATTTGCTAATTTAGGCAGAACTTCAGGGTATCAAGGGATTGAGACAGCTTTCCACTCTTCGCATCTGCCTGGAGCTACAGAGCTCTGGTCTTGTATTCTCATTTACTAATTCTCATTTACTAACTACTAACTGATGGTTAAACACTTCAGACGAGTTTAGGGTGTGCAAATTCCTCCCTTTTATGTACTTGCAAGGGTCCCACCAGAAATGTTCTTCCCTGTTTTGTACGCTACTTTGTAAATCCACTAAACACCGCTGTTTTATTCTAAGTTTGCTCAGTTTTACCAAATTCCTTAAAAAGAAGCCTCAAGCTTCTTACTTACATGAAAAAGCTTTCTTCAGATGCAAAATGCCCCACGTAGACACTGGAGCAAACCAAAGCCAGTTTATATGTCTGTCTAATCTGTGCAATAGATTAACAAGATGGCCTGCCCTCAGTAATTCAGAATACAGTCTTCCATCTGTGTTTTGGAAAATAATCACTGAATTGACCAAAGCAACTTATTAAGACTTGCTTCAAGCATTCAACTTGCTTATTTCTTTACTAATTCACATCTTGCATCTACAAAAGTTTGCATTTTTTTTTAAATTTAAAAAAAATTTCTTCACTGAGTGGGTGGGTTCAAAAGCCAGGCAAAATGCCTATATCCATTTAAACACACTTTGGTAGACCATAAAGAAACAACCATTTGCAATAGGTCTGGCTTTTACACATACATATATAATCATTATTTAACTTTTAGATAAAGGCTGAATTTGATCCCAAGGAATTTACTGAGTTGTTTTAATCCTGTGCTGTATTATATACCCTCTTATAAACCATGGGGTTTTATTTTCCACACAGAAGCTAGCTTTTAAATAGGCAGAATGTTGACTGCTTGGTTAAAACTCTAACTAGAGGAACATATACAGTCAAACTGTCATAAACGAGTGACAGAATGTGACAAGCAGTTCACTTACCTTCAAACACTTCACACAAAAACAAGTCCTGCATTTCTCATGTTAGAAGAGATCTGTTATTTTTTACAGCCAAGTAAAGGGACAGGCATCTTGGACAACTCTAGACGACATCCTTATCCAAAGTTTTAAAGCTATTCAAGAACCTTCTGATCAAATATCTTTCCTAGATTACCCTGGAGAAAACACTGCCTCACTTTCTTAACAGTGCTTTTGTGTCCACTGACCCAGGCAGTCACACCAAAGCCATCTGCTACCCCAACATCACACAGATCCTTTTACTCAAGCCTTATATTACGTTTAAACTATATTCCATGCTTGCTTTTTTTTTTTTTCCTTCATAGTGGGTTTCGGGACTCTTAGGCCTAGGCAAATGCAATCTTTTCAGAGAAGTATCAATACCCAGTGGTTATGTCACGTGCTATGAAGGATCTTCTCAGGTATATGCCTCCCAAAAGAGGGGCTCTTCTGCCTATGAAACCGTAAAAGAATGTTTTCAAGCTAAAGATCTGAAGGGTTTCTAGAGTCATTTTTTTATAAAGCCTCATAACCAACAAGTATTAAGCAGATAAAGACATCCAAACCCAGAACGATACCTGGTTAACTGCCAGTGGCATGGCAATCTCATTTAGAATAAAAAAAGTCATCACTAGAGAACAAAAGCCAGAACAGCAGCAGCAATAACCAAAAAGATGCTTAAGTGGTAGTATCAACATGTAAAGCATAAAACTTGACTCCCAAAATCCCCAAAGCTGCTGCTGTGACCTTATTTGGCCTTGTTTGACCGCTAAGTCATCAAGACAGAGTCATGTTTTCTCAAAAAGTAATGCAAGTCAAAACATCACAAATAAAAGGCCCCATAAAGAAAAGGAAAGGGCGGGGGGCGGGGGAGAAAGAAAGAAAAACACCCCACTGTTCTCCACAAACCAAAATTTCTCACCACTAGGATTTGGCCTTCAAAAGGAGCCCATCAGGCTCTCCTCCCCTCAGGCCAAGAGAGAGTGGAAGCATACTGTAAGACAAGCCCTGGGTTCGACCTTCGCAGCTGCGAGTGCACAGGCGTGCTCTCGCCCGGCTTTACGCAACCCTGTCCCCCTCTGCTCTCAAGTTCCTTGAGGCAAATATTGCAGGGGTCTATAAATAGTTCTTCCTTGTGTAAGGCTCGCATTACACTAGGAGCTTTTTACAGCTGCCTCTCCCTTTATTTAATGTAGGCCACCAAACTTGCCCTCCCTGCCCCAGTGAACAAACAAAACTGAAAACAGTTAAAAATTAGTGCATTCCCCTTCCTGCAATGCATCACACTACCAGGTGGAAGATCTTAGCTAGACGTGCTGTGTACTTGTCTTGGAAGGGGAAAGCTGTTCAACCACCACCGCTCGTACTGAGCGTATGAGAACTCCACGTGCAGTCAAAGAAGGAATTCATCAGGTAACAAAACAAAAGCTCAGAGGTACAGCAATGCAAACTATAAACACCTCAAACATATACTTTCTATTCACACCCATGCACGTGCAAGGTGCTCAATGACGTAGATCAACACAAGATGGGTCCAAGGGGCATGGTCCAATACTTGCTGAAGAGAAGGAAAGGATCTAATGACTTACAAAAAAACCCAATCAACCAACCAAAAAACCCCAAAGCAAGCAAACAACCCGCCCCCTCAAAAAACCAACCCCCACAAACAATCAAATCATTTGAGATTACGCTGCTGTTGTATTTAGGATGTATGAACTCCTGCCGTGTACACAGCCAATACACAAGCTAGACTACATGAACATCAGCTTTAACACCTTAACACGTTACCTACCAACCGATCTCCTCATACCGCTAAAACAACAATAAAAAAACCAACCAACCAACCAAAGGCAGGTATCAAAGATGTGTCAAACAGTTCAGGTATGGGGGAAACTACTACACCAGCAGCAAACCAGGTCCTCAAATAGTATGGATGGGAACAGTGACAACAGAAACCTGAAAAGCATTTTTTTTGTTTATACACCACAAGAACATGAAACTCCCCGATTTCTTCACTTCCCCATAAGCCTCAAAGATTTTCAAAAGATAGGCAAGTATTAGGTACTGCTTTTCCACTAGTTGGGAAGAGCTGTGGGATGACCACAATTTCTGCGAAATGCGGGAGAGCAGGGAACACCACTGTGTCTGCAGTCCGGAGCTCACTTCCTACCCACAGGAAGGACCAGCGAGAACACTTGACCAGAAGCAGAACAGAGAAGAGAGGCACAAATGCACTAGACAGACATGAACTAGCTACTAGTAAAGGGGAAAACAAAACGAAAACAAAACAAAAACAAAAAACCAACAACTCTACTGAACAGTGTCTTGGCCTAAGGCAGCATGCAGTAGGTAAATACGTTACCATTCCAAACCAAATCTCTGATCAGCCAGCCAAGCTGTGCCTCCTCCCTCAGGACAATACGAAAGAGCAAGGGAAAGCAGCAGAAACAGCTGAAAGACCCTGCTAGAATGGTGGTTCCCCCCCACTACTACTACTGTTTAAACAAAGATACAATTAACCTAACTGCCAACAAATTAGGGCCAAGAGTTTTAGTCAAGTAACCCTAAACAAAGAACTGACCAACTCAAACCAGATATTGATCCTGATTTAAAACCTGGGGGAGGGGGGGATTTTAATCTTGGTTTGCATTACTACTGTTTTTCTCCTATTACAGTAGGATTTTTTTTAATTTCTCACTCTCCACAATGACTTTTAAGAGTCTACATAGAGTTGATATAATTTAAATTTTAAAAAATGCTGGTTTATGGGATTGGAGAAGTGTCATTATTTCAAATTTTAATAGCTGTTCTTCTGAAAACATTTACACAAAATATCACATAACAGAACTAAGACTGCTGCTTTTCTTTATTATTTCTTACTGCACAGAGACAGTGAGAGCAGGGGTGAGAGGAACCAGCTGATAGAAAAGGGAACAAAATTCCTTGGAAACTGCCCTAGAAAAAAAGAAACAACAAAACAAACCCAAACAAACAAACAAACAAAACACCACACAAAAAAAATCCCCAAGCCCCCACACCCTGTAACTGCTATGTCCTGATCCACTTACTTTCAGACTGAGTTTATTGCTTTGCACTGAAGTTGAATAATCATATGAAATGATGATAAAGAAAAAAAGAAAGAAAACCCCAACAAATCAAAAGCCAATCTGTTCAGTAAGAACATCCTTTTTTTTGCAGAAAGTAAGAACTTCAAGTTTCCTGTTGCTGCTAGAAGCCATTTTAAAGACGACTATTAGAAAGCTTACCTCCAAGGACAGTCAGAACGCCAACTCCTACTCTGAGTAGGATGCTAAGAAGATCTGCGTTGGCTCACTAGCATCGTTGGCCCTCACTCCCTGGCAGCAAGCCTCCCCACAGGCTCCAGCAACTGGCACGATCCAGCGAGAACCTTCCTCACTCTTCAAGGTTGTCTCACAACCCCAAACGCGCACAGAGTTTCTCAAAACTTTTTCTTTACCTGGCTGATTTAATCCCAGGGCCTCATACCTATTTTCTTTTGTTGTCTGTAAGTAGTTATGTATGGGAGCAATGCTTTCAACCATATACTATTATGTTTGAGAGGACATAAGTGAACTGAACCCAACTCTGTCGCAAGCTCGATGATTACAGCCCCTCTCTAAAGCTTTGGCTGGGGGGAATGCAGACCACAGCCCTTTTCAGTGAAGAGAAAGGTAGATCTCCAACGGTTGCGGATACCTGGGCCTTACAAGTCACTTTAGGTACCAGTGTTGAGGAGCAACACAACAAGGCTACAAATTCCTAAACAACCAACAATCCTGGGCCTTATAGCAAGGCCTTGGTCACACTTCCCAGCAACTGAGACATGCGCTGCTGACTAACGAGGGTGCATCTCCACTCCAATGCACACCACTCCAATGCAGGACTGCTTCCCTTCCCCTTCCGTAGAAGTTAATGGCTACAGAAAAAGAGAGAGATTTCACAGCCCTTCTCAAAATTCTATAATGTAGTTTAAAAACTGGCACAATTATTCTGTCAAGTCATTTTTCTGCTTATGAAGTCTGTCTGTAAACATCAAGAATGAAATAGAAAACTAAAAATTTGCTGTTTAAAGGTTGCTCTGTATACCCAGTATATTACCATATACATGCGTCTGTGTTCTTGGGAACCTAGAAATGTTTATCTTAACAACAGGCTGTGGAATTTTAGGAAACTGAGCCAATTATCTGTGGCTTAGTGCCATTAAAGTCAAAGTCACACTAGCAAAGATTTTGGAACAGAGTTTTTTTAGAAAATTCCAGGGGCATTAACATGAACATGGCAAGAGCAACACAGTGATAGTCTTTACAGGAAAAAAAAAAAAACGTCTCCTTACAAGGGAGAACTACACAAAAACACAAGCTAAGGGGTAAAAATGCAAATTAAATGCAATACATGCTCTGGTTTTGCTTCATTTACAGACTAAACTATCTTAATTACACAAAGAAGTTGAAATCCAGCATTGTGGCTTTCTCCAAAGGACCACAAAAATAAAAAACCTCAAGTCATTCAGTACAGATGGATCAAATGGTTCCAAACAATTTGGAAATTGGTTTTGGAAAGTAATTGCAATAACCCTTAAACAGGGTGCTTCTTGAAGTTGTCCTCAGACAAATTCCTGTATGCATGTGCATATTCTCCAAAATGCCTAACTCACTCATAAGAGTCATGGCACAGGCCGTAAGAAAGCAATTGACCAAACTGTCCCCTGCCAGCTCCTGCTCCATTGTGAATCTCTGTTGATGGAGACCTAAAACTACTGTAAGTGGACTAGGCAAGCCGACCCGCTTACCAGTCAGTCAATTCAGTTTCCCACTTACCAGCATGCCTTATGACTTACTCACATCTTAGCACCCAGTCAGAAAGCATTCTGAGTATACCAACAGCCTCAGGCAAGCAACCAAGCCAACTTTCAGTGAGGGGAAACAGTTCTTTGACAAACGTTATTCCTCTATGTCAAGGATTTTTTTCTGTGTGTACTCTACAACTTAATTGGCAGACTGAAGTTTCCCTGAAAACTTTCCTCGAAAGTGAAATTTTTCACTACAGCATCAAAAGCAACCCTTGCTCGGGCGATAAGAGGAACTGGACAAATTCAGTAAAATATTACAGACACACGGCAAAGGTGAAACTGCACAGAACAACACGTAGGTTTACAAGGTTGGAAAATACAGCACTTGAAGTACTTCTTCATTCAACTGAGAAAATATAAAGATATCACTCATGTTCTCTGCTCCGAGTTTAAAAGAAAGCCTCTTACATGTCTAAAAATTTCTTCCTTCAGAATTTTTTTTCATGGTCTAAAATTGGTAAAGGATTCATTTTCCTCAACTCATGTACATACTCTATCACAAGCAAAGTTATCATTCCGAACACTCCTTTTCCTCAAAATAATGGTAATATTTACTCAGATTTAAGACCAGAACATCTTCGGGACTTTCAGTACCCACAGTTACATTTGAAGAAGATGATAAACTTTGACACCACAGGAAAGTATCACTAAAGCCAAAGTAATTGTCTGACTATTCTAAAGACTTTCACACTTTTTGCTTGTGCATGAAGAAGCAAGCTTCTGTCAAGGTAGTTGTGGAAGATTCAGATTTCTACATCAACAAGCAAAATGGAAAGCAAGGCCTACAAGTACAATCCTGAATATAAACACAGGATTTCTTGAAAGAAACAGACCTCTTTACCTACTCTGTAAATCCCTGTGCAGATTGCTCATTTGACATACAAACTGTTATTTCAGCTAAAAAGGGTAAAGAAGCCAAGATCTGACAGCTGAAGCCAGTAACATTAAAAAGTGCTTTGAGGCTGTGCACCCTCAATTCCGCTATTTAGCCTTCATTAATTTTAGGTTCTCTGTCCAATATGTTCTAGCATCAGACCTCAAAGCTTTATCACATCTTTTTTTCTGTCAGGAGAGAATATGAAACCCTCCTTGCTATTAAAGGTCTGGGGAGCACTTCCTTGCAACCTAGTGTGGCAGACACGGAAAAATGAATTTGCTTGGAAAGAGCTGCACATCACATCATTAGAAGAGATAATTTTTAGAAAAAATACTTCTATATTCTGCACAGGCACTGACTTCCCTGAAACGAAGTCAACCTATTTAACTCCTTCTACGGTTCATGTAGAAAAGCATTTGATTTAAATTTAGTCATGCTTTAAGCACAAGCAAGGTAAATATTACAGCATATCTGCCCAATAGCAGCAAAGATCTCCATGCCACCACTTGCCCCATACAAATAACAGTTCTGGCTTTAACAAATTTTTCGTCATCCTTTTGTTCAGAAGAACATAGTAGTCCAAACAGTTCATGCAGCAGTTAAAGGAAAAGACAAGACCGTATCCCAAAGAGAAAATTGCCGTATTTCCCCTACCAGGATGCAGGGAATTAAACACTGTAGTTACTCCTACGTAGAGACGTGGGTACACTACACCACCCCTGCTGTTCTGGATCCAGAATCCACTTTCAGAAACATACTGTTTATTCACCTGTACCAACTGCAAGGTTCAGCAGAGACATGACCCACAATTACTACCAAGAACCATTTTCTGTTCTCCTCAGTAAAATATTCTGCCATCACTTTGAAATTGTCGCTTTATAATACTCCATTCTTCTTCTGTGTGCTGTTATGTCTCTTTAAGGTCCCATGGCCCACAGCAATGAAGCTCAGTTTTCACACACCTGTCCCTCACCATGGAAACAGAAGAGGAAGAAAAAATACCTCATTTATATTATTAAACAAAAATCCATCATCAAAATACCCTGCTGACATTCATCATTAGGCTGGAATCTCCATGGCCAAAACAGGAAGCACAGTAAGCTTCCCGTGACTCAGGCCTAGCAATAATTCCGCTGTAAACTTCTGTCATCATCACCACCAGCAACTGACGTGTCGAGGCCAAAATAAGCCGCTGTCCTATAGTTTAAAAAGGCAGCCAGCTCCGAAGCAGCAGTAAGTCTAGCACAGCCTCTCTGGGGTGAATGAATGTCTTGGCAGTGACAAGCCATACCAGAATCTACCTAGAGCTCTCTTTCTTTCAAGAGACCCACAGGTTTTCACTGTAGGTCTGCAGTTCCACTGCTCCTGCCCTTGCTCCAAAGCTGCTGTTCAGTCCAGACTCCACAGCCACCAAAAACCACACCGGCTGCCTGCACAGCCCCTGCCCACAGCCCGAATGATCCCTGTGCAATCTGAGGATGGCATGCTGCCACGTTCTCAGTGGGATGAGCCAGTGCTGAAATGCTCTCTTCCTCAGCCTCACTCTACCTACACTGACTGCAGCAGAAACACGAAAGTTTATTAATAAAGCGGGAGCAAAAGGTCAGCAACTTAACTTGGATCCATGACTTTCTAGGCTAAGATCAGTTGCACAATATGCCAGAAGGGCCAGGTAAGATCGGTTTTCCCAGAAGATACCATGAAACTGCATGGAAACAGCACAGCATACACCTAGAGAGTCTCCCACAGAATCCTACTGCCAAATGAGTGCTCATACAGCCACGTCGATACGGAAGAGAAGGGTGTTTTACAACTCCCACCGGTTTCAGATACTCCCTGCTAAATCTACAGAGAGGTAGGAAAAAAGCAATGTAAAACAAATCCAGCAACAGACAACAGATCACTTAACTGGTACTAAATTTTGGGGGGATTTTTGCAAGTCTTCTCCTTCAAACTTTGGCATGACAGTGTCATTTCACAGATTTCCATTCTTCCTCAGTCTTTACATTGTGTTCAGACCTGAAGGCACTGAACAAAGAACAGAGCTGTTCATTAGCTTTTCAAAGGCCTCTGTATAGAGATACCAAATTACAGTGCAATTAAGAAACCATACAAAACCCAAACTTATAGCTAGAACAAAGAATATTTTCTTGCTGCTAGAGTGCATATATGATTTACTGGCATGGTGTTTAGCTGCACGTTTCCAAATTCAGACAGATTTTTCCTCTTTCCCTTTGCACAAGTTTATTCTTATTAGGTAAGAAGCTAGGTTTTGCAGTCATACATCATAACTATGTCACTGAAGATATATGAACCTGTTCTGCTCAGTTCTGGGAATTTTTTTTCTTCTTACTATTCTGGTTAAAATACTGCAGATGCACATTAGTGCAAAATGGTAAATTATATTCCTACAGATGGAGGCAGGAAGAGAATTTGAGCATGCTCTATCTATCCTTGCTCCAAACACAGCTGCAGACAATACAGCTGCACAGCGCTGCCCAGTCATTCACAGTGCAAAGCAAAAGGCAACCAGACAGGACACTGGCCACATCATGCTTATGTTCCTCAGCACAGCCACCAGGCTCAGTGACAGAGATATGTATGCCATCAAGTCTTTAAAACCAAACATTTAATGGTTAGCTACCATACATAGTACCATTTGCATTCACTGTCAGTTCCCCTTGCTGCAAGACAAGGGGCACCACCACAGCCACCAGGTTTTAACCATTATGGTCTGTGTTCTTCAGACAAATTACAAACAGCTGTAAAATTAAAACTGAACTTTACCTTTGCAAGTTTGCAAATTACCCAGAGTACCTCACAGGTTCTACATGACAGTGGGTGGAAAATACCTGACCTAACCAAGCTGAAGTGCCATATGCAGCACTTTCCTACAAACATCCTACATAGGCAAAGCTGCACCACCAGATTAAGCCCAGAAAAATCCGCAAGACTGCACATGTAGCACAAAAGTCAGCCACCATACAATAGTCTCAGCAGGACCAATGCCTACCAGCCAAAATGAAGAAAGATGACATTCAGCACGAACCCATTCCTACTGGCCAGAGGACAGACAAACATTTTGAAAGTTATTTTTCACTGAGAGAAAAGGAAAAAAGGAAGTTTTCCCGTATCAGGTAGACGACACTACCCTGGTACGAAGAGACAGTATGGTAGAACATATAAAACCTAACAATAAATGGTAAGAAGAGAGATGACTGATCTTTCACTTCAGCATGCCTGCAAACCTTTGACGGCATGGAATGATACTTTACGAAACAACTAACACAGCCTACCTTACTTTATCTTTAGTGTCGCCACAGCAATGAAATACACATCGCTGAAATGTTCCTGCTATGTGGCAGCGTTCCCAGGTATGTCATTTAGAGAAGCCTCAAACAGCTTTGAATTCCGTTTTAAATTCTCTACCTGCAGCTTTTATTTGCAAAGATAAACATGAAAGTGAAGAAAAATACATTCACTCAGCCACACACATGGAGACTGAAACACTGGGGATGACCTTTGACTTTAGCACAAAAACAAAACACACATTAAAAACAAGAAAAAGTTGGAAGGGAGGAAGGGGAAAAATACAGCAATGCAATTTAGGGGAGTCTCACTAGCTATTCTGCCACCAGGAAAAACCAGCAGCTTTCCTGCCCCAAGTTCATAATGCAGCACATAAAACCGTAAACTGGTGGGCCCTCTTGTACTTTGTGCTATTTTTCTACCTCAGCTATCTTTTTGTGTAATAGTTCTGTGAATAAAATAGATTAAATTGAAGCTCAGAAGTTGTTTTTTTTTAAATATCAGATTTTAAATATTAAAAAGCTGTCTGTAGCTGAGTATCATGGTCAAATTAAAGGTTCCACAATTTATAACAATTTCCTTTTTCAGTGGCCTTGTTGTCTGCATCGCCCTTCCCTGGTTACTGTGCAATCAGGAAAAGTCTGGCATATAAGCAAATGCAATGCACAAGTTAGTAACTCCCACTTCATCCAAACCGTCTCAGGTCAGAGCCTTCCCACTAACGCATAGTGAAGAGCGGCTCTTCTCAGATTCACTCTAGTTAAAAGGTGTCAGTCTGTTGAGATCCCAGCAGCCTTTGAACATCATCGCAGTGAAAAAGAAGTTTCCACCCATGCAATTCTACTGATTTTCCCTCCAGTAACACAGCGATTATTCCTAGCCAAATGCAAGCTAACAAACTTGAGAAACATGCCTTTTCTTTGCAAGTTACCAGGAAATAACAACATAGTCAAAAACAGACAAAAAAGTTGGGAATTAAAAGGTCCCTTTTTTCCCCTCCCTTTTACAGCTCTCCGCCAGGACTCTGTCCCCCAGTGACTCCAAGAGTCTAACCAGACTGCTAAAAATATCTTCTCAACTACGAGACATACATTATCAGCAGAAAACATTTCTGCAGACCTAGTAACAACCCCACAGCTCAGTCTGATGACACAAGAGACTGAAGAGGCAGACTAAAGAATGGTTTCTCAAGTTAGGGAAGCCTTTACTGCATGCCCATCACAGACAGAACGTATATTTTTTTTTCCCCAAGGTGACAGATACTTCATAGGCAATCTCAAAAAATTGTATTGAAAATGTCCTTTTTTGCATTATAAGCAACACTGACTGTAAAATCTGAATATGCCAGAAACATACTAATAATCTGAAGTACACTTAAACATATATTGACTTGCAATTCAGCAGTCTTCGATGACTGTTTCTCTGGAGGCCTTTATAAGCAACGTGCAGTAACGTACGTGACGTTTTGTAGACAAGTGCAACGCTCTCAACACTCAAAAGTTCTTTTTCTCACTATAAAACAGTAATAAAACAGACAGAGGGATTAAAAGGCTTGCCCAGGTCACTTCTGTATGGATACCTGTGTTGTGGGTTCCGTTGCTTCACTGCATGCCGTGTTCACTACAGGAAAAACGCACATGAGATCCTCCATTACCCAAAGTTCAGAGCTACAGAGTTAAAGGCCAGTTACGAGTCTCAAAAAGGTATGCGAGGCATGTTTCCATCAAACCTTGAGAAGGGAGACTAATTTTGATAGCACTTCATGAAATGAAAGAGTGCTTTAACACCAAGAATACCCAGTTGCTTGTTCTCCTTTCTATCTCTAGAAGAGAGTTCTCTACTTTAACAGCAAGAATTTAATGGAATAAGGGATTGGTCTGGTGTTCAAAAACGTGGTACATAAAAACATTTGGTTTGCATTTTGGGAGGTAGCTGTAACACAACCTACTTCTAATACAAATGAATCGCAGATGCTGAGGCTGTCTTTCACATAGATGTTCACTCAGGAACTTGAGATGGTCATTTCTTGTCAGTTGCAAAGCAATGCAATATTGTTCAGTAAAGACAAAATATAAATATTTCCCTCCTTCCCCCTTCAAAAAGTTGTTTTTTATACTAACCAATAGATTCTAATTACTTCTAAATTATGGTAAAGGCAAATGTAACAGACATGACAAGAAGTAGGTCATCTTCAGACATTGCATAAAATGGCATTCTGCAGTGTATCGCTATGCTCAAGTGCCATCCAAAATTTTCAAGAGGTCTTAAAAAAAACCATCATCTTCACTCACAGCACCTGTATTTGAGATTTCTTAACTCAAAAGGAACTTGACATCTCTCAGAAAGACAAAGTTAGCAAGACTTTGAAACTTCATACACAAAACTGTCCTCCCTGTATAGACCACAAACTTCCGCAACTTCCACCGCTCACTGCTACCAGGGGACAGTACTGTGACTTACTCTGAATGGATGGAACAACAGAGTTCTTGCGTCATTACAGCAAAAACTCTGCAACCCACCACAAAGAGCCTTGGTCTGACTCTAATTCCCAACCTTATTCTATATGGGTCATAGAAGTTAGCTTTATTCACAGAGAATTTTAGTGAAACATTCACCATCAACTTAGAAAGTTTTCAAACATAAAGGTGTCCTATTTACTCCATCTGTTTTTGTAAGGATGCCGAGGTATTTTAATTCTTCACATGGAAGACAACAGTAGCTTTCATAATGATACCTCCCAAACTCAACCTCCAGTAATGAAGTTACAGATCCGTAAGTACAGTTACATGTCATAAACTGTGACTGCATTAAGAGTTGTAATTTTAAAGAAGTACGAGAGTGGTATCAGCAACACCTACTCCAGACTTTGAACACATGCTCCAGTTTTTCTTGTACAGTTAAAATCCCCAGCTGCTTCCAGACCAACAGTATGATTTTACCCCAAATAAATTCCTGTGGAGAGTTGAAGTGATACTTGAAGACATCAATTTTTTTTTTAAAGTAAAGATTTAGAGTGTGGGTGTGTTTTTTCCTAAGCTTAATGTAGATTTTAGCAAAGCAGACCTTTCCATGGCTACCGTAAACATACAGGGAATCCATTTGTCCATTTGTTTTTCCCATGACACTTTCATCAGAGGGCAAGTCACATCAGTCACACTATGACCTTCTTACTGACGTTATGTTAATGACCACGCCAGAAACAAGAAGTTTTCTGAACTGAGTTAAAAATTACTGCACTGTTGATGTAATAGCTATAATTTGAAGTTACAGTATTGGGAAACATACAAGTAAACTAGTGCTTAGGCATAACTTCAAAAAAAAAAAAAAAAAAAAAAGAGAACGGAAAAAGAGTAGAAATCCCAGTGAACTTGCATCTTTCTTTAAGAGGCAGGTAAGAGCAAAGAATTTGCCTGATCTAAAGACTCCGCCATTTCAAGATAAACACTTAAACTCAAGTTTGTTTTCTTTTGCTTTGTTTGACATTGGAAGGAGGGCACCGAGAGGTGACGCACCTGCATTAACTTACCTGCTTTCCTCTCAACTTTGAGACACAAGCACTTTCCCTACCACGTTTGTTGTCCCTCTCACCACTTCAAGAACTTCACTCACGGGAAGAAAAGGAAAAGCCACCAACACTTCTCAGCAAGCGGAAGGATATCCTGACCAGAGCCTTCCCAGTCAAAGTTACCAGGAGCAGTACCAAACAAGTTTACTGAAAACAGGCTAAACCAGAACAAGTGCCAGTATCGGAAGGCTGATTCTCCTTCACTCTCCCAGGGACAGTTCGGTGTAGTTGTGCAGTAACAGCTGCCAATGTACTGAATTTCCTGAGAATAAAGAGTGGGGTTAAGGTAGGAAAGCAAACAAACAATCCGGCCAGAACGAACAAAAATAAGCTCAAGGTCTCTTATATCAATACAGGTCTAAATTAGAGTTTCCACATGATATCTGAGCTATCTATATTAAGCCTCTCAGGCCAGTCTTCCACTAAATTAAGCTCTTGAGTGCCTTAAAGTTCACATGATTTTTAGAGCCTAACTAGGCAGCTATTCTTTCTGCATCTCCTGCACTGAAAGTTTGTCAGCTACATTTTTCAACTCCAGTTCCAGCTCTCTGATGAAACCTTGTACGTGTGAAGTCAAATGATATCAAGAAGCACATTTCATCTCTTTTGGAGAAAAAGGATTTCAGAATGAGGTGAGATCAAAGGGAACAGTATGACAGCTGAAGAGGAAATAGTTTCAGTATTTAAAAAAAACAACATGGAAACCACAAGGTAAAATACACTATCACTTTTAATCCTCAGGTTTTCCCAGTAATTCCTGTACAGCCCCATGATGGTTTGAAGGCAAGCTGTACTGCTCTAAAAGGCCACATATCCACCTCAGTCTTTAATTTCATATTTGAAACGAGTTGTCTCAGAATAATTCCAACTAAAATCTGAATTAGGAAGGCTAGTAAATGTATTATAAATTAGTCACGATACTTTCGGTTCTGTTCAAAGGCTTAATTAAGATTAAGTTATTCTGTTTTCTTGCTAGTCTGCAAAGACTGCAAGTTTTAGTACAGACCTACCCTTTGTTTTTACCCAAGGTCCCCTCAAACATTTTAGAATCAGACTGCTCACTGAACAAGATCTCCTGTCTACAGGGCAGTCTCTAACAGCACCTTTCACATACGTTCCCTCTGCCTCCAGCTTTTCTTCTTAGTATCTGTGTCAATGCCATGGCTTGGGACACAGTTCACCAGAAACAAAACTGATTTCCATTGCAGTCCATACCACAGCAGTCCATACATACAACAGCAACACCTGGGATGCACAAAGGCCGGGGCAGGGGGGAGGTTTGAGAAGAAATAAAAGTCTGTTGAAAATATTTCTACTTTTAACACGTTCCTTCAAAAAGACTTCCTCCAAAAGAACTGAAAATTGCTCAACACCTGTGCAAGGCAGGCATCCCTCTGTATTTTAGAGATAAATACAAAAAGTGGGGACAAATTCTGAGCCACTCTGTGATGAATAAGCGCCTCACTGGAAGTAGAGCTAAGAAAGAAACAAGAAGTGTGGGTAAGTTAAGTGAATAGGGAGAATACAAACTCTTTGTATTCACTGTACTTTTACGTTCTTTATCAGGGGGTGAAACAGGAATTTACAAGAGGAAAAACTGAGCCATATGAAAACGAACAAGAAAAACCCATCAGATGTATTTCACTCAAGAACACTTCAGATTTTTAAGTCTAATCCCTGTGGACAAGGGCTCCTACTAGAATTTAAGTGCCCTTCGGTTCCACTGTAATCCTACCTGAACTAGTGGGGACAGAGAAGGAGGAGAGTAAAAAGAGCTAACAAGAAGGGTATTCTTTCTGCCCGATACGAACTCCATCTCCGTCCACCTCCCATAATTTGCAAAGTCACTCTACAGAAGCTAACAACTCCACAAAAAGTCTCATTTCCTTCCCTTTGTTTTCCTACAACAGTCTAAAAACAACTGTAGCACTGAGATTTTTGAGTCTGTTAAGTATTTTAGGTGTGCCAGGTAGTGCCAGTCCAAAGCAGTTTTATAAAGTTTTAAAATGTAAAGCTTTTTATTAAGAAAAGTCAGCTTCCTTCAAGTCAGTCAATCACAGAGCAAGAAACAGCTATTATGGGCATTGTTCCAAAGCTAAAAAGCTCCCAAAGATGGAAAGGCCCTTTAAACTATTTTGGCTCCAAGATGAAATGGGTTTTGTAACAAAGAGCATGTAAAAAATAAAAGTTAAACTTGATTTCTTGTTTTAACTTGATTAGAAGCAGTTGCAAATTTTATTTTACCATTTCATTAAACATATTCTTTTAACAGAGTGCAGACACAGTGGAGTTGTGGAGTAATAAAAAGAATTACTAAATTATAAAGAGTTGTTCCTCATTTGATCGTAGCAATGAAGATTATTACATTGAAATTCATTGGCAAGCGAACAAATTCACAGTAACAATGTTGGGGAGGATCTAAATAGCTTTCCCACCTTCCAGCCACCCAAAGACAAGAACATAACTCTCCAACAGTAAACTAATTTCAGAGCCACCAAAATTTTAAAAATTATTCTTAAAGAAAAGTTTTATGATGAAGGTAGTTCATACTGTCCAAAATTCATGGATTGATTTTTAACCATTTTGCTTTTCTCTGTTCTGAAGTTCTGGTTTCAAATTTAAATACAGATAAAAAAAGCAAACTCAAACCACATCGAGAAAATGAGTTTAATAACTTGCGCTGGGGATGTCGTCACGTTATCTTGTGTTTCAAGGGGAACACTCACGTCTAAACCCCTTATATTGTAGGAATTTCCATTTAACAATAGAATGGAGTCCAGGATACCAGTTAGAAAGGCATCACTAATAGCATACTTCAGTAAACAGGCTTAAAGTTACCAAAGTATCTACCAGCATATACAAAGATTAATTTCCTGCCCAGGATCACCAATAGAAATCAGCGACAAATGAATTGTCCTAGGAATACAGGACAATATGAGTATCCCAAATATAACTGCAATTTCTTTGCAGTCGAAAGCCTGCAAAACTGTGCAAGTAATTCCACTCGCACCAATTTGCCTGCTCCCACCACAACACTTGTTTAACAGTAATATCACGACTTAAGATACCTGATGCCCAAAGCAGTTTCATCTGTAACCTTAAAAATATTAGCTAATATCTCAGATTCCTTCTGGTTTATTCCAAAACAATCTTACGGTGGCAGCATTTTAAATAACATGGCAGTTTACTAGGACTAACTTTAGACCTTGAGGCAGGGAGGGAGAAAGTAGCCACAGCGAACAGTGATCCTTGACCCATTCAAGCAGAGTACACTGTCCTCTCGATGCCCTACTTTTGCACATCAAAGCGTAAAGTCTTTTCCCCTGCCCCACCAGAACAAAATCCGCATCTGACAACACAACAGCAGCTCAGCTCAGCATTATTGGAGAAAGAGGCCAGGCAGAGTTATGCAGTGCAATAGCTGAAAAACAGCGTTCAACTAAACAGCAGAGTAAGGGAAACCAAAAAGTACTATAGCAGCATTTGCCACGTTCCCTTCCCCTGTCTGAGCTAATGTAAAAGATGGCTAGCAATCTTTTGGCCTCTGCCCACACACTATATACATACTACATTCAAAGCCAAGCTCTAAGACAGACAAACAGTACTGGGGGATTACAGCTGCGTAGCAGCCATTGCTGTACCTGGTTTTCAACTCCTTTTGCTCTTGATCATCTGCACAGCATTCTTCCTTTCTTGAGCCTCCTTTTCCCCTCCAGAACTTCACCATTTGGCTAGCAGACTCGCTTTAAGCGTCGCTTCTATTTGCGTTTCCCCCACATGAACAGTTCTTGATGCTGTAAGGTCATTTGAATGCAATTGTAACTTTGGCTCACGCACAAGTTTCCTCGCCCTCTCTTGGCAGAGCAGTTACACAAACTACCAGACTGAGTCAAAAAGAAAGGGTTAGACTATTCCTCTCTTCAGTCTGCTGCATTAGAACTCTGATCTTTTGAGTGCATTTTACAATGCCTACATTCTTAACTGTGTCCAAAATCTTTAGTTTGAGCACAGAGCAGTATAGACAATGGTACACAAACATCCCCTGGAAAGAACAGATGTTAGCAAATCTTTTCCTCTTAAACATCACATAGAAAGCATAAACAGGGAAGCGTATACCATCATGAAAACACTACAAAGTGTTTCCAGAGTCTTCACAAAAGTAGTAAGATTTATCTACAGAGCAAAATAAAGCAGTACTTTAAAACTGCATATATTTCAAAAGACTAAGGCTTTCTGCTGCAAGTCTTGAAACAGTGATGAGAGAACAGAGCTACGAGCTCATCTGGCAATCACACAAGTACTCCCACAAATTAAACCCCATTTTGCTGAAATTTTCCTCCAAAGGAAAGCCAGTCACAAACTTTGCCCTCCTCAACACGGCATTTTTATACAGTGCATGAGCCGTCACCTCAAAGTTTTGAGTTTTAAGAATTTGGAAATAATTTATCATCCCTCAAGAAAACTACTGAGCAATTTCCTTTCTTAATTTCTCTTCCAAGACAGATCACAACAGTTCTTCTCAAACAGCCTCCTGTCCCCTGACATTCAGGACAAGTTTGCAATTGCAGCCACCTCTTCTCCCAGTAGCAATTCTCTTTGAGGACTGATCCAACTCAGTGTCAAAACAAAGGATGCATAAACACTGTCTTCCAAGGGTAAGTCCGCACCAATCACAAACTTTTGAATCTCTAGATATGAAATGCAACTCCCTCCCTGCAAAACCTCTTCAAAACCAGATGCTCCTTCAGACAAAATAAAGGATAATGCAATTTTAAGCATTTCTGATCTGATCTTGCTTATTAGAACTTACTTTCCCACTTGTGTCTAACTACCTAGATTTTTTAAAAGTTCAATTGTAATTATTCAAAAGGCTCACACCTACATCAATGGTTACTTACAGTGCCTCCTATTGCATCAAGCTTTTGGGTGCTGACAACCCAACCCTAACCAAAAGAAGATTCCTCATTCTGGACTGCCTTCTTCTTACTAGATGAATCCTTTACACTCGTGAATGTTTTCAGATTGATTTGCATTCAATCACCTCATTATTCTTCAGTTGAAGACTGAGCGCAACTGTATGCCTGGATAACGTCCAGCCTTTAAGATACATAAAGTGTCATTTACTTTATCAGCAGAGCTGCAGATAGTCCCCGTGCCTTTTCACACCACTGCTTTTCTGCTTCACAACAGTCCTGACTCATGCAGTTTTAACGTATTAAAGTGCAAGAACTGTTATGAGTATCAGGCTGTGATTACAGAAGACTGAAATTCACCATATGGTGAGCGGTGGATTTGATGAGGTGATTTACATTTGCAAATGTAATTCTATTCCCATGTGCGCTTCTATACTTCATCTTAAGCTTGAACACAAACACCTGCAACAGGAGAAATTAAATTTCAGCCTGAGAGTGAAGTAGCAAGATTTAAAGTAATAATGAACAAAAATATTTCACATAGAACTTTTCACTGGGACAAATATTGTACCTGTTCTAGTACACCAAAGAAGACATCTTCCCATCCCCAAGTTATTTATAGCACTTAGTTCCACTGTTAGGGAGATAATTTTTTTCCAGTACCAGGGAACTTTAAAAGGCAGAGATACAGAAAAATAATTTTTAAAAAAAAAAAGTTTCCCTTTCTTCCCCAAGAGTGAAAAAAAGAGAAAGAGAAGGAAGGAAATACAGCAGGAGGTCTTCAGCGACCAGGTAATGACAATCCAGACCTAAAATACACAGCAATATGCAAATACAGCACTTTAGTGGTCAGGGAAGGAAATATAATATTCTTTTAAAGGCTGAAATTGCAGAGAAAAATGTCACTTTTCACCAACATGCCGAACTAAAAGAAAAATTTCCTGTTCATAGCCTTTGTGTACAAGTTGGGATTTCCACAGCTGTTTCCTTGAAATCACAACAGATAAAGTATCTTGCAAAAACGGTTTGTTTTCAATCATTTTTCAGTTACAAAATTTACTTCTCCCGAGAACTAAGAATTTTTCAACCCACGTTTTTCTTTTAGGTTTCCGAATGAGTTCATGCAATTGCCATCTTCCATCTGTCCTGCCCATGCATCCTCAGCAGCAGGAAGAGCTGCTGACACTATAATCAAGAATGAACAGACAGTAAGATTATTTATCCTTTGTCAGACTGTATCACTGTTAAATATCCAGTGAGATAAATCAGGATTTAACTCTACAACTGACTGGCTACTAAACCTTGTATAGATTTGCTTGGGTTTATGATTTGGCAAAGTCTATTCTGAAACACAAGCAACTGCTTTGTACGCAACTGTGGATGTGGCTTGCCAGATCAGTACACCTCAGACCTTCAAGGCATTCTCCTCCATTCCAATTTAAATAAATGATTTGTTGTTAAATAAAGGAATCATCAACTATTCATCTGACTTTCACAGGGGAAAAGTAGTTTCCACCACGACACTTCGTTGAGCAGCACCTGGGTTAACTGTTACTGAATGATCACACACTCCCCCCCCTTTTTTTTTTTTTAAATTTACAAAAAACAGACTGCATGTATCAATCCCAAAGCATATTTTACTCGAGACACTTGCAATACATGCAGTGACATTAAATTCTCACAGAAGTGCAATCAGCTCTGCTCCTGAAGAACGGGAAGACAAGATAACAATGAAAGGGAAAACAACAAATGACAGATTTGGTCACCTGGGTGTCACCCCAGATTTTGTAAAATATAAACATAGGACTTCTATAAGCAACAAGCAAACAGTTATTTGGTGCTATTTACACACCGATTTTTATGAAGAGTCACCTTGCTGATACTACACGACCTCCAAAGCTTCAAGACATTAACGAGAGGTCTCCTGCCCACCCAATAAAACATTACGCCAACACAGTAGGAACAATCCACTGCTGCAGGACCTACATCATCCATCTAATCACACTGCATATCCGCAAGACTGCCTGCTTCATGGTGGTACTGCAGAGGCATCTGAAGTACCTCAAGTCTACTGTCTGGCACATCTATTCTTTGATAGTCTATTTGCCATGGGGAAAAAAAACCCCAACCAACCCCAACCCTCATAATAAGCCTACATGCAAAGCACAAAATTTCTTAATTTCCTTTACCTGCAACGTATTTCAACTCAACATTTCTAAACTATTTTATTTGGTAAGTTAGTAATATAACTTTCACTACCATCTTAGCTTGGTGGTGAGGGAGGAAAAGATCATTGTCTTTAAAAATAATCTGAAGAGAGGTTGGAGGAAGGGAGTAGCCTGTCTGTGCTAATAACTACTGTTGTTTTACTAATGCAAAGTAACCAAAGTTTGTCCTTTGTAGTAATTGCTATTAGGCACGGTGGGTGTAAAGATCCAAACTGAAGTGATGGGCCAAGAAAGCTTACAGAGAAAACTGTGGATCATTTTTCCAGTGAAGAACATCCCCTACATCGCCCTTTCACACCCACACAAGCAAAAATGTGTTCAATCCAAAATCCTTCCCCTGCAGCTTCTCCAAGAACACTGTACGTAGGCAGGAGAAATTATTATTCAGAACTAGAACATTTGGAATGTGTCTCAGCTTTTCAGATACCCAGGCACAGTCAATAAACAGCAGATTATTCTCTGAGCAAATGGGCAGAGTAGTAGACTGTCTTAATATTAAAAGTATAAAATAAGTTATATGACTACTATAAGAAAACTATAAGCCACAACACGTAAAGTTTAGAATTAATTTAGAAAGATTTAAGACATTGCAAAAATAGGATTAAGCATTGTAACACAGGAACTGTTTCCACTTCCCTTCTCGTCTAATGCACCACGTTAGCAGTCTAGAATTTAAAAAAGTGAAAAGCAATTCAACCTCAGAAATAAGAATAAAACCAAAGCGGCTTGTTTCCCAATAGTCTTTTTCTGCTCTGGCAATCCTACGCCACAAAAAAAACCAAAAACCAGAACAACCACCATCCCCACCTCCTCAAACACACACACTGAAGGAGAACACCCGAAGATGATGATATAGAAAAAAAAAAAAAAAAGCAACCTGGGGGTGATTCAGGGACTAAGCGCACAGAAGCATAGATAAAAACTTGGATAATTAGTTGCACAATAGCTACTTAGTTGT
>JAVKLA010000010.1:10260798-10282832 GCA_034782735.1 Sagittarius serpentarius | reverse complement strand
TGCCCGGCGCTGTAATAAACATACCTACTTTACAATCTCTTAGATTGTGGAGTCTGTTTTCCGCACGTCAGGGGCAGAAGCAGAAAGCAACAGATTACAAAGTTTCACTCCACACCTCAGTTTTTTATGGTATCCCTATGGCAGTACCCATCGCTGCTCCATCAACGAGTTACACAAAAAGGCCACTGTCCTGGTTCTTCCTTACTCTGTAGCGTGCAAGTTTTATTCTTTTGAATTACATCAAACAATTCATGCTTAGGTTTTACAAGAGACAACAGCAAGAACAAAGCAGTAAGATTACATTTAAAAGGAACCTTACCATTCACTATTAATGTGAAAGGACAGATGTAGAAGACAAACAGTGACACTTACTTAGTGTATCTGAATGAAAATGGCTCTTAAGGAAATGAGAAAAGAAGGAAACTTTAACGATTGTTTATCAGAGAATTCAGCATATCTTTGATACACTTACACAGGCACCCATGCCAGGGACCTGCCAGGACTGGCTGCGGAACAGAGATCAGAGCCAGGTACAGCCAGCCCATGGTAAGGGGCAGCAGCTGCAGAAGGCTGCATCAGACATTCGGTACATCTGCCTCTACCCACGCCCGCGCCTGCTGGTCCAGATGGCAAACAGGTACTAAAGACTGTATGGCTTTTTTTCTGAAATCAGTTCAAAGAAAGACAGACAGCACAAACTGAATAGATTATCAGCTGGTTTTAAACAAGAATTGGCTTGGCGTCATCCTGATTATGCTAAAAGCCCCCAACACAGTGTCAGGGGGTTGCCAGTAGAAAAGCAGACAGCATATACGTGTTATCCCTCCCTCAGGCCCAAATTCCCTCTGCCTCCAAATCTGTTATTAAATACTGCTTGTAACTATTAAAACCAAACCATTTCAGAATAGACATCAGATTAAAAGCAAAGATAATTATTCAATATTTATGCTTTCACTTATAATTCCACGAAAAATTAAGACAAACGTGCTTTTGGGGGACAGGTAACTTGCACGAGCACTCAGCTGCTACTTGTATTTTAGCATCACTGAAGGCAATTCCAACAAGCTCCTGTATGCCTCCAGGCAGCATGACCCTTTGTTCAGCTTGCATCTGCCAATCCAAAACACTGAACTGATCTCTTCGTTTTTCAAATGTCACCACCTGACCATCAGGACTGTAAGACTGAGTCTCTGTAGCAGTCAAGTCAGCCAAGGGTCCAATTCTGCCCTCAGCTACAGTCCAGTAATTCCAGTTAGTACAGCTGTGCTACTTTGGATTTACACAACAGTAACAGTACAATGCAGTAGAATATAAAACTGAAAGCTACAAACTAGAAGACAATTTAAATTAATGTTTTGGCTAACTGCCTAAGTTTAAACTTTTTGGTTGGTTGGGACTTGTAAACACAAAGTCCCCACCAAGAAAAGTAGCCCTATCAGTGAGGCAAGCTAAGCTGAATTACTTCTACTCCAACAATCCTATCTAACCACACACACTCACAGAACATCTAACCTCTCCATTTGACAGCCCAGAATTGTATTCAGATATGGCACCATTTAATTATGACCTGCATTGCTAGAAGAGAATAGGACAGTTAACTTACTGCTGTTTAATGAGCACGCTCTTGTTAGTTGTGAATACATTCACTGTATTCATTAAATCAGGAGGCACTGGAGTTCTGAATACATCATTAAAAGGATCCAGGAATGCTGCTGCTTTGTTCAGCATGACTACATGCTCTGCTTGACAGTTGGAAAATGAGCAAGAAATGTAAGCCCTTCCTGTTGGGCCAGCAGATCTGATTTTAAACCCGGAGGAGGCAGAGAGAGTGGGAGATTTGCTTCTTCAGAGCTCCACTCATTTAGAACACAAGGTAAGTTTCTCTTTTTACCACTGACTTGAAGCAATAACATGCTCAGTACTGTAAGACAGCAACAAAAAGAAGTGTCAAGTTTGGGGGAGGAGAGGATATTTAAAAATAAACTTAAAAAAAAAAAAAATCACAGCCCATCCTCAATACACACAAGGAGCAGGAATGTGCATTAATCTGTCAACCTGTCAATTAGCAAAATGAACCTTCACAAAACAACTACACACATACCTCTAACATGGTAGTTCCCACACTATTTGCAATACATTGATTACGGCTGAAGAGGGAGTGAAATTAGCTAAGATTAGCTAGTAGGCTCCTGTACATTCTCACGGGAGAGATTTAGAACATATATTCAGTGAGAGGATGAGATCTTCATCTGTGGAGGGTTGATCCATGTACCCACAAAGATGCACACCCACATGAGAATCTTATGTCTAAAGGATTCTAGAGTTACAAAGAAATTAAAACGTAACCGGCAACTGTTACCTTGAACCCACTGCAAGGAAGTGTTTTCTGCCGAAAGAGGTATGTGAACCAGCATCACTGATGGCATCCCTGGAGTTGCAGAGAATCCTGGAAGTTAAGACTTAACGAGCACTGCTTTCTCTAGCACATCCTCGGGAGGGGAAAATGCATTTCTGAAACATGCTTATAACATAATAATCTTCTCCTCTCCTCCCACCTCATGCACAGAAAATTGGACAGGTTGCTAAAGTTCAGAACTGGGGCGGGGGGAAGGAGCTGACTGGGGCTTAATACTCTCAGTGCAAGACTCAACCACTTTAATCCAAGCAATTATTTTCCAGTTAGAAAGTTGTTGATGCTTTAAGAAGCTATATAAATACTGGATTCTAGTCAAACAAGGACTGCCACTTACAAAGGAAGCATAATACCACAAAGCACATTTACCGCAGTCTCCTCCCATCATGCAGATGCAACAGTTCATCTCTTACCTGGGAAAAAAATGTTCTACCCAGTTATGGTAGCACGTTAGGACTTTGCTTGCTCCAAGCCTTCAGAGCAAGCCCCTGGAGCTCATCAAGATCCTGATTTTCTCAGTTTTGCCAACAAAATAATCTTCAGGGAAAAATCCTTCTGATTAAGCAGTCAGGCTTAATGCAACACGCCATGACTAATCCTCTTAAATTTTCTCTGGGTCCTGCACTGTAATCTCAGTAACACAGGAGACACTGTTCTTTTCATAGGAGCTATGCAACTGTGTGGACTGTTGCAATCTTATTCAAATAGCAATTGATTCCTCACTGCTATCAACCTGAGTAATCGGCAGCCAGGTTTCAGTGCACAAACCAGCTTACTTTGGGTGAAATCATACAGCACTACTCTCAAATGGCTAGGTATAAGCTGTAAAACAGCACTCATCCACATGGGCCACCAAAGACTTTTGGGGTCACATCCCGTGGCTCTGCACTGCCGTAAATGGAGGCACTTAGTTCTCTTACACCATATTGCGGGAACAGCCTGAAGAGCTATCTGGGTTTGCAATGGTTTAAAACACCATCATTACTAGAAAGTAAAAAGGTTAGCAAGTCTGAGGATGGGGAAATCAAAAGAGGGAATCACATTCGGACTAGTTATAGAGATCTGTCTCTTGCCAGAATTATGCACCTACAAGTCGGTCCTACCACTTGATTAAAATCCCAGTTCACTGACTTAAAAAGAAAAAAAACCCTTTAGGTCACCAACGCTGTTTTTTCAGTGTCAGATAAAATAATGCTGAGAATAAGCATCTGTATGGTCTGTACCTGTAACACCCAGAAAGGAACATGCACAGAGAAAATGCATGGAAAAAGCATGACAGCCCCAGCAAGAATTGCATGTTAGATTATTTGTTTTGAGTACTGTTCTTCTTAATCATACTCAAAAGCTCTGTAAGAGCGAGCTGTCTGATTAGAGTTAGGCAGCTGAGAGATGGACAAAGAAAAACAGAAACTTATCAAGTGTTGTATTTTCTTCCCTTTGTGCTTCACACAGCGCAACTCATGCAGCACCTCAGCTGGTTTAGCTCACAAAACACCACACACTTGAATGACAGAAAGGAAAAGATGATGCACAGGGAATTGTTTAAACATTCCTTGTTCCGCTTAGCAACAACATGCTTACATGGTTAAAAAAACCATAACACAAGAAACTCAAGAGAGATATTTTGTTACGTATTATAAATAGTTCACTTTCTTCAGCTCCTCATGTACCTTTGGTTTGCCATTTAGTCAGTCTTGCATCTTCCCCGCAGATACCTTCCTTTTGCATTTTGTAGAACAGAGAGCGTATCAGAAGTCCATAGACTACTAAGCAGTTTGTAATTTATATTTTGAGGATATTTAAATTGGTTAACTGACTTCCAGAGGGGACACAAATTACACGTTCAAAACAAGACACACATACTCTTTTCCTGCTACAACAAAAAAAGAAAACCCCATGCTTTTCTCCGTGCTATATGCTATACCACCATAACATAATAAGCAGTAGTTCTGTTCACAGATTTTAATTGCCACGTTATTAATGCCTCTTTGCTCTGTGTGTATTACATCTCATCTTATGTCTCATCAAATGCATTCAAAATCTTTGCAGGAACAGCTTTACATTATATACATACACACAAAGTAATACAATAAGGGCCCTGTCTAAATAGCAGCGTCAAAGAAAACAGAAAACAAATACATGAATGGTAGAACACGTGCACCTACGGACTTGAGTCCTGGCCAGCCCTCCAAGTCCTACCTTCCAAGCAAACCACTTGCATTTATTCCCGTACAATCACTTTTTTCAGTCTTCTGTTTCAAATACTTCAAACTGGTTTTTGATACATGCAAGTTAACATAAAATATCTTGTCCAGTTGCATGGGAAAAAAAAATACAAAAATCTGTTTGTTGCATGGAAAAATAGTTTGTCAGACGTTTCTTTTTCCATGTACTCCACTGCACCATATGTGGGGGCTGGAAGAGAGCCTAAGAACATCTGCCACAGACTTTAAAACCCCTAATAATAGCACAGCTGGTGTCCCCAGTCTAATGATCTCAGCAGAGACTCATGTGACCACTCCTGACCCCGGCCCCCAACCCAGGCAAAGCACAGGAACACTCAAAGGTTGGACGGGTTCATTCATTCTCAACTCGATTTGCATTTCACTAAAGAACGAACGCAAAAAGCAAGCTGAAATGCTTACGTTTCAAGCACTTTAACAGTCACTGTTTCCATAGGATTGCCCCATGCTCCTTTCACTAAATTCCAGTTTAGCAGAGCACTCCCTATTCCATAAAATGAAACTACTCAAGAAAATAACTGCAAGTCTCACTGATCCAGGGTTAGAAACATAAAATGCTTTTAACTGCACCTAACTGTATTACAGAGGTGTTGGGTTCCCCCCCACCCCCAAATCCAGGGACTATCTTCCATTTCTGTCCTTTTAGTTTACTTAAATAGATGTTTTACCTGCTTTCTTTTAAACATATTCAAAAGCTGGTTTATAGAGGAGAAAAACTTTATTTCAAAGAGAAATAAAAAGGAGGCAGAAGAGCAAGGAACTCAGGAAACAGCCCTATGTTTTCCCTCACACAGAGTCAGCATTGGGCATTAACAGGTATTTATCACACAGAGGTTTTAGAGGAACACCTGCGATTTCCCATGCCCAAAGGATGTGGCTAGCAAAACAGCATCAGGACTCCGTGAAGGTGGGAACAAAGAAAGCAGTGTTTGGGTGGGGGTGAGGTGCCTGAGACTTTCATTCCTCTTTACTCCTTCACCTACACAAAAACATAGGTAGCTTCCAGCAGTCAACAGGCATGAGTCCAGCTTATTATTTAGTATAATGTGTGCAGGTGGCCCCATGAAAGGCTAGACCTGACCCAATAACTGACGGTCTCCAACACAGACAGGAGAGGCAAACACTCCACGGCCAAGTTTAGTCACTGGCAAAGCACGAAGGGGTGGCTGCTTTAGCAAATCACGGTATCCACAGTAACAACAGAGTGAATACCGAGCTCCAAATTCCACGAACAACCCATTTAATCAGTCTACTATAAAACACCAATATGTGACACTAACATCCTCATCAAAGAATGTTTTCATTCTCATTTCCCATGAGGGAGAGAGAGGGGACAAAAACCCAAAAGCAGATAAAGGCAACGCTTTGTAAATTCCCACACTGTCCAACTATGTTGGCCCACTTCAAAATAAAAGCCATTTAGCAGACAATCTTTCTTAATTTGCAGCACATCACTGAACAACAAAGGGAAAAAGAAGAGAAAATACAAAGCAAGTTACTTTTTACTTTTATATAAAAGCACTGACGTCTGAGAAAGGCTAAAACACAAGATCAGCCCAGTTATAGTAATCAGTTTGGCTGTGACAAACATACTTACAGTCACACATCAGTTACATGCCTTACTCCCCTGCTGGCCCTCTATCTGGTTCGTAGCTTCCCCTCTCTGAGCTGTAAGATCAAAAGACATTTTAGGTAGCATTTTTTACCTTGATTCTCACAATTGGGCTATGGAACTACACATACGCTCTCATTTCTGACTTCAGTATGAAAAAAGTATATTTTAAGACACTAGGCAAATCGTCCCACCTTTTCAACCAAAATCTAAACATCAGCAAGAACTAGGTCAAAGGAGAAAAAAAACCCTGCAGCAGAAGAGCACCTATGGAAAGAAAAGATACAGCCTCAAACAACATCAGTTTGATCATGAATTCTTAATACCAAAAATTGTACAACACGACTGCCTACAGGAGGCTGTACGTGGTCATGCTGGAGATTTCTGACTGCAAATAAGGCAAACCCACTTCATTCCCATCTCAAACTGCAACTGGGGAGCTAACTATGCAATGGCAGCAACAGCTGTGTCAAGTGTTGACTGCGGCTGTGGCAAAGATCTGGGCTGGCACCAACAGTGAATTACACTGCTTTTTAAAAATAAATTTTACATCAGACACATAAGTCTGTTGCTGTGCTGTTGCTTGTGTAACAGATACAGTAACTAGAAATAAGACACACGATGCCCTTCAACTTGGCAGAAAAGACTGCTGTTCACAAAACAAGCATAATCTCTCAGAGGCACAAACAATTTGCAGAAATAACAAAGTTCTCCTGCATAAGTCAGCTCGCTACTGCTGGCTTGGAGCGGGCACATAACTACTACTGTCTCCAGATTTTGTTGCCTCACTTGTCACAGGCCCAAACTCCTTCTCCCCTTCTCTCTTAGAGCTATAGCTCCAAGTCCCATGTGACGGAAAGCAGAGACAAGGAGTCCTTCTAAGTGGGTTAGTACTTCCACACTTCCAAGAGAAGGAGACAGACCCTAGCCATCTACATTGCAGCTGCAATTCAATACAGTATGTGCATACAACTTACAAATGCTCAGCCTTACTCTACTTACAAGATCAAGCTATTTATCGGGAAAAGGTCAGGAATCTTAACCTGCATGCTTTCTAGCCCATCTGCATGCTACGTCCTTCCTCTCGGCAATTTGTCATTTATCCAGAAAACAGTTTTCCCTTCCTGAGTATTTCAACATGTGCCTTATTAAGCAGCTGTCCTGACAGAAGTTGTATTTTGCTATTCAGGAAACTACAGGCTGGGGTGTGAGACAAACGAGTACCTCAGACGGCAAAGACAGACACAATGCAAACATTGTATAACTGCAAAGTACAGTCATTGACAGACACAGTTACCACAACCAGTAATAATTCCTGCTTGGCCCAATTCCCATCTTTCTGGAAATACGTCTCTGACAGTTCTGCTGCAACACAGTCTGCAGAAGGTTGGGGGTGGATGAGGGAGCTGTTTTAACATTATAAACTAATCACAAAGCTCATAAATAGCATCAGATCACAGACATATGCAGCTATAGAGTAACCTAGAGGCCTTCCAAACCACAATTAAGCTTGGTTAATGAGATAGCCCCCTACCTTACACAGCCTTAATACTCAGAGTTACAGTTTGATTCACACCAGCTGAGCACTTTATATAAAGAGGTGACAGGTTCCAGTGAAAGTCACTCGGCTAAACTTAGCTCAAAGAGTAACAAACCCTAGAAGCACACACGGTGGAACAATCAACTATTTCACCATGTCTGAATCTTGTGCCAGTTGATATCCCCACCTTGAATAAATATCAAAGCAAGAGTTAACAGCAGTGGATAGCACGCTCACATTACTGCAACTTGGTATGGATTTTTGAGTTGGGCATGCTCTGTAGACAACAGGTAAAACTTGGACAAAATACCCAGGACAGCATCACTACGCTCAGTTGCATTCACCAGCACTGAGCTGAGACAGGTTAACAGACTAACTCTGCCCTTCTGTTCACACCATCTCCCAAGCAAACTCCCCCATTTGCAAACCCACCCTTCTAGGTGCAAATGGGACCTCGTCCAAAGCCAGGGTCAGCGTTGCCAGGAAATACATTTGCTGCTTTGGTGCCTTCTTCTCACTTAAGCTGCACATGTACTTTACCACAAAGTATTAAACCCTGGGGTACAATGAAAAACTGGAAGCATCAGTGTGTAGGTACTACAAGAGCCATTTGCAAGTGCAAAAGACAGTTGTTTCATGCTTTCGTTGCTTTGTGGTCATTTAGAAGTATGCAACTACAAAAGCTCCATACAGAGTAAAACAAACACACACCGGGCAGAGCTCACGTCAGCGGAGATCTCTTAACCTGAAGGTCATACTGTCAGCACTACAAATGTGGAAGCAGCTGCCGACATTTTGACATGGTCCATATATTGCAGCACGCAAGATCCAAGAGACTGTAATTCAGAGACACATTCGAGATGTCAAGGCTTCCAGGGTCTTCTACCTCCACAGGTGAGGTACTATATATACTAACTATATTCAGTCAGGTACACTACCGTATCCAACAACAATAATTTGGAGTTTGTTTTTTTTTTAATTAAAAATCAGAGGAGCCCAGAGGAAAATATAGGCTCCCAAAACAAAACACTAGCCATTTTGGACCAAACATCATGTCTGGTAATGTAATGGATCCTTCCAAATTCTACTCCCCCTCTCCCAAAACACACCCACCCACCCAATCACCATATTCCTCTCTCCTTCTCCACCTTTTTCACTTCAGGCACCCTAAGGGTGATCTTCACACAAAAAGCAACAAGTAACAACCTGTTTAACCATTGTGATTCAAGTCTGGTTTTGCTGTTCTAAATTGTAAACTATGTTGAAGCTAGACTCATTTTGTTGGCTCCTGCAATTATTTCCCAAAAGAGCAAAGATAACCCTCAAAACAAAACAAACAAAAAAAACACACCAAGAAAAACCCAAAACAACAACAAACCAACATCCAACCAAACCAACCCTTTAAAATCAGTAATCCACCAGCCAATTTGCACTTTACTCGAGCAACCATTCCTGAGTTACAGGGCCACATTCTGCTTCTCATAACTGATAGGCATTTACATCTGTAGATACCAGTTTCCAACTTCTATTAAAATCTATTCTCGAAGAGGTTAGAGTCCCCTTGTTCAGAAATGCCTTTTTTTCAGATCAGTTTTAACAGATACTTTACGAAGGTTTTCTTAGACGTGGAATACAGTTAGGTAGCATAACTTCTTTTGGCCACCACAGCCATCCACCACAGGTAAAACTTGGACAAAATACCCAGGACAGCATCACTACATTATAATCATACCAGGTTTATTATGCACTCTGCCAGATTTTATAAGTCTTGCTAGACAACAACTTTTCTAAATATCTTTTCACAAAAGATACCGAGAAGAAATTTATAGAAGAATTATTTCAATTTGGGGTTTCTGTTTTGTTGGGGGTTTTTTGTTTGTTTGTTTGTTTTTAAGAGCTAAATCTTAAATAAGACCTTCACTTGCATTTTATCAATTCCATTTAACCTTGTTTGTTAATTCCTTTCAAACGCCTCTGTGTAACTAGTTGCTACCAAGAAGTTTACAAACCATTAACTGACTCCCTGTAAAGAAAAGGAGATTGCCAGTTTCTCTCTTTGAGCTCTTAACTGAGGAGATAAGGGAAAATCTGTAATACTTGACATAAAAAACAAAGCCAGAGAAACAGTATGGTTAAAAAGAAAAAAGAAAAAAAACAAAAGCAGGGAGAAAAAGTAGAGAAGATTAGCCAAAATGTCAGAATTCATAAGAGATGCTTGGAAATGTCTTTAGTGCCCTTTAAGAACATCCAATGCTTTAATATTCTGAGATCCCAAGAGTTCAAAATCCTTTCACTTCTCCAGTGGTAACTGACAGTACCATTGAACAATGCAGTGTCCAAAACAGTCCCTCCCAAAGTCTATTCTTTAGCTTCATGTATACTCAATTCCAAGTTGCCACACAGCTGTATTGCAAGTTTTCTATCACAAACCAAACAAGTTTCCAGTTAGAAATCAGGGCAATCAGGAACCACCGATTCCCATTCAGAAGAGAAATGAATTACCTGTTGTAGGATTCACATCAGAGCCAGAACAGGCTGAAGCCTTGTCATTTCACGCCTTCCCGATTTCTGGAGTTCGAAATAAGTATTCTATAGCTGTTCAGTCTAACAGTTTGCTAAATCAAAAAAAAAAAAAAATCTTTTATTGCCCATATTATAACAACTGCTTGCTTATCTTTTCCAGACAAAGGTCTGAGGAGCAAAGAGAACACAGTATTACATCTACTATAACAAGTCATGTTATAAGCTGATTATTTTCCTGACTAAGCTGCCCCTCCTATTTCCTCTTAGTCACTTCTCCTGCTACAATATTACACCGTGCCTTTATCTCCAAGTTATCGCTGCTGGCCATAGGATCAAAACAATAGGCTTGCTGCTAGGTGCGTTTTGGAATTTCCTCTCAGCCTTTTTGAGAAGGTAATTAGTGCTAATTTACCATCTCAGATAACAGAAATAGGGCAGGGTATTCAATCTTCCCCATGCAATTCTGCTAACCGAGATTAGTAAAATGATGTTTGCTGCTTTTTTTCATTAAAAAAAAACCACAAACCCCCCAAAACCCTCCCACACAACTAGCAAATGATACTATTTTGACAACATTAACTCTCATTTTTAAAGAGAATTATGTAAGTTAAGCCACACATGTTAAATACAAGGTGTGGTGTTACACACCTAAAGCAAACTAAACACTAATTGGCCTTGCCTGCACACTCCTGCCTTGCCTTTGTGCCATCTCCAGCATTCATCTAACTCCCTGAGAAACACAAACTGGCAAAAAAACTGAAACCAAAAGAAATAAACCCAGTTTTTCACAACATGTTTTTCCAATTTGCCTCCCTCGCTTACTTCCCCACTGGGTAACAGTCAGCGTGAAAGATCTGTGGACAAAGCAGTAAAACACATAGCTGATGACAAGGTAGGACTATTCCCACCAGAGATGGCAAACTCGGAGAGCAGGCTAATGCGGCTGCAAAAGCACAGCCTTCAGGCACACGCTCTCCCAGTCATCTCTAGCTAGTGTTAGTGTCAGCTGTCCTGAAAGCACACTCCCATCCTACCGCACACTTACCCTGAAGCCATACATTCCCATCACTCCTTTTTCCTTGTAGGGACATTGGTGCTTCTACTACCCCACGTCAACATGACGAGTAATGCAACCTGGCTGAAAGGCTAAGCCAAGGGGATGGGGAGGCAGGACAGGAGAGAACACACAGAGGGTGGTGTAAAGTACTTCTCAGCTACATCAGCTCTCTGAGCTGGGACTGCACACCCACACAAGAAGTGCATGAGAGAGGGGTGAGGATGGGGAAGGAAGACTGCCCTCTTCTGCAGCTTCAGTTGCTTGTCAGGAAACCACTTCCAAAAAAAAAAAAAAAAGTCAAATCACTAAACCAAGGCACTCTGTTGGCTTTACTTGTCACCCACTTTTAGGCAGTCACCTCCCAACTTTTATCTGCAGCTTTGAAGGTTTTCAAATATTGGTATTGCAGTGCTATCTTCCAAGCTTCATTGCCATGAGAACAGCAATCACTGGTGGGACTCAAATCATCAATATTTCCATGAACTGCTGCGTGTGCTTACCCATGGCACCACAGGATTGAAGGAAACCACTAGGTGAGCGCCCAGAGACAGAATTTACAGAATCTACACAAGCATTAACCCAAGGCTTAATAGCAATGGCCTCTTCTGGAGATACAAAGAGACAAGGTTTCCGTTTCAATTTACCTAGACCAATTCAATAGTCATATGAAACTGAAGCTGAGAAACGGACTGGCAAGCGAAGAGCCAAGAAACATTTTTGTTCTTGTTGAATTCATACCTGCTGGAAGAATAACTGTGCTAGACGTACAAATCCAAGAAGTTATCCATTTTGTCAGCTGGTAGAAAGGAAGAAAGGTCAGCTTTAATCCCAAGATTTTTTAAAAGGAAAAAATTAATTATGATGAACAGTAAGAACCATTTAAAAAGTACAGTTTTGTCCACCTGAACTGAAACTTCCATCTAAATACCAGCTAACAAGTCATGTAAAAATTTTTTTAAGGAATCATCAGTTTTACTTTAGTAAATACATGAAATGGATTCCAGTTCTTAATTCTTACTGTAAATATTCATATAGAGCATATGAATATGCATCATACAGATTCAAAGTGCATTCATAGTACTTTTGGTTGAAAGAAACCACATTTACGGCCACATTTCATAGAATCATAGAATGGTTTGTGTTGGAAGGGACCTTTAAAGATCATCTAGTTCCAACCCCCTGCCATGGGCAGGGACGCCTTCCACTAGACCAGGTTGCTCAAAGCCCCATCCGACCTGGCCTTGAGCACTTCCAGGGATGGGGCATCCACAGCTTCTCTGGGCATATCATTTAAGATCGTATCATTAAGATGCATTTCCTGCCATCAGGTATCATCAACAACAATCTGGGAACAGGAATAAGATACAAAATATCCCTCAGTGAATGAAATAAGATCATAATAAAATCATGAATGCTGAATTTAACAAATCGACTCTGCTTTCAGGAGATATATTCAGCATTCATACCCAAAGTGCAGTGGCATCCATCTGCCTGCTCCACCAGGGCTGAGAAGCTTTTCATTAGAGTTAGGTATCTACTATGAACTGTTAATTCTACGTTTACTCCCTCTGAACTACACTTGGTTATGATCTTTGCCTTTACATCCAAACATCCCTAGCTTTAATACATTACTCATTCCACAAAAGCACTTACCTATTTACTTTTTTTTTTTTAAGACAGCAATACCCCCATGAACAAAACAAAAAAAAAGATTCCTCTCCAGACATTTTGAGTAAAAAAATATTATGTCCCTCCTCTCTTTCCTCCTATGCAGTATAACAGTATGGGGAGGGGGGATGTTAATAACATAACTTTCCATTTTTCTTCCTTTATGTCAACATATAGCAGGTGTCCTCTGAAAGTTGATAAACAGTACAAAATGGGTGCAGCATTTACTCTTGGAGGGGGGAGGTTAGTAAGTCAGGCTCAAGAAGCTCCGAGACTCTGACTTACCTAGAACAGTCATCAGCGAGCAAATCGAGACTGCACTGTGTCTTGGATGTGCTGTGTTCCCAGCCTGTGAAATTCCAGACTCCCGTTTTGAACCCCGATCTTTTTCATAGCAATACCCCATGGTTAGCTTAGCAGTCCCTCAGTTTTACTGAGGCCAAAAAGAACATAGTGAAATTTCACTAAAATCACTATTGTAATAGTAGTACGAACTTATCCTGAACAACCTGTCTGCCAGACATTTATTTAAGACTTTTGCAAAATGCACTCAAGTTACTTGAGCAAATCATACACTCTTCAGAGAAAGGAGAGTCTTCTGGCCCACCTGGAGTTCTTTCATAAGAGGATTAGTAATGTACACTATCAACCGTACTACTGTAAATAAAAAAGTGCAGGTGTAGCACTCCTGACTACTGAGGAGGCTGCCTGTTTCAGATCCTCTACCCTGTCAGGTCCTAAACAGATACCACCAGAGAGTACCAGCCCACTGATCCTAAGAGATCAATAGGCTTGTAACAAAGATTCACAAGAACTGGATTTAATTCTAGTACTGGCACCAGTTCCTGAATTACCTCAGTCAAATGTTTTGATCTTCCTGACTCCCTTCATCCTTTGCAAAGTAAGAGAAGACTGATTTTTGTGACTCGAAAATGCTTAAACAAACTCAGTTCATTAGAAGTTTACGTTGCATGTTTTGTAGCTTTTGCAATGTTGAAGGGCAAAGTATTTAAGACAGTTGCATTTGCCTCAGGTACAACAGTTCCTAAATGAAATCTCATTTAGTAGGTAAAAGCAGTACAAGTGAGTATCACGGAGAACTCGGTGTTCTCTACAGAAAAACGATAGCCTAACATACATCCAATAGCACGACAGTAGAGACCACTTTGGACTTTGGGACAAGATTTTATTCTGCCAGGTAAGTGTGGTATCTAACCTTTCTCAGTCTTTTCATTCTAATGGCTTTGGATGTCTTGCAAAGTAAGATTTCTGAGAAAGCCATTAACGGAATAAAATTCTAGGGAACAAATACAAGAGTAATCAAAGGTTATAAACATTTTAGACAATCAGAAGAAGCACTTTCAGTTCACATTGCTTTATATTGGAAGTTTGTGGCGCTCAGGTCAGCCACAAGTCACTGGGTCAAACCACAACATCCTTATCTACCACCTGTCAAGATTATACAACCCTCACAAAATACAGCCATAAAGGGCTGATCTTGCTATGACCTTCACACATGCAGGTTTGCAGAACTCATTACAGGACCAAAGCCTCTAAGAAGGTACTGTTTTTGGTAAACACTGATCTCCACCCCCGCTCCATAAATTCCTGGAAGTGATCCTTACTGTACTATTACCACAGCAAAACAGAAGTCTACCGTTCCTTTCTGAGGGCAGTGCAATTTGTGACTACAGAAGAAGATCTATAGTAAGAAAGCAAACTACCAGAAAGATTGGTTTCCTCCTCGTCACTTTACATCAACAGTGCGTACCTCCTCAGAAATACAGCTAGTATGATCAGTCATGGCTGCGGAGAAAGAAATTCCATTCAAGACACGTTTAAAGGACAGCCTAAGGACTTTGACAATGCTCCAATATCTTCCAGTTCTGCTTATTTTACAGGTACCACTGGGGCAATAGGTTTGCATGGATTTGGACTGCAAGGTTTCTGCTTACTGCAGGAGTCGACAGTGCCTCCTTACAAAGCATGCAACGGTGCAGTATCTGATGGTGAGACTAGGCTTTCTGGGACAGGCAATGTTGTTAGTACTACAAGCTCCACTTACGCAAACATTAAAGAGGACAGTAAGTGTAAAAGTCTTCATTTCCCACAAGCAGCAGACATCGATGTAGTTTTTAAAAAACATCCCTCTCTTCAAACAAAACTGCACTTCAGTATTCTCTGGAAGACCAAATTATGGCTGCTGTCAGACCATAATCCATGCAGCGTCCCGACTTGCATGAAATTAAAGTCCAATATGACATTAGCAGCACCTGCGTTTAAAAAGGAGAATATATGCGAACACACAATACAGAAGTGCACAGTTTGGTTCCAATTTACAGTAGTCAACTAATCTCCTCCAAAAGGTACACACAACTATTTCAACATATCCAGCTTTCATTCTTCCCCTCCAGGCTATAAATGTTTCCACGATATGAACATTTTCCTAACCTTTGGTTTCTATTAAAAGATGGGACAAGTCAACTCAACATTAATTTAAACCTCATTGAAAACTAATGATAAGCAGTTTTTCCATGTTTTGTTTGAAGCACTAGAATTATTACGTAGCAGAGCAGGGGGCGTGTTCTTACGTTTTTCCTTTAATGGATGAAAGACAGGTGGGAAACTAGATGAGAGAGGTGATCCTTCCCCTCTCCTCAGCACTGGTGAGGCCACGCCGGGGGTCCTGGGTCCAGTGTTGGGCTCCCCAGTACAGAAAAGAGACAGATATACTGGAGAGAGCCCAGCGAAGGGCCACGCAGATGATGAAGGGCCCAGAGCACCGCTCCTATGAGGAAAGGCTGAGAGAGCCAGGACAGTTCAGCCCAAAGAGAAGAGAAGGCTCAGGGGAGACCTCATCAATGTGTATAAATACCTGACGGGAAGGGCACAGGGGACGGAGCCAGGCTCTTTCCAGTGGTGCCCAGTGACAGGACCAGAGGCGACGGGCACAACCGGATACACAGGAGAACATCAGAAAACACTTTCCCACTGTGAGGGTGACCCAGCCTTGGCACAGGCTGCCCAGGGAGGTGGCGGAGACTCCATCCTTGGAGATATTCAGAAGATGTCTGGGCACGGTCCTGGACAACCAGCTGTAGGTGGCCCTGCTTGAGCAGGGAGGTTGGACCAGATGACCTCCAGAAATCCCTTCCAACCTCAACCATACTGTGATCCACCAAACACAAAGTGGCACACTTCCTGCACACCTTCTATCTTCACACAGGACATAAAATTGACTTTGTTATTTTACAACACATTGCCTGCAAAATCCCAGAAATACAAACTCTTAATCACTTTGTATTTCTCTTCTTTGCACTTTCTCTCTACACCAGTCATTTTCATCCTGGTGTTCACCGATTTCCTTAAAGGGTCTGCAAAAAGAAACTCAGGAAATAACTTTTACATGCTTTACTACACATTAAGACTCAAAGGTATTTGCAGACCTCCTGCAAAGTTACAAGAGGTTCACAAATTAAAAGCAGTAGGGGGGGGAAATTTGACTGTCTTAAAACCTCTCGCTTCTACTTTCCAAACCCTTCAGAATACATCATATAAAAAAAGTCTAAAAAAAGAAAAAAAAAAAAAAAAAGAGAAGCAATGTTCACATGGCTGTTTCACTATGAAAGCAACATTAAATGAAAAATACCTGGACAATTTTTTCCCCAGAGTGACTACAAACGTATATAGAAGTCTTAACTCAGATCAAAACACTTCAGGGTGGAGCCATAATCTCAGTTTTAATAATCAAACTAGATCACCCAGTTGTTCTTTCTGCTCTTATGTTCTATGAAAAAAACCATTTACCTGCTGATGTCACAAAACCTAAGGACAAAAAATCTCTCCTGATTTTGTATGAGTTTTAAAAAGGGAAAACCTTTCCAAAGAAGTTTGCTAGGAATAAATAAATTAAAAAGACAGAAGGAAAACGAGTCTTTCCCCCCCCCCCCAGGGTTAGTTCATATTACTTTATAAATCTAAAATCATACTGTTTTACACTTTAAGTTTTGAGGACTGCATTATTCACAACAGAGACAATAATTTGTGGGCATCTTGCTCAGGGAAGAACACTCAGAAATGCAGACTGAACCGAAAGTTAGCAAAATGAAAATACTCAAATTTACTCTTAAGTATATTCTCATTCTGTATCATAAACGATAATGTCAGTGTATAGCCTAAGAACATCAACTACTCAGTATTTCTCTCTTCTGTTCATACAGGTGCTGGGAGTCAAGAATATTCCATAGGCACACAAATACGTAGCAGGTTATCGTCAGCCTTGGCATTAGCACGTCATCTACCAACACACAACTGGTGTTGGTTATATCAGAGCTTAGAGTGCAGCAGTTTCAAAATCAGCTTATGCTCCCTGAAGACTTTCCCTCCTGACACCAAAGCCTCAGCCACTTACTCCTATTGCTTCCTTTGCCTCACCGCTGACAGCTGCTCAGCTGCCCAGAGGACGGACAATCCGACTGAAAATTAACCTTAAAAAACAGTTCTTGGCAAAGTCACGGAGTTGATTCCCAGCACCATAATACAGAACGGGATACAAGAGGGAATCCACAGCCAGGGGAAAATTTGCTCCGCTGGGCAGCAACATGGTCTTATGTCAAAACAAGCCAATAATGAAACTCTGCAAGAGCTTTTAAACCAAGCACTTCTTACATTTCCTTCCTTCTTTCTATTACCCTAACTGCTACCGTGTTCTGAACTTCTGCTATAAATGCAAGTAAAAACAACAGGTCTCTAATATATACTAATCCATCAGAATAACTTCAAAAAAAAAAAGCAAACCCTCACACAAGGCAATACGACAGTCACTGAGTAGCAGCGTCATCTGGGTTTACAGCATCTAATGGACTGCAATGGTAGACAATCCTGTCCAGAGAAGCTGTAAGACAAGGCAAAGAATCAACTCCAGTACAGTCACTAACCAATTTAACTAAAGCAAATCTGCCAACATAATTGAATCTAAGAATTATCTCTGAGCTAATCTGTTTGTGCTATCAATAAGCCTCTTAGCTGGACAACCATAAGCAGGATGACTATACAGCATGACTTTTTGTACTGTAATCAATAAGCTCCAATAAAAAGAGACATATTGATGAATCAAAGTTCAAATAAAGGACAGTTTTAGACAAAGAATATCAGCAGTGAACTCCTGAAATTTATTTAGGAGATATCACATTATTCACTACAAAGTATAATAAGAGGGCTTGTAAACTTACACAGCTAACTCAGTCAAACCACAGAATAAGCTGGAAGGCTTTGAATCAGACACCAACTGGTATCGTGGAAAGTCGACATTAACAGGAAGTTAATTCTCAAGATTTTTATCTTTCCCAGTAGCACCGATCCCACAACCGAATCCACAAAACTGAGCCCTCCATACAAGTGCAACATTCCAAGGAGGCAATGGCATTGCTCATGGAGTGTTAATGATACAAACGTGATGCAGAAACACAGGCACTGTAGATCACAAACCAGTTTTACAGTTGCAGCACCACAAACCTTCGTACATTAAGTGAGCTGCCTACAACTGACATGCAATAGCTGTCATTTAGTGAGTAGAAAGCATTTCTCCAACTTACTACGTTTTTATGGTAACTTTGAAAGCCACTTGATGTGCAGTCGCTACTGGAATCTATTCCTTTTAATAGCCCTTATGCAACACACAAGTGACAATCTCATCCACATCAAAAACAAGGAACAATATGACCATCAGACAGGAAGATGCCAGTATGCCTTTGGTCATTTTACATGCAATTTAAGTGTATTTATTCTTTAATCTTGATGGCATCACTAAGCTTCCTACAGAGGCAGAACTGCCACGTACATCTGGAGAAAAGGAACAGTTCAAAAGGAAAACAGAACCAGTTGTAACAGCCTACCTACCAACAAGAGTCCTCTGACCAACAGGCTAAAACACAGCTCCTAATTCCATGTTGTAGTTATGAGGACTTCTGATATCATACTGCGTCTGTCTGTTCTTGCATTAATATGGAGGTACTGTGAAATAAGCAGCGCATGAAATCAAGTGACAGTTTTGTGAGAGTTAAAATGGGGTTATTCAAGAAGTTACACCGATGAAGTACCCGGCCTAATATTGGAGACTTATTAGAGGAGGCACTCATTTTTGCAAACAGAACATTCATGACAGGGGCAGGGGGGAAGATATCTGTTTCAAAATCTGAAACAAAGAACACACCATTTTCTGCAAACTAACAAGAAACACTCCACCAACCTTGACTTGGAGTACCACTCGCAACATACAACAACCAGAAAACACAAAACAAATGATGTCCCACAAATACTACTTCTGATCCTAGCAGAAGGAGCATTAAACCACCCCAATTCTGAAAATCAAAGAAAATTATTTTAAAGACTTTAGAAAGAAATAGATTTCAAACAAACCTCACTCATACACTGCCTTCCCCCCTATTATCTCCCCTCTCCCAAGGAAATTTTTAAGTAACATGGGAAATTGTTAAGAAGAAAAACCTGTACAGCTTTTAGAAAGGGTGAAAGGTTTTTTTTTTAACTTCTTGCCTTTTGACATTGCAGATGCTGCCTCAATAGCACTCATTCTGAGAATTCTTTCTACTGAGCTATTAGGAAAAAAAAAAAAAAGTATCTTGCATTCAGCTAACTGTCTATCATAGCAGACAGAGTGGGAAGTTTCAGCATTTTTCCTTTTCAGCATTTTACAGTGACAACAGTCAGAAACAATAGTATTGATCAAGTGCCCACTTAAAACAAAAATATTTCACCTGCACTAATTTCTACAATACTCATCTCATTCTTCTATCCCAAAGTAGATGGGCTAGAATATTTCAAAGCTCTAAAGAAAATCCTCAGAGGACATGGAAAGGTTAGGATCAAATTACTTCTACAAAAGCAGCTGGTAATCCATTACAGGAGACAGAACATGCAAAGCAGCAAGGAGCTCAGGTGCAAGCTGCAGCAGAAAGGAACAACAGGAGCTCCAAACAGTTCCAGGCAAATCTTTTCAATCTGATCTTGCTCTCTGGTAAATGCAAGTTCACTTACTCCCACCAATTCTCGCATGCATTCCACAAACTGACAGACTGCCAAGTTAACATCCATTAATATACATGGCAAAACTTGCAGATCACATGTTGGTACTGCTTCATTAGTCAGGACTCTGGATTAAACTAGTCAGATGCTCAGAGGTTGCAGCAACAACTTTGTATTTCACTGAGATTTTATGCATGCACATACCAAACATGGAACGCCACAGGTACAAATGTATGTGCCTAATCACACTAATGCTTCCTCAGCATACTGGTGTGCTACCCAGCGCTCTAGAAGAGGCACCAAGCTCAGTTACGAACAACACGATTTTTGTTTGGTTAGGGTTTTTTTTTGCATTAGACCCAGAGAGACTCTACTTATTTCCACTCCTGTCACCCACCATGCAGTTAAATCCAGTGGCAAGTGGGAGTTCATTCACACAACTGACAGAAACTTTTGTTTTACTTCAACTGAAATTTAAATTCTATCCACACATACAGCGTCTGGTCTTCACTTAACTCACTAGCTCACATCAACAGCTGAAAACTCTTGCCTTCCCTTAGGATTTTTACACTTCCGTTTTTTCTCCCTTCTAATGATGCTCACTGAAAAACAGAGAAGTAGTGGCTACAGTCATGGCTAAATACAATTTTCTTATGTGCTTCTAAAATGGTTTTCTGATCTGTTGTCATCGTCACAGGTTGCTCCAGCTCACACAGAACAGGGTACAGTGCCTCAGAGAAGGCACAGCTTCATGAATATGGTTCCTGGGCTGGGGGACAACGCTCCTTCCCCCAGGCTTCTTAAGGAAACTCCAGAAAAGCCCCACTAGGAACAACCACGTTTAAACATGGTTCGATTCCAGTACGGTCAGAAGCCAGGGCATTACTTACAGTACATGAAACTGTGTAACACACAGCAGTAGAACATGCACGTATGGCAAACGGGTCATCGTAACTGTTGTTTGGTTTGGTTTTCGCTTGGTTTTTTTGCTGTTGCTTTCCTGATTGCAAAAACCATTACACCCTCAATTTAATCTCGGTGGACTGAAAGGTTCAAATGAGGTTATAGATCGCAAGAGGGAAAAGTGTCCACTCAGGAGACTTCTCCCCTAGTCGGAGCAAGGCAGAACACGAAGCCTGGGCTCCCACCCCTCAACAGATGTTGCACTTTTTGGACGTTTCCTACTCTTCCCTAATGTTACCTGAAAATAAGCCCATCTAAACATGAAGTTCAAAATCATCAGCTGCAAACCAAAGCAGACACTAAGAGCTCAAACTTGCTAAAAACCGTAATGGGATACTTTAGTCATTTTAGAGAGAGGTATACCCCCTAAAGCTATCCATAATCCCCGACATCGAAGAAACCAAGTTAGTATTTGTATGCCCCTCCCCAACGGCTAGGAAAGCGATCTTTGTAAGCGGGGGTCCTCCTAACTGACAAAAGCAGCAGCCTACCAGTAAATAATTCACAGGTCAAATTTTGCAAGCGATTCTTGACCTTCGGTAAACAATTACACCCAACTGCCTCTTTCCTTTAAGGGGGCGGAAGGGACAGAAGAGCACAGGCAGCAAAGACAGGGCGCTCCGCCCGCCCCCCCCAACAAGCCGACTGTGAAGGTCGCCCCGCTGCCACAGGGCTGGGGGCGGGGGGCGAGGAGGAGGAGCCGCTCCTCCTTCCTCAGCCACCCGTTTCGCTCCTCCGGCGAACGAAGCGGGCCCGGCCACCCCGCAGCTTCCAGACGCCCCCCGCGCCGTGCCTCCCGCACCCGCTCGCCCACCTGAGGACGAGCGGGGGTAAAGGCGGCCACGCCGGTGCGTGTGTCCGTGTCCGTGTCCGCGTCCCCGCCTCGAACCGTCAGACGCCACACGGCGGCGGCGCGCGGGCACCTCTGCCCTCCTCCCCGCCCCGCGCACTCACCCCGCTCCGGGGCCCCCAGC
>JAVKLA010000010.1:10238682-10251100 GCA_034782735.1 Sagittarius serpentarius | reverse complement strand
CCACCCCCCCCCCCCCCCCCCCCCCCCCCGCGCTCCTGCCCGGGTCGCTCACCCGGCGCCATAGTCCGTCCCTCGGTCTGAGCGCAGGCTCAAACACGAAGGGCTCCTGAGGGGCAGGAGACCCGCCGGTGGAGGGGGGGCGGGGGATGGCCTGCCTTATGGCACCCTCAGCCCCGCTGTAGCGGGGCCAGGAGGCTGCTGCGCCCTCAGGCCTGCCGAGCTGGCGGCTCTTGACGGAGCTTTGGCTGCAGGAGGTCTCGGGTCTTGTACGTGCTGCTCAGTTCAGAGTATTTTTGGCCGTTCTCTCGCCAAGAGAGGGAACCGTGTCTCCTTGGTGTCCTGGTCCTGCATCCTGCCCAGAACAAATGCAGTTCCCTCGGTCACTGGAGTCTGCTGCTTTGGGTGTTTCCGTGGATTTTTAGACAGGTGGTGGTGTGGCAGGCTTCCAGAGCAGCCACCTCGCCTTGAGATACTTCTTTTCACTTCTTATGTTACTTTATTTGATCTCTTTGTACTTTTATGTTAAAACCAATGAATATATTCCAGCTGCTGGAAGTCTGTCTGGTGTGACATGCCCCATGGGTTTGTGTACTGAAATTACGGCATAGCCATTACTCTTGAGATTCAGGGATGCAAGACTAGATGCTTCTCTTTTCCCTGTAGCCTCTTGCAAAGCAGCTAATGGAGATCTTATTTGCAAGTACCGCCAGTCATGAGGTAGCAAGGAAGGCTTTGCTTTCCCCTGACCACTCTGTCCCAATGTGTGTCATTGGTTTTGCTTTTGTCAGATAACCAGGTATTTCTTTCTGTACTTGTCAATGAGCCTGGCATACATTTGTATGGTTTGTTGCATGAGTAGATGATAATGCCTTTCATATGACCAACATGAAGGTATCTTCCGTCCGTCTAATGTGTATGTGCTTCAGTCTTTTGACGAGGTGCACATGTCAGGTTTGAAGTATTCTTGGTGAAGAAGTGCAAGGAATGAGCTGTGGTCATGTAAATATTGGGGGTGGGCTGTAGACTGGCCATTTCTTTTGCTGGATACATTTCTATAGCATTGCTGTTCTGGAATCTTCCTGTAGTAGGGGAGGACATTATGGGGTTTTTGGTCTTTTTTTTTTTTTTTCCCCCCAAGCTGTCCAAAAGAAGAACATAACGAATGGTGTGATTTGCATGAATCAGAAAAGAGAGGCAGGGAACTGGAGACCCCCATCTGTTCTGTTGCTATATCTTTGTGCCTCATTTTGGGGTGTTTGGCACACTGGTTGTTGTATAATTGCCTTGTTCTCATAGAGAACTGTAGAAAAAAAGCCTTCCTTTCTATGTTATACTGGCTGTACCTAGCTGTTTGCTTAGTGCTAGACAAAATCAAACTGATTTAGAGTATTAATCTGAAGGGTTTTGAATTGTAATGGTGAGATTCTTTCTTCTTCTGTCTTGGGTAACTCTCTCTGGTAAAGGAAATCCTGGAATCACAAAAGTTCCTATGTACGTTGTAAATTCTGGATCACGTGAGTTGTACTTGGCACCTGGCTGGTGTTCTGGTAAGAACTAGTGTTTTAGTGACAGGCACTTGGTTGTCTGGTGCTGCCCAATGCTTTGTTGTATTTCTGCTTGAAGTCTTGTCTGGGGATTCCCTGGTCTTCATTTTAGTGTTTGATTTGTCACTCTGGGAGCTTTGTGTCTCGTGAAAGAGTTAAAATGAAATTGAGTTTGTGGTTTGTGATTAGGCATTTGGCAGCTGTACTAAAGCAGCCCCTTCCTCTCCATCCTTGCTCATCATCCCTGTTGCTGCACTACCCTCTCCAGTATGCTGCTTTGCTGTGGTTTTAGGATAACTACATTGAGAACTGGTCTTGTTGAAGAAAAAACAACAGTTTTATAAACAAAATGGAATAAATCATGTAGAGATGAGAAAGAGCAACTCCAAATGGCTTGGAACTAATTAAATTGGTAGTTGGAAGAACTGGGCATTGAATGTGAAGCTGTCCTGGAGCTGGAAGAACTTACTACAAGGTGGTTACTGAGGACTAGTTAGCAGTATATCCTCTTTCTGGAATATGCCGGTACTGGGATTCTGTGTGTCTCTCCTCTTAACCCAGTGGAATAGCCGAGGAGCAGGATGGAAAGCTGATGCAGAACTCTTACTTCATATATTATAGTTGCTTCAGTGTTTTGCTATCGGTTCTCCCCTTGCTCCAAGATTCTCAGAGAAAATAATTATTGAACAAAAGAATTAACCAGACTTTTATGAAAAGCATCTAACTGTTTAAATATACAAATGCCACTTGCTGGGTTTGCGACAAATGACAAATATTTCATTTCTTTCAGTATATAAAATAAAGCATATAAAATTATTGAGACAAAAATAATAGTTACAAATATAAATTCAATTCATGTGGAACTGCCTGACGCCTGCAATACAGTATTTGCCAACAAATTTACACAGCTTTTTTCTGCAAGGAATTGTTTCTATCCGTGAAGAATTCTTAACACTGAGTCCTATAGCTGGTAGAGCTACATTCAGCTTAGCGTTGGTGGGAACGCTAATATTGAAAGTCCTGTGTTTTTCAGTTACGTTGATTAAATTGGTTATTTGGCAGGTTTATATTACACTGTGAAATGTTGCAGGGGCATGTTTGCCTGAAGTGCCCTTGGGCAGAAATGGCAATCTTACTTGGCAAGGCTTTCAGTATGGAATATTTTCATTTGGACAAGAGTTTTATGTAGAACATGCAATTTTAAGTTTGGTATTATGACTATTATTATTTACAGATAAAATACTTGGAATTTGTAGCTACTGGCCCATCTGTAACTTTTTGAATGTGTTGAGAGCTTTGGAAGTGGAAAATTCTATCACCTGTTCAAAATTTTAATCAAATTTCCTGCGAGGAGGCCTTTTGGAAAGTAATTATGTTTGATCTTGCTGGAAGTACATAATAGCTGTTTTTGAGAACTGGGAGGGTAAATACTGTATGTCAATGACTATTAAACTTGAATGCTTCTCCCTCCTCCTCGTTTCTTTGAAGGTTTATTTGTTTACAAGACTAATAATAAACACTAATATGTGTTTCCAATCCATTGCATGTCAAGCATCCTTAAGTATGGAGAACTTCATTCTGTATGAGGAGATCGGAAGAGGAAATAAGACAGTTGTTTATAAAGGAAGAAGAAAGGGAACAATTAATTTTGTTGCTGTTCTTTGCACTGATAAATGCAAAAGAGCTGAAATAACAAACTGGGTAAGTAATGTTTTGGGTTTTTTTCCTGCTAAATCTCAGAAAAGATACAGTTTACAAAATCCTTGTAGCACAGGTAATATAAAAAAAAAATACCATGTGCTTCTTTACATGGGGTTTGTCACCATTTAGATCAGGTTCTTCAGATTTTAAATTCTTATACTTTAAATAGAGTCTTATTTTAATGTATTTATTTCTCCATCTGATTTTATTGTTGGTTAAATCACATGCATAAACCCATGTTTACAGGCTTACTGTTTCTATGATATGTCAGAGAACTTGTAAAAACAGTTACTTGCATGTAGTGGTTTGCTTTATTTTATTATTAGTTGTGCAAACCCAGTAGTAGTAATACCTTCCAGTAAATAATCGAGTTCTTACTTACAAGAAGAAATTATTTTTGATGGAAGAATAGCATTTAAGGCCAATCAATTCTGGTTTGTAAGACCCTGGCGAAGTTTTAAACATGTAATACCTTCCCTATAACTGATACAGTTAGACATTTCAAAGATTTTATTTTTCCAGTAGATAAATTTTGTTTCTGTGGTGGGTTGACCCTGGCTGGACGCCAGGTGCCCACCAAGCTGCTCTATCACTCCCCTCCTCAGCTGGACAGGGGAGAGAAAATATAATGAAAGGCTCGTGGGTGGAGATAAGGACAGGGAGAGATCACTTGCCAATTACTGTCACGGGTGAAACAGACTTGACTCAGGGAAATTAATTTAATTTATTGCCAATCAAATCAGAGTAGGATAATGAGAAGTAAAACCAACTTTTAAAATATCTTACTCCCACCCCTCCCTTCTTCCCGGGCACAGCTTCACTCCCAGTTTTCTTGACCTCCTCCCCGCTAGCGGTGCAGGGGGGACGGGGAATGGGGGTTGGGGTCAGTTCATGACATGTCTCTGGCGCTCCTTCCTCCTCAAGGGGAGGACTGCTCACACTCTTCCCCTGCTCCAGTGTGGGGTTCCTCCCACGGGAGACAGTCCTCCATGAACTTCTCCGATGTGAGTCCCTCCCACAGGCTGCAGTCCTTCAGGCACAGACTGCTCCCGCGTGGGTCCCCCGCGGGGTCGCAAGTCCTGCCAGCAAACCTGCTCCGGCGCGGGCTTCCCACGGGGTCACAGCCTCCTTCGGGCACCCACCTGCTCTGGCGTGGGGCCCTCCCCGGGCTGCGGGGGGAGATCTGCTCCGGCGTGGGCCTCCCTGGGCTGCAGGGGCACAGCCTGCCTCACCGGGGTCTTCCCCAGGGGCTGCAGGGGAATCTCTGCTCCGGCGCCTGGAGCACCTCCTGCCCCTCCTTCTGCACTGGCCTCGGGGTCTGCAGAGTTTCTCTCATATATTCTTACTCCTCTCTCCAGCTGCAATTGTTGTCGTGCAGCAACTTTTTCTCCTTCTTAAATACATTTTCCTGTCGCTACCATTGTCACTGATGGGCTTCGCCTTGGCCAGCGGCAGGTCCCTCTTGGAGCCGGCTGGCATGGGCTCTGTCAGACACAGGAGAAGCTTCTAGCAGCTTCTCACAGAAGCCACCCTGGTGGCCCTCCCGCTACCAAAACCTTGTCATGCCTACCCAGTATGGTTTCATATTCCCTCTCATGGTTTCAATGATCATTTATCGGGTGATTAATGAATCTGCTCAATTTAAACATTTTGTTCTTAGAAGCATATTCCTCTTAGCTCTCAAGGATACCTTATGTACCACTCTGACAAGATACAGAGGCTTCTGTAGAGATTAGGCCATGTCGGTGTAATAGATATATAAATTTCCAGGGACCCTTGAATGATTGCTCTTGCCTGATAAGATTAAGAATGAGGAGAAATTTCTTTTTACTTCCTCTTACTGTGTTCACCATATTGTGTCATACTTGTGTTCTCACTGAAAAAGGAAGTAGGAATGCAAGTATGACTCCAGATTCTGGTTTCCAGTTTGTTACTGTTTCAGTGATGCAGGAAGGTTAAATAGTGCTTATAATTTTGGGTTGGGGAACTTTCTGTATTTTTAAAACCAGGTGAGTTGGGCAGGGTCTGTGAGGAAAGTTATCTTTTCTCAACATACATGTAAATCTGAAATATTTGAACAGGAGAATAATTTTAGTGCACTGGAAAACGTAAGAGAACAAGTAGTTGATCTAGAGTAAAGTTGTATTGTCTCCCCCCCACCTTAAGTCTATATATAGATTGCTTTTCTTTTTTCCCCCAGTTAAATATGTTTAAAACTTTGTTCTAGGTTCGCCTGACTCATGAAATCAGACACAAGAATATAGTGACATTTCATGAGTGGTATGAAACAAGCAACCATCTCTGGCTTGTAGTGGAATTGTGCACAGGTAAGATAAGCTTGAAAGGTAAAAACTTACAGAGTGAGTATTTGTAAGAGATTTCTTACGACAGTTTCTCCACAACAAATGCTTGGATCTTTGGAAAAGCTTGGTAATTACCTGATTATAAACTTAAGAATCTTATTTATATATAAAAATGTCTTGGAAACATTTTTAGAAATCAGTTGAAATCATATTTCTCCTCTGCTTCAACTGTATATGTAAAATGTTAATTGATGTGACATAATGTTGGTTTTTAATAGCTGAAGAGATAGGGCTAATCAGGGGAGCTTAAAAACAAGTGAATAGTTGGAGTGTAGTTAAGTAAAAATTACTTGAGAAAAGTTTCTAAGGACTGGAAGCTTTGGCATTCTCTTTTCATTTTATAGCACAAAATAATAAAGAGGGTGAGGAGTAAATGTCGTTAGAATGTACAAATGACTTAATATTGTTCAAATGAATTTTTTAATCAAAGGGCAGTTCTGTAGCTTATAGTAAATTATTTAGGTTTTCTTCCTGTTCAGTAGAAGTATCTTGACTTTTATGTTAAGATGTTAATTTGGAAGCTCTGAGAACCTAAAACTGCATTAAGTGATTCACTGAGTTTTGATAGATTCTCGTCAATCCATTAAAGAAATCTTTTAAAGCTTTCTCTAATTGCATTGACTGCATGTTTTAAACTCCAGATAGTGTGCTTTACTCCACACGGAAAGAAAAGAAGGCCAATTGTGCAAGTGATGCATGTTAAGATTTTGGTATCTGGAGTTTGTTTCATAGTAGATGTCCATATTACACACAGCCTTTTCTTCTGTCCAGAATTCTGTTTCAAGAATTACTGAAGAAGAGAAGCTACAAGTTCTGGAAAAACATCAGGTCATTCTTTCAGTGATTAAAGATGAAGTTAATGGCTCATATGGAGGCTTTGGTCTATTTGCTTAGTCTAACTTATGGGCACATATTTAAGTTATTAGGCAGCTGTTTGAACAATTATCATGTATTTTTATGTTGCAGTATTGCAGTTTGCTGCAAGAAGTGTGGAAGCTAACTTATTTATAAATAGAGTAAGACATGGATTTCTTATTAATTTTGTAGAGCCTTGAAAACTACTTTTGAAATATGGAGGAGCTCTCTCACTTGTCTCAAGGTGACAAAGTGAGTTTGTTAGATGCATCATACTTCTGTGATACTGGTTTCCCCAGTTTTTTTTCTTTGTGTATATGGTCATGTTATGGGATTATTCTACACGTAGTCTTCTAAACTATGTTTTAAAAACCAGTAATCAAACATGATGGAAAATTCTCTGCTATAGCTGTGTAATATAGGCTTGGTTTTAAAGTAAAGACTGATTTACTAAACAGCATAAAAAAGGCTTAGGAAGAAAATAATTTTAATTCATCAGTGTTGAATAATTTGAAGTATACTGTCTTGACAGACCATTTAGTCTTGCTATTTTCTGAAAGAAGTTACTGAACAAAGGGAAAAAAGCTCAGGAAAATCTGTTACCTGCTTTGGAATAAAAGATCTAGTATCCTTTTCTAGGAAAAGCTCTCCTAATTCATGAAATATGAACTGTAGTCTCAGGGGAACAGGTTTGGTGCAGGCGTAGTAAAGGACCAAATGAGGCTGAGGAAAGGGATTTTGGGGGAGATGGGAATGTGGAGTTTAGGATAGGAGACTGGGACAGGAGGGAAGGGAAAGACTGACTGAGAAATGAGCTTGTGGGACACGAGATTAGAAGAAGTCCAAGTCCCATGAACAGTTAGGACAGGAATGGCTCAAATGGGATGAGTCTGGTGACATACCTGAGAATCACTGGGATGTGAGGAAGTAGGTGATGGGGGAAGAGGAGAGATTTTTGCACGGACAGAGAAACAGTAACAAGCTGTGGGGAAAAGCATGGGGAGTGAATGTGAAGCCCAGGGAAGGACACGTGTGATGACAGATGTATGTGAGGGGTATTTGGAAGGCTTTGTAAGTGTAATCTGATCAGAAACAGAGGAAGGGTTGGTCGGACCTTAGTGGAGGAGGAGAGTGGTGATTTTGGAAGGACAGAGAAGGATCTCGTATTAGGATGAGAAGTCCAGAGAGAGATGAGTAGGACTTGCTGGGGCAGGAAGCTGGGGTTTGTGTGAGAAACCTGGAAAGTGAAAGGTTTAGTCCTGGGTATTTTTTTTTCGTTGGTTCTTTTTTAAATTTCTTTTTTCTTTACAAAAAAAAGTAAAAATAGAGAGAGGAAAGGATGAAGATGAAAGAACCGGGGCACAAAAGTCAAGAAAAGGACTGTACAGAAATACTCTATGTGAAGAACAAACAAAAGAATTTATCTGTTGGATATTGTTGACCTCAGGACCTTAGAATGTAACCCAGTTTTACTATTTCTGTTTTCTGTGAATTCAGTGGAAAATTGCTTGTCATTAGCTTTGGCACTTGTTCACAGAAGTTGATAACCTGCTCTTGGTATTATTTATTCTTTTAACTCATGCAGCAGGGATCTGGGTAAGGAATTTGAATAAACCCATTGGGTACTATTACATTGTGACGTGGCACAGTTTCCAGGTTTCTTTTTTCCCTTCTGTTTCCTTTGTAAAATAAACCAATATTAAAGTAATTTTGAAGTCATGCACTCAAGTTCATGGTAGTAAAAATTAAGATTTTTGTCACAGTAGTGGAAATAGATCTTTTTTTCTGTATATTTGAGGTTTTGTAACTATTGGATAATCTCGAGAAATATTTTTAATATCTACTGATAATGCTTTTTGCTTGACATCTTTTGAAGAAGCCTATATAATGTCCTTGGGAATTATTTGTATGGCATCTTTATATGTACTTCCTGACTATGTGTAAACATATTTCAGGTGGTTCTCTAGAATCCGTTATTGCTCAAGATGAACATCTACCTGAAGATGTAGTGAGAGAATTTGGTGTTGATTTGGTTACTGGTTTATACCATATTCATAAGCTTGGAATTATCTTTTGTGAACTGACGCCTGGAAAGGTAAGAAAGAGTATTATTTGTAGGGGACACCGCATGTTACTTCGTATGCCATCAGCATTTAATTCATTATTTCTGTTTTACTGTTTGGAAGAGGCTTACCCCAGGTTGGAGGCTAGTTGAGCATTATAATATATGTGAAGACAATGAAAGACAAGTCTATAGCTTGAATATTTTATGATCTAATTGATTTCTTTCCCTGTTGTATATTTGATACAGTATGCTAGATGCTTTTTGATTTGGTGTACTGGTTTGAATTAATGAGGGATTTTATTTCTCTGTCCTCGGACCTATAACTTTGTTATTATACCTATTCTATCATGCTGCAGAATATTTTCAAGTTATAGAAAATGGTAATGAGGGAGTATCTTTGCTAATAACCTTCTCAATTTAAATGGCATTTGGGAATAATAATAATCTCGCTCTCTCAAAAAAATGCAAATCTTTATGTAGTTTCTGATTTTATGTATGTGTGTGGAATTTCTGTATAGTTTTGTCAATGTCAATGTTTGTTTTTTACTTATGTAGTCACCAGAACATAACTATAACCAAAAATTCTTGCTTAACAGTAGCTGGTTTTGATCTTGATCTGTAACTGATCAGGTTGCCCTTCTCTGAATTTTCTGTAAAATCTTGCACAATTATACTCAGTTTCTGTCATTTGAGGGTCCAAAAGCACTAAAAAAAAAAAAAAAAAAAAAGAATAAAGCATGATGAAGGTGACTCTCTATTCTTCCAAAGAAGAATGTTACTGTAAAGTATTCCTTTGAACACAAAATAGAGTGCTAAAGTAAGACTGCTTTTTTTCCTTTTTTCTTTTTTTCTTCTTTTCACTTTTTTCTTTTTTTCTTCTTTTCACTTTTTTCTTTTTTTCTTCTTTTCACTTTTTTCTTTTTTTCCATCTGACTGAATGGGCTATTTCTCCAAACAACATTTTTGGGATGACGAAACTTTTAATTACAAGAATAAGCAGCGACCGCATAGAGAAAACTGTCATCATCATTGGACAAAATCTTTGGCATTTTCTGCTAAATAAAATTAGAAAGGTTCACTTTTTTTCTCTCAAATGAAGCAATGTTTCTTTTTACCACACTTCTATTTTCCTATACAGTTTTACTCTACTTTTACTTTCTTTTCTATAGTAACATCATTGTTCATTTAGATTTAATAACGAGTGAACAAAAGTGCACATTAAACCTCTTAAGGGTTCTATTGTGAAATTCTGTATTTTTTTGGTTATAAGAAAAAAAAAGACAATATTGGCATTGACTTAAAAGGAAAAACTTAAGTGTTTTCAGTTACAGTGATAATCTCTCTGCACTTCAATGGTTGAGATTGGGATTTTTAAAAAAAAAAAAATTTATACTTTGTGTTGGAAATTTCAGTAGTCATGAGTTTTAGTATATGATACTTATGTTGGATTTTGTTTATTCTTCTAGATTCTGCTAGAAGGGCCTGGCACTTTGAAACTGAGTAATTTTTGCTTGGCTAAAGTGGATGGTGAAAACCTGGAAGAATTTTTTGCTTTAGTTGGATCTGAAGAAGGCGAAGGAGATGTCAGTGAAAGCACTCCACAAAGATACCTGAAAAATAGATTTCGAGGTATGGTGTGTTTACTAGCCAAAATTAGCTTATACCAAAGGGACAGAATGAAAGTTGGAAAAAGCCTTTGTTTGAAGTGATTTGGAGAGAAGACCTTGAAACAAAATAGTTATTTATTGTTCTGGTGGGGCTGATTAAATTTCTAGAGAAACTGAATAGCTAATTCTGTTGTGTTATCATTTGTAAAGATTAATGTGTTTGCCTGTGTCTTTGCAACGGAAAGCATGATCTGTACGTTTTCTCTAAGTAGGTTTAACATGTCCTGCATATGGGCAATTTTTTAGGTAAGCTCAAACCCAAAATTTAGCTCTTAAGGAAAATTGTTCAGAGAGATCATAACTTACAGAGGGAACACCACCTGCAAGTGAGTAGAAAGAAAAGAACCTGTTTTTACAAATATATGGTAATAATTCTAAGTTTCACAAAGCCAGTTTAACTAAGAGCTGGAAAAAATATACCTCTGTCAGTCATAAAATGTGTGACATACTAACAATTCCTGATCTCTCCTGCTTTTTGTAAATAGACTTCAGGTTACTTTTTGGATTGAAGCTCATATGTATGTGATTATAGAGTGTAGTATACTTCTGTAACAAACTTGCAACATAACATAACTGGAGGTGGCTTATTTTAAAATTATTTTTCTTGCAGCTTGACATCAAATCCCTACAGTACCGTTTAATGTACAAACAGTCTGTCTATCCTGAGCATCTTTTCATTATTTTATAAACGGTTTTTGATTTTTTTTTTTTAATTTGTAGAAAAGAAGCAAAATTTCAAAAATTAAGACTCCAAAACTCCCAAGCAAACAAAAAGAAAAACCCAAACCCAAATTGAGTATATAAATGAGATCTGAAATGTTTCAAGGTAGCTAATTAATTAAAAATATTAATTCTTGGTTTGGATTTGCTGAGGAGGCTTAATTGTTAATTGCTATTTGACGAAAACTATGGAAGATTACTAAAACTTTGGAAGTTCAGAGTTCAAACTAGAACTGACTTTCCTAACTGATGAAATTGTACGGTATTTGGTTGATGTAGGACGGTGTATTTAAAAAAGTTTAAAGGAAGTAGCAAGAAGAACCACTTATTTACAACCTTTTGTGCTCCAGTTGTAAAGTAGTAATTGCAGAATGAAGAAATAACTGATATTGGAAGTATGATAAAGAAAAGTTATTTAAAATTAATCCTACTTTCTCTCAGAAAAATTTGAGCCATGGAATTATTTACCAACTTTAAAAAAGTATGCTGCAGATGCTCTCCGTAAGGTCTAAGACTAAATTCTGTTAACTTCATGTCAAATGTATACACAAAATTCAGTAAGTACTACACAGAACTGCTGTTTCTTTCATTGGAGACTTTGCACTGCTGTACCTTCATTGTCCTTTCTGATGCAAACTGTCCAAGTGATTTCTAGTTTGAGGCTTGACTGTTTCAATACCTTTTACTTAAGAATGATCATTTCTTTCTGAAGTATGAGAAAGTTGCTGTGCTTTAGTTTCAACAGGCAGATCCATGCAAATGCAGTAGGCTGCAAATACTATGTTATTTTTTCATCGAATAAGAAAAATTCAGACACTTGGTTTTAATATTCCGCATCTTTTATTAGTCATCATCTCGCAGCATCTCACAGACCTCTGTTTCCAAGATAATGATGTGTTATAGCAGTTACTGTTACCGGGACCAATGGAATTCTTGGCAATACTTTACGGGAACAGAGAGACTTTCTTAATACTTTGCTGTCTCCTGCTGAAAGTCCACACTGGAAATACTAAGACCAAGAACAGATCTTTATTCAGGAAGAAATACAAATCTAATCTCTTTCCTGTTGCCTTTCAGAACAGCTTATTTGATATGTATGGCTAATGACCTTTTGTCACTTAAAAAAATAAAACTCAAGAACAAAAGAATCCAAAATAAACTTTTTAAAGGACTATGAAACTGACCCTTTTCCTGAGTTTGTGTAATTTTTTTGGAGTTTTTTTTGAGAACTGAGTTAGTGTTTAGATGGGAACTACTGTAGAAATAGAAACTGTATATTTCTTTTTCTATATCAAGACAAAAGGGGGTTGTGAATAAGCTGTTATAATTTGATATGTGATGTTTTCATAGTGTCTTTAGTGTGAAAAAAGCTATAGCTAGTTTAGATCAGTAATCCATTTGGCTAGCTGCCTTGTTTTTGTAAGAGTTTTCTAATTTCATGAAGGTTTGTGTCTTGGGATAGCTTTAAAAAAACCCAAACACCGAAGTCGGGGGGGGGGGGGG
>JAVKLA010000010.1:10207552-10223654 GCA_034782735.1 Sagittarius serpentarius | reverse complement strand
ATACTTTTACTATTTATGTTAGAAACTTTCAGGTTTTTTTTTTTTTTTGAAAGCTGCTTTATTTTTTCTCATGTGTAAATGGGAATATAATTAATTCAATTAATTAAATGTATAAACTTCTGAGTTTATTCTGTGTAGTTGTGGTTCTGATCTTTATTAACCTGTGGCAGAACTACCCATCAGTGACAGAACTCTAGCCTTTTTCTCTCCTTTTCAGAAAATTAAGAAGTCATCTTCATATTTCTTGTGCATATGTATGTAACAAGAAGAAAGTGCTGACGTTTGCTTATGCTGAAATGTAATTATTATAATTAGTATAAAAATAGTACAATTGGTTCTTAGAAATCCTTTATTCCAAAAAGTAATTGAGATGGGACTAATTTGAGATTCCTCACAGTTCTTGAAGAATGTATGTAATGAAGGGCAAGTCATTTTCTTTGGAGAAGAAACATATTTTTAATAGTTTTTTTCATTTTGTGTGCTCAGTAGTTGACTTACACAGAAGACTGATTAGACAAAGTGATTTTGCTGTCTTTTTTTGCATGTGACACATGCACGTAAATGGCATAAACTTGACAGAATCTGCTATTTAATATCTGTTTAAAGTGTGAATTTGACATTATTTCCACTGCATGAGGTGAAGTCAGGATTTGAATGTAATGGGTGTTTGAATGTGAAAAGTGACAGCTAAACCGCTAAACACACGTAGCAAATATGCCTCCATGCTGTGCAGATATGGTGTGTAGGAACATGTAGTTATTGGTTAATAGCTGACTTTCGGCAGTGCCCCTAAGGAATTTTTTGTTGTTCTAGGTCCCTCTAGTTTCTTCTTAATGAGTACTAAGAATGATTATCGTTATCTTGCTATGTTGCTTAACATTTCAGTTTTGTAGTAAAAGCTGAACTCAAAACACTATTGTTATTACCTAGGGTTTTTTGTTTGTTCTATAGAGTTACAAAGTGGGAAAAGAGTCCTTATGGTTACGGTCATTGAAGTTTGGTCAAAGTCTTTCAGTATTGACAGTTGCATGTCAGTTGAATTCCAGGTCGCAATTTAAGTGTGCTCTTGTATGTAGCAGATTTTTCTGATATTTAACTTTTAAAAGTTCCAGTGAAAATACTGAAAAGTAATTTTGAAATGTCCATATAACTTTTGGCTTTAGGTGTTTGTTTAGGTGTTTAGCACTAATATATTCAGTGATAGTTTCCCTGGCTTCCCAGTTTCCATCATAGAAAATACATGTCCTAATCTGCTTTGTATATGTAAAAGCAATAGATTGAAGTAGTTTTACATTGAGCTATAATACTATTTTGTTCAAAATGTTTGCAGTTTTTTGGTTTTTTATATGAATATAAAAATAGTTCACAAATGGAATTTAGTGTTTTAAGAAATATGCATATACTTCAAAAAGCAAGTTAAGTCTGAGATCAGTGACATTTAAACTGAAGGACTAGAAAGGAAAATTAATTTTCATTATCACTTTCTGGCCCCATTCTTATGTGAATTTAAATTAATTTTTATATGCATTCATTGCGGGGGAAAAAAAGGATTTATTTTTTAAATTAACAAATCTGAGTTACAATACTGTTCAAAAGGCATCTACTGTGCTTGCTGTAATGACATACTTTGGGAGAAAAAACTTGGAATGAAATATCTCTGAATTCTAAAAATATTTTAGAATGCTTGCACAAAATTAGAATGAGGAAAAAAACTTGAATCCTAATATTCTAATGTCCTCAAATTTATTTTTCCACTTAAATCTAAAATCAGATAATTGTAGGCAGTGCACAAAACTTGATAGTTCCTTTATAGGAAAAGTAGGAAGGAGTCCTTTAGGAATTTCTGACCTACAGAGTTGTGTTGCCCTCTGCTCTCCCCTCAAAGGAACTAGATGAACCTGTGAGTTTGCTGAACAGTCTTGTGGACTGTCAGCTATTGTATGTTGTGTGACGCTTTAAAAAACCGCAAACCAAACCTTTAAACCAGCATTAGATACTGTATTAAAATATAATGCTGTAATTTATCCTCTTATATGAGCCAGCTCATGCTCCAGCTGAAGTTTCTTGGTGGCTGCTGTGATTTAGAAAATGTCAAAACCAAGCTGTAGCTGCTAAGAACAACGTAATCTAAAATGACTCTCTGTGATCCAGGTATTACAGACTAAAGATATACGAGTGATCTACCTATTGGTAGTTGTTTCTCTGTTTTGTTTCCTCTTCCATTCCTAGTAACTTCTAATGCTGTTTGCTTTTTTGCCCCTGGTTTGAGAGAGTTGATCTCTCTGTAGAACTATCTCCCATAGCCCCAAAAATTTTGTTCCCAAGTGTGAAAACTCAGTTTACTGCTCGTGAAGATGCAATTCTGGAATTATTTTTGCCCCCTATGTGTACCACACTATGTATGCCAAGTTTTCTTTCCAGTTTCTATCACTCAATAACTGCCCCTTTGCAGTTCTTTGTTACCTCATTATGCACTCATCCAGTTATTTGTGATTTCTTTTGTGCTTTTAAAGTACCTCAGGACCTAACAGAGACCCATGCATGAGACCACTGCTGGTCCTTACATGTTAAAATCTGGCTCTTCACTTCTACTACCTTACTGTCTTTTACCCAGTTATACATTTATTTAAGGATAGTTCCTCTATCTTTGCGGCTGAATCTGCACCATTAACCCTTTTCTTGTTTTTTTTAAACAATTTGTTAAATAATAGAAACATTAAGTCATGAAGAAGCAGAAAAACTTTAGGAAAGAAAAGAAGCCTGACCCTCATTTTACAGGCTAAAGTTAACTTTTACATACTGTATGCTGAAAGCCTTTAACTTGTTGGTTTTTGAAGAATTAATGGTTTTCCCATTTTTAAATTTTTTAATTTTAAAGTTCTTATTCAGGTAATTGGTGAACAGCAAATTGTTTTGGATGTAACCACCAGAGGTCACTCAAATGCAAAAAACATGCAAGTAAACAACTATTGCACAGCGGAGACAAAACACGGAACTGTTGGACTGTGTACTGTCTTTATTCTGCTGATGTATTCTAATATGTAGGTCATATTAGAAAAAAATCATAATAAATGGATATTTATACCTGTGAATTCACTTGCAGTTGATCTATTTCCAGTTAAGTATTTTTTTTGAAGAATACTGCATTGATTAGAATAAATGAGACTGATCTTAGAATACTATAGGGAAATCGATCTCTTGTATAATTGAAGATGAAGACATCTTTTGTGTAATTTCTTCTATCTGGCAGTTGCAATAAAAGTTGTTGATAGGTCAGGTTTTATTCTGACTTAGTAATGTGGTTTTTTATTCCATGGAATTGCTCTTTACAAATCTGAAACATCATTTCCCCTTATTTATTCCCAGTTATCTTAGGAAACCACCTAAACTTTAAGGTTTCGTCTTTGTATTTAGATTTTGAAACTGGTTCTTAAGGACCTAGATTCTATGAAAAAAAGATTCTTTCTTTCTTTCCAGGATTTTTGGAAAGAAAAATCTGCTTATTCTTTGTCTTACAGAAAGAAAAATTCTTCCCAAGCTAGGGAGGCTTGCTGCTATGTATATCTAATTTGGCTTATTTATTAAAAGAAGCTATTGTTCTTTTCTCTCTGTGAATAGATTGGGCCTTCTGCTATCTTCTAGGACACAGCCTCTCTGATAGGAAATTTCAGACTCAATCTTTTATTTTAGTAAGAGATGATAGAGCAACTTCACGGAATGCCTCCGTGTCGGGGAGTAGTGTCCTCTGTCGGGTAGGAGACCAGCCTCCTCCACCTGTTGAGTCACTCTCTGCCTGTCCTTTTGGAGGCAAAGAACCTAGTCCTTTTCCGTACCTCTTTTAAATTTGCTAATTGGGAATATCAGTCTCACCCTATGACCTAGGCAGCTGTGCCTGTTTTTTTTAAAGACTTGGGTCCACTGCCCTACTGAGTATTTAAAGGGCTCAGAGAACCCGTTACAGCCTTCACACTGCAAATTTTTTTGCCTTATGGAATTCCATGGCCAAATTAATAAATTAAATATCCCATGGAAAATGACAGCATATTAAAATATCTCTGAAATATTGAGCTTAGATCGTGATTCCTTTGTCAAAGCAGTGGAAGATCCTGATTTCTGTTTGCAACCAAACTGAAATTCCGTGTCATTTGAGCTTTTTTATTTCTGATTTTTTTGAAGTACAATTTGGTGGTTGTTTTCTACAGTTGCAAAGCAGCCGCATTGTTACAGGTGCAGTTTTATGACCCGTAAACTCATAGTAGACTCTAGCTAGTCTGATTGTATTTGGTCTAGGTCTACAGTTTGTTGTCATTCAAATTCATACAGCATGCCAATTTTCAGTCATGTTCCTAGCTTATCTCTCTGATAACTCCTGTTTCTAGGTCTGACCACCTCTGCCCATATTGTAAGGAGGTTAAAATAGAAATGGTTTCATCTGGTCATTTATTCCCAACCTATTTAGTTTTAATGTTGTTTCATTGTAAAATAACTTTTTGAGTCCGCTCACAAATGATCATAATTTTAGTGTATCCTTGTAGTACGTTTTTCCATTACAATGACACTGGTGGTGCTGCCAGTATATCTTTGCAATAGTCTTCCATTTAGTTAGTTCTTATGACAGTAAAAATGCTGTGGTGTTTGTTTTTTTTTTTTTTTTTTTTTCTGCAAGTCTGTTATTTTGGGGTTAAGGAAGAGCTATGCCCCTAGGATCCTTTTCTTCAGTGGATAAATATCTACATCTCTGGAAGGTGTCTATGTTTTCAATATTTCATTCAGGATTCTAAGCATTATTTATGTTCCTCCTAAATCTGTGTTATGAAACACCAAGTCAGCGTTCTTCTTCAGCTACTTCCATCATAAGTACAATAGTGACCTGGACTATTGTAAGCTTCAGAGAGTAGCTTGTTAAGGGAGAATTAAAGGTAACATACGTTAGGGGAAAAGGCAGACCCTAAATTCACATCCACGGAGAGACTTCAGGAAATCAGTGGGCACCCGAATGCTGTACCAGAGTTATTTGATGGGAAACTGTTTTCCTTCTTGTTTTGACATTTAATTTCCCCCCTTACTTCTGGGAGCTTTTTGGAAGACAGAGAAGTGAACACGTGTGGACAGTCAGTAGGTGGCTAGATGTGGTGCTTGCTTGAGTTTTAAGAGATGGGTGTGAACCTCTGATCTGCTGATCTGTCTGTATCGCATATGTATGTCTGAAAGTCACATGCTATTATGCAATGGAGAGAAGTATTTTACTGTTTATACTTATAGCTTTAGAGCAAGAGCATGTACGTTGGGCTTCTCATGTTGTATCTGAGTATTCTAAACACTGAGCTTTGGGGTATTTGGGGTTTGATTCTTTGTTTTGATGAGATTGGGTTTTTTGTGTGGCAGGAGTAGGTGTCTCAAAGTCCAAATTGGTGAATCATCACTATTGGCTGTGGTCTCGAGGTGCGTGATCAGTAGGGAACTGATCTTGATTAGGAGGGGCTTTTCTTTTTAAATCAGGCTCACTTTAACTTGCATCCGTTCTGTTACCCAGCTTGATGTGCAAATGCTCGTGCCAGCCCAAAGGAGGAAATAGAGTAAGACTGAGTCTGTTTTTCTTGAAGGTGGCACTAGTTATATTGGTTTGAAATGGCCAAAATTATGGTATTAAACCCAGAATGAATATCTGTGTGTAGTAAATAAGAATATGGCAAGGACTGCTGAAGTGTGTAATGTGGTCAACATTAAAAAATTCCACAGTCAATACATCTTTCTGTGTGCATCTTTTCTCTGTCATTCATTCACCTGTCTTGCCTTCAATTCATTTACTAGAACTAGATGGAGAAGTGAGAGCTCATTCTTCTTTAAAAAATAAATTTGCATGCCTATTAGTGTAGTCAGCCGTATTCAAAATCAGAGTGGTCTTAGATTTGCACCCTATTTTTGACGTTTTAGTGTATTAAACATATCTATATTTTTTCAGGAAAAAGAATTTGAATTAAAAAAGAAATCGTGTTTTTATTTTTGGGAATGCTGGGGTCTTTGTTCCCTACTTGGGCAATCAGATAGCAGTAAAGGTACAAAAGCATCAAACTGTGTATTTTGAATGAAATACTTCTGTAGTTACTGGGTATGACTTTCTATTTCCAATTATAACTTCAAAGTTACTGTTTTCCCATTTTCTTCTTTCCAATAGGGAAACCATGGATTTCTCTTAGATATTATGAAATTTGTGGTTCAGTGTCCAGTTTTGTTCAAATCCACCCCCCCTCCCCCTCCAATATTCCATCAGCCAGGGTTTTAAGGTAGAGGGGGGACATCCCCACCATCAACTTCTGCTGGAATACTATGTCCAGGTCTAGTCCACTTATCTCAAAAAAGGCACTGTAGGAGTTAAAGATGATTTTGAGGAACACCAACAAGAATGATTAAGTAAAAGACCCTGAGGGTACTGAAGAGTGTCAGATTCTTTAATGAAAATATGTCTTTGAATAATCCTCAAATGCTGAGTGATACAGGGAAATATATATTGGAATGTTTTTCCAATATTGTAGTTTAAGAATAAAGCCTGTTCATAAAGTTGAAAAGTGGCAAATTAAGATCCAATGAGAGGATGCATAATGAGACAGAGGTGCCTTTCCACATGAGAACGTTAAAGCTGGGAAGTTTGCAAATTTCAAAGAAGTTTTAAGTGCTGATATGGGTAATGGGAGTATCAGACTTACAATAGCAAGTGCTAGCAAAACATTTCTGAAAGCCTCTAAAAGTGCGTGCCTCAGATTTAAAGTCAGTACCTAATTGTTTGGAGTTAGAAAATAATTTTAACTAGGGTGTCCAAGCTCACTTTTGTACCTTTTTTTAAAAAGCAATCTTGAGCCAGTTGACAGCTGCTTAGCATCTTGTGCTTTTATTGACAAAGATATGTCTTGTGAAATCATGATTTCTTTCCATATACCTTGATTTTAAACAATTAACACTTTTTTTTTTTTAAGGATAAAAATATAGTCATACAAAACCTTAATTTACTGTCACAGTTGGTTTATAACTGATACATTGACTTATGTCAAGTTCTTTTTTATGTTTATTGTATGTATTGTTTGTAGCTGGGGAACTCGTTTACCTTTAATATTGCTGTGTAACTTTATGTTGGTTATTTCAGAAGTAAACTTATTTGTATGAAGAAAGTAGACACTAAAATCAATTTCCATTTTGGAGTGAAACCTTGAAAAAAAAAAAATGTTACCTTCATTCTTCTGTATACATGCTGTGAAAATAATGTGCAACTCGGGTGTAAGATTGCCGTATTTAAGTTGCTTATGTATAGAATAACACATCTTGCATCAGAGCGACACTTTAAAAGGATTCTTCATAATTGGTTATAATGAGGGAAGTGTTTCATGTCTCACCAGACAGCTTGTAGGACTATTTTCAGCATATATGCTTTCCTATAATCACAGATTTTTGTTGATTCTAACCATTTGATATCTTTGCCCATCTCTGCTGTAGTATTTTTGCAATACAAGCTGTGAGATTTCTGTTTGAAGCTTAGTGTGACTTTGTTTTCTGGACCCGTGGCCCTTCCCACTGTATTTCTTTTTCAAGTGGGAAATGTTTCTTGTTTCAATTGCTCTGCTTTAAGCTTTTCAATTTTTTTAACATTGCATAGTCTTTTGCTCTTGTACAGTTAGCTATTTGCCTATTACCACAGGTAAAGAAATAGAATTATCTCAGAAAAATGCTGTTAAATAGTGACTTCTTTAAGACAACTAGTATTTGAAGCTTAAGATCTCAGTGTTATACCTGTTAGCATAAACCAATCATCATGTACAGTTTAAAATGCAGCTATTTAAACTATTGTACAACATTGTAAATTCCATTTTTTCTTCCATTGTATGCATTATAATGTACAATTATAATGTACAGCAAGCAATACAGTTTTAAGTCCTACTTAGTTAAAATATTTTACATTTGTAGTTAAAAGTAGTATTTTTTCACTATAAAATAATGACTTTCTGAATTACTATTTATTGCACTTTTTTTACTTAAACTCTGTAGTAGTCAAATAAGTTGCTGTGTTTTAAGCTGGTTATTTCTCTGTCCTAGGTTATTCCCAGGTAGCTTTTACAGATAAGTGACTCCCATTGAAAGGACTTTTACATGCACGACAACTGTAGAATCAATAATTCCTTTTAATGTTAACTGGAATTATGTCAAGTGAGGACTAAAGTTGCTCCAAAAACCTGAGATACATCATCTCTTATTTTCCATTTCAGAATCGGAAATATGCAAAGAAATTTCTACTGTGCAAAACCTACTAAGAAACAGAGCTTGACCTCATAGTTCTTATTGTTAAAGAAGATAAGCATAAATGTTAGGCTAATAAATAATGCTTATATTGCCGACATTGAGTTATGTTTTTCCTTCAGTTCAGCTGCACAGAAAACGTATATAAATAATTATATATGTTTCAACTTTTCTGTCCCGAAGTCTACCAATTTCATGTTTGCCTGGCAGCAGAGGTTGTTCTTAGGCAGGAGTGTAAGAGAAGAAAGTAGTACTTCATGGATTAGTTTGTGCAAACCTTCCTTTCCTGGGGCTGCAAAGAATAAAACCTGGAAGCTTCTTTGATTTGGAAGGCAGCTGGAAGATTCTTGAATAGGATTTACCTTTTTGTTTTGATCCTATGGTGATAAGCAGTTTCAGGTTAACTTACTTCCAGAGGAAAATGATGATTACGTGAAGCGTACCATGTATCTGACAGCTACCTTTATTATGTGTGTACCATGCAGTGGGAAGCTTATTTTTTCTGACTGTTGTACTATATGAGCTTTTGCTGAACTAATTTCAGTTTGTCCCTCCTCTGGCATCACTTTCCTGAGGCTTTAGAATATACTTGTGTCCTGTTCTGTGTATGTATGGAATAATTTTGCCTCTGTTGGTTGTATTTGGGAATCTAAACTAAAAATGTTCCATGATTTCTTAGAGTTTTTTGGCTTTATTCATACACACGGGAGAGCAAGATGAATTGAATATGCGTTTTAATTTTTTTCTTAAATTAAAGCCAAAAAATCATGACAAGTAAAATCAAATGCCTTAGGGGAAATATAAGGTACCTTGTTATCATTTTCACAAAAACAGAGGTGGTTGTCCTGCAGGATTAAAAATGGAAAGATCCAGCCTGTCAGTGGTAGTAAATGAATGTGATGTTAACAAACTGTCAGCCACTTCACCGGTTACCTTTGGGAATACACCCTTAGCTTTCTTGCTAAAGCCTGTACTCTTGAGAGCACTGAGAACTGTTTCACAGAGAGGAAAGAATTCCAAATATTGTAGAGCCCCGAGAGCACTTACTGCCTGCAGTTCCCTCTCTCTATTTAAAGTTAGGCAGCTAAATCCGTATGTAGAAAATGCAGTAGGGGTACTTGAACAATCCTTACTTTTACAGCTAACAAGCAGATCTCTCAGCTAATGGGGCCTGCTTGCTCATGAATTGACTTGCCCCTGGCTGACTTCTAAACTTAATTACATAAAAGCGTATTCACCTCTTCCTTTGTTAGCTATCATAAAGTTTAAACAGAAGATCCTTGGTTTAGGAGGGTGTGTTCTGATACTTAATAGGGTAATCTCTGAGCTTCTTCTATGTGTAGTGTGTTCAAAATGTTTTCATATATGTATTTTCTGTTGAAAAAGAAATAACTTGTACCACAGCCTTTCTGTCACTTTTATGTTGCTATTTCTCTTGTAAAGGTTTCAAAAAAACAATACTTTTTTTTTTTTTCTCTTGCTTAGTTTGGTAGAAATTGTGTAAAAGGTTTCAAATGATTGCAGGGAAGAAGACAACGCTAAAACGATTGTCTAAATGCTTCTCTCTTCTTTTTATGCTACCCCGGTTTTCATGAAAACAACACATCAAAGTAAGAGTATAGATTTTGTATGGTTTTGCATCATGGGACAGAGAGATTAATTTGTCACGTGTTGTAGATTTAAATTAGATTTGTTCTTTCACTACTATTTTTTGGCATCACGGATAGCCACTGGTCTTTGCTTGTAGCATCAATTTTTGTTGTTACTTTCACTGGCATACTGTGGGTAAATTTTGTAGAATAGAAAATGAAAATTAACATAAATATCAAAATGAACAGTTTGAAACCAGAATGTTTCTCTCATTTCTTAGACTGACAAAAGGTTCCTCTTTGTTTCAAATAGCTTTTCTAGCTAATTAAAATGTTTTTAATAAATTAAAGAGGTATGCTACGGGGCAAAGAATTTTATGTATTAAAAAAGACAGCTCCAGTAGATGTTTTTAAGTTTATTATGTCCAAGACAGATGTGTTTACATTGTGTGATTTCCCCCCTTCCCATTTTTTCTGGTTTACTGTACAGCTGACGTCTGTTACTTTGTAAGTAAATGGATACGTCATATGCATTGGAGATATGCTTGAGGTGTGAAAGGCTAGGTGAACTAGATGGAATATTGTTTCTGTAGTTAAAATAACCCAGCAAGAACAAACTTTTATCCGTGGAAGAAGTGAAATATTTGCTTTTCTTACATTGCTACAGTATCAGCAGAACCATGAAATACATACAGAAAATGAATCGTGAAGTTAGCATTGTTGCTGTGAGCATGAGAGACCACACTGAAAAATTTTTCATGCCTAAACTTCTTGTCATGAAACACATGGCTTTTTCTGCTAATTGTGGAAAACATATCTATGTGTGGTTTTAAATAATTCCTGGCATAATTTTGATGCTGCTTGTGTGATGTTTGCAAAGTCCCATCATAAAATACTGCAATTCTGTGTTGTGTTGCTATTAGTTCTTTTTTTAGTAAAGCTCGACATAGCTGAGAATTTGGCTTTAATACATTTTTGATACTTTTCATTTCTTTTGAGTCAACCACCTTTGGGTCTGTGTGAGCTGTTGTACAATTTGCTCATTGAAGTGTTTAGCTCTTGCAACTAAGTCTGTACCTAAATTAACCTAAAAGAGAGCCCTTCTTCCATCTTGTTTTGTCTTGTACTTGCAAATTAATCGAATCATAGACTAGTAACAGGAGGAAAAAATCCAGTCTTTTCCTCTAAAGCACATACTCGCTTGATTGACACAATTAGGCTACAACATGTTTTTGTGATAGAAATTGCACACTAGTGGTAGCTGAAAAGCCTGAATTCCTGCTGCCGCCTTATGACAACACTAAAAGACACTCAAACCAGGCTCAGTGTTAGGCAAGATCAGTTGTATATTGGTTGTAGTCCTAGCTTTTTTGTGAATACCAACCATTCCAGCTGTCATCTGGGAAAAACAAGTGATGATACTCTGAAACACATTTAAAAAAGAATTCTGTAGAGAAGAAGGAAATTTCTAGCCAGATGTTGTTTGGTCTGGTTTGCATCTTCACTAGGCAGAATGAAGGAATTTGCAATAACCAATAGAGGGAACTAATTTCAAAGAAAAGGTATGGAAAAATCCTCAAAGTCTATAGAATTTTTCAAAATATGAGAAATTCTGTGTAGAATTAATCAATCTAAAATAAGCCACATGAATATTTTATTGATGGACGTTAGTCTTGAAGAGTGCCATCACCATGGCTTCTAAATCAAGTGGACAATGGGCCCATTGCCTGGAAGCAGAGGAAGATGACTTAGAGTAACTTCACATGAATCATGAAAAGAATAAACATCTTTTAAATAAAAAAAGACCTCTTCTTTGGATGCTCCTGCCAAATCTTATTCTGTGAAGACGGGTTTCTAGTTCCATTCTACATCTTTAGATGTCAACCAGCTCCAGCTGATTGCCACTGACCTCTGTGTTGAAGGCAGAAATCTGTCTCATTCAGGGCCCCTTCACTTTTTGGGCTCCTGAGCAATCTTTTTCTTTTCTGCCCTTGGCAAAACCAAAACCAGGATCTCTTTCCTGTTTGAAGCAAATATTTTTACCTGGTCCCTCCTGTCACTAAAAAGCTTCAAACTTAAGGGCTGGGATGGAAATCAGATATATTCATGAACAGCTGCAACTAAGGTCATGTAATAATATGTCTGTCATGACAGACTAGGAGAAGAAATAACGATTTTCTTAAAAATAAAACAAAAAACATCAAGCAAGCAAACCCCAAAGCTTGTAGACAGTTCTTTTAGATGCATTTCTGATTTGTTAGTAAACATAACAGATTTGTAAGTTAATTCCTACCTTTTGTGTCTGATTGTATCCCTCTGGGATCTTGAGTTGATCCCAAAGAAAGTTTTTGGAGCCTTCATTTGAGTTTATGACATCTGGCTGGTTATTCTACTTGTCTGCGAAGAGCTCTTCCTACAGCAGTTATGTAAAAGTTGTAAAGGTTAAGTTTTTGCGATGAATCAATTTTGCATTGTATTCCACCAGGAAAAAGGTCACGCATCCATCTTATATTGCTCCCTAGAGGAGTTATATTTCTGCATAAATTGTGTGATATGTTGTACATTTGCTTACCTTTTCTTCTACATTCTGTACCGCAATAATACCACGTCCATAGTCTGATGGTCAGACTTCCCTTCAGTCCTCCTGATTCCATGACCCAGTTTATTGTATTGAACAAAAAATTTGCAAAACCTGAATATTTCGCTGACTCAGAGCCTTTCTTGTATCTGCACCCCATAGAATCGTTTGACGAAAGTATCTGTTTCTGTCTTGCCACCTGACTCTTCAGTCAAGCCGCTTGTTTATGTCAGGGTATTTAACCAGCTTTCACTGAGGTCCAGTGGATCACAGGTACATGTGGATCCAACTCCTGACCAAGTACAGTTATCCCTTGTAATGTTTTAACTATTTGTGTTCTACTGAGAAGGGAGGTAGGTAACACGCTCGAGGTGTTCAGAGAAGGCTGGTCATCTTTGTTTTCAGGCACCATTTTAAAGATGAGTACTTGGTATAAATAATACTGTAGTTTCTGTTCTGGTTAGTGGCAATCTAATGACGGCGTACTTTCTCAGCCTAGCGAGAGTGCTTTTCTCTAAGGGAAGTGAGATTGCTTTGGCATTACTTGCCCACGTTACATGATGTGTGTATACTCACAAGAAAATGAACTGAAAAGTAATTTCCATTATGCTTGAGGCATAAACAGTTTTTATCACTGTAAGGGTTTGCAGAATTACAAATATGTTTTAATTTCCACTAATACTTGCTGACAGTCATACTAATAGATCACAGATGGAGTAATACTGTGAATATATATATTGCCACTTTACATCTTAAGGTATAAAATACCTTCTCTCTTTGAATATGCTGTAATTTTCACTTCTGGACTCTTAAAACTGCAGGGAAACTTCTACATAGAGCTTGAAATGGGCTTAGAATCTGCCACAGGTAGTAATACATCAAGTCCACACACTATTGTTGCAAATGAAGGTAATGACTGCCTATCCAGATATGAATCTTTCTTCTCTCTTGTCTTGTTGTAGTTATACTATATCCATCCGATTTGACAGCTAGTGTAAAAGGTGTAGGTAATTTATTAAATTTAAGACGCTTTTACCAGACAGCATAGGACTTGCAGTTCATTACTATTTACTTCTCTAAAAGGCAAACTGTAGGCAGGTTGAAAAGAAAAAACTGTATTATAGGTAAGGAGGAGACTTTACTTGTCAGACTAATTACTAAATCACTGATCTTATGGCTCGGATTTCTTCAGACAGATCTCTCTTGTTTAATAAATCCGCCTTCTTTTAAATGAAAACTTGGCTTTATTACAGTGTTGACTAGCTTTTTGTCAGTTTTTGTTAGTGCACACGAAAGGAAATAACTTCTTTGTTTGAATTTTTTAACTCAGTTTTACCACCTTTTCGTTCAAATATGAGAAGTGTAGGAATTGGAATATCAGGAGAACAACTTCTTCTTCCTGTCACTTCAGAATAAAAATAATAATTAGGTCTGCTAGTCTTAAAATCTTGGAGAGTGAGAAACAGTAATTTCTGTTCACCAATACCAAATACTGTTCTTTGATTTCATTTTCATTCATTTTAAATTCTTAATTTTAATGAACAAGCAAAAAAACCACAGAAGATGGATAATCTACCCAGTATATTTAATGACAGTTTTGAAAAACTTCAACTGAGTAGTAAGGCAGCCAAACAGAACTGAGTACAAGTGAGTAAAGGAATAGTTTACTAAATAAAAAGTTTACTTCATGATTTTATTTAATAGAACCGAGGATTCTGAGAATTTTAGGACTGCATACATAAATGTATTTAGATAGTGTGTCAGCAAGATTTACCAGTTTATTAACCATGCTTTGGGAAAAGAAATATTACAGGTGCAAAACAAGATCAATGTTGATATTGGATCAGGGTTTTCTGCTGGTTGAGATACATCATTAAAGCTGATGATTTTCAACAGCCTGCTTTGATTCTCTGTAGCAGATGTACAATTTGATTTGGATTTTCTTCATCAAGTCCTGCCTGCAACCAACCAAGCAATCGTAACTTAGGTATCATGATGACTTAATGTCCCTAGCTAGTCTGCTGGGACTATTGTCTGCAGCTCGTGTTATCACATGGCTCATCAATTTTGTGTAGCCTAAATACTATTTCATGGCGTGTTCACCCTCAGTCTAAAGAGGCAAAGTTGAGAGGTGTTGACTGAATATGGATGATGTCTGTTAATCCCACAGTGCTGAGGTACTTTTAGTGGTATTGATTCCATGGTGAAAGTAGTTCTCAAAATACGTATTTCATCACAAAAGCAAGAGTAATTCTGTATAGCTATAGAAATCAAATCTAATAAAGGAGAAAATGCTGTCCTTATGTGTTCATCTTTAAGTGCAGAACTGCGTTTGAACCAACTTGACTACTACTTTCTCAAGCTGATATATTAGAAGCTTTAAAACCTACCGATACATTTATTTCTTAAGTACGAAAGTTAAGGTCTGTCTGGAATGGCAGGCTGTTTAAAGTTCCTGAATAACATCTGAAGAAATGTTCTGAAAGCAGTGAAAGAAAACAGTTAATGAACGTAGCATTACATACAAAAGGGGAGAAGGTCAAAGTTTGTTTAGTAGATTTCTTTGCTTTGATATGAAGACTACATCTCCAGTTTTTATATGATTTATCTGTACAAAGATTGGAGTTGTGAAGCTGTTAAGGTCAGAAGGTGAAGGAAAATCAAGGAAAGTTGAGGATAAAAACTCTTTAGTGCTCTGAGGAAGAAAAAGTGCAGTACTGCCAAACATATCTGTAAACTATTAAAAAAAAGAGTACATTTTATAACTTTTAGGACTGGAAGTTGTTATTTCCTAGGATGATTGTTAAACTCCTGATATTTTTTTTTTTTAACTACCTGATTCACCTTTCAGTTCCCTTTATGCTTTTTATGCATGTCTGTGATGGGATCGTCACAGAATATTTTCTTGCAAAGTCTGCTAAAATGAGACTGATTTTTCACAGATTATTTTCTTTGAGCTTTTGAGGCCTTTGTGTCAATATTTTGCTTCTTTCTATATAGATGCAAATGTTGGAGACTGCAAAAATACTATGACTTGCAAAAACATGAATTGCATTTCTTATTAGCAAAGGATTTAGAGACAAGAATATTTGCTTACTGAGCAAGTGATTTTATGCATCTGTGAATTTGTCACTGTAAATTTAAAATTTAAACCTTGTAATGAAAGCAGAATCCAACAACATAGTCTATGAATAGTTTTCTGATAAAGATCTCCTAGGAGATGATGTCTTGCAATAAATCTGAAGTGACTTATAAGATGCTGATAAGCATTGAGGCAGTTTCTTATATTAGGATAATATCAAGATATTCTGATATTCTGAACTGCAGGTCAGGGATGATAATGAATTTTTACTGATTCTCTCCCAGAAAACAACAGAATTTTTGTCTCCTGCCTAGCATACCTTTCAGTTAAAATACTTTGTTTTGCTATGTGTTTGTTCTTTGTGGATAAAAAACATAAATTATGTTTTTACTTTTTTTTTAAGTTGGTGGTTATGTAGTATACATGTATTCCATCAATAATTTAATAATGTATTACATATTTTTATTGGGGTGTATGCATAAAGGCAAATTTGCTATGTGCTTTGCAGTGGTCAGCAGCTGTCGTGGTTTAACCCCAGCCAGCAACTCAGCCCCACGCAGCCGCTCACTC
>JAVKLA010000010.1:10171171-10207452 GCA_034782735.1 Sagittarius serpentarius | reverse complement strand
AGCTGTCCTGGCTGTGTCCCCTCCCACCTTCCCTGTGCCCCTCCAGCCTCCTTGCTGGCTGGGCCTGAGAAGCTGAAGAGTCCTTGGCTTAGGCTAAACACGACTGAGCAACAACCGAATCAATCAGGGTGTTACCCACATTCTTCTCATCCTAAACCCAAACCACAGCGCTGTGCCAGCCACTAGGAAGACAATTAACCCTACCCCAGCCGAAACCAGGACTGCAGCCAATATATGTGTTTTGGCATTTATATTCATTGCTTTAGACAGAGTGGGACTTACGTTTCAAAATCACAATTTTCTTTAGATTTTTGAAAAAAAACTTGGTGTAACGCTTTCTTTTTATTTCTTATTCTTGCTTAATGACTAGATGTGACTGTGTTTTGCTGGGCCTTTTGAGGTAGTGGGAAGAAAGAGCATGTTTTGAAAGTAGAGAGCAAGGACTGTCTCAGATAACCTTTGCCTTTGGCCAAACACTTCTCACGATTTGTGGGAAAACTACAATGTTGCTATTGTGGTTTGTTTGGTGTCGGTGGTTTGTTTGGTGTCAGTGGGTTTTGCTTGGTTTGGTTTTTAATTTTTTTTTTTCATGTGCTATCCAAGGTGTCTGGTTTTGCAACTCTGAAAAACTTTTGTGTTGCATCCTTCAGTTACCACACGCCTCTTCAAAGGTGTTTCACATTAAATCTCTTTCAGAGGAAGGACTGTAGACTGTTTTGCTCTTCCCTTTGGGACCAAGTACTGAAGTGGCTTTGGCCCACAATTTTCTAACAAGAGAAACTAAAATTCCTTGGGAGCTTTATTGTGAATTGTTCATACAGATGACAGCATCACCTTTCTGTCACTCTAGATCAAACTCCTAACCTTATATACTTCCCTTAGTCTCCTTCTGCATTCCTATTGTCCTTTCATCTACATCTGTTTTCTCAACTTCAAGCTTCCCATTTCCCAAGCTTTTCCTGCTCCTACATGTATAACACACAAGCTACGCTACCTCCTTGGTTATGTCCAGAAAATGTGCGTGTATCTCTTGTTCGCTTCTGAGCTGCATCAATCCGTTGTCTAGCAAGCGCCAGAATCCCTTGTCTGTCAAGCACCAGAAAAAACTTTGGAAGCAAGATCTGCTGCTGTAGCTACAATGCAGGTGTATGAATGTCTCAGTGATACTGCTGATAATGTTTTTGCTGTTTAAAGGGGAAGGGAAGGGTTCTTAAGCAGAAGAATGAAATAAAATTCATGCTCCATTTGCTGTACTAAAGGAGATCATAATATAAAGGTTTCTATTGCCTTGTTTTCTGCATAATAGTGAAAAATGCAGTAAGTATTATTATTTGCCTGAACTATTTTTTTCCTGTTTCTGTAGGCTAAAATACTTTACAGCAATGCTTCCTCTGTTTAATTAAAAAAAAACAAGTGTAAGCTACATCACACTTCACATTTAAAGTAATAATTTAAAAGCTGACTGTTTCTGAGGTTTAAAATGGAATAGTATGTGCAATATTGCTGTTTAAAGTACATAAAAATAACTTCAGATCTCACTTAGTATATCATGCAAACTATTGGAAATCACTGACTTCACAGACAGTATCTGTTTACAGAGCTTATTTGCTGTATCTCATAAGTACTTTAAAAGTATTAGAACCAAATCATTCCGAGTAGTCAAAGGAACTACTTAAGGGACATAGGAAGTACGTTAAACCCGTATTTGCTGAACTGTCTTCTTTTCCTGCTTTTGCAAGGCATGAATGCTTTGGAGCAGGGGGGACATGTAGATCCGTCTTTCTTAACTAAAGAAACAACTGGCTTCTACACTGCTGTATGCTTGGTACATACTGGAGCACATTTGGGTTTTGGGGAGCGCACCCCAGCCAGCAGATAGCTACCACACGTTCAGTTGGAAAGCATGCTAAGTGGTCCTTCGTTTCTTGAATGAGTCCAGCATTAAATGTTGGGTTGAAGTCTGTTGCATGTGTGTATGGGAAAGTGATTTCTTAGTAGGTCACCTGCACAAGATAAATCAGAATTTTCAGTTTCCCTCCACCCCCTCAATAGAAATAATATATACGCACACACACACACATAGATATATATACACATCCGCTTTGCAGAGAGAAACTCTTGAAGTAGCGAAAACTAAAATGGTATGTCCAGTTCTCACGCAGTGAGTCACCAGTAAACTCGGAGGTCAGGAGACAAAACTTGAAGAGTTCCTATCCTCTGATTTAATATCCACACAAAAGACAGCATTTTTTTCTTTTTGTTGTTTGTTCTTTTTGTAACTCGATGGTGAGGAGAACTTTTAGATCTTCTGACAGAAACACAGGAACAGCAAGTAGACTTTTTTTTTTTTCCAGGCAGATCTACTTGTCCTGAGGGAAAGGGAAGAAGGGATAGCTGACAATTTGTCATCTAGGCTATTTCCTTATTGCATTTTTCTCCATGTTGCATGTATAATTTGGTTTGTATTTATTATTTTTTCTTGTCTTTCAATGCTTACTAAATCCTTTGCAAATGGCTCTTTAGCATAAGTGAAGCGTCTATCAGTAATACGGCATTTCAGATAAAGCTTGTTACATTTAACAGTTCATTTTGCTTGAGAAAAGACTGTATGTGTTGTTCTATGATTTATTTTTTTATTTTAGGCAATTATACTTTTAACTGAACTCATCAGAGAGAACTTCAGAAATAGCAAATTGAAACAATGCCTTCTACCAGCACTTGGGGAGCTACTTTACCTCATAGCCAGAGAGGTAAGGCTGTCAAGTGATCCTTACAAATTTAACAAATGTGAAAAAAATTTCCTATGGAAAAGTAGACAAAAAAAGCAAATTAGTTTGTCATTTCTACCCTCAACATTTCTTGTCCTTGTATGTTCTGTGATACTTTTTGTACTTTAAGAAACATGTTAGTCCAATCATGTGCTTAATCTGAGATTAATTGAATTGCTTTCTTCAAGTACAGATTTTTAACTTCATAAAACAGTTTAATCAATCTCCATAACGACTGCTGGCCTCCAAGTGGCAGACCTGAGGGTTAGAACATCTCAGCTAGAGACTTTGATTAAATAGGATGTATCAAGACAGCCGGTGATACCAATAAATTAATATACCTAGTCCATGTTAGATCTTATCCTAGCATGGCTGGATTTACAATGCTGTGGAAAAGGAAATGGAATGATGCTGACTAATTTCAAATGGAATTACAGTGATTCCTGACTAGAACTGATTTAAACCTTCAGTCCAGAAATAGTAGATTCATGTGAAAAATAAACAGAGGTTATTTGTAGAAAAGAAATACTGCCAATAGTAGGAATGGAAGATGACAGCTCCTCTAAACCCTCACCTTTTTGCTTATTTAAAGAGTAAAATGTTTTCTTTAACGTACTAGAGATGAAGGTGACTTCAAACAGAAAAAGCCTAGCCCTAGCTTCTCTGAAGCATTTGTATTAACTGCATCATCTAACGGTGTTAGTTAACAGTCTGTGAGGTCACTTGAGACAGGAAGGAAAGTACTGAATGGATCTGTATTTTGGCTTACTGTAGATATGGCTTTGTTTTATTGTTCTCATCCTCTAGCTCCTTTGCATGTTCCACAAGATGTAGTGGTTGCCTTGTTTTTTGTAGGTTAGCAAGCACCATCCTTTTTTTGTTAGACAGTTGCCAAAATATTTGTCAAGCACACAGAGTCACAGAACTTGTTCTTACACTGAGATACCATGTTATGGAAAATACACCCACAGTCACAGTTTATTTTTATATGTTTTAATACTCTCTCAGTTTTCCTTGGGGGAAAAATTTGTACTTAACATCATCAGACAGATTGCGAACTGTGTATTTTTAACCACTAAAAACCAAATAAACTTAAAACTGCAACTTCAAAATTATATTTGGCAAGTGTGTTTTGCACTGCTTGATTTTATTTTGAAATTAAACTGTAATGGTGGAAACAAATCTGTTTGCACTGGTTCTATAACAGCAAAATGATTTGCATGCACTGACCCTAATAGATTCTTTTTTTTCTTGTGAAAAAGTGAACAGCCCATTTTTTTTGAGTCTGTATGTGTTTATGAACTTCACAATGTTTGAAGCATGATAACTTGTATTTAAATGGCATCTCTGTCATGCTTCAGGAAAATCTGTAGTAATGGGTTGCATTGCTTTGAGTTATAACGAAGAAATTATTAAAGAATAGGAAGAAATATTTGGAATTACTGTACACATATGAACTCAAAGCACTGTGTCTTGGTAAAACTTCAAAAGTATTGGTATGATTTGTATGCTTGGAGACACTAACTAACTTTTTTAAAAATTTTTTTACGAAAAGCCCTTTATAAAGATTTTCATTTCTCTATTCTGTATCTACTTAACTTCAGAATACTGTAGTGTTATAGGCATTTACTTGCTCATTAAACTGCAGAACAGTAGTATTGAATGACCTTGCCAAGATCACATACCAAGTCAGTGGTAGTATAGTAAGGCGAAACAGGGAAGTTTATTCCCAGTTTGTATCTTTAAACAGCAAAGCTTTATGTCTTGACTAATTTAAGAGAAAAAAAAACAACCACCTAACTAATTCATTAAGAACTGTACACAAAATATCTATGTTTTTCTTTTTTTCCCATGTTTTCTTCCATTTTGCTGTTCAGCCTGCTTGATTGTTTTATCAAGCTGCTAAATATTTATCATTTAAACTGTAAGTTTTGGGGGGCATGGCTGATTCTATTTATTTATTTATTTATTTATTTATTCCCTCTGGAGTTTTGCGAAGTGTTTCTAGGTCCAGCCACAATATTAATATTAAATAACGATAAAGATAATTTCTTTTTCATAGGAACATTTGGTAAATCATAAATTATCAAACACCTAAAATCAAGTTCAGCTATCTAGGTGCAGCATGATTTATTAGGTTAAATACAGGATCACTGCTTGCACTTCTGTGGCTTAGAAAATACTGGGGAAAAAGTCCAGATAATCATAATGGTCCTCTGCAATCCTAAACTCTGATATTATGTGTGTAGTTGCATATGAGATCTCGTAAGTAAGATCTTAGGCTCCATCTCTGCACTTATTTTCCAAACAGAAGCCAAGAGCAATTCACAAGTAGCATGAGCAGACCCCAGGGAGGATGTTCTGTTACTCTTGAGCAAATTGCCTTGAGGGAAAACTTTCAAGTTCTGTGTAGTATTTCTGTTCATTTTGTGCTGTTTGTGTTATTAGGGTGCAGAATCTAAAGTTTAATCAAAATCAACACGGGCTGTGAGCAAAAAGTAGAAGGATTCCCCAGTGTTTGATGATACATTTAAATTCATTAAATGTTAAATTGTGTAGGTGTGTTTAGGTAATTAAGAACAGTGCTAAGTTTCATATACCTTTTGCCTTTTTTTATTTCTAACTAGAGACTAAACCTTGCGGAAAGTCCTTAATCAGTCAGAAGAATGGAAGAACTATTAATTTTCAGGACTGCACCATTTCTTAAGGCTTTTTATTTTATAGTACATTTACATATCCATGGTTACAGAAAAACTTGGTGGAATTTCTGGTTAAATTAGATGAATACAATGAGAAACAGACCGATGCCAGTTCCAGCATAGACTGTCATTTTACCTCTGTCTTGATTTCTAGTCTTGTCCTGCCTTTTTGAGATGGAGAAGACTCCACTTTTGACTGTTAGAAAGTAACCTACCATCCTTCCTTCCAACTTGGGCTCCATTTTCTTAAACTTATACACTAAGTCTTGGAAGGCAAACTGTGATTAAATGTCAACATGTAGCTACTCAGATAAGATGAAGGAGGTAGAATGTAGATCTGACGTCTTTGTTGGATGTCAAACCACCCTTATTATTATTGTCTGTAAATTACTTCCACGGAAAATTGTTCCATACCTCCTAATAGAAAGTTAGCAGAAATAAAGCTTAAAAAACCCGGGAGATTTAACAAACTATTTCTATATTGATATATGTTGCAAATAAAGTTCTGATTTATTTTCAGTAAAGAAGGAAAACGAATTTTACAAGGCAATTCAGTAATAGTCTTCCCTGCTAATGTGCCATGCTTTAATTAAATGCTTGACGTTATCACATCATATATGCTGAATTAGTGTAGGCCACTCGGAAATCAGGAAGTTTAGAAAGCATAATTTGTTTCTGCATCATTAACCCCCACCTTGCCCATCTTCCGCTTTTTGTTATAAACAGTTAATTGGAATGCTAAAAATAATTTGCTAATATAATCATTAGAGTTCAAGAAATGTATAATTCCTGAAGAAATTGTTGCTTGTCATCCTTTGTCTACTTGTTAAGACAAGCTGCACATTGATTTCATCTTCACACCATCCAATGCCTATTATTTCTCGCTTTCTTTCCCAAAAGAGGCTTTTTCTTTTTTCCCAGTTGCTAATATCTCTGTGTTACTAGCCTAGATATAGAAGTTGTTTTAGTTAAATCTTAATGATATCCAAGTGTCCTCTTAAACTTGGAAGTTTTACAGTAGGCTACAGCAGGGAGGAGGGGGGAAGTGGAGATCATTAACTTCTAATGGAAGAATTAAACCCCTGATTCAGCTGGGAGTGAATTAGCCTCTCTAACAGGGTGATTTCAAGGAAAGATCTTGGGACAGTGTTGATATGTACTGAAGGCTATACCATACAGTAAGTTTTATTAAACACTTGGTATCTTCTTGTATGACTTTGAGTACTTTTTTCCCCAAAGTAAGTTTACTTTTTTTTTTTAGTTGCCAGACAAAAGTAATTTTGTTTGTTTGGTATAATTAAATCACATTTAAAGAGAAGCATTACTGCTCTTAATAATCAGTTGTCTCTTTCTGAAGTAATCAAAATGATTGAGAGGAATGCAAGAATAATTTTTTGTGTGTGTGAATTAGACGGAATCGATGAAACCCAGAAATGTTAGGACAAATTTGGTTATGAATTTTGGAGACTATTTAAATAAGCTAATAAAATACCAATTTCTGTGCTGCACATAAAATAACTTTAGTAATACTGCCCTGGAATTTAATACATTTCTAGCATATGTTAATTTGAAATGTGTATAATATGAACCTTATTAAGAATGTTACCCATTTTTTATGTGACTGAGATTATGGTGATTTTTTGATTTAATCATTTGTGCCGTTGGCTTCATTTCAGGAGGAAAAAAGGGAGCACCCCAGAGAATGCTGGGTTGTTCCCTCGGCTGCTTACACTGTGCTAATGAGGTGTCTTCGGGAAGGGGTAAGGCTCTTGCATTGTCCTCAATAGAATTTCTCCACTGTAATAACCCTTTAGGCATTGTGTGAGGATTGTAGCCTGCAGCACTGCAGTACCTTGTCAACCAGGTATTGCTCTTGAATTTAAATAATCATGATAAGACCATGACCTAAGCAGATTAATGCAAAAATGCAGTGTTTTTCTCTGTACATTCAACGTTTATGTATTGCTGCTTGTTTTTTGGAAATGGGGTAGTAAATATAAATTACTGTTAATAAATGTGGAATTTATTAATGCTGTGGCTTTCTTTTGAGAAATGTTCTGACAGTTTCTACTGTCATCTTGCAATTTCATTTTAGTGCATCTTTAGTAAATCTTTGAGCAAGATTTACTTTCTGTTTTGAAGTGGCTGATACACAGTTTTTGAAAACTGCATTGTTATCCTACTTGGGTTGTTAGCATTCTTTTGAAGCCAAAAAGGAGTAATTAGTTTTATTCTCATACATGTGCTATGCTGTATTCTTCATTTTTCTTGGTGATGACTTAACTGTGTTAGAAGAAGGGAGAAAAACATGCATATAGTTCCAATTTGTAAAATTAAAAAGAATGAGTAGAGGGGTTACGTTTGCTGTTTGTATGAGACCACTTGACTTTATTTTTGCCCAAGGGAAAGCTCAAGGCAGAAAACATGTTGGAGGTTGCTGGAGGGGGGGAAGCGAGAGAAATACCTTTTTTCTTCTTTTTTTGAGATCTTTATTGCCTACAGATTGTGATTAATTGAGGAAGAGTCTAGATGCATTTTAACATCTTCAAACCTTCAGGTAATCAAGAACACACAACTGTGTTTGTATTGTGGACTATTTCCAGCTCATAACTAGAGTAAGATGTCATTCTAAGGCACATTAGTGAGAAGCTATTTAATTATAAATTTAGTAATGGAATATTCAGTGTAGAGAAACTAAATCAAGACATCCATAAGACACTAATTTATTCCTATAGAACAAAATAACTTCTTAGTCCTGAAACATGACAGATTTTTCTCAATAATTTATCTTGATATATTTTTCTTGAAAAAGCAACACAAAATGGAAATACATTTCCCATGCAATAGTTTGAATTAAATTTAATTAAGCATAAATTTTGAAGTTATGTCTAGGCTAACCAAGCACAGCTGTGCATTTCTGCAGTTTCTGTTTGTGAAGATGCTCGAGGTTTGTAACGGAGTTCTAAGTGTTCGTGCTTGTTTGTCTGAGTACAGAGCAAACATACTAGTACAAATTGCTCTGTCTCAGTTGTAGCAGCCTCAACTTTCCTGAACAGCACCATTTGAACGATCAAAAATATCCATAACTATGTAAAGTACTTCACAACATACGGAAATGGAGAGAGAAACTTGCCACCCACTATTACTAACTTTTACAATTTCTTTTGCTACTTTTTTCCTCCACTCTTGCAGCAATCCTCTTATTCTCCGTAACTTTACCAGCCACCCATCCTTCTTGGAAAATGATGTTGCAGCATCTAAAACTAGATGGTTAAAATCGTATTATTATTAGACATCTGTCTGCAAGAGATTCTTTTTTAGGGAAAGAATAATCAGATATAAAATAAGGTTTTGTGCCAGATGTTTTAGATGCAGGGGTGGAGGAGGAATGAACGAACAAAGATGGAAAAACAGAGAGAGAAAAATTTTAAAGTATGAAGTTCAATTTATGGTGTCACTTTTGTGTATTTGTTTGAAAACTTGTAAGAGTAGGACTACTGAAGTAGATGCATCCAGGATGATAGTTTATTAGTCTCTTCAGTCTATCCCATTATTTAGTGAAAAAGTAGATCTCAATCTTTAGCAGCAAAAGTTACACAAAAAAATGTACTTAATGAATTTTTATGAAAACATCTTTGCGGTGCCATCAAACTGACTTAAAATATAACCACATGTCTTTAGAGTGTTTTGGGGTTTTTTTAAACATGTTTGAAGCTGTAAAACTATAGAATACTTTAGGATGGAATGGACCTCTGGAGGCCATCTAATCCAGCCTTCTGCTCAAAGCAGGTCTAAATAGATCAGATTGCTCAGGGACATGTCTATTTGACTCTTGGATGTCTCTAAGAATGGCGGTCCCACAACCTCTCTGGGCAATACTTGGACCACCCTCACAGGAATTTTTCCTTGTATATGACTGGAGTTTCCCATGTTACAACTTGTGGCCATTGCCTCTTCTTGGCTGTACATCTCTGAGAACATTTGTCTCCAACTTCTCTTTATCCTTTGCTCAGGTAGCTGTAGACAGCAATAAGATCTTTCCTGAACCTTCTGTTCTCACGGCTGAACAGCGCTCTCAGCCTTTCCTCGTATGTTGTGTGCTCCAGCCGCCTGACCAACCTGATCCGTTTCTATGATGGGGGCATGGGGAGGGCAGTGGATGTTGTATGCCTTGACTTTAGGAAGGCCTTTGACACACTCTCCCATACTCCCCTTATCACCAAATTGGTGAGATGTGGACTGATTAAATGGAAGATAAGGTGGGCAGGAAAATTCACTCAGGTGATCAGTGGTGCAAAGTCCAACTGGCAGCCAGTAACTAGCAGTGTCCCTCAGAGATCAGTACTGTTTAATGTCCTCAGTAATGACCAGATTGACCAACTGGAGTGTGTTCTCCAGATGGATAACACCAAACTGGTGGGGGGAGCAGCATCACTATGCTGGTTGTCAGGGCTGCTAGTCAGAAGGACTAGGACAGACTGGAGAAATGGGCTGACAGGGACCTCATGAAGTTCAACAAAAGTGAGAGCAAGGGCTTGCTTCTGGGATGAACTAGCCCCCTGCAACAGTACAAGCTCCTAGGAAGCAGCTCTGCAGGAAGGGACTTGGGGGTACCAGTGAGAAGTTGAACATGAGCCAGCACTGTGCCTTAGCAGCAAAGAAGGGCCATGGCAACACAGGCTGTATTAGCAAGAGAGTAGCCAGCAGGCCCATTTCTCCAGCTTAAAATCCTTCTGTGTGCTGGCCTAACCTTCCATTGATTCAACCACTTGCTCCAAGCTTGTGTCATCTGTGAACGTGCTATGATTAACAGTATTGGCCCCAATACTCACCCTTGAGAGCCCCAGCTGAACTTTGTACTGCTGATCACAAGCCTTTGAGTCTGGTGGTCCAACCAGCTTTCTACGTACCTTGTAGTCCACTTAAGTCCAGGTCTTTGCTATTTGGTTAAGTATAGGAAACCATCTGGAGAGCCTTGTTAAAGCTGAAGTAAATTAAACGCACAGCTCTCTGTTAGTCCACTGAGCCGGTCATCTTGTAATTGGAGCTTGTCACGTTGATCAGGTGGGTTTTGCTCTTGATAAATATGTTTTGTTACCAGTCGTCTTGCCCTTCATGTGCCTGCAAATAGATTCCAGGAAAATTTGCTCTGTAATTTTCCAGGGACAGAGTTGGGGATTCCTCTTCTTGCCTTTTGGAAGGTGGGCATGCCCTTTGCCCCCTGCCCCCAGTCAACAGGAGTATCTCCTGATCACCACAAACTTTTGAAGATGCGTGCTCCCTCACAACAAGCCAACTGGCTTCCTCAGCACATTTGGCTACATCTTTTCTGGTTCAATGGACTTAGCATGTCCAGTTTGCTTCAGCGTCTCCTTCCTTTGTCTTCCCATCCTGTAGGTATACTTAGTCCCCCGGGTTTTGCTATTTGGCACCATGGGCATGGAAGGCCTGAGAGCAGTAAAGATGGTGGCAGAGAAGGCACTGACCTCCTGAGCCTTTTCTACGTCCTTTGGCCCCTCCTCGTTCAGCAGTGAACTCAATTTTCCTTAGTCTTATTTTGGTACTGATGTACCAATAGAAACCCTTCTTGCTGCTTTTTGAACCTCTCCAGTTTTCAAATCAGTGCTCTTTTCTGCTAACCTAAAACACTGGCTCTAATGTGTGTTGGGTTTTTTGGTTTTGTTTGTTTATTTTTAATAAGACAACTTTGCATTGCTGTCGTAGCAGGCACAGAGCCGCTTTGTCCAGGCAGTGAGTGGCTCCAAATGTTTGGTTGCCGATATGCAGGTGTGGTAGGGGAGCATGTGAATGACGCTTCCTCCCTCCCATCCTGCTGCAAAATAGGAGATAATACCAGTAGTTACAATGAACAATCTGGAATTTTTTAAGGTCTGACTTAAAACTAAAATGAGATTCTGTGTAAATTTTATTGCTTGCATTACTAAAGCACTGGATGTCAAAATCCTGAAAATACTGTCTAAATTTGCTTTCACTGTGCTTAATGTTCTTTGGCTGCAGCTTAAAACCTTAGCTGCTGTATTTCTTTCTTTTATATTTGTAGCCTGCAATCTGCTATTTATTCAATAAATTTCCCTGATCTAACAATTTATTACATGTAGGTAAGCTTTGCATTCTTACATTAGTAATTAAGAAATCATAATTAAATTTAATTAAATCATAAATTTATTTCAATTGTTCTAAGCTTATTTAATTAAATTTTATGTCAGTATGTTTTCTGGAGTGAGTACTTGTATATGGTCTCGGCATTTATGAAAATGGCAAACTAACTTTTTGTAATAAATTCCGAATTACCACGGTACGTTAAGTATACGCATTATAAATACTTGTAGTTTTTATTGCCAGTTAAGAAGCTTTATTTGATGTATTTAATAAGAATTCAAGAAAATAAAACCAATTTATGTCATTCAGTACTATAGTTTGTATAGCTTTGAGTTTTGTAAGGTAAATTTGCTGTTCTTCAATGTCATTATGAACTACTCTGAAGTGTACTTGGATGTCTGGAGTTTTGTAAGAGTCGTCATTATCAGAGCAGAATTGCCCTCTGAAACAGAACAGTAGAGCAGGACGGAGTTTGAAATGTGCATGTGTCCCTTTTACTTGCCTATAAAGGGACAAAATGTTCAGAAAATGCAGGTAGTGTCGTTTCCACATACCATCTATGCCTGAAAGTCTAACAGTGACAAAAAGTGTACGTATAGGTGAAAGGAGTTTTAGGATGGTGGAGCGGAAGGTTGGGGATCACAATTTCAGATTTCCTGCACTTCAGTGTTGTAAACTTGAGATGGAAGCTGATTTTCAGCTCAGGCAAAGAACGGGCATGTTAATGATGTGTCAAAATAAGAAAATAGGTGCACTCATAAACAAGTAAACGATAAGCCCAATTTGACATGTTTAGTCTTGGTATAATGTTGCAGTCTGTCAGAACGCATGTAGTAAATATTCCAGTATTTTTTTACTAGTCTTTTCCAACTGCTTCCAACAGTGACACAAAATGCCAATTCCAGGTATCTGTATTTGCGTCTGAGTTCAACTTTTAAATATTTGTGTGCAGTCTCTAAGATAGCAGGGTCCTGATTTCTACAGCTAAAGTCCTTAGTTCTTACAGTTCCTGTGTTATGCAGTCATGAAAGGTACTCTCCGTTTCAGAAAGGGTATTCTTACTTTTAGTATTAAGTACCTAACGCTAATGTGGCTACCTTTTTCTTTCATCCAACTTACTCCAGTTTATTCAAAACTCCTTTGCTAAAGTTACCCTTGTCTACTTCACCCCAAACGTATCATCCCATCTCTTACCTGAATCTCTTCATTGACTCTGCGTATATTTTTTTTCCTTTCGTTATCACATTTAAGGTTCAACCTAATCTTAAGTAAGTGAAATCTCGCCTTTAGTTTCTGCTTTACATTTGCCCCTCTTCATGCTTACGTTCCAGTCAGTCCTCTCACCTTTCTGCTTCCACTGTTTTCTCCCTTATGTTTGCCCCGCCCTTCCTTCAGATCGGCCTTGTAAACATTTTTTTCTGACAGTCGTCTTAGAACTGATGATCTTTCCCATATCCAAACCACTTTTTGATGTCTTTTATAATTTTTCTTGCCTGATTTGTTCTGGATTATGTGGCTGTGACAAGGTCCTTCACTGGAACTGGGCAGCGGAGCCAGACAGAGGGTGGAGGCCTCCTTTTCAGTCTTCCGGTGTGAAAGCAGAGAGCAACCATTGAAAAAGCTTTCAGGAGCTTGGTATCTGTCCATTTCTGCTTACAAATGGCATGTAAATACAAGGTACACAATTATATACAATTTTAGTAATAACTTCATAGAACCTAGAAAACATTATATATATATAGGTAATGCACTTGGATGGATAAATTAATATATACAGCTATAGCTAATTATCTGGCTTTTAGAATGTGCATAATCCTCTCATTCTAAAGCGTGGCACCTGGAGAATGTATTTGAATCAGAAATAGTGAATGAGGTTACAAAGGATAGTTTCCTGTCTCTTGGATGTGCAAAGTACTGTGTAAGCAAGATTTTTAATAAGTTAGAGCTTGCCAGTAAGCTATATAGTACACACCTCCCTCTTTCATATGGACTTCTTCCTTTATGAGGGAGCAAGATAGAAGTCTGAGGGTTTTGGTTCTGAACTAATAAGGAATTTTAATAATAGAAGATATATTTAAAAAATAATTGCCAATATATAATATAAGGCAGTATGGTTTATAATGTATATTCTTAACCAGAGCAGTTCCTTTACAGTGAATTTGGAGGAGGAAGGAGAATTTGGAGGAAAGGAGAATAAAATTGTAACTATTTTCTCAGAAAGTACAGGACAGCCTATAGTATAAAAGTGATAGTCTGAATCATATATATTTGCACTTTTATTTCTTCTTTAGGTATCAGTTTTCTAGTTTACTGACAGAATTGCCTATAGTATAAAAGTAGTAGTCTGAATCATACACATAACCACTTCAATTTCTTCTTTAGACATCAGTTTTTTACTTTACTGACAGAATTGTTTATAGTATAAAAGTAATGGTCTGAATCATATACATTATCACTTTAATTTCTTCTTTAGGTATCAATTCTCTTGTTTACGGACAGAATTTTAAATTTTTTTTCCACAAAAAGTATTTAAAATTTTTATTTCTACATGTTCTTTTTTCTCTGTGAAGGCTTTATATTGCAAATTGTTGCCAAATTAAGATTTAATTCTTATAATCATGAATGCTTAGGATGATACAGCTTTACTTCATTAAGTTATGTTTGTAGTTTCTTTTTATTCTGTTTTTTTAGATTAAAAGAAGTGTATGGAAGTTGATTTAGAATAATGATGGAATACAGTGTTACTTCCTGAGTCTTTCAGCTTTTCCAATGTTTCTTTATCAGTATTGTGCTTTTACTCAAGTGTATGTAGCTATACACAATATAATATAAAGAGGTCATAAAATATTTTATCTTAACCTTTAAATGAAATTATACCATTTTTAGGTAGTATGTTGGTTACTGTAGTGACTGTATCTTTAGCGCCTCCAGAACTTCTAGTGCACTGTTAAGTTTTTAACAATCAATAGAAATATCCAGTAGATTCAGTTATTTCAAAAAATGAAAGTAGATTCTTTGATGACTTTGATTTGCATTCCCCCTCTCTCCCCCCTCCCCCCTTGAACTGGAATAAAAAGGCTTGATTAAAAGGAGTTCTCTTTTAGCAGTTTACATCTATTTACCCTTTTGGTATTTGCTTTCTCACTCAGGGCTCATTTTCACTAAGCATCCATGACTACCTGGAAGCAGATATATCTGCAATTGTTCAACATAACTGAAAATTAGAAGCTTTATGTTTAAGTGCATTTTATAAAACTAGTTGAAATCTAAACCTGGTGAAAGTAGAGTATGTGCTTCTTTTTGATACAGTTCTATGAACAGGTTTAGATTTGATGCAGTACATGATAGGGACAGAGGTTAGCTGTTACGTGGAACTGCTTTACTCATACCTTGAAGATCCATTTCTGTTCACTAACGTACCGTATGTCCTGGTAACATGACAGGATGACTCCTTTAGTTAGGAGGCCAAATATTAGTTTAGGTCAGGCTTCCCTTCCAGAGAGCTAATTAAGCAGAAAATGGTACAAGGCTTGTTGCTCAGACAGTGCTCAGGAATAGATCCCAGAGGAGCTGAGATGGACAGTCTCGGGTGGCAGCAAATGGAATTACTCTGACAGTCTCATTGAGTTTTTAGAGCGCTGTGACGATAGCTGACCTTTCTCTAGCCAAAGTAGTGGGCCTGTCTGGCACAGGGCATAACTCGTCGGTGGCTGAAAGGAAATAAAGCACATCTTCAGGACCAATTTTTGCGAAGAAAAGCTGTAATTGCATCTGGAAATTCATTGACGTTCATAATAACTAATATCTGCTGTATAATCCTTTGATTATGATTTATTAATGGGATTATAGTGTGTTTAAGTGTTTCTGCCTGCTTAAAGTAGCCCTGGAGTCCCAAATGGCATTCCTAGTAATCACTTCATATATAAGAGAGATTTAACTTGACTATTAATGTTTCAATGATGGATTCAATTTTAAAAGCATACAGTTAGTTTGATAAATCCATGTATTTTTGCCTTAACTGTACAAAAAAGAAAAAGACTGAAATTCAGAAGTATTATTCACAGAAAAAGATTAAAAATTAACATTGTTTATAAAAAGTTTTGAGAAACTTAATTTTGGTAAACATGTACGTGTATTTGTGTATTTAGGTCTTTAATAGGTCAAAATGATAAAATATATTGCAGTAATAAAAACTGAAAAACAGAGAAGCCTAAATCCTTTGGTTTCATGGCTGTAAATAAGAAGGAAGATCACAGAAATCAGTAGAGTGTTATAAAAGAGTGTAACTGGTTTAGATGGGAATTGGCTTTGGTATTTCTTAAGTATTTTGAGTAGAGCTCCAGTTCTTTGGGACAACAGGAAGGATTAACATGAAAATTATGAATACAGGGTTGTGGGGTTTTTTAACAGCATTATACTAGGGTTTCCAAATATTTCTGAGTCAGTGTCTGTATTTTAGAATACCTAAGTCAGTAGAAGGACAAGTGGATATGAATATATTTTTAATGAAGTTCTCCCCTTCTGGAAGGCTTTTGTACTGCTTTTTGAAAGGTTTCATTATCATCGCTCACAGTTGTTGGTGGTTCCGATTGTGAAGATAAATGTCAGAAATCCAAAGGTTAGTAGGATAATGTGGAGATTAGTTTAAGAAAGAAATCAATTAGATATTATGATGAATTATTTGTGAAGCCCAGTTATGAGGTAGACTTGACAAATTAAATTGGTTGTCCTTCTTGTATTAAAATTCACTCTTGCTGAACTCAAGAATGCCATTTAAGACATTGTTGAAAACCTTCTTATTCATAGCTAAAGATTGAGATGAGGTGAGGCAATACACAGCCAAAAAATCACCAGCAATGAATCTTCCAGTTCTGTTAATGTGAAGACTCTGCTTTTAAGTGAAAGCAGAGCAAAACAGATATTAGAGAAAGGAGGTGAGAGGGAGAAGAGAGAGAGAGAGACAGCGGAGACTCTGCTTTTAAGTGATCTGCATAAGTTAAGCTTCCACTCGAGTCAGTAACTGTTTTCTTGAGAAAGAACTGCTGCCATGTGATGTTCATGATATGCTGGTGGCTCATGATTATTCTGACATGATGTTTTTTATTCCATGGAGGCGTTGCAGTATGAATAGTATTATGTAGATATTAAAGCTACATGTACAGTGGCTTTCCACAAATGGTTTTGCAGATAAAATTATTTGATTAGTATTAAAAATATGAAGGATTCCGAATCCCCTATGGCAATTTAGGAATTGATGTAGTAAATGGGACCCAATGGTTTATCTTAAACATTGGTCAGGATTGTCTGTTTCAGAAGAGGAAAAGAAGGGAGTTATGCAATAACTTGACTTGCAAGAAGGCTTTTTCTTTATCCCAGGGGGTTGTTGGCTCTTCTGAATCAAGAGGGTTTAATGTAATTAATTTTAATTTTCCTAATGTAACTGTATATCTCACAATCTTGCTATTCAGAGCCTTTTGTAGTGATGAGTTTTGATACACAGGTATTCATTCATAAAGCACTGATCATGGAACACCTCTAACATAACAAAACCTTTTCATTTTTTAGTGACTACATTTAATTTGGGCTGTTCGTTTGGAGCTGAAAGATTTTTGTACTACATTATACTTGTATTAAATTGTCTTTGCAATAGAAGAGAAAGTGGGGGCAAGTAGGATCTGTAAACATAACTTTGTCACAAGGTGACATTTCCTATGAAATGACTTTGACAAGTATCAAATAAAATTAAGAAACCGCACTAAGACAGTATGCATGGAATAAAACATGGACATAGGCAGTAGTTTAAAAAGAAATCAGAAATATTAGAAACATTTGCATATGAGTTTTCCTTTCCTCTCCTTCCTGTAGGAAGACCGGGTAGTGAACCATTTGGCAGCAAAGATCATTGAAAATGTTTGCACTACTCTCTCTTGCCAAGCCCAAGGATTTATTACAGGAGAAATTGGACCTGTCTTGTGGTACCTTTTCACACATTCTACAGTAGATTCTTTGAAGATAACTGCTGTTTCGGTAAGGAATTTACTTTTGTGATACAGAAATGTTTTGGGGTTTATTTTGAAAAGCATTCTGAATTGAAACTGAAATGGTTTTGAGCATATTTTCTGTTATGTATGTGTATTTTTATATTTCAAATTACATTAAAATATATTCACAAATTTTCTGAAATTGAAAAGTGCCTGTATTACAGTCCAGTGCTTATGAGAAATCCTTTGTGAGGCAGAAAATACTTAGCAGGGCTGTGAATTTAACCATATCTCTTTTTGGCAAAACAAAAGCCTTATCCACCAATATAGGTAATATTTTAGAACTGAACAATAAGTTGACTTATTTTATATGAAGTGTGATAACTGGATGCTCATTTCCTGAGTGAGCTTAGGCTCACTAATGAGTTTACTGTTGGCTTTCCAGATGGAAAATGGTGATGTTGCTGCAGCAGCAGTATGCACTTAGACACATCTAGCATTGAGGTAATAAAAGAGAGAATTAAAAATATATCTGAAGTGTGGCTGAAGAGATAAATGGTAGAATAAATTTATAATTTTTTAAAAATTCATTAAGCATTTACCTCAGTGTGTATTTGTGGCAGAGTCTTGCCTGGGAAATAAACTGCTCAAATATGGGGAAAAAGTGTCGACCTTTTAGAACAGTAAACTTAGTAAAATACATGTTACAGAAGCCTTTGTTCTGTGGCACTTGTAATTCTTTGTAAAAACTTAGTCTTAGAACTTTTATGGGTAAAGGATTGTCAGTCTCTCAAAATGTAAAATATATGTGTAACCTTTATACAGAGCATTATAGCTTAAGCCTGCTTGTGAGTCTGGCCGGTTGGCTGCTTTTTCAGAAAGGCTCTTTCTGAGGCTTTACCCGTTTCATCTGTGAATTTCATGCTTACATCGCGACTATATATATAGTAAAAGACTGGAGATTAGAGTTATGATTTCCTTTACTTATTGAGTATTTAAAGTCTGCTCAATCCTCTCTGCTACCACTGCTTTTGCCATATGGGGTGTTTTGTAGCTTGTGCTTTCAGTTCTTGTCAATCATTAGACTGGGCAGTTGTTACTTGTTTGCTACTAGGTCATAGCTCTTTATTTTTATCTCTTTCAACTTGTCCTGAAGTTTTCCTCCTATTTCTCTACTATCTACTGGGAGAACTTTGCTTCAGCATTTACCTTGACTCCCACGCCAGACTTCCAGAGCTGCTCCTTTTGCAGGGGCCAGTTGGACAGTTACGCCTGTTTTGTATGCCACAGTGAGCAGCGTATCCAGAGAAACAGTCTGTCTGAACTACATTCAGACACTGAGCAAAGAAAGATCACCAGAGGAAATGTCAGTGGGCTTCCCCCCTTCCTTGAAAAGTCAATTTCTTCTTGGACAATATAGTATGCTTGAGGTAGGCAAGAGCTTTTTTTTCTGCTCAGTAAGATGCAGAAGTTTTACTTCTGATTCAAGAATACACTTGTCATCAGTGCAGACTCAGTACGGCTCTTTATAGGGCTCAGAGGTTAGCATCATCAGTGCCATATGGTTTGCACACTGTGTCCTTAGGTGAGGTTTCTAGTGATTATGAGAAGAGAAGGTTGTTGTTTTTCCCTCTCTATCCGCAGCCTGGTTTGAGATCCCAGATCGTTTGATCCTCCCAAGGCTGTGAGGTTGAGGTGAACCACTGAGAAATCTTTTCTTTGTGATAGTATTTATGCTATGGGTAGCTAGCCCCTCTTATCGCTGCTGGAGTTGCCTTTTTTTTTCCATGGCATCTGATGAGAAAATCTTCATGCATCTTATCTGGAAGGTAGGAAAAAATGTTTAAGACGAAGCTAAAACACGAAGAGCTTATTGTAGCCTAGCTTCAAAATCATAGATTTTGAGTTCCTCAGTTCCTTTACCTCTTGTCACTGCAGCTGTGGTAGAGCAACCTGATCTCTATGGGCTTCTTGCTCAACCAGGGATGTTAAACGCAGTGACATGTATAGTAGGTTACCATATTTACACTGTAGTTCAAAATTGAATCATCTGGCACTCCTGGGTCGGCTTACAATTATATTATTTTTGCCAAGTTCTTACCTCCTGATTTTTTTTTTTTCCTTCCCTTTATAATGCGAATTCAAAGACTTAGTTGTCCAAGCTTATCAGTCCTCAAGAACTACTCTAGAAGCCCTTTTATAGATGACGTGTTAGGACAAAGCAGTGTGTTTTAGGAGATCATGATAGCTGCAATTATCAGGATTCCCCAGAGAAATTCAGCTGATCTGTGGAACATCCTTTCAATGGCAGTTGTCGATCTAAGTAAGAAAGATGTACTTTTTCATCTTCTATAAATTTTTCTCTGTCAAAGTTCCTTAGCAGTGCATCCTTTAGTGTCGAGGCCAGTGTTTTAAAGAGACGACCAGGTTGTGTGTGCACACTGAGTTCTGCTGGGGCAAAAATTTCTTCAACATCTTGTGCAAATCTGTGGTATAAATGTACATATGGACAATATAAGCAAAAAAATAACTGTTCCCAACTAACATGTTTTTCCTGTGAAGGCAGTAGGCTTACTGGAGATCATACCTTTCCCTTGGGTAGTTACTGAGGTTTTAGTCATGCTGGAGGTAGAGCTTGCTCTAGACTAGCATACTGGAGAGCTTTGAGTGAAAGCAGCAGAGAGGGGGACTGCAGCAAGAGTAAGAGACAATTCACTCTTCTACATCCTTGGTCCAACTGCTTTGTTTCTTGTTTTTCTGGCCTTCATGGAAATTATTGCTATCCATGTAGGCGATTCCATCTCCTTCTTCCAGAGAGAACACTTCACACAAGTGTGCTTGGGTCTGAATGTGTTCCTGGATTTTCCACTCCACTATTTTGGGGATTGTGTATCAAAAGTCTGAGGCTTCATTATTTTATACCACATATGAAGTGAATTGGACAAGTAAGGTTCTAAAGTAGGATATACTAAGGTGGTGCTCTAATCCTTTTGCTGCTTTGTAGTGAAACACTAAAGTAACAAAAGGGTCAACTTATTTTCTGGATTTATTACTCAATGTCTGATGTAATTCATGGTATGTACTAATACCGCTGGGGTATTTGGGTACGTAATCTTAACTTTAGAAAAAAATAACGAATCAATATTGAAATCTAGCACAGGTGGACCTTTAACCAGCTGAAGTTTATAAAGATTTCAGTGACATACTAATTTTTAAAGTAAAATACTAATGTGTTCTCCAGCTATATTGTACTGTACAATTTCTACATTCATTAAATTGTTGCTATAGATATACAGGCATTTTTGTTCTGCATGACCACATAAATTGAGATCATCAGTGTCCTATTGTATTTTAGTATGCAGTCATTCCTGCCTTGTTTGAGTGTATCCTGAAGAATTTATTCTTGACTGACATCTCTATTCACATGTAAAAATACATTTCTGTTAAGAAATACATGTGTCATATTTTTACCTAGAGCTAGCAGACTGTCTGCAAAGTATATCAGCAGTAAGGCACTATGGAATTTTACTTACGGTTGTTTCAATCAATAGTAAAAATATATCAAGAAGATTCTCTGTCTTCAGTCTCTGGAGTCAAGAAATGACACTTTACCTTGTCCTGCCTGTCAGAGGTGGCAAATAGGGAATGTGTCTCAGTATTTTTGCTCACTTTGGAGTGCAGCATGCCTCAGGTAAATATCACGTATTTTGCCTGTAGGAGAGCTATATCTTTTTATCATTTTGTTAGATTCAGAGAAGAAATAATTCTGTAAGGTGTCAGAGTGACATTCTGACAAGCCCAGCAGCAGGAAGAATATTTTTTTTGCAGTATACTGAAAGTTTTGAAAAAAATTTTTTAAAATAATTTTTAATTTTGTTTCTAAGAGATGGCTTTTTCTGCTGGAGGAGGAGTAACAAAACATAAGCCACTTAAGTGGAAACTAATTTGGGAAAGCTTAACACAATCTTTTGGAGGTTTGCTTTTTTGTTTGTTTTCCTTTCCTTAAATAATTGGTACTGAATAGTTTCTTTCAGAGACTTGGGTATTGCAAATACATTAATGCATTCATTCTCAAACTTGAGAGAGTCATGGAGTACATCCTGAAAGGGTGAATGTTATCCAGCTACCCTATGGCACATAAAACCAGAAGGCAATGGATAGGGCATAGATGATCATAGAATCATAGACTATCTCAAGTTGGAAAGGACCGGTAAGGGTCATGATGCTAGGGCTGGAGCTGCTGGGAGAAAAGGTGCTGGTTAATGCTGTGCGGAGAGCAAGGGCAGAGAAGCCAACTCCAGGAGAGGCTTTGCCAATGCCTTACTGTCACTGTGATCGTTTCCTGTTCCAAGACCACTGCTGAGAGATGATGGTGTGAGCTCTATTCTTACCTCTTCTCATTGTTGGTTCCCAACTCCTGCTTCACCACCTTTTGGCCTATCTCCATCTGGTCTCTGCAGATACTAGATCTACTGAAGTGATTTAGGATACTTTGTCTTCTGCCCTCCATCAATCTCTTATTGTCTGCTTTACTGCTGAAGTGTTGGTTTCACTTACGCAGCAGAGCGCTCTGTGACTTCCAAGCTAATGGCCGTGTAAAGCTTCTCCTCTTGGCTGTTGATGGACTGGAGCTTTCCTGCTGCCTCCAAAGCCGCAGTGTGATCCTAGAAGACAGCCGTGTCTTTCCTACCAGCTTTGCCTGGAGGTCACCTGATGGCCTGTGGCTATGGTCACCCTTGTTTGATGAGGTCTGTAGCAGAGAGCCAAGGCACTGGCAAGTCTGCATGCACCACATTAGCATACCAAGTTAGCCCCGTGTTGCTTTGACCCAGTCTGTCCCCAGGTCCCAGCACTTCACTGGTAATACAACCCTTGAGGAGTTGTTTAGTGAACGCGGCGCGTACCTCCTGCTCACTGATTTTGAGAAAGACTAGAGGTGAAGGGCTGGATTGTATCCTTGGGGAAACAGACCACGCTGTACCAAGAAACTGAGATTGAGTGTCTGTGTTTTAAAAGGCGGGGGGAAGAAGCAAAATAAAAGGCTGCCATCGATATGGTTCCTGGACCAGAACAACAGCGTCAATAAAACGTCTGTTTAAAAATAATAAGTTCTTGATTTATTGTCTTCTATGCCTTCTGGCGTTTTGGGGTCTTTTTTTTAGCATGTTTTGAGTAATGTTTCTAAGGGCACTGGTGAACTGGGCAGTTTCTGATGTTCTTGCATGGAAAGCTTTTCTCTGATGATAGCATTCTGTGGGTGTAATTGACTATAGTTTCTCTTAAATGAGACCTCGCTATTGAATGCACACCAAGCAGGAATTTCTAAATACAGCTGGTTTGAAGAGAACAAAGAAGTGGCAATATTGCCTGCTTTTCAGAGAAGAAAGTCGCCTTCAAAATTTTTCCCTAAAACCAACTCAGATTTTCAAGTGAATCAGGTAATTGACATAATCTGTTTTCTTATCCTAACACTACATTCAAGCCAAAGGAAATGAACTTTTAAATGTCTGAAGAGTCATATTTTCTTTATTTGGAGAGAACAAAAGCAGTTACAGTATCTTGAAGGTTGTATTTCCAGAGGTATCAACAGGAAGAGCCGTGTTGACTTGGAGATGAATCCGCCCTGGAGGTCATTTGGTAATGTTTGTTATGAAACAGCTAAGTTACTATACACGGAACAGATATGTGCTCCCTTCACTGGAGCACAGTCAGTAGCATTTTCTGTTAGAATTGTTTTAATCACTGATATTTGTAAAGCAACCATTTGGAGAATGGTTTGCACTTTTACTAAACACTGTTCCTTAACAAGTAAGTATCTAGATCTAAAGTAGTATCTAGATCTCAAGATACACTTCAGATAGTGAACTACTACGTGTCAGGTTATGGTCCATGAGCAGGGAGAGAGAAGAAAGATGCCCGCCTTTATGGGTGACCAGAATGTCTGCGGTGTGTGCCATCTCTGTGTTTTCTGCTGCCTGTGCTCCTTTCCAGTACAGTGTTGTCTGACGCTACCTACATTCTGTGCTGATAAGACTCAAGCGTGGACTATGCCGCTCCATCGTTATTGTTCTCTAGAGGGAGGGAGCAATGTGACTGATGTCGACGTTGGTGTACCAAATATTTCAGTTTCAGGTGCTTGCAGAGTATAACAATACATTTAGAAAAATTCCAGGTCTCTAAAAATAAGTAGCCTTTTCCCCTAATACTTGTCTTATGAATGGAACTGTGTGAATTCTCTATATTCCTAAACTATTGGAAAAGTCAGCACCTGTTTTTATTCTCCATTGTTTTTCTTGAGATAATAATCCCATTAAATAACAATAGTGTGTTTTCACTTTTGTAGGCTTTATGCAGAATTACTCGTTACTCACCTAATGCTTTCCAGAGTGTCATTGAAAAAGTGGGATTGACAGCCGTACTAAATTCCTTGGCAAATGGAATATGCAAAATTCAGCAGTACATGCTCACCATGTTTTCCGCAATGTTGTCATGTGGGATTCATCTACAGAGGCTGATTCAAGAAAAGGTTTGTTTCAGATTAGTATTATTCACTGGCATGGAATTTCAGTAATGGAAAGTTAAAGCTGGCTGTGATAGTGTTTCTGTGTTTTCAAAGTGCTTAACTCAGTGACGCATATCTGAATAGCAGGAAATGAGGAATGTGTTTATATTTTTATTTGCTTAAAATCTAAATAACAAGGTCTATAGTTTTTCTTTCTCTCTCACAGATCTTCAAGAGATGGTACTAATGGGTATATAAATTGCTACTGCAGCTAGAATTCAGTCAGTTCAGAAAAATCTCTAGCCTGACCATAACTGATAATGGCCCTAAGGAAAAACAATAAGGAATGCATGAGGACAGCTACTGGACATAGCTCTCTTAGACATTTAAAAGGGAAAATAATGAGTGTCCTGATTGAATCTAAAGCTGTACTTTATGCTCTCTTTAAAGGACCTTAGGCCAATTTGTAAGTGAAATGTCTTGCGGAGATTAGCATTTTAATAACTTAGGGTTTTCTTTTTAGTGTCACTGAATAAAACTACTAGTTCTGATTTATGTCTAATACAATTTTTGGAAGATTATTAAAAGCTTTCTATTTTGATCACCAAATTATTCCGTGTTTAGAGAAATCATGGTGGGGGGGGTTGGCAGTAAATCTGCGCTATTCAAAACCAACAGTAATCCCCCTCTGCTTGGAAAAGATAAAAATCACAAAGAAAATAGGAACTCTAGCTCCTGTTTTCACTGGATACTCCATTGTAATGTATGCTGTAACCTGACAGTCATCTTGACTATAACTATCTATTAGGCTTTAGTTGAGAGAGACTAATTTGGTTTCTTTACACATTGTTTTAATGTTGAAATTAAAAAATAATCGACTGTTTTTCACCCGTCTCTTCTTGCAGCCTGAAGTCACTCTTTCTTTTCCTAAAAATAATTTCTGTGCCTTGTCAGAATTGCCAATGTGTTTTTGTAAACGCGTGTCAGCTGGCTTTAAGCTTTTGATGGATTCCACTGCAACAGCATTAACAGGTGGCAAATTGTCCTGTAATGTCACAGTTTCTAATAATGTGTATCACTGTGAGTTGGTGGTATAGTCAGAGAAGTATGTTCAAAAATACTCACTTGAACATTCAGCGAAACAATGCAATGTGTAACAAGCATGTGGCCACAGCATGATGTTTTCTGTGAAGAATTTCTTGTTTATATAGGAATTACATTGCTATAAGGACTGCCTTTCTGATACTGAAGTTCTTATGAACCATTTTAATCAATTTTTTGACATTATACACATAAGAAACACTTAAATTCTCCAACTAGTTATAGGAAAATAGAAAGTATTGTGTTGGCGCGCAGTACAGTAATGGCTGAAACTTTGTGGGTTTAAAATTGCTGCTTAATCATTAATGAATTGTCATAGGTGTTTTGTGAGCAAGTGTTGCAATTTTGCAGATCAGCTAATTGAAATGTAGACAAATACAGACATTCTTTTAACAGCATATATCACGCTAATAATAGAAGTGGGAATAGTACCCAAAGCTGTAAATGAAAAATCATTGTACTTTAAAAGCTGGTAAAGAGCATCTAGTTCTACTACATTGTAGCCACATTGGTAAGTGTATCTGCCTTACAGCTCAGATAAATCTATATCTCATAGAACGTCTATTTTGCTCAAATTAGATCGTAGGTTTTTGGAAGCAGAAACTAGATTTCTATTTTTCTTGAATAGGATCTAAAAATATAATCCTGCTCCTGAATTGAACTTCCAAGTACTATCACATTACATGGAGTAATAATATTTTATTGCTGAAAAGTGAATTTAATAATCCATGGACTTTTCAATATTCTGTGAGCATGACACACAAGTCACACCTTAATGAAAGAAGGGAAAAGAAAAAACAAGTGGGTAGTGTTGGCCTACAAAGTATTTTGCCTTCTGTAGAATTCTTGTATGCTATAGCTTAAGAGGCAGAAGGACCTCAGTGTTATACAGAAGGTAGTGACAATGTTTTGACTATCTTTTTAATACAGCTGCAAACCAACGCATTAAGAGATGCTTAAAGGTATAAATTCAAGATGGAGATCATTTAGCTTTGCATATGTTATCTGGAAACTCCCTTAGCTTACAAGACTTAAGGCTGCCCTTGTTTTCTACTCCCTTCAAGAACAGCGATAAAACCAGTTATAAAATAAAAGCCAGAAGACAAAGGAGAAATGCAGTTCTGTGGTTATCTACGCTAGTATAAATCTTCAGAGAACTACAATAGCTAAAAGGGACTGGGTTTTGTCTCTCTCTGATACAGAGCCTTTCTATTTTAGTGTTTTGTCTTGGAAAGAAAAAATGCTGAAGTGATGTTTTTAAAATAAAGTGTGGACAAAGAACTCAAAATCAAAAATCTTCGACACACTATAGCAGTAGATAAAAAAAATTGCTGATGACTTTCATCTGGCTGTCAAGATTCACCTTTTGAATGAGTGAAAACTAGTCACACATCTTTTTGAATGCAGTTAGGGTCTTCCAGATGTCAGATAATGGGGTGGGGTGGTTTTACTTGTTGATTTTTCTCAAGTACTAATAAGTAAAATTATTCAGATAGTTACAGCAATAAGTTGTCACAACTGCATTGTTTCTTTGCTTCCCTGCACCATTGGCTGTAGTCTCTTTATATCTTGGTCATATCCAATTATGGCACTGAAAAAAAGCATAATAAATGTGTTATAAACGTTGTCCTCATATTTCAGTTACTTTTTTCAATTGTCTTCTACCTGAATGTGGACAAGTAGCTACCTCTGATGTTCATGGTTTTCTCAACATCAGTATGAATGAATGAAAAGATAGGAATGTGTTTAACAAAATCTTTGTAACTTATAATATGGAGGCATTTGCAATGTGTAGAAAGGAAATTTGAAAATACACAATACAACAAATGATTGCTATCACAACTTCAGTTCTTGTATAGTGAGATAGTGGTCTAACTTTTCCCCTTGTGTAGCCAATTCGAAAACATCATTGATTTTTGTGATTTGTTTTAAACTTGCCTTGCAGTATTACTAAGAGTTATCCAATATAAAATCATGATCTTGTTGCAGTCGACAGTGTGTTAACTTGCAATGAAAAGAGTGTCCTTACCCTGCAGAGTCTCCATGGATACATCAAACAGTTGCAGGGGAGGGAAGAACAATATAACAGTGAAACGATCAATAATTAATGTATTAGATGGTATTTCAGCAATTTTTGGCTTTTCTTGTTATGTTGAGTTCTGCAGGTCAGCAAAGATGTGCTTCACATTTTCTTTGGATAAACTGTTGCTGTTTTGCAGTCCTCAGATCAGCCAGAAAAGCAAATTCCAAAGTGTCGCATTTATTTCTTAAGCCAGACTATTAGAACGTTCCCAGATAAATCTGATGTAACTGATTTTAATTGACAACCTTATCTTAACCCATGATAAACCCTACATGTAGCACTGAAATATTCTTGCTTTCCAGAGCATAAGGACTAAAAATAGTCAGGTGTGCTTTGGCTTGCGGTTGCCTGTGACTTTGTCACGGTGTCCCTGCGCTTGTGTCTATCAAGTCTGTTTGCGTTAGCAGGTGGTGTTGCATTATATATACTTTCACTAACTCTGAGGCTTTACGGGGTTTCTTAACGTAAAGGCTTGTTTTGGTTGTTTGGCTGTTTTTTTCGTAAATGAAATTACTCACCACACCCCCCACCCCCAAACCCCACTTTATTAAAATTTCAACCTTTGCTTTTAGTAGATTGTAATTTAAGAACTTTACTGCTGCAGGTTCATGCTGGAAGCTACAAGCACCAGCTGTTGAAGTGTTTAAAGCAGGAAACTTTACATGGCTTATGCTTATTAACCACAAGATTGAGGAACTCTTCTGTCATTTATGAAATAAATGACAGAAATACAGCAAAAGAATTCTAGAATAATTAATAACAGTTTGTTTTTCGGGGATTTCTGTATGCTGACTGCTTTTGAGGACATGGTGTCAGAGGAAAATCTGGTGGTTTGTTGGCCAACTCTTACACTTCTGTTTGTTTTACAGTCTCTATAAAGTGGTACATTTAATTCTTCCAAAGACTGGCTCTAATAAATTACATTCAGTGTTGTTTTTCAGTTTTATGACAATGAAGCTGCCTTTCAGTTATTCCGTCAGCAAAAGATGGAATTTGAATAATACTTGGCACGTTAAATGTGCATCACACAGCAGGATTTAAACTTTGTACACAACATGCAGGCATACACTACGCACCTCTTTATTTCTGTAGTGTCACTCGCTTGAGAATCCAGCTCAAATGTTTGAAGGTAGTTTCTGTTGATGAGGCCATTTGTGCTCAGTCTAATTCTTGGATAGAGCCAATGGACTCAGTTTGTAAATTCTGGCTCAGTTTTTAATTCTGATTTTTTTTTTTTTTTTTGAGAGGTTTGAAGTGGCATTTGTGTTTTCAGAACAAGGCATTCTGATCAAGAACTGATCCAAAAATACCATTGCTGCTGCCGCAAGGTCATATTTGAAGATGATTGGTTTTGTTTTTGTTTTTGTTTTTTTTTTTACCAAATAGCCTGGTTGGTCTTTGTAGAAGAAGAGTACAGATGAGTAGCAGACATTTTTATTCCTCAGAGGTAGAGGATACTCCATATGGGGTTTTTGTCTTTTCTTTTTTTTTTTCCTTTCTCCTTTGGTTCTTCAGGAGTTATATCGTTGGACAGAGCGTAAATGATCCTCATCTTACGCTTTTTACAACTCATAATACCTAATTCTGTTACTCATAATATTAGATCTCTTTTTTCCTGCCACTGATTCTCAGCTTTATTCCTTTGGAGGCTAAGGCAGTACACATGAATCTCCCATCTTTCCACGTGTCAGGCCGCATTCCAGAAACTTGAGAAGATAATCCTTTCAATATACAGGGCAAAATAGAGAGAGAAAAAGAAGCAAGCTGTCATTTCAGAATCCAGTCAGCTAACAATTGTTCAGCTTTCGAAGGGAAATATTTTGTGGTTATTCTTTATTTCTCGCTATCCTTGTTGTTAAACTTTTAAAATTATTCTTTCATTTGGATTTACAGGAAGGAAGGAGTTAGCAAGGATCTTAGCATCTTATAAATTGACTTTATCATGGGAATGGAGAATGGTCCATGGTTTAGTGGGGGACTTGTCAGTGCTAGGTTAACGATTGGACTGGGTGATCTTACAGGTCTTTTCCAATCTGGGCAATACTATGATTCTGTGGTCAGTGGATTAGGAAAGTTACAGCTCCTTACTGCTTGCAGTTCATACTTTTCCTTTCTTTGCAAGTCCTAATTTGGGTTGTTCCTTGAAAAGGTGTTCTTTACTTTATGAACCCAAAATAAAACTAGTTTAGATAAGAACAATCAGAGAAGGTAGAAAAAATTTTGCCATTTATTTGGAGCATCTGTTGTGTAAATTAGTGTCTGATGTAGACATGATTGTATCCAACAAAGGTGGTGTTTTTAATCTTCCTGCATATGTGGGAATTAATAGGTAAATGTTTAATCATATTTGTGCTGAAATATTTATGTATTCTGAAAATCTTTCAGTCTTCTGTTAAAAGAAATCTATTAAAATATCCTATGTTTATCCTAAAGTAAGACATTTTAAAATCTAAGTTCTATCATCTTCTGTAGCTCATTTTGTACCATTTTGGACATAGCACTTAATGTTTACTTGTTGCAGCTCTTGAGAAGATGTATAAAGCAGCTTCGCACTGGGCCAGTCTACCTTGGACAGAATTTATTTAGCAGTGTGTTGTGGATTTTTTTTTGTAGGTTTTGTTTTGTTTTTTCTGTAAGTGACATGAAACATACCTTACTAATACAGAATGTGCATGAAAATGAGCAAATTTTAAATGTGTACAGTGTTAAAATACGATGCAAGTAACCTTTTTCCATAAAATAATATTAACATATTTGTGTTTGTGTCCACCAAGGATTTTGTGACTACAGTTACTCGTTTACTTGAAAGTCCTTCAACTTTTATTCGCGCAAAAGCCTTTCTGGTCCTGCTACAAGTTTTCATTAATAACAGGGAGATGTTGCTACTCAGTTGTCAAGCAAGGTAAGGTGATAATGGAAAATAGAGATGTAATGTTTATTTTCAAAGCTGTACCTGAAATACTTTAAAATGTGTGGTATTTTTGAGCCAGTGTTGTAGGAGTGAGCTATTTTCTCTGTAATATGAATCCTTTTGTTCATGAGAATATCAGGAAAAGAGTGTTCTCTTTTGTCTGGGGTCATCAGGTGATGATTACTCACAAGGGGAACGGGGAGAGTCTGTCTTTTAAAGTAACTTGTGGTCCCAGTGAGCATTAGGAATGAGCAGATTTTGCTTTGGGGAAGGCAAAATAAATACGGCAACAGTAAGCTGTTGCTGTGCTGGGAAAGCAAAATAAAAAGGTCTGTCCATGTACCTTCCTCATCTTGGGGTGTGGTATAATCCATAGTCTTTTCAGTGTAGGCACATTCAAGGTAAAATATTTCTTGGCTATACGTGTTGTTGGAGTGATTTATATAATGACCACTGAATTCCTGTGACTTTTACCTGAAATATTTTGTTTCTATGTTTTAAAATACTTTGCAGGAAGTGACTGCTCTAAAATTGTCTTTGACTCACAGTGGAATGGTTATTTTAATTTTTGTGTCTTCTGATGGCACAAAAACATTCCCGTATCAGACGAGGAAATTAGATTCTGTTAGAATGTAAATTGTGACCATGTTTTGGGGGTGACTGGAGAAGTAAGATGGAAGAAATTTTATTTGGGATTTAAGGTGAGGCTTGTGGGTAGCTGTAAATCTAACCACATTTACAGCAAATATAACTTTATATCTTTTATTGATGTTTGAGAAGAATTAAGCATTGGAGCTAAAGGGCTGGATTGGAAGGAGCAGGTGGGTTACACCATGAAGCCATTGTGACAGGACATCTCATGGGGTGCTATCATTATATACCCCTCCACTCACAGACAAATGTGTAGATACCCCCATTTTTGTAGGTCATAGAGAGTAAGTACTGAAGCCAAGTTTCGTTTTCATGTGTATCTTTTTATACTTCCAGAAATGTTTTTTCAGGTGATGTGTTCTGGTTACTGTAAAATGTCTCTAATGATTTGTAAGTGACTTTCTGAATGGTTCCATTTTTAATGACTGCTGCTATTCATATGCTTGTTATAGCACATAGGACTGAGCTGTGTGTTTGGAGAAATGTCTGACAGAAGTCCTGTACTGACAGTTGCTATTTATTTATTTATACCTGTCATGGTTTCAGCCCAGCTGGCAATAAAGCACCACGGGGCTGCTTGCTCACTCCTTCCCCCCGGTGGGATGGGGAGGAGAAAATATAAAGAAAAGCTCATGGGTTGAGGCAAGGACAAGGAGACATCACTCACCAGTTATGGTCACGGGCAAAAAACAGACTTGGCTCGGGGAAAAAAAACCAAAATCAATTTCATTTGTTACCAATCAAATCAGAACAGGATAATGAGAAATAAAACCAAATCTCAAAACTCCTTCCCCCACCCCTCCCTCCCTCCTGGCTCACCTCCACTCCCGGTTTGGTTTTCTCTCCCTCCTCCCCCCAGCAGCACGGGAAATGGGGGCTGGGGTCAGTCCCTCACAGCTGGTCTCTGCCGCTCCTTCCTCCTCAGGGGCAGGACTCCTCACTCTGCCCCTGCTCCGGCCTGGGGTCCCTCCCACGGGAGACAGCCCTCCTCGAACCGCTCCAGCGTGAAACCTTCTCACGGGCTGCAGTCCTTCACGAACTGCTCCAGCGTGGGTCCTTTCACCTCCTCCGGCGCTCCTCCTCCCCCTGCCTTCCTCGCTGACCTCAGGGTCTGTGTGGGTTTTTCTCTCACGTCCCAGTCTCCTCCCGCACTGCAAGTTCCGCTTCTTAAACGTGTTATCCCAGAGGCGCTGCCGCCGTTGCTGATTGGCTCAGCCTGGGCCAGTGGCGGGTCCCACCTGGAGCTGGGGAAGCTTCTAGAAGCTTCTCACAGGAGCTGCCCCTGCCGCCCTGCCCCCGCTACCGAAACCCTGCCGCTCAAACCCAAACCACTGCCTGAGGTATTATGCGAAGGAGAACTTTGATAACAATTTGATCTCCTTATTTATCTCTTTATTTATAATGCTTTCCAATGAGCAGCCTTTCTGAAGAGAATGTGTTGTGAATTTGGTACGTTATGTTGTATCGTGAGTTTTGGCTTTATGTTGCTGTTTTATTGTGATGCTCCAGACAGAGCTGATTAGGGACCAATACATAATATAACACATTAGGTAAAACAATAGGCAAGCTTATAGCAACTTTATTGAACTGATAAACTGTTTTTCTTAATTTGGTATGTTTTCTTCATAATTGTTCTTCAGTGAACAGTATAGCTTTTGACAGAATAGAACATGTAGACTAAAACCTTACTCTTACATCCAGAAAGTAAGATGGCTACAGTAGGATGAGAGGGGAGAAATGACCCATTATATGTGAAGACAGCTACTTTCATAATATCCTGAACTCTCGGAAGAATTTTATTAAGCCCAGTAGAGATAATGGATATTCTTTGGCTTATACAGTTGAATTTCTGTTGGAGTACTTTAGTTAAATGTCTCTAGTTCTGTGACAGAAAAGTTACTTCAAAATTAAGACATAAATTCAAAATTGCTAGTACAGTAAGCAGTCATCAGTTGGATAACTATTGAAAATGTTTGATGTACTCAAATTCTTTTTATGAAGGTGTTTGATTTGAGAAATATAAAGAGTATGTAGTAAAATGTGCATAATTTTTACTTATTGATTTGTCTTTAGCAGTTGCATCTAATGTCTGTAACAGGATTCATATTGCTTTAGATTATAAGATCTCTATGATAAGGCAATTTTTCAGTATGCATCAGTTAAAGGATATGATGCATATAAGAAAACAGTAATAACTGTTTCATGGTGACGCTGCATATATCTCTACAGCTTCGAGTTAAATGTTGTTCAGTTTGGCATTGGAAAAGGCTTTTGTTTGTTTAGTAATCAAAATAATACGTATCTTTGCAGAGTTTGGTTTTTTTTAAAACCAAATTCTCTGAATCTGTCACAGCGTATTTTTAAATTATGAAATTAGTTGTGGTGGGAGTGTGTAATTCAAGAGCTCTGGGGCCCCCAACATAAGAAGGACATGGACCTGTTGGAGTGAGTCCAGAGAAGGGCCGTGAAGATGATCAGAGGGCTGGAACACCTCTCCTGTGAGGAAAGGCTGAGAGAGTTGGGGTTGTTCAGCCTGGAGAAGAGAAGGCTTTGGGGAGACTGTATAGCAGCCTTCTTCCAGTACCTAAAGGGGGCCTACAAGAAAGCTGGGGAGGGACTTTTTACAAGGGCATGTAGTAATAGGACAAGGAGTGATGGCTTTAAACTGAAAGGGGGTAGCTTTAGATTAGATATTTGGAAGAAGTTCTTCACCGTGAGGGCAGTGAGGCACTGGCACAGGTTGCCCAGAGAAGCTGTGGATGCCCCCTCCCTGGCAGTGTCCAAGGCCAGGTCGGATGGGGCTTTGAGCAGCCTGGTCTAGTGGAAGGTGGCCCTGCCCGTGGCAGGGGGTTGGAACTAGATGATCTTCAAGGTCCCTTCCAACCCAAGCCATTCTGTGATAATTTTGTGATGGGAAGGACAACACAAAAAGAGAGAACTCCTGAGTTCATGTAAACTTTGTATCTTTCCTCCCTCAGAATAAATAAATGAACATACTTTGTATGCTTTTTGAATGTGATTAACTAATAGAACATGCTTTTAAAAAATAAACCCCTTTCACCCCCAACAGTAAAACCACCCATGTTGAAGTCTATTCAGCCTATTTTACATAAAACTTAAACAGATCTAAATGTCTTTCCATATAGAATCAGATCATTGTTAAATCATGGAAGTGTTTTCTTAAAGAAAAAAAATCCATGCAAACTCTGATCTTTTGTCATGTTTTTGTTCAAAGTTAAACAGTTTTTGAGTAAAAATTACTTGGTTGTCTGGAAAGGCTAGAGGGCTTTACACCATTTTAATTTAAAACATTTGATTATTATATATTAAAAAAGCTTTAAGTTTTTTTAAGGAAAATTCTGTTTGAAACGTAATGTCAGATTTTTAAGTAGTTATCTTCTACCAGAAAAATTAAAATTGCTTGCAATTTAATACAATTTCCAGAGACTACAAGAAAAATAAAAGATGTCCCCATGGTCTCTGGGAAGGGCAGCTGAATGTGTTGCATCTGGGCTATTGCGGAGGTGAAAGGTAGTTACTGAATGGGTCTTTTGATTTATCTCTGTCTTTGTAGCACAGTTCAGGAAGGATAAGATGAGTTGTAGTATTCCATAACAATCATGCATTGTTTAGAGACCTAATCCTGCAAAATGCATTCTTAGGTAGTTTTTATTTCATTGAGTAAATTGGCTTTTTGATGGAAGTACACACTTCCTAGGATAAAATTTTGTGTGAATTTTGCAGGTGAGTCCTGCAGTTTTGTTATGTACACTTGAGGCAGTTTAAATATGTTATTTTCGTACTTCTGTAAAACAGCATTGATTATAAGAAGGGTATTGAAAAACATATATATAAAATAATACTCAAGAACATTTTTAAAATCCAGAGCATGGATTTCACTCACCAGTCACTGATGGTTCTTTGCGCAGGACCCCCAGGGATTTCGAATGTGAAACAAAGATGTCAATATTATGCTCCTAAAGGGAAGGCTGGCCCTTCTGTCTATTCAAATGAGCATTTTAAAATACTGCCTGAAGCATTCTGTTACAGGTGTATTATTAGAGCAATCTCTTGTAAGTTAGCCAGTGGCTAATAAATCAGTTACCATAGTTTACTATGAGAAATGTCATTCTGCAGAACGGCATAGCTATGCAGCCCTTACCAGTTAGAACGTAAGCATTGAGTTTGTCTTCAGAAAACTTGAACACCAGATTTCTAGAGAAAGGATGTAAAGCTAGTTTGGACTTTTATCTCTTTCAATATGGCCATTCTAGCTAGTGCTATCATTTTGATAGACTGTAGTATGATTTATGTAGGAAGATTTTTCTTGACTGAAAGATTCACCTCTTATTCCATTGACTTAAATTATTCTTGCTTTTGGAATTCTTACATGTTGAAAATGAATGTCTTTAGTCTTTTGCTCATATTGTGCATATTGGTCATATATTTCAAAGTAAAGTGGATTTTAAAATTAGTGTCTCTCTGTCTAAGTCTGCAGAGGGATTCAATCCTTATATTAGCATCATACATTCCTTTAAACTAGTAGAGTTGCACTTACAGTAGCTTAAGGGTTTCTTTCCTCTTGTTCCTTGACTCAGTCATTTGCGTTATTTTGCAAATTTACTTATTTGAAAGGGAAAGTCTTAAATTTCAAGAGAATTATGGAGCCAAAACTATTGTACTGTTTTGATTGTAACCACAAATACTAGAAATGTCTGATTCAGTAGTATTTTTGAGATATAGTGTCATTTTTTTTGTTATGAGAGGTAACGTTTTGCACTTGCTTAAATGTAGACTCGTGATGTATATTGAAAGAGACAGCAGAAAGACCATGCCAGGAAAAGAGCAGCAAGGCGGCAGTGAATACCTGTCAAAATGCCTGGATCTTCTCATCTATCACATTGTGCGGGAGCTGCCAGGAATTCTAGGTAAATTCAGTTGGTTAACTGAACAAATCTTACCTTTGCTGACTCCCTCGAGAAACAAATATCTCATTACATATACAGGTGGAAAGTCTGTGTTGTCTGATTACGTAAAGTTTGCATGAGACCAGCTTCATGAAGTTTTTTAGTTATGTCACAATCGGATATTTTATATTGAAATGCATGATTTCCTATATTCATTTTTTTTATTTGTTGAATGGTAAGCCCCATCAACTCAGTCAGGAGGAGGCCCAAATGTACAAGAAGTTTTACCCATGTTCTAAAGATATTCCAAACATTGAAAAACCAAAGAGCAAATTTGCCTCATAAAGCACTGTGGTGGTTTAACCCCAGCCAGCAACTCAGCCCCATGCAGCTGCTCACTCACTTCCCCCCACCCGGTGGGATGGGGGAGAGAATCGGGAAATAAAGTAAAGCTCGTGGGCTGAGATAAGAACGGTTTAACAGAACAGAAAGGAAGAAACTAACAATGACACTAATAACAACAAGAAAGTGACAACAATAATCAAAGGATTGGAATAC
>JAVKLA010000010.1:10149458-10165179 GCA_034782735.1 Sagittarius serpentarius | reverse complement strand
TTGTGCCCCCCCCCCCCCCCCCCCCCCCCCCCCCGATTTATTAAAAAATCTTACTCTTAACAATAAGAAATTATTAGGAGTGGAAAGATGTGTGCTTGGTATCCGGAAGGAAAAAAGTCGTTATTTTCCTGTAACTGTTGTTCATTGAGAATTTTTTTTTTCTTGCTGCTTTGAAGCTGTTTCCATCATCACTGTAATTTTCAGTAGTGTTGTGCAAAGAAACTGAGAGAGAGTCGGGACAGTCCTTTCATGTTTTCAGCTGTGAATAGAAATACACGGAGGACACGCTCTGCCCCAAAGGCACAGCTAATAGTAGGCTCCTAGTGGAGTGCATAGGGCACAGAGTCACCTGTAGCAGAATACACACACCATTCCTCTCTGTTACTTAAAAAACCCCAGATAGTTGGGGGTTTTTGTATAAATACATCATCTTCTTGTGTTTCTAATATAAAATTAAGGAAATAAGCATTAGTAGCCAAAACAATTTTTGCACCAGCTCTACTGATTTTTCCAAATTGGTCTTGAGACTAAGGTTAGGTGTGAAACTGTCTTAAGTGAGCAAACAAAATAACTTACTCTTCCAAAACAAGTTAATTAGATAATAACTAGTAATTTTTTTCAAATGATCAGGAAGATAAAAGTTTTTTTTATCGAAGCAGTTGTTTTTTATGACTGCCTCTGAGATGCATTTAAATTATGAAATATATAATTAGTTTCTAACTATTTTTAATTAGAGATGACTCCTTCAGATGTTTCTTACATACTGAGAAAAAGAAAACCCATGTAGACTATTCTGCCAATTTAATATATAATAACATTTTAATTGATGGTGAAATACAAAACAAGCATCATTTTCTTAATGCTTTACATCATATAAATAAATAGATACGGGTGCAAATTGAAAATAAGATGTTTATCCATGGTAAATTCTCTGTGTATGAAATACTGCATTAATAAAAAAGAACATACTATAAATTCTGCTGAGGATTTTTCCTTCTTTAGCGAATGTTAATAACATGTCTTGTGCATCTCCTATGAAATAAACAGCTATGCATAGAAGTGAAAGAAAAAGAGTGAAATCAAGATTAAAAGGCAAAAGAATAATGGGTCTGATTGTACAATATTTACTTAACCCAGATTATTAGTATTTCATTGTCCCTGTTCCTCAAAATGGTGACTAATTTAGGTGATTTTTTAATAGAAGGCTGTGTATTTTTGTATGTTCTCCTGCGTGTAGCTGTATCCATAGTGTGTGTAGTATGCATGGAGATCAAAAAGATGGTACAAATAACAGAAAATTGCACTTTCTGGAGGGTCTTTGGTCTTTTTGGTGAGTTATTTTAACATAGCCATGTCCAAGGTAGTTCAAAGTCTTCCAAGAAATTACAGTTTTCCGTCTACAATAAAGACATGTAATTAGTGTCTATTCAGCTGGCAATGTTATCATTCCAGACATTAGTCAGAGTAATAGTCCTTACTGTACTCTACGTTTAAGTGTCCGGCAGCATTACAGACTTGCAAAATTGAGCAACCTGGTCTAGTGGAAGGTGGCCCTGCCCATGGCAGGGGATTGGAACTGGATGATCTTTAAAGTCCCTTCCAACCCAAAGCATTCTGTGATTCCGTAATTCTGTTGTTCTGTGTTATAACAGCTAGATCACTAATGCTTTCAGTCTTTCAGATCTTAATTATTATGACAGTGTTTCCTAATGTAGGTGCATTAACATGTTGTATTTACACAGTCCCTTAAAGAATCTCATGTTGTAATTATTCAGTGATTACCCTTCTTAATTTTTGTTTCTAAAGTGTTTTAACATAAATGCTGCTTCTTCTGTAGAATTTTATCAGATCGATAGATTCAGGAGAAACAAACTTGGATGGAGCAATAGGTAAGGCAACCTATGACGTTGCAGTACTTTTATATGCAGGCATTATAACTGTTGTATTTTATAAAGAAATACAATGATTTTTTACCAATAGGGCAAGCGGCATCAGAAGAATTGATTAAGACTACTTTATCAACCTTTGAAGCAGTAACACAGCATCCTGTCTTGTTGACAATCCATCGCTTGACCGTAAGTCTGGCAACAAATGAAATAGTTGCAGGCTAATTGGCCTAATTCCATTGATAACTAGAATGTTTTGAAGATTTAGAAACTGTTTAAAATATGGCTTAAGATGTATTGTGGTTCTATTTGGCAGGAAAAATCCTTGTTGTTTATAGAGAGATTTAATTTTCAAAGAAGCAGCAAGGCATTCGGACTCAGTTTACTATATTTAGTTGAGAAGTTAGAGGGAGAATGAGAAGGGCTTAAAGTTTAGAAATAGCAGTTCTTAAAATGATTCTCATGTAAATACAATGCTTGATTCTCTAGGTCTTTCTTCAGCCTCAAAGCAAGTATGTTGCTACATATTAGTGAAAACTTCACCGCTTTATTTGTCATTATGCTTTTAACATAGGTTGGAAAGACCACCTCTGAGGGCTGAAGATCACATTCCATCAGTACTCTTCCTGATGAGACCATCAATAGCAGTTCTGGTGGCTGGGGTTTTTTTTGTTTAAGTATAACAGATTACTTACTAAAAATTGCACTTAAATTACCAAACCCACATACTGTAAGCTTCTTACATCACTAAGATTTGTTTTCTTTGAAGTTTTTGGTTAAATGATTTACTGTGAGCTAAGCTAGCTGAAGCCAGAACAATTACATTGCGAAACAGTTGTCAGCAGGTTGGAACGTTTGAATCGGTGTTTGACAAATGATTGTAACCTGTACCAATGCATTTTTGTGCCTGAATTCCCACCAAAAGTATAACCTACCATACTTACTAGGGTAACCATTTAATTAAAACTGAAATGTATGTGTTTGTATTGGGATTAGGCTAAGGGCACGCTCAACATAGCACTTAAATCAAGAAAGGCATTAGCAAACTGTAATACAGAAGAATTAGTGGTCTTAGGGATTGTGCTAGATAAGAATGGGTGATCTTAGAAATAAAGTTTTTTTAGAAGTTGAATCCTATTTGGTGTGCGTGTTAGTTGAGTAGATTATAAAGTCTTAATAAGTGAAAATAGTAAAAAATAATAAAAATATAAATTGGAATTTAAAGAATTTTAATGTTTATTTTCATAAATGTTCACAAAAAAGTGGTATTCAAGAAAATGGTCCTTATGCACAAAAATCTAACCAATTAATAGTGAGAGGGGAAATAGTACAGAACTGAACAGTTCAATTTACTTTAAATTAATATGGCAAGCCATGTTCTAGGAAAGAAATGTAAATGTAAGCGAGGTATGAATGCCTATTGATATCGCTCTACATGCCTGTCAGCCTGCAAGTCTCTGTATGATGACTGGCTCGTTCTAGAATCACCTCAACTTTTAAAAATAATTGTTTTACTTCTGTGGGTTATCAGTGTGTCTTATATTGACAGAAATATGTACCATTTTTTATGGAGGTCCATCAACATTTACTGAAATTGCAATACCCTGTGTCAGCACATTAAATAAAATTCCTCTAGCTGTTTAAACTTTAATGGTCTGGGGGGTTTTCCAAGGCACAAAGGAGACAGCTCCCCTTTGCAAGTCTTCTTCCCCTGCTCCCATCCCCACATTCAGCAGAATGTTACATTAAAGCCAGGGAATGACTATCCACTCTCTTTTAAGTAACCCTGGCTAGCAGTAGGTGAGGTTTATTTAAGTACATTTCTGGGGAGCAGTTTACTTCGTCACATATGTTGAAAGTTTTAGGCCTTTATTTAGAATCCATCTAAGCACATCAGTTAACCTTACGTAGCTAGAGATAAAACTTCCTGCCTGTCGTCCAGTGCTTGTAAATTTAGGATGCATGTCACTTCTGTAGAATAGTTTCCCTGATTTAAAATAGGTATATATTGAAATTTATTAACTAAAAAAAAAATTATATTCTTGTTAATGAACTGTTTGGGTTTTTTTTTTTTTTTGAGAAAAGAAAATCTATTACTTCACTCACTCATTTTCATAAATAACAGTTCTTCCTAATTTAAAAGAGCCCTCCTGACATTCAGCGGATGGCCAAACACACACAAAATAAAGTGGATAAATTGCCTTGTATTTGGTATGTTAAATTCAAGAAATTGTCCACTGTAATTAATAATCTCTAACCACATCTGCCACTAGTGGTGCAAACAGTAATTAGTTTAATACTATTTACGAAGTCTAGTGTGCTAATTATACTTGAATGTACAGCATACATTACTTTAGAGGAAAGTGGTACTTCATCTTCTGTGATGCATACAGAATATTTTTAGAATTGCTGTTACTCAAGGGATATCTTCTAATTGCTGCTCGCTGAGCATGACTGGAATCTATGAATATAAATGCCAGCACCCAGTGGAACTTGGTGCTTTTTAAAAAAAGTTGAAGCAAGACATGTTCGAGCTTCCAGATCAATATTTACCTATAACAGTGGTTAAGAGGAAGCTCTTTTGCTGGAGCGAAATGTGTATCCCAGGCTGATCTCTGAAGCCTGGATTGCTCATTTAGACACAGTTGGTTACAAACAGCATTTTATAGAGGGAGCAGGGGGAAGGCCAAAACCTTCTTGAGAGGATGCATTCTTTCCACTACAACTGTGACATTGCTTTAAAGTCTCTAATCAGAAATTAAATGCCTTTCTAATAAACTTTAATTTAATAAAAAGTGAGGTTATATTAAGCAAGCAGAACCAGTAAATTTTTCAGTTCAGTTCTGGTTTTAGTTTAGCTGCAATGGAAATTGTGTAAGTTAATAGGAATTTAAGAGCAATGTTTCAGGTTCTTCTCCACTTTCAGAAGAAAAGAACTGCTTGTTCTGGCTTTTAGTTCACATTTGATTTGCCTTTGTATTTGTAGCTTGAACAAAGAAAATTGAATAAATTGATTTTTTGTGATCAAATTTCTGATTACCATCAACCTGAAAGCAGCTATTAAGGAGATTCATTTCTGTGGGAACTGGCTGTGTTATATATTGCTGAGTATGATAAAGTCAAGGGAAATTAATTGAAAGTGCTCAAATGAAAGCCAGTAGTGAGCAGTAATTTTACTTTGCATACAGTTGTGTGCATTTTCACAAGATGCAAAGTAAAGACTAACAGTAATTGTGACTCGGCAAATTTTGTCGGAACTGTAGATTTTCAGGTACGCAAATATGATGATGAAGGCCATCAAGAAGAGTTTCTTTAGACCAGAGTGGAATATAAACCCCAGTTTCTTAAGCTGACACAAGTCCAACTGCCTGTTTCCTCCATGTACCTAAACTGGAAAAGTATTTATTAAATTCAGATAATAAGTGTTACAATAATGTTTATTTTCACATTTTGGTAAAGGTTTAGATATAATTAACTGGAAGAATTCTGTGCTGACTGTATCATTTGCATTTTTCTTTTCTCTGTCAAGTACATTTATTTGCCTGAAAAAAGGACATATACTAATTCGGAGCACTTTGAGCAGCGCTGAGGTTCATGATGGCAGGCAGTTCCTGTGGGAGTCCTTTCTATACTCTAACTAGCTCCCAAAAATGATCTGTATACTGCACAGATGATCTTTTACCCGAAGCATGAAAGTTCTCTGGTTGAGGCAAAAAGTTGTCAGCAGTGAGTCTCCTCCTCAAGGTTTTACAACTTATTTTTAAAAATCAAGCTAAAATAAAAGCAGCCTGAACATGGCGAGTTGCTTGATGGGAAGTCAGGGGAAAAGCAGTATGACATGAAAATCTCGTGGTTGACAATATGAGAGTTACTATTTTCACCAAAGATGACACCACAAGGGTTAGAAACTTCTGCCAGTGCTTTTTTCTGCTCATCTTAGTCTTTTCTTGATTCAGCATCAGTGGTGTTCCTCATCCATAGGCTGTTCTGATCTAACCACTGACACCTTAATTTTGTCAGTGTAGGCTATGACTGTATGAACATTTTGTACAACATTTCTTCAATCACTTTCCCATTTCAAGTAGAATAAAATTCTATATCCCATGTGGCTTCCTGTCCATTAAGCTAATCCACATGAAATGAGACTTTTTTGTGAAACCAGTTCTGTACTAACTGACGTATTGAGTCAGTCAATCAGTGCTGTCTTTTCCCAGAAGTAAGAAAAAGAAAAAAACAACCAAAACCCTCAGTGAAGATTCTGAAGTTCTGAAGACTTTTAAAAAAAAAAAATTAAGAAATGTCATTCTTCTCCCCAATTCATTCTAACATGCATTAGATTATTTTTTCTATTACATTCTGAGCGATTACTGGCAATATTAAAACACTGAGGAGCATGCTGTGCCTCCAGCAAATGCTTTTAAGAAATTTGAAGGCAGCATGATCTTAAATCCATGGTCACTTTCAGCAATAACTTTGTATGTGGAATTTTAATGAGAGTAAATGTCAAGGTGATGTTGGATGTTGTGGATCTTATGTGACTGGAAAAAAAGGGTTTGGGAGCTGGATGGACTTTGCTTTGGTATGTTCTGCTTTGAATAGTGGATAAGGAGAAGATACTTGTCAGTATTTGTAAGTTAAACGTATGCACGCCGAAAAGAACGAGATACCTCGAGAAAAATCTCTGGAAGTAAAATAATGGGCTTAGTCACTTGTGAGTTTGATTATGATAGCTGCATGGAATGGATAGCGTGGCTTCTTTGTGTAAGTTTAATTCTGGGGTCTGATTTTCACTTGAGAACAGCATGGTTCACAAATGGTACTGTCCCAGGCTTGAAGCCTGCTTACTTTTTCTGTCCAGCCAGTGTAACACCAAATGTCAAGACTTTGGCCTTAAGCACTGATTTGAAGAGCTCTGAAACTCAGTTTTAATCAAGGGAGAGATTTTTTTTTAGGTCAGTAATGTTAACCATGTTAAGGTAAGTTCTGTGGCCTTGGGAAGAGGGTTAAGCTATCCATATAAACATAGCCTAAGCTGTAGGGGATAATGGGTAAGTTTGGTTATATGCTAGTTCATTAATACATGATGGTTGCATGTGTATGTTGAATAGTTGAATTCATCCTAGCTGATTAGCACAAGTGGGTGGAAGTTTAGCTCTCCATCATCATTCTTAGGGGGCACCTCCTGCTAAATAGGGATTTAATGTATTGGATCCTTCCACTGTGAACCCTTGCAGTGTTACAACTGCTTTTTAGTGGGTGCTTGTGGAGCTTGGACTTTGATTGGTGAGGTTAAGTAAAGCTGAGGCAATGTTCGTTTGTTTCTAACAAAGCAGGCTCATGTATTTACAGCACAGGCCTTGGGTCTGACATCTCCCGAACAGTGAAGGCAAGCAGAGAAGGACTGAAATGAGTTTCCTCTTTCAAGCCCCTCCTAGTAGATGGTGAATACTTAACCACTCTGAAACGATGGCTTGTCTCTCTTTCTCTTTTGAGGGTTAAAGTAACATACAGACTTTGTAGAAGAATTTCTATAGAAATTGTGCCTTGTTTTCAAAAGATCTATTTTTTCTAAGTAATAAAATACTGTGGAAAAGTGAGTACAGCTTTTGCTCGGTGCTCATACCTCACTAGTAGAGCTTTCTTTGCAGAAATCAGTGAACATTATAGGGACAGGTGTTCCGGTTTTGGATAGTATACTTGGATTTCCCAAAAGTTTTTGACAGTCATGCACCAAAGACTCTTCAAATCCATCAGTGGCCCTTCCCTCTTACCCTATGACAGATCAACTTCTAACTAGTTAAAATTTACTAAGTAGAGAGTAGAGATCAGTTTTAAAAAATGTAGGTATGTTAAGAATGGTGCCTTGCAAAGATCTGTGTTGCAACATGTGCTGTTTGTAACTAATCCAGAAAAGGGAATGAATAGGGAGGTAGCGGAACTGACTGACACTAGATTATTCACAGTAGTGAAAATTAAAACTGACAGAAGAGTTGCGGAAGGTTTTGAGATATTGAGTGAAAGGACAATAAAATGACATGCAATTCAATACTGATAAATGTCAAGCGATGCACATGGGGAAGATCATTCCAGCTATGCATATGCAGTGTCAGGCTCTAAACTACTTGCCACTGTTCTGGAGATCTTTTAGGATGATTTTTCTATGAAAATGATAGCTTTATGCTCAGCGGTAATCAGAAAGACAAGTAGATTATTAGAAATGACTGGTAAAAGATCAGACAAAAAAGCAGAAAACATCACGATGTCCGTGGTGCTCTCAAGGCTTGAATACTGAATGCAGTTGTGGTCATTCGCTCTCAAAGGGAATGAAGCTCAACAAGAAAAAGTACAGCTCCATGATGCGAGGAGGGACTGAGTAGGTAAGACCTTCAGCTTGGAAACCAAAGAGAGTATAGAATTATGAATGGCATGGGAAAGATGAATTGGAAATAATTATTCATGGTTTACATAAAACAAGAGTAAGTGGGTATCAATTTAGCTGCTTTAAAATAAACAAGGAAGTGCCTTTTCATAAGGCATAATTGAAGTGTGGAATTCAGTGCTGTAGGTATTGCACATGCTGAAAGTATAAATACGTTTAAGATAGGATCGGACAAATACATGGGAGAAAAGGCTAGTAAGCATTATTAAATGCAAAAATACAGATACAGCATCAGCATATGAGGTTTCTTAACTCAAGAGTTACTTTACTAGAAACTTTTGAGTTGTGCTTTATGCTTGGTCTATTTCTCCTACTCTTTTCCTACTCCTTTCCAGTTGTCAGTAACAGGATTACCAGGTTTCAGCTACATTTTTGTTTGGTCCTGTACATATGTATTATAGCTGGGAGATGTGAATGTAGTGTGTATAGAATCTTCTAGCATTTCATTGCTATTTTGGGTACTGATAACAGCAGAGTTGTGGCAGCATAGCCTTTGAATGCCATCATTACAGAATTAAACAATGGTGGCTTTGTGCAGTTAGGGATTTATCATGAACTGGGTATCAGGCTATTTAGAAGATGGTAGAAACCTGGATATAGCTATGGTCATATTCAAACTATCTAGTCTGTTTAGGCTTTAAGAAGAATATTTCTCACTTTTTTTTGTAAACAATCTTAGTGTTAAAGACTGAGACAAGAAAAATATCTGACTACCTTCATGCATATGTGGAGATTTGATTCCACGTAGATGTCAGCTGTCATTTAAAAGAAAAAATGAATCCTTGTTTCAGTATTCTTCTATTTGATTCAATCTCTCTAGAAAATGCCAAAATACTAATACCATGCTTCTATATACATAAATTACAGAAACTTCTGCAATTCACTGGTGAATTTATTAAAAATACTTGATATACCATGACACTTCAGTTTATTTCACCTCAATAATTGCTTGCTTAGTTCATATCTTGTTTAGAAATTTGTGTACACATTAGGAAAAAAGAGTGACCCCAGAGGCATGAGATGAGGGTTGCAGAGTTAGGAAGTATTTGATTTAAGGTTCATGTACAATTTAATACTTGCTTCTCCCTTTAGCATGTGCATTCTGATACGCTCTTGCATCACAAAATAATTTTCCATAGGATTAGTGCTTCATCTAGTTGATCTCTGCACCAGAGCAAACTGACATGAGGCAAACACCTGCTGTGGAGAATTCCATTCTAAACAGTTTGTTTGCCAAAATTGAGGTTCATGTTAGAAAAAGGTCAGAAAAAGCTACCACAATTATTTAAGACCTAAAGAACCTTCTTTACAATGACAGTTTAAAACATATTTGTCTTAGAAAAGACGTACAACTGGCTTAACTACATTCGCTAATGTGGAAAGACTACTGTTAATACTGGATGAAAGTGAAAGAAGGTTTGAAGTTTTAGAAATTGAAGTTGCATTATATTGCTGTATACTGCCATCTGAATGGGTATCAGTCTGCGTCAATGCTGTTGAGCGATTTATAATATTCTGAGTCCCTGTGTTGCTTCAGACAATGGAGAGCTGCTTTTTTTGCTTCTTTTCTGTCTCAGACCTTTAATTTACCACTTAAATGTTCCTCTTCATTTGAGAAGCATTACAGTAGTTTGAACTGAGATTTTTTTTGGACTGAAAGACCTTAAGTACATACAGTTGTTGTTTTGTTTTTTTTAATTCTGCCTCACAGGTATGTTATAACTGATAAATTACCATTTGTAGAACAGTTCAGAAACCTGCACTGATGGAGTTGGTGGAGTGCAGTGTAGTTCTGGTATTTATCTTATTGCATATTAACTGAAAAGACCATGAAATATTTCAAAATTATGAAGTGTTACAGAAGTCACTAAATCTATGATATATAGCATTATTTATATAGGCGTGAAGGCTATCTGTACTTGCCAGAGTAGTTTGACTTCTATACCTCAGGCAGAGTCCTTTACCTCTTTTATTGAAAGTATATAACAAAGGCGTCTTTTGGTAGTTTTTTCAGAAGTGGAAAAAAAGCTAGACTAAATGAATCCTTTAATGTCAGAGATTCATTTCACAGAGACCACCAACTAGCAATGAAATAGTTGCTAATTGTCATTATTGCTGACTAGATGCTAACTTAATTTAGTGACCCCTTTTCATATATACTTCCAGCTTCTATAGATGTGTTTTAATAGCTTCGTAGCTGCATAAATCTAGAGAAATTCTATCTTCTAGTATTAATCACTAAAAAAAAACACATGGGGGATTATAACGCAGTCTTACACCAAATCCTGTCCACAGTGTAGTTAGAACCTACACAATAATTTTATTTGTATAAATAAATCCAAGGACAAGCTGTGTATCCATGATGCATGCTTAAAAATTGCAGGGCTGTCCATCCATCTTCTCCACAAAACCGAAGCATGTCCTGTCTAAATAAGTTTTATCAATGACTTGAGACTTAGCAATTCATTCTCTTAGAGAGAATACTAATAATATGCTATCTTTGTAATATTAGATATATAAAACTGAGTTATAGCCTAGTTTGCCATAAGTTGATTTCAGATGGAACTAAGCTGACTAGTCCTGTGACAGATGATTAATCTGTAAAAATACTCTCACGGACAATAAAGAGTTGACTGGATTATTTTTTTTTCATATTTCAAATCTTAAGTCTGTAAATTTAAATTTTAATGGAAGACTGTGTACTACCAGAATGGAAGAATTTAAAATTTTATCAAGATTCTCTACTAAGCTTAAGGATATTTCATTAGAGGTAGTACATCTTTCCCGATGTATTTTAGTTGTATGCAGGTTTGTTTTAGAAGGGTGTTTCTTCTGAACTCTGATGATTCGTTTATGGATTAAAGCATCAGGGTTAATAGATATTCTAATACTCTTTTTTCTTAATATCTTACACCTGCACTGAATTCTATATTTTAAATTAAAATTAACTCTCAATGAATTATACCAGAGTTACTGTTGTTTTCTATGTAAAAGTACATTCCTGTCTGTAACTTAGTGACAGGTTACCAGAGAAAAGGGAACTTGGTTGCTTTGTAAGAGTGACTATGGATGAATTTCCATGATTATTCCAGCTCTCTTTGATTAAGGGCTCTAGCAGTGGAATAAACATAGATGATAGTGTATCTCTGTTCTATTTTTTCCCCTGTGAATAATCTAAGCCAGATCTTTCTAATTCTCTGTTTTAGGTTGAAGACTGTATCCTCCCACCACTAGTGTCTTTGGTCCACAGTCAGAATGGTAAGTATATGGCCACATCAACTACAGTTCCCATGAATTCCACATTTTGTTTTAATTAGTCTTCAGTGTGGTCACATTCTTGGCACCTTTATTTTCAAGTGGAATGGAGACTCTTCAGCTTGCGGTTGCTCTCAGAAACCACTTCACTGCTTTTAAGCCACGAGGTCATGGCTGAGGAGAAAGGGGAGAGCCTCAACTCAAACAGCAAGCTTCTGTCTCTCATTAGAGATTCACTGCTGCCTCAGTAAGTACAGTATTGCTCCCGTAACAGGGAATAACTTGATACTCGTTCCATTTTGAGAGTGTATTTGTTTTTACGACCCTTTTTATATTTAAATGGCAAAACAAAAAGAGGATAGCAGTTAACTGCTGCCAGAGTTCTCTGCCTAGCATCTCCCTCCTAGGTTTATTTAGTACTTTGTCATACACAACACAAACACAACTTCTGTGCGACTCTCATTTCTGATACTGTGCCTCTGGCTGCTCTTGGAGTGAAACAAGTTTCTCCTGGCTTTCGGGCTGTGATTTAAATACTCCTCTTTGTTCCACTAATAAAGTCAGAACATTCTAACAGCAACATCTTTTTGTCTATTTTGGATATTGTGATCTCATGTAAGATGTGCTGAAATCATATGGAATGGCATGTAACTTTTTAAAAAGGAATAGTACAGGGTGAATTGGTCCTCCGTGATCCACCCAGGGGTTATTGCCCCTAACTTGCTGTCCTTTCCTGCTGCCCCAAGCACAGTAGATGAAACTACAGCCTGTGGGCCAGGTGTGGCCTGGAACTTCGTTTATATGGTTTATGGTCAAATGAGGCCTGTCGTTTCAAATTGACTTGCAGGTGAGCATAAAGACAGCTCTCTGTGTTATGCACATACATACTGTGAGCTGATAACATCTGAGAGTAGAGGGAAGGAAAGCACAAACAGAAGATGAGTACAGTAATAAGTCATTTATCTTTCACATTATTCTAATAACGTTACAGTGTATTTTAATGTGTTGTCCTCAAAAGTTAGTAATTGTAAATACTTAGCTGCCCTAAGTGAGATAATTGTTCCCCACCCCTACATTAAGTGACAGAAGGGTAGAGGAATGGATGCTGGATTATCATGAGAAACAAAGCGCCTTCCCCCAAAATGAGACCGTCTCTTGCTAATTGGCTAATGTTCTTACAGTATGAGGACCAAAGTTCTGTCCATGCAAGACGTCTAACCTTTCCTCTGTGAGAGAGAATGGGAAGGAAATCTTAGAGCTCTATAGAGAAGCTTATTTTCACACCTCTCTTCACATTATTTTTTTTCTCTGGGAAATACAGAATTCATCAATATGAATTAAAATGGAAACTGGAAATATTATTTTAAAATAGAATATATGCATTATTAAAAGCTGTCAGATAATTTTCTTCAGATAGGGAAAGAGACCTGGAGTCAAGCGAGACCAAGTCCTGTCCTTGCTCTGAAACTTCCCCTTGGTAGACAGGCCCACCTTACAAAAATGTTTCTCATTGAACTGGAGGGTGGGGGTGGGGTAGGGTGGGTGTCATGATAATTGCAAACTAGAAGGAAAACAGCCAGTATACTCCGGTCTCCAAGCTAATTAGTTCAATTGAGTGGCTGGGCTCTTTGGTCTGAGACTAAGTATGATCCTGCTTTGGGTACTTCACCTGTGCTGTCTTTGCATGCATTGCATTGTAGATGTATGAAAAAGGGTCTTGCAGTAGCTCAGAGTCTTGGTTCCAGGCTTTAAGTCTTTCCTCAATCAGTTCCTTTATCTCACTAGTAGAGATGATGATACTTGTATTTGGAAAACCATTTGAGATTTTTTGAAGAAAATAAATATTGACGTTTATGATATTTGGAATATATTGGAACTTGGTGTAAAGATATTTTACTCTAGCTTAGGAGCACAGTAAAACAGTATGTAAATCTTGTAGTGATTCAGAAAGAGTTAACTAGTATCTGCATATTTAATATATTACTTGCACCTGTGGGTTGAGCCAACCCCTAGTAAGTATCTTCACCTGTGGGGAGCAGGTGATCTATGCAAGAAGGTACAGAGGGAATAAAAAGCAGAGGAGGGCTTGAGGATTTGCCGCAGAAAAGAAAACTCAAACTTGGTTTTGACTTGAAAACCTCAAAACTCAATTTGGAGAACACTCAGAAAGAAACTAAGACAAGGCCAAAGCAGCTGCTTTGGAGATCAAAAAAGACATGAAAGGTAAGTTTTGTTCGGCAGTGTTCTAGGTATAGATAAGAAAATATTGATGGGAGGTAGGAATGAATCCTCATAATGCTCTACAGTTCTCAAAAGCAGCTTTATCTGAATGCAAAGGGGTCTGGCCTAAATCTGAAGAGAAGGGAGGTCTAAGATTCAGTGTAACCTAATTGTAAAGATAATGTAAAGCTCGCTGCCAAGAAGTAAGAGTTACTTGAAAACTCTGAGACAGAAGGTGAAGAGACCAGTAGCTTGTATTTGCAGGCTGAAGAGGTGTTTGCTGATGTTTAGTCTTTCTGTTGCTGGACAAAGGATGGGACAGCGTGTGACTTGCCTGGGGGACAGTGAGAAGAGGAGAGGCACGCAAGGGCTGTTTGTTCTTGGGCGGTCTGGGGGCAAGTAGGTGTTTCAGCCCCTTTTGATTCTACTTTTTAAGAACTGAGAGCTGTTGAGTATGGAAGGGAGGGACATCATGTGGTGTTCTTTTTAACGATGGTTATAATGATACTCGTTTGTGTATAGATTTCATTCCTATAAATATCTTCCACAAGTTAATTTGTTTACATTTAAAACTGAGTTGGAAAATAGGATTTTGGTCACTATGCATGAAATATAAATGGTCTTCATATTGAGATAAATGTAGGAATGCAGTGGTTACTACTTTTCTCTCATCTTTTGTATCATGAATAAAATGGTAATTCCATTAAATAGTTGTGCATTTGTAGATCAGAAAGTTAACTCCCTCATAGGATTTTGATTGAATTGAATGAATAGTGTAATTAAACTTCCATGAAACTTTCAGGTATAGAAAAAGAATACAGGGCAAATGCCTTCTGTTACATATCCAGATTTTTTTTAATCAGCAATTGAAACATCAGCTGTTTTTCATTTAGTTTTTGATATTCCTAATTATATATCATTTGAAATTTGAGCCAGAACCAGCAAAAGGAGAGGAATGTGTAACTAAAGTTTTATTTAATTTGAAAGATTATTCAGCTTGTTCTTAGTAGACTGCCAAGCCAGTTCTGCAAGTACAAAGTCCAGGATACTTGAGATAATTTGTAGATAAAATGTTTGGACTTTTTTAAGATCTTAAGAGACTCCATATCCCCAGATCTTCAGGTCTTCTTGTCATGGTTGCTTATAAAAAAGGTTGACAAAATAACTCCTTGCAATGAAGTACCTAGAATTTGCAGAACCCTTATAAAAGGCTCTCAACTCTAAAACTATTGTTACTAAATTGGTTTGTGTTTTGAAGTAGCAGGGATATCATTGGATGAACTCGGTCATTTAACAAAGTATCTGAAGCATGGAATATCTTCCCTTCAGAGAAGATTCATATATTCATAGCTTCTAATGACCTTACTCAGGCAATGTGTTTATATTAATTGCTAAGACATTGACTTTAGTAATCGACGTTTCCTCACATGGTATTTGGTTTGATGATCACTGCAGTTTCCCTTAGAAAGATCCTTTACTAATGTTATCTTGGGGGAGGGGGGAACAGAGTTTCAAGTGAAAAGAAATAAAGTGAGACTTATTTTATTGAACCTCGTGGAATTAGGATGCCTAGTGTGCACAATAGTAAGTCTCTCTCAAATGTAATATATAGGAGGCTTATAATTGTTTAAAGTGGACCCCATTTAGGGAAGGTATTGATGTGTTTATAATAAAACAAGTATATTGCCAAGTGTCAGGTTTTTAAGCTAGCATAGCTGATTCATTCGCTATTACTATTAGGAATTATCATTGTGGAGATGTAAATCCATGTCTTATGCAGTGAGCAGATGACTTCTGACACCTGAATCACCTGATAGCATTTTTGCCTTCTTCAAAAGATTTAGTCATGGATTTTGTAAAAAAAAAAAAAAAAAAAAAAAAAAAAAAAAAAAAAAACAACCTATGGGGTTACGCTTCATTT
>JAVKLA010000010.1:10065109-10141728 GCA_034782735.1 Sagittarius serpentarius | reverse complement strand
CACAACTTGAGGCTGTTTCCTCTTGTCCTATCGCTGGTTACGTGGGAGAAGAGACCGACCCCCACCTCGCTACAACCTCCTTCCAGGTAGCTGTAGAGAGCGATGTGGTCTCCCCTCAGCCTCCTCTTCTCCAGGCTGAACAGCCCCAGCTCCCTTGGCTGCTCGCAGGCATTCTCTACAAAGAAAAATAATGCTGTTGGAACCTCTCCAAGCCAATTTATGATAAAAATGTATGTAAATGTACTAGTTTGGGGGTTTTTTTTCCATTGGGAACTTATAAATTGGGACCCTTACAGTAAGACCAAGTTTTCCAAAAGAGAATTTAAGCACTTAAAAAGGGATTTTTGCAGAATTTACGTATTAGTAAGTATTTCTATGTTTGTTTGTTTGTTTTAAAATATGTAAATATCACCAGGGATTCAAGATTTCACTTTGCCAGATGATGAACTAAAGAAATAGGTGACAAAATCATTCTCCCCTTCTGTGGTCTAATAAACCTATAATTCTTATTCTCTTCAGTAGGACGGCCTCACAAAGAGAGGCTGGAGCATAACCCTCTGTCGGGTGAGCATAGTCTACTGACTAGCTAAATTTCCCTGCAGAGAGAAGGCTGGGGATGAAGAGGAGGTTTGGAACCTGGGTCTCTTTTACGCTTCTAATGAAGACATTTGGTAACCATTAAAACAAAACACAACAAAACCCCAAAACTACACTTTTTTAAAAAAGAAGAGAAGCTAAGCCAGTAATGCGTGAGGCTATGAATCCTAAATGGGTATTGATTATTGAACCTGGAAGATAGGAGCATTTTAAGCCTTCATATTGGCTAGATCAGCCGGATCCCTGCTCAGTGTTCTGAGTATTGCAAATCCGATTTTAGGCCTGTATACTCCATGTCTATAAAGATAGATGCTTTTACTTTTTATGACTGGAAGCTCTAGGACCATGAGGATGCCTACATCCTCACGGAGATCTAACTCAGAAATGCTACTGTTCCCGAATGTTCTCCCAAAGTTTTTTTGCTCATGCTTTTTTTTAATAGATAAATCACATATTTTAGATAGTTTGGGTGGGGTTGGTTTTGTTTTGTTTTGTTTTTTTTTAAAGGGAGGAAATATTCAGAGGACTGAAAGATAACCTTGTTATTGTAACACTGAGTGGTGGTGGTCTTACCTGCTTACAGTTTTATTAAATGAATATAGGTAAGCTTGTTCCATAGCTATGTAGTTAATATTTATTAAAAATAATTTTTTAAAAGCTTTGTTTTTACCTAGATTTTTTTTCGGCTCAGGGTGGATTTGTCCTTGTGTCCTCTTTCGTTCGGTAACAGAAAATGAGTTTGGATTTTTATCAGGTTCCAAAATATTTACTAGTCTCTTCCCTAGAGACTCTGCATAGCAAGAACAGTTAGAGGTAATCATACATGCAAGAACTGCGGTCTCTACACAAATTAAAATCTGAAATGTTGATCTTCATTTTCAATTCAGATTTTAATCCCATTGTTGAATGGATAGCTTAAGTTCACTTTAATGAATATGTAGAAGGATTTACAATACCATAGACTGTGTTTTAGAACAGGCCCCAAACCCACGTAATGTCCTTTGTGCTGCTTCCTTGCCTCTTGCTGTGTTATGATCTGCAGGAAATGTAAAAGGAGAGGAGTCTCAAACGAGTTAGGTTGAAGGTGTAAAGCATACTTTCCTTATTTAGTGCATTGAAAACATAGGTCAGTAATTTAGCAGACAGGGGTGTTTATGTTTACACCTTACAGATCACCCCGCAAAAAACTATATGGATTCAAAAGCTTTCATTAACGTTATCTGACTAACGAAGTGTTGGAAGTCTGACAAGTAAAGTGAATGCTTTGCTGTCTTGGAAATGTTCCAAGGTCACAGGTAGGGTGTTGATTTTGTTGGTGAATGAAGTACTTTCTCACCCTCGTTCTTTCATTTAACAGATTGTGTTTCTAATTTCTTAGGGATAAGAATAATAACCAGAGATCTTGGTTGATGGAAAAGACTAATTGCAATCCTTATTTGTGCAAGTAGTTCTGCGTGAACACTCTCAGGCGTGAGAGTGCTTAGCTATACAAGGCCAGAAGCAAGAAAAAGCTGCTTGACGTACTATTGTGTTTTTCATATCATAGAATATCTCGAGTTGGAAGGGACCTGTAAGGATCATCCAGTCCAACTCCCTGCTCCTCACAGGACTACCCAAAACTAAATCATATGACTAAAAGCATAAATTTTTTCAGAATTGTCTGAAGCTTTTTCATATATCAAATCAGTTAAAATTATTTAGCAAATTATGATCTTGTGTTTTAAGGAATTTTAGCTATTTAGGGCTGAAATCTTAGTCAGGCTTGACTTTAAAGTTATAAATACACAAATGCTTAAAAATTAAAAAAAAAATTTAAAAAAGCTTTGGAAAAGTATCTGACATATGGTTGAAATAACTTGTCTAACCAGCTATTGATTTATTTTAGACAATATTATAATTTTATGAAATGTCAAGATCTAATTTATGTTAAAAAAAATCTGCAAATTAACTTATAAAAACTTTAATGCAAATTTTTATTTAATGTTAAAAAGTAACAGAACTGGAGAAAGGATTAACGTTTTTGTGCTTCCTTGCCTTCAAACAACTCTCTAAAACTCGAGAAAGAATGGAATTGTTTTTCTTATTTTCCATTTGGATACAGTAACAGTCTAAAATACGCAATCAGAACCTGGCAAAAACTCCAGAAAATATTAGTTTTCAAGCTTTAACAGCAACGACATCAAAAAAGCTCTGCTAAAACAAAATGGTTTAGGATCCTTAAAGGAAGTAAGATTTACTAGTGTTTCATCAGTTCCGTTTGTGACGATTAGTGAACCTCATCCTTAAGCTGAAAAATTTCTTAAGGCATAATACTTCTTAAAATCAGTTTTCAGAGTAAGATATCATGATTGCAATTAAAAACTTTTCAATTGTATTATTTCTGATACTTTAGGAAATGAGTAGGTTTATCAGAAATTATCATGATCACTTGACCATACTTGAAATTCATTGTGTTTTAATTAATCTGATATTGAAGTTTTATGAAGAAGTATGGTTATTCTTATAGACATTCCAAGAACCTGATTGTGAGATGTGTGTTTTTAAAGTAAGATTTGCATTTCTTTTCCACAGAACTCTTATTGATTATTGTATCATTGTTAAGTTCCCATTGCTCTCCATTCTGATAACATGAGCTCTTAACAAAATTTCATTGGGAGATTTTATTTTGTCTAAAGTAAAACATAAATACACACTTCAGGGAAGTATCAAAATTCAGAGTGGATGATTGACATGCTTTGGTTCGATTGAGCCTTGTAACTGGGGTACTTATTAGATCACTCTGAATCAAATTGGTGAGGGACTTGGAAATTAGTCTCCTAAGTCAGCCTTTAGCAGAAAGGACAATCATCCAGTTATTTCGTCTGAGACTGCACATGTTAGTACAGTCCAGTTTTCCTGAAAATGTTTTCTTTCAGGGTGAAATAAAACTCTTGTTAAAATGAGTTAAGACAGTTTGAATAGAATAATTTGGAGCGTATTTGCAAATTGTGTTATATATTCACCTTAAATTTTGAAAATTATCCCTAAATGGAGCTTTTGTTCTTTAGTAAATTCTCATTTCTAGTTACAGTCATGTAGAGCTCAGAATATACTTTTGATTGTTATGCACAGTGAGAGGAAAAAGATCTGTAAAATGATCATGGAAAACTAAATGAATCAAAACTACAGTTAGTGTCAGTTTATGGCTTTGTAAATCAGTTTCTGTTATTTTCTGCAAGTTTGTGTAGTATGTAAATCAATGCATGGTTTTCCTGTTTTGGTTTCTTAGATGTGGAATAGAAGAGTTATCAACCATATATCCATATCGAAACATGTCACTGAACAAACTGAAATAAACTGTCGTGTGTAGGTATTATCACTGGCAATATTGGACTGTTTTTGTGGTCCACAATGGATCTGACTAAATTTATTATACACAGAAAGCTAGGATCTGTATAAAAAAAAACCCCAAAACCTAAATATCTAATCTCAGGAGGAAGGTTGCTTTTTTTTTTTTTTTATTCTGATGGTACTGGTCAACTAGGAACAGCCTGGCATATTACTTTACCTTATAGCTCCTAGTACTTTGCAGGTAGTCCATTCAGAGAAGTAGTCTGTCCTTCGCGGAGTGTAGTCAACAATGTGCGTGGGAACACTATGGGCTTAAATCTCAAATCCTTGCTATCAGAGTGAATGAAGATATTTTATCATCTCAGTGAGGAAGAAAAGAGGGGACTATTGAAAAGGGCTTGAATATGTATTTTGAATATATGCTGAGTTCTCTGAATAAGTGTGCAAAAGCATCTGCTTCATGTTGAGCGTACAGTCATAGTAGACATCCTCAACACTTTCAGACTTGCTCTCTGTGTTCGAGTTCTGCGTTTATTACGTGGACTTCCTAATACAGTCTTATCTTACAGCTGTATCACAAGGCTGAACATACCTATTGTTTATGAAGCACTTCAGTAATGTTATAAAGACACAAGAGAAAACCTTTGAAACACTTTTTGGTGTTCTCTGTGGTGTTTGGTGAATAGGCATCTAGTACAGTGTGTATGGAAAAGGGACAATCATTCTTAAAATCAGTGTAATACAGGAAGAAGTATGTAATCATAGAATTCCTATGTCATCGTAGTGTTGGTGAGACACATACTTTACTAATAAAGTGTTTTGGGTTCTAAGAATAGAAAAGACTGCATTAATGTGAAGTGTTACTGTGTTTTGAGAATATTCTTTCTTGTAAGTGTATGTATATGCTGGTTTGTGTCTGATTTTTAAATTCTGGAGAATATAGCTAAATTCTTTTGGTTAACGCCTCCTCAGTATTGTCAAGAGAAGTGGCTGACAAATGTATCATGTATTAATATGTTAAGCCCAAGAAGTTGGTTAATGTAGCATATTTATAATTTCACTATATGTGCTGAGTCTATTAATTCAGGTTATTAATGGTGCAAACTGACTGTTTCATAGTATGTGTAGTATTAAATTTCTGAATTTTTATTAATGTCTGCCATTAAAAAATATTAATTTAATTACTGTTCCACTCACTTGAATTGCATCAGTGAAACAGACCTAGAAATAATTTCCAAAGCAGTATAACATTGCTGTTTCTATTTAATAGCTGAAGTGGAGCTAATTTTTGTTGAGAGCTAGTCAAAGGCTGAGGTTCTGGGTCATGGATTTTGGCAACAGCTATTGTACTACTCTGCTCCTTTTCTGCATTTAGTGTGTTAAATAAGAATTCACTTCCTCTCTTAAATAAATCTTAAAATATGTTTTTACAGCCTTGTGGAAGAAATCCATCTTTTTCCAGTTCTTTTCCAAGTCATCTTGGTAAGAATAATTTTTTTATATATATATATGTATTGTAATAGATAGGTATCATATCTCCCAAATCATGTTAAACTAATAAGTTTCATTAGGCGTGTTGGTGAAATAATACGATGTTGATAAAATGAAACTGAGCAGTCCGTCAATACAAAAGAATCTAGTGTAAGCAGCCATTTGAGGTTCTTGCTAACTAATCTACCTGTATAAAAAGTTTCTTTTATAAGATAAATACCTTTTTTCTTTTTTGAACCAAATAAAAACTTGAAAAATAGAATTAATGAGCTTGATCCTTAACTAGAACTATATATTTGCCCAACCCAAGCAAGAAATGCTGAGGAACTTGCATTTTATTTAACAGTATCAAACCCGAGTTTGATGCTGTTGGCATGATAGTGCCCATTCCCACTACTTGCTTTTAGAATTTCTTTCAATATAAAGTATCAAGGCTAAGATTCTTGATAGTCACATGCTGTATTTCCATCCCTAAGTAAGGTCTGCCGCTTATGAAGATCATGAAAACTGTTGGTGGTTTTGTGTTTCTGAAAGGTTGAAAAAAAAAATATGTTAATGAAGACAAAAAATCTGTAGGCTAGTTTGGAAGCTGGGGACTGTGCTATCCACTAGCCTCCTCATTGCTAAATTCCACAATCTCTTGTTTATTTTTTCAATCTTTTTGTTCATGAACCTGTATCAGGTAAGTCTCCTGTCATGCAAGCATGCCCCTGATGAATACTAAATATGCATTATAAATAAACAGGCATGATTTATGCCTGTTTAAGCAGATTGCATACTTGGTTTTGTATCATTCTTGAAATTCAGTCTTAGTCAGGGTAGATGATATTCATAACTGTGATTCTGAATCAACTTTGATATTCCTTTCTTAGATTTAAGTTTTTTAATCTTCACCCTTCCTTTGCAGTGATTTATTTCACTGCCTATCATTTTAAATCTCTTTAATACCACATACCCAGATAAGCCCTTTTTTATTAAAGTAACCTCTTTAGTGATGATAGATTTTTGCAGTAGCATACAGAACGCAGACTTTATGATATTTTGTGTACGTATATGTACAAATCTCTTCTTGTGATAAGTATTAACAATAGAACCAACATTTTATAGTAGTTCATAAATAGTTTTGTCCTGGGATGAGTACTGCTTTTAGATAGTAACAAAAGAGGAACACAGTAAAATATGGAAGTCAAATGTTTCACGTTAATACCTCAAATATTGAATTAATGTTTGAAACATCTCCAGGTGTTGGACTCTTGAAATTTAACTGCCTATATATACACACACACACGTGTTAGTGTATAGCTATGAGTATTTGAATATGGTTATGACCTCTAGAAATATTCCAATATCTTGAAAAACTTTTTATAAAGTATCTGTAGTCATGGAATTTAAAATGTGTGTATGTTATGCCGTGTAAGTGGGATAAGTTGGAGTCAGTCATAAATGTTCCCTCCTGACCTCCACACACACAGTTTGACCTCATGAGTTCTAGAAATAGGTTTGGGTTTTTTTTTTTAGAGAGTAAAAAGCAGCTAAGCTCAAAATTGACTGCATGACTGGTGGTTTGTGAAGGTTTCACAGCTCTCTTAAACCTATGTAGCTATCTTTGAGCTTATAGTTAAGAGTTGTGAGGGGAAAATGCTTACAGCTTTTAGGGAGGAAAAAAAAATTTCCCTTTCAATGTTCAAGCATTCAAGCTTTAACAATACACTGGCTGTCAGCTATGGTCTTGTTTGGCTCAAGGGATGTGAGATGTGAGACCCTAGGCAGGTTGACACCCTCCTTACTCTTCCTCTGTTTTCCCTACAGAAAAGTGTATTCAGGAAAGGAATGTTAGGCAATTGGGAAGGCTTAGGAGCCAGGACTAATCAGAGGGGGAGAATTAATCGTTAGGCTGTTTTTCCTCCTGAACAGAACAGATTAGCAAAACCCTTCATTACACGTTTCTGAAATAATTTTCGTGGTCGTATGAGTGAAGGGAGCTGCATATCATGTACTTCCTGTTACTCTCCATAAACTAGTCTTTGGCTAGGTTTGTATTTTTATTGGTTTCAAGGAACTGCACCGATCAGTAATGTTGTACCTAGAATTTGACCAGACCCTAAACTACTGAATTAGAATTACACTCTGGAGTCAATACACTATTTTATATTGTCAGTAAGTTAATGTAGAGCTGTTACTATCAAGTCCAAGGAATGTCACTAGTACTTAGTAATTTGCTATGCTGAGACCAAATGTCCAATGTATTTTCTATGCATAATTAAATGTAGTTCATGTTATTTCCAGTGATGCCGCTGACATTGACTCTTTCAGGCTCTGAAGGGAAATAGTGTGGGCTCAGAATTGGAGGGTATCCCCAGGAGCAGCCTTCATTTCTAGGCTGTGCTACAGTCAAAGGGGGATTGAATGTACTACCTTTAATCTAGCTGTCGCAGTAGCGAGGACATGATGGCTTGCAGATACTGGGCAATTCACAAAAAATAGGTTCTAATGTGACTGCTCCTCACTGCTCATTGATGTAGAGTTGCACTACCTCATATAGTGTGTATTATTCTATGTTGTGGTCTAAGCAATAACACTGAGATTTGGCAATTTCTTACACTCTATCATGTTAGATCTCTGAACTCAGCTGAATCATACCAAATGTATCCTTTGATGTCATTTGTGGCTGTGGTTTTGTAAATGTTATAGTTGCCAAACAAAAAGAACTGGATCGGTGAAAAAGGCTGTTACTTGTCTGCCTAAAAAGTTATTCTAATAGAATAGCTATTAGTTTTATTCACCTGAGCTAGGTTTTAGTTACTGATCTTATTAGTAAGAGGCTTTAAATACAGTTGCCATTCCCCTGGAACCGCTCAAAACTCATTTATCACTCAACACTTAGTTACATTTAGGAAATGCACATTAGTAGTGTACTTTGTGAATACGGGAAAGACCTGGATACAGTTCTTTGTTGCAAAACTTCAGAGGGCAATTTCATGTTACACTTGAATGCAAATTAATTTCAGCAGTACCCTGATCCCACATCCTGGTGCTAGTGCTTGCATAGGTTATGAGTAGTTCTACAAAGCCATGTGAAGGTATGACTGCAATATGAGCAGACATTTATCTTGCTATAAAGTGTAATGAGATCAGTGAAGATGTAGTCGTGTCTGTCCGTGGAAAAAGAGGGTCGTATTGACAATATGTGAGTATATTCAGGACAGTAAGTGATTGAAAAACAGAAGGAAAACTGGCATCATAATGTGGAAAACTTAAAAGGTGCAAACTCCCTTTGGTAACAAGATAAAAAATAATGAGCCAAATTCCATGATGACGTAAATGATGCCAAAAGTTAGGCTGATATAAGGTATAAATATGAAATGCTGCTGTTGATGAAGTAGAAGGGATAGTAGCAGGAAAAGTTACTGTGGCATATGTTTCATGGTTTACTTTCTTGCTGCCTTTTTCTGCTACATCCTTACTGTTCTGTTTCTAACGCATTTTGCTATGTCAAATCAGTGATCTATCTGCAGTAGCTGTATATTATATACAATGGATGTTATAACGCTGGAGTGAGGTTGATAAAGGAACTGAAAGCTGATTACTCCCATGTTCATAAATGATGGCTATTTGTATTTTAGATTGCTACCAAGATTTTGCTGAGTAGCTAGCAATGGAGTTGGCGTATGTGTTATTTTCTGTGCTATGTTACTTTTTAGAGGAGGTGGGATGGGGACCCTCCACACATCATAAATATTACCTGGCCTTCCTTTAGGGCTATCTGAATCTAAGCTATTGCATAGAAAAGAAATTCTGTGGAGTTGGTGAAATTCTGTTTTTCTGCCGATAAATTTTAAAACTAAAGCTAATGATGCTTGTGATTAGGAGCTCAGCGCTATCCTCTTTTTAAAGCTCAGTTGTGTGCTTATCCTATTAAAATCTCTAGTGTAACTTCTAATCACACCAGCATCTCACAGACTTCAGTTTTTGCTGTCAAATGTTTTTTTGCAACATTCTGTATTTTGACAGTTGGTGATCACATGAAAAATGTGGCAATGTGGATTTAAAGGCATATCCTTTTAATAAAAATTACTTTATAGTAACATTGAAAGTTAATGTATTTATAAGTGATATCTTATTAAATACCATCAACCAATGGTAGATAGTGTCTTAGTACAGTAAACTGTGCAATCTAATTTAAAGGTACAAATATGATTATTTTATTTATACTCTTGGTCTATCCTTGCACAAGCAAGTCCACATCTTTTCTTTGAATTTCTTGAAATAATTTAATCTTAAAATTCCAAATTTTAATTTATTTGCCTTTAAATACAGTGGAAAGCTGTTACTATGAAAATGCAAAATACGTTTCTTTTTGTAGTCGTATTCATATATTTTTGTTTGTTTTTCCTAGTTGTGTCTAGGTTTGAGGTTTTATACTGTCCCTGTGTATTTTGAGACTGCTATATGAGTCCACGTTAAAAAGTTTAATTACAGAATTGGACATCTTTAACTAAAGGATCATACACTGTTCATGTTTTTGTTAGACTGCAGTAAACCTGTCCTTGAACGCCCAAAAAATGCTTCAAAATCATTGTCATGCTGGCAGACACCGATCCTCTTGGAAGGTGTGCTTTGCTCACTTTGTTGTAATTGCAATTGAAAATCGAGTTCGTTATTCCGTTGAGTGCTAAGGGAGCATGAGCTAGGCAGGACTATAAGAAAAACTGTAATAGTTACATCAAAATTAAATATATTCACACTTTAAAAGAAGAAACAAACCAATTTTATTTGGGTAGCACCTTCTTTTCAAGAAAGCTAATAATTTTGTGGAAATTTTGTCTAAGTAGCAGATACATAGCTGTGTATAACTAGATTGCTTTGGATTTTTTTTTTTAATTAAAAATAACATTAACCAAATTCCTTCCATAAAAAAAAAAAGTTGTGAGAAAGAAATAGTGTAGCAGCCAAGTGGAAGCAGTGGTTGGATTTTATATTCCATTTTGAATTTTAATTGGAGGAAAAAAAATCAAGCTACAGGAAACGGTTATAGTCAGAGATTCCACTCCTTGTGATCCAGTTAAAGCAATGAAGCCACCCACTTAGAACTGTTTAAAAATAGTACTCATTTTGTGACAAGCCTTTCCTGTAAAAATACTATAAAAAAGGGAAAAAAAAAAAAAGTGGAGGGGAAAAGCAGGAGCATCATCATTCCTATTTTACTTGGTTTCTGTTTTCTACTGAGAGACTGCAGTGAAGAGGTAGAGATTTTTATTTTTCTGTTTAGCAGCCACATGGATGATAGGTATAGAGGAACATGTGTCGGAGATTATTGCAACAGCTGAAGCATTAGTTTACTTGTGTCTGCTAAACTAAGCACCTTTTAGTCCACACTGTGGTCCACACCTTGTCGGTTGTCTAGAAGAATGGGGAGCATTTTTCTAGCTCTTGAAAGTACTTGTAGATCATCCAGGGTGGTTACTTGAAAAAGCAGAGTAGGAGACTCTTATTCTTATGTTCTGCAGAGAGTACAAGTTTATGCTGCCAAACTCATCTGCTGGAGAAAATTAGGATAGCAGATATGGTAAATAAAATAAGCTCTAGCACTTAGTGTGAATAGGCAGTTAGTCCTCTATGCTCTGAGCTTTGAGCTAAAGTCCCTCTTGAAGCTGTCAGCTTGCATGAGAAGATTGATACTAATAGAAACTGATAGCTATTGACATTTCACTCCAGTCTGTGGGCATACTCAATCCTTAATTTAGCCTCAGCCCCCTATTAAAAAAATCAACACAAAGGTATCTGGGAACAGTTAGGCAACATATGTTTTAAAGAACGGGAAACTATTTATTTTAATAGCTTTGTGTGTGGTATTCCTGTTCCTGTCTGTATATTCAATGCTGTTATAAAAAAGTCAAATGCAGTGGCTCATTTTGGTGTATTTCATCTGCTTGTTACTGCTTTTAGGGACAATCCACATTTATAAGGTGCCTGAAATTAGATTCTAAGAGTGATTTGTTTTTGTTTTTTTTTTTTTTGTGTGTGGCTTCTACAGGATGGGCATTAGTTATAGTTAGAAACCTTAAATTTATCCATAATGAATATCTCTGTTTTCTTCTATTTGTGAAGTATGCATATTTCCTAAAATCGACTAGATTTAATAGCTGAACTGTATGCTGTGGCAGCATATGTAAAACTGCTGCAACGGTTTAGGAATGTAATCTATGTGGATTTCTGCAAATGAAAATGCCAAAATCCTATTTTAATGGGTGGTTTATAAAGCAAAATAATTGCTTGTTTTGAAAGACATTTAATATCCAAAGATGGGTTAAGGAGAAACTAGTGAAAAAGTTAGACTATCTAGAATTTTTGTGTTTGGAATGATAAAAAACTGAGATGCCATTTAAAGAAGATAAACGTAATGCAAATGTAAAAAATTTCTATGAGTGGAGGAACACTTTAACAATGAGTATGGCCTAAATCTTTTCCAAACTGACAAATTTCTTAGCAATTCCTTGAAGTCGTGTGTCAGCTTTCAGTAAGGGGTTACATTTATTCTCTTTTTAATGCTATATCAAATGAATAGGGGTGTTTCTAAAGACTGAAGAAGATATTGTAAAAGGCAGTAGGGTACAGTATGTTAATTTCCAATTTTCAAGGAATAAACTATGGCTTCTCTGGTAGAAATGTTTTTTTCATTACTCTGTGAACTTGCTTTAACAGTTTGGTTTAAGGATGAGATGCCTGAGACTACTTATCTCTTTTAAACTGCTGACTTGAAAATAGTGTATACTTAAAAGGGATAAGCCTGCATATCAGAATGCCTGTTCTTGGAAATAAACATGTATAAGTGTAACTTTCTTGAGAATTTTTTAGCAGGAAGCAGAATCTTACTGAAAGAAAGTTGGGTGGTGGGGTTTGGGTTTTTTTTTTTTTTTCAGAAACAGTTTTTAATCTAGTTTTTGTCAGTAATCTTTCAGTCAGGAGTTTCTGGAAAGTGTTTATATATCTATACATCTGTAAATGTTTGAGTAGTGTTGAATCAGGTTGTTAATCTGTTATGGTTAATTGTTCTTTGTAAGTATTAACACTGTACACAGAATGAACTCTCAACAGTTTTGTTTCATTGGTGTGTAACTATCATCTTCTTAACTGATGGCAACGAAACTGTTAGACGCTAAAATGCATCATATAAAAGCCATTTCTGATTGTGGTTAATAATAAGAACCCATGGTATATTTGTTTCCCCAGATATTGCTAGTTGATGTGCAGTGCTTTTGTGTATGGACAAAGCAATTACAATCATACGATATCTCAAGTTGGAAGGGACCCATAAGGATCACCAAGTCTAACTCCCTGCTTCTCGAGGGGCTACCTAAAACTAAATCATATGACTATAAAAGCATCATCCAGATGCTCCTTGAGCTCTGACAGGCTTGGTGCGATGACCACTTCCCTGGGGAGCCTGTTTCAGTGGCTGACCGCCCTCTCAGTGAAGAACCTTTTCCTAATGGCCAATCTGAACTTCCCCTGATGCAGCTTCATTCCATTTCCTTGTGTCCTATCGCTGGTCACCAGAGAGAGGAGATCAGCACCTCCCCCTCCGCTGCCTCCTGTGAGGAAGTTGTAGGCTGCGATGAGGTCGCCCCTCAGCCTTCTCTTCTCCAAACTGAACAAACCAAGGGAACTCAGCCACTCCTCTCAAGTCGTGCCCTTGAGAACTTTCGCCATCTTGGTTGCCCTCCTCTGGGTACACTCTAGTAGTCTGATGTCCTTATATTGCGGCGCCCAAAACTGCACATAGTGCTTAAGGTGGGGCCGCACCAGTGCAGTGTAGATTGGGACAATTGCCTCCTTCAACCGGCTAGCTATGTTGTTCTTCATGCACCCCAGGACACGGTTGGCCCTTTTGGCTGCCAGGGCCGTTGAGTCGTGTTGAACTTGCCATCAACCCAGACCCCCAGATCTCTTTCTGCAGGGCTGCTCTCCAGCCTCTCGTCCCCCAGTGAAAAGGTCAACAGAAGTTTCCTTTGCATAGGCATTTTGCTACAAGCGTTAATAGGAGAAAGACTTTATTTTTTCAGTATCATGGTAAATTATGCTAGACCTTCAACGTTTGCTATAACCACAAAGCTTAGGGCTTGTCCGTGCTGCAGTCAGTGTGTGGCAGCAATTCGTGAGGATGTCTTCACCTAACTGAGCTAGTAGCTTAGCTAACGTTAGTAATGCAGATGCAGCAACAGAGGGCTCAGAAAGTGCAGTCTTCTATGAAGCTTAATAAATACTTGGGCAGTCAGCTGCTGCGACCATCTTGCCTTGGGTCACCTAGCAAGTTCAGAGTGGAGGATGTCTTCGCAGTTAACGTAGGGATGTCCTCCCATACTTGCAAAAGACCAATCTAGTTTGAAGAAATGTCTTGGAAAGGACTGGAACTGGAGTGTCGGAAGTGATGGGAACATATTCTGGGGACTTAGGGACCACGTGGCAACCACGTGCTGCTCATCTGGAGGGGTGCCGTATACCTCCGAGGTGGTGTGCCACTTCTTTTGTGTCCTTTTTATGGATATCATGAGCTTGAGATAATGAAGGAAACGCTGTATAATTAAAACTTTTGCATGTACAAATTCTAGAACTTTTTAGAAAGTTCCTCTTAAGAGCTTCTACCTTTAAACAGAGCTGGAATGATTTACTTTCCCTTCAGAACCTTGAGAAAATCTGTGTTGTTGGGGGTTTTGTGTTGTTTTTCCAAGTGGTATTAGTAGCTGATTTTCAGCTGTTCTTGTAGAGTTGCTTGAGTCAAATAGTTTTGACTGGTTTTAATTCAAGTTTCTAATATTGAGAGATCATAGCGGTAGTAGTAAAATGTGTTACAAATGACAGAATTTGAGAAGAACAGGTTTTCAGTTTTTTTTTCATTTACCTGAAATACATGATTCGGGGGATGAAGAATGGGCTTGTTGGCAGAGTACTGAAAGAAATGAGGGAGCTGCTTCCTATTCCTTCTGATGATCAGTGTTTCTTCCTGACCCTGGGCAAATTGTGTAAGACTTTTTTCAGATGTGCTTAGTGTGCTTCTATACTTCGTGTGTCCAATTGAGCACATTTACTCTTACAAAACTATCAGAAATTGGTGCTCATCCTTCTAAAACTAGGCCTGTTCAAGGTCCCAGCTAGACCTTATTCAAGCATTATTTTTTTAATGAATTTTCCTTATGCTAAGGTAATATCTAAACTGTAAATGTACATCACAGGAATGTAGAGATGATAAATTCATTAGGATTTAGAAGGTATTCAGATTTTATTATGAGAAGCACTGTACTAATTCTAAATAAATGTGAACAGCCTATTTTATGACTGTATGTCTGTGTAGATCTATCACCAGTAGGATTGCTGGTGGAAAAATAAAAATATGTGAGGGGAAGAAGAGCCATCCTTTAAATAATTTTAATATTATAAATTGATATTGTGCATAATAAAATGGCTTTTTAAAAGGAAAAAATATTACTAAATCATATCCTGCTATCACTCTTTTTCTTACCTGGAAAATGATTTTGAGCCAGTACTCTTGTTAGGGAGGAAATAAAATTATTTACAAAATCACCTGAAGTTCCAATTCTGAGAGAAAAATTGAGTCCACAGCATTTGTGACAGCATTATGTTCTTTTATAGGAAGAAAATTCAGCTATTTGCATCTTAACGGAATTGCTTTCTATTGCTAGACACTAATATTTTAGTGTGTGTGCTACATAACTATTTTTTTATTTTATATTCAGTGCTAAGGGACATAAGAAAACTCATGTATAAACAACATTCTTATGTGTTTCTTGGTAGGTTTTTTTATCCTGTCCCAGAAGTCAAAAAATTTTACAGATAATAAACATGAGTCTAGAAGACTTTAACAAGGTTTTAAAGCTAGCTGTAACATACTGGAAAAGAAAATCACAAACAAGTAGTGAAGTGGTAGGTCTGTGCTTTGCAGAAATAGTGACCATGATTACTGCTGGTACTAGAACACATTTCTAAGTTTTATGATGTTGTGACTGTTTTCAATCTCTTTGATCTCACTGTTCATGTTTTATTTTATGGGTCTTCAATAAGCAGGCAAGTATACTGTTTTGGTGGAGGGTTGGTTTTTTTATATAAAATGTTTCTGAACTTGTGAAGAGTGGATGGTGGTTTTGTGTATTATGCTATAATGTCTTACAAGTTGTCTTTAGAAAGAAAATATTTTTACAATGCATTTCAAAGAAAAAGTTGTTGCAGAGTAACAGTCCCTGTTGTGCCTTGTGTGGGCAGATCTCTGTCTTTATCACTTTGTTGCTCTGCCTGTCCCAAGAGCGTTTCACAGTGTTGCTTCACAGTGACTTACAGCCCAGCTAAGGCATCTGGTCTTTTTGCTGCTTCTGCTAGCTGGACCAAACAGCTCAGTGTTACAGGAATGCGTGGTGATGACACAGTTTAAGCTCTCTTCAAAACAATAAATAACTATAACCCTAATATTTGTCCAGCGTTATGGTACAGAATACAGAACTCCCATGATGCCTTCAGGCATTGGCTTGGGATCCAACACAGCAGTTGTCCAAAAGTCTTCACCCCTGCAAAGGGTGGAGCATCTGCTTATTACATTGTGCTGGCCCTTGGCTGTTGCTTAAAATCCACTAGGTCCCTGCTGAATCTAGAGGATTCCCTGTTGTTGTTTGGACCTTGCTGGACCCTGGTAGTTGGCGCTTCCCTTAATCCTCTCCAATTACAAAGGCAGTAATAGTGCTTATTCTGAACAACTTTTAGAAGTTAGTTTTTCTTGGAAGGCTAAACTGGTTAGGAATACACAGTTTGTTCAAATACTGTGTTCAGACAAGAATTTTAAATATATTGTAAAAGATGTAATAGTGCTTACCCTGAACCTTTGACATCTTGGAGCAAGTCCAGTGAATATACACTCTGATGATCAGGGGGCCTGGAGCACTTGGCAATCACGGAAGGGCTGATAGAACAGGTTTCATACAACCTTTGCAAGGAAGGCTTGGAGGGATCTTACTCCTGTCTGTAGCTACCTCATGGGACAGTACAGAGAAGATGAAGCCTGACTTGTCTCCGCAGTGCACAATGGAAAGACAAGAGGATGAAGGCAAGTTGGAAGATGGGGAATTCCAGCTTGATATAGGAAGAAACTTGTTGCTGTGGAGGAGGGTGGTCAAACACTGGAACAAGGACCCAGAGAAGCTGTAGCATCTCCGTCCTTGGAGACTCTTAAAACTCAGCTGGATGAGCAGGGGGTTAGATGGGAGAGCTCCAACCAGATGTCATTCTGTGATTGGCCCAATCCAGTCCATCTTCCTAAAAACCAACCAACCAAAAACAACCCCACAGGTTATCTCCTAGCATGGTAGCCACCATTCATGGTGTCCTTCCCTGTAGTTAGGTATGGTAACTCCTTTAGATTAGGATCCAAGTCAGTAATCTCGCAGATCAGTTGGGGTTTCCAGGATCTTCATCTATTTCCTGCTTCCTAATTCCTTGTGTGCTTTGACCTTTAAGTAAGCAAGGTGGATGGCCTGAAGTGGCAATGCTTATTCAGCTGGCGTGGCTCTGCTCCCATTTCTTCCTTATCTGTGCCAGCTACATTTTATACTGCATGAGGGTGTTCTTTTATGAACCAAATCCCAGACAGACTGTAGGTCAGGGTTGGGTGGATGGATGTATAAAGTCAGTGAGTGTTTCTGCCAGCTTATTTTCTCTGGCGGTACTCTGGGACATTATGCAAGGTACCTTAAATATGAGTCTTGCTTTTGTGGTTTTTGAAGAGTGTTCTGAACAAATTTTTTAATTAAGTGGTATATATGAGACTTGTGTGACTGGGTAATTTGAATGTTGCTGTGGAGAATTTAGGGCAAAAGAGGTAATATTTTCCTAATGATTATTTTTACTTAAGAAGAGCACAGCTCTGACCTTTAAGGGAACATGCTAACTTCAGCTTTGCACCTGACAGCTAAAGCTGATGCTATTAGATTTTTCTTGGAAAACTGGAAGAGTTTCCTCTAAAACTAAATGGAAAACAAGTGTAGTTAGATGTTAACTAACACCTTTCTTTTTAACTCTGTTACCTTTGGAACAGTTAAGATTTGTAGAATATTTGAAATACGTACTGAGAAAGAAGATTCTTATAGTGTTTAGGAGAATTATATGTTAAAAAAAAGAGCAAAATTAAAGATTGATTAATGAGTACTCTATTGTAGTTTAAACTATAGTGTTAAGTACTTTCATTGTTTCTCTCTGCGATTCAGACATCCTATAAAGGCTGGTTGTTTTCTCACACTAAGTAAAATGGCTTGAATTCATGCATAGTTCAAAAGGCTAAAAAAAAAAAAAATATGGAAGGGACATTAATTTTTGCCCTGAAAAGGAAATCATATTTCTTTCATTTGTCATTTTATATTGATATATAGCTTTAAATAAGTCTCCAGTATTTCATTTCATAGTGCGTTCTTCTGTGTAGCCCATTCCATCAGGAATAATTCTGTTGATGTTCCCCCAGTTTAGTCTGAATGAGACGAGTTTATGACCTTTTCCTGTGGTCACTGAACATTGTACCAGGAATTTCATTTCAGTCATCACACCAGTCCGTCAGTCTTGGGGACTTAAGGCAGAAGGGCACTGAGCTTGTATTCCTTAACGATGGACGTCACCAGCAGCAGGAGTGAGAGAGCAGGGGCTGACCATCACCACGGACCGCCCTAAGACTTGGATAGGCACACAATTGGTGTTCATGTTCTCTCCCCTCTTAGTTTTTCTGCGAACGCAATGTGTTTTAAGATCTTACAAAGCTTACAGTGCAGAGTTTCTGGATCAAGGCTTTTTTCCCCTCTTCAACTGTTTTGGGTTGGGGTGGTTGGGTTTTTTTTAGTGGTCATAAAGCTGTTTAGCATTCACATATTCTTTCATCACACTTGATTTGAGCCTTTTTTGATAGAAGTTTTGTACATAACTTTCAGAATCTTGTGAGTATTTGTGTAATTAAAATCCTTTCAAGTTTTTTTGACACCTGATACTACTCACTTTCAGTTTAATTTGCACTCCTTTTCAAAGCAACCCTGAAACCTGTATGTGTTCTGAAGTATTGCACAATGTGCCTGCTGTCAACAGTCCTGACTTTACATATGCAGTGATGCAAGATGTGTTGCCATTATCACTCAGGAATGAGATATCGTGGTTAGATAAAGTCTAATAGAAACATCTGCTTAATCCTTAGTCCTGGTCAGAAAAGCAAACTGAATGTTGTAGATTGTAAGAGGAAGTGTTACAATGGTAAGCAGAAAAACATTGTGCCATGTTAATCCATGTGTGGATTTCGGGTTTCCTATCTCAAAAAAGATTATAGTAGAACTGCAAAATGTGCAAAGAAAAGACACAGGTGATCAAAAGTCTGGAATGGCTGCTGTGGAAGAGATTACTCTTCCATACGCTTTAATCTGGAAAGTGATGATTGAGGGGGAAGTACGAGAAATATATATGTACACACATAGCATAGTCATGAGTGGCTCATGCAAAGTGAATAGGAAACAGTATTGCTGTTCGCTGTATCTTCTAATATGAGACCTGTGTTACAAGAACTAAAGAAAACTTACAGCTGGGATCTTAAAAACTGACAAAAGGTGAGACTGGTTCCCATAGGATTAAGCTCAGCTGTGACCTCTGTGCCACAGGGTCCTCAGTTTACTTGAATTAAAAAAGAGACTGGACAAATTCATGGAAGAAAAATCCGCTGAGAGCCATTATGTTCAAAAGATCTGCTTCTGGCTCAGAGTCCTTGGGCTGTGAATTCCTAGAGCCTAGGGAGAGTGTTCTGTGTACCTGGTGTGTACTTGTAAGGCTGCCTCTGTTGCGAGTGTTTTAGATAGGTTCTTGGGGTAGGCAGACTTTTAGTCTGAACGGAGTCAGGTTCTGCTTTATATGCTGAAAATGTATGCATGGGAAACTTTCTGTGTTGTAAGTTTTTAGTTATTAGCTGTAGAAGTTAGTCTTGCCACTCCTGCTTCTGTATGAGAAACCAGATTTTTTTTTTATGACTTAAACAGGTTGACTTGTTTTCTGAAGCAACAGTTATTTCTTTGAGAAATTAGCAAGTTAAAAGTACACAGTATTAGCTTTGAGTTATGAGGTTTCTTTTCAGTCTGTGCTGTTTATTTGGTTGAATGCAAATATTGTTGGTATTAATGAGTACATGAGTTAAAAATAAACAGTCATTTTGAGAATTCAGAAACAAATTTGGGCATGAAGTTTGTATTTAAGCTCTTATTTTTAGTTGTATGAATTACAAAATATATAATATTTAATATCAAGCTGTTTCAGTCCTTTAACTCCAGCAGGTTTTACTTGTGTGAGTGTACGTGTCTGTCTGTATCTCTAGTTGTACCTGACTTAAGAAATGTTTTGGAAATTTCTTCTTGATTAAGGAAGATAATAGTAATAACAAAAATCCATGCTTATTTTTAAGTTGCATCCTGCTCCATCTAAGTGTGAGTTATTCAGTAGACATATCCTCAATTATCATCACCATTTCCTAACATAAGTTTTGTCCTAAGTATTTCTAATTAGGATTTACATTGTCTTGTTTATATCTTATGAAATATGTATCCTTAAACAGCATATGCAAAAAGGTATTTTTCACTTACTCAAGAATGCTTTTTTAGAATACCAAAAGTAATTAGGTTCTGTAATTTGGTGTAATGTTGGGTTGGTTTTTTTTTGTTTGTTTTGTTTTTTCCAAAGAGTGTGTATGCGTTTTTCACTATAGAGGAACTTGCTGGAAACTGTGGCCACAAAATGGAATGTGTACTCTTAGGAGTTTTCATGCTAAGAGTTGTGTGTGATTCCCGCTACACCCCCACCCCCCCCCGCCCATTTTCAGTTCAAGGAGAATTATTGACAGGTTATAAGACTTCCAAGTCCTTTTATGTTTTTAACTGAATATTTAGTATCAATGATAAAACTATGGGATTAATGGTGCTGTTATAATAATTTATTATGCTAAAATGATTCTGAATGCTGGTATGTTTCAAATAGCATGTCATTCACACATAAGTAAAATAATCTTTTCTACTTAGAAATGTCATTTATAAAAAGCCAAATATCTAAATTACAATTGGAGATTGAGTATTCGTGTGTGTAAATATGTATCTATCTTGCTGTGTACTGAAGTCATTGCAGTTATGTCTAAAAATCAGATGGTACCTAATCTACTTTCCAGGTTAATTCATGTTTGTTCATTTTAAATGGGAGTTTAATTCATCTAAGGGCTCTCATTTGCATGAAAAACCTTGGAAATTCTTCTGTTTGCTTAGACTTCTTTGAGGGTTTTTCATGCTTTCTTTGGCTACTGTGGGTTACTTAGACTCCATATGAAATCTGATTTTTGTCGTACCTTATTTCCTTTAGGTCTTTCTTTGAAGTATGGTGGTGATCATGTTACTTTTTTGTACAGGAAACTAGAAAGAACACAAAAAACGGGCAGGACTGGGTCAGATCACGGGTCTTGACTGGCCTGCGGTTTTCTATCTGACAATGGCCACAAGTGGATGCCAGGACAAAAGTTATCAGAAAGACTAATTCTATCGGACACATCCACCAAGTACTTCCTCTACATCCAGCCACTTTCAACTCAAGACCTTTCTGAGCTGGCTGTAGTTACTATGTGTTTTGTATTTGCAATGGACATGTCTTCCATGCCTTTGTCCAACCCCACCCCCTTTGTGGGCCCATATAAACTGCTGGGGTTCCCAACACCGTGGTAAGGCGCTGCACGGCCTGGCTTTGCATAGTGTGAAGAAACAGCTCCTTTTGTCTGTTTTGAACGTGGTTTCTATCAGATTAATTGATTATTTCTTGTTTCTGTATTCAAGAAATCAGCAAACAATGGATCTTCATCCACTTATGACACCCTTGATTTTATAAATGTCAATATTCCCCCCTCAGTTTGCTAAAACCAGCCATCATTACTTAGGCGTTTTGAAATGGAAGCCGTTCCACACTTTTGATCATTCTTGCTGCTTTCTCAGAATACGCAATTTTTGAGCTGTAGGACCGATGGAGTGTTCAAAGAGTGGGTGAGCTGTGGGTTTATAAGGTGGCATAGCAATGCTCTCTTTTTTTTTTTTATTCTTCCTTCTTTGCCTTACATATCACTTTGGCTTTTTGACTGCTATGATTAAGCTGTCATTTGTGTGAAACTGTCTTTCCTAACCTGAAATTATCAGTTCATATATGAAGTTAGTACTTCAAGTACGACCAAGTATATCACTTTATGTACCTTAAATTTCAGATGCAACTTCAGATACAATGTTTCTCCCTCCATTTACGCAGATTCCCTATCCATGAACAAGTTTCGGAGCTCTCAGTGTTTGACATAGCACATTTCCACAGGATTTGTATTACAGTAAAGCTCTTTTCACTCAGTCATTATAACTGGACAATTTTCCCACTTACTAGAGAAAAAGTATTTGGGAGGTGGCTGGGGATGGGTAAAGGGATAATTGTACTTCTTTTTAATTAGAGATTTAACTGGTATTGTCTTCGGAAACCACATTACTTTTGTCACACCCCTTTCCTCCAAATATTCCTTGGCATTTGCTGCGTTTCTCCTACATTTTAATTTAAATAATGTAGCAGAAGTAGTTAATCTTCTGGATGAGTAGTTGGTTCTGCTGTGAATAAAATTAAACAAATTTAAATTCTTTATCTTTCATCATCCATCCTCCCCCACTTTTATCAGTAGCTGGTAAATCTCACCTCCTGTTCTTTTAGGATTTTTTTTTCCTCATTCTCACAGCCCTGCAGTGCCCACACCTTGGACACGTTTCTTTTTATTTAGTAGTTCTCCTGTAATCAGACTGTGATTTTTTAAATATTCGTATATGTTTGTGTGTGTGTCTATATATAACATAAACTTATATATATATGTGACATTATTTATGTTAGAAATCTCAACATCTTTCTGACTTTGTAAGCGTCCTTCGTGCTGGATCGTGTGACGTAAAGAAGAAATGGTGCCGGGAGTTACGTGTCAGTTGGCGGCGAGCAGGGGAAGAAACAACCGCTCCGGGAAGCCGACAGGGCTGCTCTTGTTTGTAACTGCTGCGCGCCCCAGGGCTGGCTGGAGCGCACCCCGGCAGCCTTCCCTCGCTCCCAGCCCAACGTGGCCAGTCGCTGCCTCACCGACTGAGCCAACGGGCTCCTGGAGACCTCGCGCAGCCGAGGGGCTGCAGCACCGAGCTGCCCGTGTGGGAAACGCAGGTGGTGCAGGAAGACTGACAGCGGTGGTTCTTCCCAGCATGAGGCTTCACAAGTCCAGTACCGAATTGTGTCCTTTATGAATTAGAAGTTGCAGGGAGAAATCCTGACCTTAGCACAGCTCGTGTGAACTTTTTGAGGAATTTTATGACCCGTTTAAAGAAATGAATCGCCATCGATGAAAATGCTCACCCAAGGTGATCAATTTCTACATTTAAATATTTATTTATTTTTGCTGTAGAAGGAATATTAAAGTAAAATCTCATTCCTTCCAAACTTTGTGTTTGTCAGACCGATTAAGATCGGTCTGTCAGTTTACTGTTAGCAGTAACGCAAATACAAGGCAAAGAGAAAGCATTTAAGGAAAAATACACACTGAAGGAAAGCTGAGATGCATACTTTCCAGAACAAGGGTTTACGGATCTTGTGACCAGAATTTTACTGTGACATTGTCACTGTTCTGTCAAACAACTGAGGTATATCTCCTGACCTCATCTAAATAAATATTGGTGTAGGAATGTGGCAGTTGCTGACTGTATGTTTATTGACCAGCTGCATTCTAATGACTATGGTAATAAGCTATTGTGTGCTTCACAATAGAGCTTGTGAAAGAATCTTGAATGTCCGTGAATGGTTTCTGGCTGGCAGAGGGTTCCACATCATGCTTCTGAACTCTGATCATTTATCTAGAAATTTGTCTGATTTGGCTTCAGTCATGTATAATGCATTCCTTATGTTAATGTCTTCCTGAAGAGTTCGTATTGCGGGATGATAATTAGATTTTAGAATGTCAGTCTTCCACAAAGCAAAACAATTTAAATCTTAATATTCTGCTTTCGACTTTCTGTTTTTTAACTGTAGTCATTTACTCATTGTCTTACGTGCTTTGTTTCTAAGTATATTTTGTTTTATAAAATGTTTTTATAGTCAAGCTTAAAAGTCATTGCTTTGCTAAAGTAGATTTATAGTCAAATATATGCAAAAAGATTAGGCCTACCATGAGCTAATCTTAGTTTACCCACTGTAACTTCCTAATTACAATTATAACAGTAACATAATCTCAAAGACTCAGCTGAAATGTGGGTGGTCTCTTTTTTTTCCTCTTGGGTTTATCTTTCAAGCCCCCTGTTTGTATTACAGGGTTCAGTTTCTGTCCCTTGCTTGCTTTGAGCAAGTAGTTCTTTACTGCTCGTATGGCTACAGGAAGCAAAATTGTGCCCTAGGACTGTTTTCTTTCTTATACTTGGTTCCTTTCAAGCTCCCACCTACCAAATAAAATAATAACCTGTTCAAACATTGTGATATTAAATACGGTGGCTGACAGCTTTCACTCTGCAGTTTAAGCGACGGCCATAATTTGATCCCTGTGGCAGACACTCTAAGCGCTGTTTGGTGGGTGACATCACTTTTAATTTCTGTTGCTATGTCATGTGATTTGATATGGAGTTTGACAATAAATTAGATTGTATGCGAGGACAAAACAAGTATCTTTCAGGTATTTTACTCGAACAAGTAAAGTATCCTTTCTTCTTGGTGCATCCTTTCTACTTGGTGCATACTTCATTCATTTGACTAAAGCAGAAAGGACGTGCAAGGGTAGATAGCTCCTTTCACTACTGCAGAGAGGCAAGGATTATTCTGTAAACATTCCAGTTCGTTTGTTACTGTATATTGTGAAGTTCTACATTTGCTCGCCCTGTAACAAGTTCTGGAGCAGGATTTAAATTCACTGCACGTAGCCAACTTTAGGGCTCACATCTGGATGGCACTGCAGGAGCATATTGCTGAAAGCAAACAGACGAGCAGTTCTGATGGTAACAATGGAGTCTGAGAAAACACTGGATGCCTGAATGAGATTCCATTAAAAAGGGGGGAGTGAGAGGGATGTCTAATGCAGTCCATTTAATGCAGAACTCTCCAGAGAGTGAAGTGGGGATTATGCCTGCTGCCCTTCTTATTAAAGGCTGATATAGAAGATGCTTGTTGGGCGAATGGTATCTCCAAAACAGACGCTCTATTACTCATGAATATGTTTCTAATTATATCTTAATGATCTCAGCCACAAATAGGAAGACAAAATCTTTGTCTCCCTGAGTTGTTACCTTAGTGGCTGCAGGATTGGCAAGGTTTAGATGATCCATCTCCTCTCACTGATCCCAGGGGACTTCATTGTGAGAAATGAGACTTGTTTATGATGGTGAATTGAATTGCTGTAAAAGGTTATTTCAACAGACAGTTGGGAAATCATAATAAAATAATTTAGTAAAAATGGGAGCTAGAGTATGCTTAATGAAACATGATTAGATTTAATTTTCTTGCTATTTCAATCATTAAAGGTACATTATCCTTTCTCAGACCTCATTTGGGCTCTTTGCCATGGACCCGCTCTTAGTAACAGACTGAAACTTGCATGTTCCATTAGGATATGAAAACGGCTAATGATACCCTACCCTCCTCTCCCTGGCTTTTATGAAATTTCTGTTACCAGCTTTTCAGATATATTTTAGCTGTTTTCTTCTTCATCCTTTTATTCCCTCTCACATCTATTGTGCACGTTTTTCAGTATGAATAACTATTCAGGGAGGACAGGTCGAATGAAGTAAAATACTAATATAGATACCTTAATAACTGTAAGATGGCTCATTATGAGTAATTAAAAAATTAACTCCTTTAGCTATTACTAGGACCCCGTGTTCATATTTTGATCAATTCATATAAAGCATATTTCTATGCTCTCTTAATCCAGTGGTCTAATTATTTGGATTTTTTTGGGTTTGTGGTGGTTTTATTTTTCCTTATTCTTTCCTTTTACAGTGCAATGACACATTGTGTGACATCGTATATGGGCTAAAATTTCTGTCTGGCCCCTAGTGATAATAAATGTAGTTCTCGATGATACTTTATGCCTCTCTCATCGTCAGAATGCTACTTTGATCTAAAAGTATCCAGCTCCTTTTCAGGCTATGAGTTTGTATGAGAATAAAACTACTCTTTGTTGGTAGACGGCTTGGCCAGAGCAGCAGCACCTTGCTGACAGGAACTGGTGATGGCTCTATGGTTTTCAGGACTTGAGTGTGGTGTTTGAGGAAGGAAATATTTGGGTTATTTCAATGTTTCATTATGTTATTCCAATTTGGATGTAGGTTTCACTGAGAAAGGCTTCTTGTGTGAAATTTCTGCACAAAGTGGCGGGGGAGGCAGAGGAGAGAGGCAGACCTCAGGGTAGCCAGTAGCCTGTTATTTGGGAATGCCTTAGGGGAAGGGGCCAAGTGCAGATCCCAAGTTCAGAATCACCCAGGGGGAGTGGCTGACGCTGGGCTTCTGAAGCTCAAAATAATTATTTTGGGTACTAGGCAAGATGTTTTGTTAGCATCTCTCACCACCTCCTACTGAAGTTGCTTCAGTTTGTGTATATTAAATTTTCCTCATAGCAGAGGCTTCCGATCTGGACTTTCACTTAAAATGAGAAGTAGAAGAACTTCAGTCCACTACACCTCATGGGAGATAGTGAACCGGTGTGGGGTACAGATAGTGTAAGAACCTAGGGAGTGTGTCAGTGCAGACTGGGAACATTTTTCTAAAGTCTTGAGTATTTGAAGGAATGGAAAATCTACCTCTTTTAAAACAACACAGAGTCTCAAGTCATTGCTTTTTCAGTGTTGCTAGAACAGTTTCATGTTAATTTTGTATGTCATAGTTAAATTAATATATATTTAATGTATCCTGTCCTCCTTTTAAAGCAATAGACATAAATTCTCATGCAAATGTGTAGTATCTGTTTACTACTGAAATGAGATACATGGTGGGGGGAATGTCACTCTCTTGGGGGTTTGAAGGCACTATGTTTCCAGTGCCTTCACAGCGTATCCTTTACGTTTCCAGGCGATAACTTCCTTCTCAGTCACGGAAAGCAGGAAGGTTTGAGTTGAACCTGTGCTCAGAAGAAAACGCAAATTGATGACTGGAATGTATCTCTGTCATTAACTACAATTTATTTTCTTAATCTATACTGATTTTCAAACCTGTATTCCTAAAGTTCATTTCGTGCATCAGTATGTAGGCACCTAAACAGGAATTACTTGGGGGGAAGAGGTGAGGTGAGACTATGAAGAAAACTGTAATAAATCATTTGGAAATTACCCTAGAAAGATGTGCAAATTAAAAAAGTGTTCAATGTATTATTAATAATAGTAATAATAACATGCAGAATAACTTCCTCTGTCTTTGAGAAAGAAGTAGGACTTGTTTAGAAGAGCTTCCTATTTTGCTGATGTTAGTCATTTTTGATTCTGTCTTTGATCTGCCTGTTAATCTCCCATAAAAATAGAATAAATTATGGATGAGATCATATGTAGCATCAAGAGGTATACTTTCTTTTAAGTTACAGCATCTGATACTGCTTTGCAAAAGCTTATGAGAAGCAGAATTGGTATCCTTACCTTGTATTCTTGTGGGTCTGAGTTAAGACCAGCTTTTAAATCCAGAGTTGTGCCTTTGCCTTTTTGTTAGCTGTCATTTCTTTCTCCATTTTACTTCCTTCTCATCGGTTCTGGTTCAGATGCTACTTTGTAGTCTAGCATCACTGGCAGACTGCTGCCAGCTAAGGAAACAGGTGTCTTCCAATATCGGTGCATTCCAGTGGCTGGAGGATATAATTCTGGTGACTGATGTTGCATTCGTGCTGTCAGTATTTTATAGAGCGAAAATGGGGCTGTCGCTTCATAAGTATTTTGCTGAAATATGTACCTGAAATATGACCTACTAAAGTGAACTTCATTATGTTCACTTTTTCTAGGGTCACAGGTAGAGACAGAGTAAGTATTAAATGCAAAGCAGGAAGAAAACAGATAAAAGAAAAAGTAAAGATCACGATGAAAGGAAAAAGTGTTATTTCTCTCTCAGACCAACATAACCACGACATGTATGCCATCTTTGGTTCTGCCACCCCAGGCAGAACTCTAATTTAAAAGCAAACTCTGTGGAGTCTGGAAACTGCAGCATCATCCTAGAACAATTTAAGCAGGGAGAAGTTGCTGTCATCTAACGCTGAAGTTCTGTCTTTTTAGTCTCTAGATTTGTTTATTCTTTTTAATTTTTCATCCTAACTACATGCCGTTCCTTCTGGTAAACGCTAATAAAGCAAAATCATGTTAGCCTCGCACAGAATTTGATTAAAGAATGGGGTTGGTGGCTTGTTCGTCAGACACCAAGTCAGGCTGATAAGTGATTCGTATCTTTGAGGGAGATTTTTGGATAACAGTAAGCTTCCTTCCTGTTGTGTATACAAGAGAAAGTGTGATTCTAGTATTTACAGAGAATAAGAAACTGTACTTGCTTTTATTTTATTTTTTTTATTTGTTCTAGTTCCAAAGTCATCTGGCTATGAATCCAAACTGTTCCTTCCAAATATTCCCAAATGTGGCTCTTGGTACCAGACTTGTTTCTCTGAGAGCAGTGAGATTTTTGGTGGCTGTGAACGCTACATTTTTTTAGGCCTGGATTTCACAAATACTTGTTTTTGTAAACTTGCATTAAAAGAGGTAGTAAATACTTCAAGTCTTATTTAGCTTAAATATGTGTATGAAACCTACTTATAGTCAGGAGAGTTTTAACCACTGTGGTGCACACACAGTTAGGACTACTATGAACTCTAATTTTGTCTTCAAATTCTGAATCTTTGCCCCAGTATCATAGTTCAATTCTGTTCAGACCATTAATTTTCACTTTCACCCCAGCTCCTTTTATTCTTGGACTTCATATACACAGCTTGGCATAAGAAGAAAATGCATTCATCCATGAGTTCGTGAATAAGTGCCAGATAACACTGTGATACATACTGTTTATGAGGGAACGTTAACTTGAGATAGAGTTGAGAGTAGAGATTAGATACCACTAATAGAAGAAGAAACTTTACAGAGGTAGTTTACCCATAAACCCTATCCTGTATTTCACAGAGATATTGTAATATACCTAAAATATTTTTCATTTTCTGGATTTGTAAGTATTTCGTAATGTGATTATGGTAAAGGTTTCCTAATGTTCATGGTCCTTAATTAATTGATTGAAAAAAAAACCCAACAAACCCAACACATATGTGAGTCTACCATTCATTATACTTTTGTGTTCAGTTGTCTGGAAACAATGGTGCTAAAACGGAGGAGATACCCAACTCGGTAACCTTCTGCAATGTCAGAAGGAAGGGGGAGGAGGCTGGTGATTTGAAAGGGAGGTGTTATAATTTAAGTGTTGGGCCAATCATAGATTGTCTTGTCTTGACCATGAATATTAAGCAAAGAAAAATCATGCCAAATAAAATCTCCCTATAATATTTCTTTAGAGTATATATGAAATTCACTCTTAAGCAAACAACTTTACTGTTGAGAGTTAATGTTTATTGAGTGTAACACCACAAAAAAGCACTGTGATGATGAGTTATTTAACAATTTTTTTCTTACACTTAATAAAACCAGTGTTTTGCTAGACAGAGTTTTCTCTTGGAGCAATTAGTTCATCATTTCTCTCGCCTTGTCTGCCTAGTGCTATAGTAGGAATGTAGTTCACTTAGAGCACGATTGCTTGTCTGTCTAAGCCCAGGACAGGAACATGAAATAAGAAGTAGCTTGCTGCCAGAGGAATAACTTGAGCGGGGAAGGGCTGGGACATGAATTTGCTATGACATCCATATGCAGTAGTATGTGTACTTTGAGCTGAGTGAAGTGTTGATAGCTGATACAGTCTGATTGTTGAGTATGTTTGTTTTCTAAATGCGTGTCTCTGGGAAAATGCGAAATCTGTATGAACAGGTGTCCAAGATTGAGATTAACAGGCTGCCTTAAAAAAAAATATAAAAAAGTGAGAATTTCCTAATGTCTTTCAGACTAGTAATTAAGTACTGAAATAATCCCTAAAAAACCTAATAATAGAAATTAAGACATAATAAAATTATTTTGAAGGTGCCACATGCAATGAGACTATACGATGAATCTAGTAACAGAAGATTCAGCAAACACTTCCTTTTGATTTAACAGCCCTTCATTGTTTTCAAGTTCAATGTAATTTGAATAAACTAATTATCAACATTCTCTGTTGCATTTACAGATTGAGAAAAGGTGAAAGTGTGAAAAACAGTGTGTTTCAAACTAAATGGTATTTTGTGCTGCTTTGTCAGCCCATGGCTTCTCGTTCAACACCTTTTTTGCTAGCACCACTGAGTTTTAAGATAGTCTGTGAGTATGAAAAATAAAACATTCGGTTTGAGATAAGAGGGGCAATCGATATTCTTCCTATCCCTTTTACTTCCTTAGAAAAGTCTAGTTTTTCCACAGTTGTTTTTTTCCAGTTGTTAGGGAAAATGTCGGGAAAGGTATTTCGCTCTCCGTCTTGCACGCCTCAGGCGGTGTAAACTGAGTCAGTATCAGTTTTTGGTTTTAACTACTGATTTAGCAACTAGTTAGCTGTAGAGAAGGGAGCAGGTTCTGGGGGAGAAGAGACAGAGACCCGTTCCTTAACAGCTGATGATGGATTAAGGAACGCAGAGTATAGGAGACCAATATTCAAATCACTGCACAGCCCAATTCCAGCAGAGACTTGAAACAATATTTGCAGGATCCTAGGCGAGTACCCTAACTTAGTACCCTATTCAGCATGTGTGTCTCGTTATGATTTTAAGCAGAAATTCCATTCTGAACCCTTCAAACCTTTTCCAGTCAAAAATGTTAATATGATTCTTTGGATGAGTCTAATGAATCTATGTTCTCTAAATTAAAAATGTCACCAGCAAATTCCCCAAACTCATCTAAACTTCTTTCCTGATGGTGGCAAAGTGTCTTTCACATCAAAGCAAAATCCATGTGGAAAAAAGGATGTCAGTTGATTGGTATCTGTCATTCTAAAGTTGTTTAAGAACTAGCTTTTAATTAATGCTGAAAACGCAAGTCTGAGAAGCAAATATTTTGTTAAGGAAATTTCTTGGTGTAATGGTTGATTGCAGCTCCCAGGTGGCTTTGCAGTTCAAATGCTTCACTTAGATGCTTTGGAGAGTCTCAAGTCTACAGGTTTATGATAACTGAATATGAAGTTACTGCTGTGGTGGCATCAATTACTTCTAGAGCTTTGTTGCTTCAGAACATAGCAGCATGAATGCTTCCAGGGTGTCGGGATCTTCCTTGATATGAGGAAGTTCAGTTCTCCAGAGTAAGATATCTATATAGCTTCTTTTTCATACGGTCTCTTCAGTCGTGAGCAAATTTTTCTTTTAAGGGAATTTGAGTGTTATTCACGATGAATAACTTTAATACTCAAGAAGCTAATTGCTTGGGTACTTCTTTCTAGGTAATGGGGAAAATTATGTTTTTGTAGGAAATTGCTTCAGAATGTCCTCCCTGTGAAGGAGCCTGACTGTATTTGAGAGAGGAGTCTTCTCAGGCTCCCTCGTTGGCAGTAAAGAAAATTTCCCTTGAGAATGAGTTCTTTCCCTAAGGTTCTCAGGAGCAAAAGGAGAAGCTTTGAGGTTTCGTTGGTGCCAGAAATTTAGGTGCGATTCTGTAGGAAGAAGAAATGGCATTGCATTTAGAGATTTGCTGCTGAGTTGCTTTGTATTTCATCTGTAACAGTGAATGTAAGATTGCATGGCTGGTTATTGTTTTCTGTGTTATGCTACAACAAAATTTATCCTGTCTTTGTCCAAAAATTAGACAAAAAATGGTACATGAATCTCACTGAATCAGACCACTAGTTTCCTGTTGTTGGTTTGGGTTGGGTTTTTTCTTTTTTTCCCCAAGACGGCTGTTTGAGTCACTGAAAATTGACTCACAGAAATTTCCGTGCCAATAACTCGGGGGTTTTGGATTAGATAAATACAAAACAAAAGCAAGGACAAAAAGGAATTTTTACTCAGGATTTGGGACTTCGGTAGTTTACACTACAAAAAATACATGTTAATTTTAAAAATGTATCAATATCCTGGAATCTTTGTCTTGTCATCATGTATGAAGTAGTATTGATGAAAAGCCGTCCTACAACAAGCTTTCATACAGTTTCCCTGTTAACCTTGAAGGTTGTCTACCTCTAATTCTGAACAGATTTAAGTATTCTTCATATAGTTTATAAATCTCATGCTTGCTGACATAGGACAGTTTTGTAATCCTTAACTCAGGAATATTCCTGCTTGGATTAGCATGGTTTATTCAACTTCCTCAAGTCTGAAACGTGAAGTGGTCCTCTTAAAGGAGGAAAAGTAGTTACCCTATTAATAGGTGCCCTATTAATAGGTGGTGTTAAAAACACTGTTCTTGTTCACAAGTCCATTCTTCGAAGTTGTATTCTCACAGGATTTGGGAATAAAATGAGAAGAGAAAGGACGCTGGCCTTATTTATATTTTCAGTTCTTAATGTCTGTTGTGCAAAAGAAGTTCTTGTATGATCTTGACAGAAGCTGGTTTTCTAAAAGTAAAAAATGTCATCTTTTCATTCTAGAGAAGCAATGTTCTTTAGGACCCTGTTTGTTGTAAATGTCACCTTTCCTCCTTATGCCTTCTGAGATTTTGACCATTAACACAGATAAAATAGCATGCTTGTCGCCAAGATAACAGGGAATTTGGGAAAATGAAAAGAATGTGACAAATGAGTTCCAGAATAAAAAGACGGATTGTTAGGTGTCTGAAAATCTGAACAAGGGTATGGCAAGAGAACACGCTTCTAAATTGATATCATTCTAAAAAATGGATGTACTTTCAAAAAGTGTCTGGTGAAATTTTGCATCCCCTGCTGCAGTGGGTAGGAAAACAAAATCTAAGACTAACACTACTGCTTTCTGTTGGTTGGTACTTGGCATCCTAGGTGTTTATTAATGGTATCCTTTCTCCTTCATCAGTCCTTCAAACTTACTGCTGTTTCCCTGTCCTCAGTTGACTTTGTCTAAGCACTTGGTGACTAAGAATACTGATTCTCTCTTCCCCCTGCCCCCCCCCCCCCCTTCCAATATTCCAACAGAAATTGCTGTGAAAGTTGCAAGACTTCTGATCTTCATGTGTGGGCTGAATATATCACTGTTGTGATACATCTGAGAAGCCTGATTATTCCAGAAATTGGTTGTCAGATTAGTAGTTGCTCCTTATTGTATGACCATACCTAGAGGAAAATATTTGGAAACATTAGCTCTCTTAAAACTGTGCTTTTGAAAAAGGCTGATTTTTGAAAAGCAGAGTAGCAAGGGACATGGCTGTGCATACTTTGCCTTTGATCATCAATAAGGAGAATAGTATCACCTTACTGTTAGAGATCCATATTTATATGCTTTCAGTTTATGCATCAAAAGCCACAAAATGTTAAAGACCAGATCAGCCAAGTACATACGTAGCTGGATTAAAGTTTTTTCTCAGTGGGCTTCTTCTTGTGATTGAAGAACACTGCATGTGCTGTTGCAAATGTCCCCTGCAGGCTGCATGCTAATAATACCGTTTCATACAAAAGGGTTCTACTGTTATGTCCAGAAAAGTTTCTGATCCTCTATTTCATATATTCAAAAAAATATATAAAAATAAGGTAGGTTGAATGCAATATTAAACTGTGCTCTTGTTAGAGGTCCTCGTTAGCATCAATGCTTTGGTTTGTTTTACCTCAACTATACTGTGCCAAAGAGTCATCACATAAAAATGACATTTTTTAGTAAATATAATTTGGATATGGTTCATCTCTATAATTTTCTTCTTTCAGTGGATTTAGTGCATGAAAAATCTAAGCCTCCATCTTGTTATGTCCCCTTATTTACTGAACTTGCATTCATAGGTCATATGTAAGCTTGAGAAGGAGAGCCCCTTTATAGTTAAAATTTAATCACTAATTATATTGAATGAACAGTAGTACTGTGGTATATAGTGGTCCTTATATTTAATTACAGCATATCTGTAAACATAGCATCTAGTGCATTTTCTTCTGGATTCTCAGACACATGAGTAGGAGGCATGTATGTGAAGTCTCCCAAACTGGTAGCCTCTTATCACAATTGCTATCTCTTATGTTATCTAAAATGTAATTAAAATACTGTAGTTTGCCTATGCTGTTCAAAGTTCTAATCCACTTAAATGAAGAGAAATGGCAGCTTTAGCCATAGTATCTTGCCAAGATTCATACTCCCACTTTGCTAATTCACACCCTCTTACCTAACTGGCTTTAAAAAAATACTTTGGCTGATTTCTTTTGTTAATGTACAACCCTTCAAAATTAGAATGAAAAGTTTAATGGCCTAAACAGAGTGCAGTCCTATTTGAAAAGCCTGATTTATCTTCTGTGGTTCCTTTTTTTTATACTAGTATTTCCTTGTTATGCCCTTGGTATTTCATAGCTGTCCTTTTTAAGCACTGAAGCAATTAGTTCTGAGAAGGCTGATTCTTCAGGGTCCAGTGCTTTCCTGCCTTTAATTCGCCGAAGCTGTACATTTTAATGAAGTTGTTTCATCTGTGTTGCCAAACACTAGAATTTTGCTGCTTCAATTCTAATTATCTCTGCTGGCAAATGCTATGTTTTATTAAAGCTGTCAAGTGCACTGTTCGTTAAATGTCCACAGTCTGTGGTGCTGTGCACACAAATTTAGATCAGCTTTGCTCCTTGATAGATTATGAAGAAGGTAAGTATTTTTATGTAAACTTCTAAAATCGAGTCTAACAGCAATCGATGATGACTTATCTAAGTAAAGCATACCTGTAGCTTCTTGAAACCGAGTATCTTGTCAAAAACCATCTATGATACATATGTTAAAACTCTAGTAGTACAGCTGAGTACACCGTTTGTAAGTTTATTTCATTCATTAAGAGACCGTTTTCCTTAAGATATCTACATTGCATCTTGAATTCTAGTTTACATGTGTTTAGGGTAAGATAAGTTTTGTTACATGTGCTTTGATATAAGTAAAAGCATCAGTGCTAGTCTTTCAGTGGAGGGTTGTATAGTATAATTGATCTCCATTAAAAGCAAAGATGGCTTCATTTTAATGTTCCTAACCTGGTGAATGCAAAAGATTGCTATCGTAAGCAACTACTAGCTTCTCTTGTAATTGCATATCTCAAAAGGGAATTTGACTAGAAGATGTTTACTTCACATATGTGGGGCAGTAATAGAAATATTGTACTTGCAAAGAAAATATTTGTCGGCTCTCATTTTGGCACTTGTGGATCTTTTTTGCTTTTATTAATTTTATATTCTCAGAGTATATATCACTATCTTCAATAACACAAATAGTCATTCTTACTATTTAATGTATTGTTTTCTAAATGTTATTTAAGAGAATTAATAAGATATTGTGATGATAGACTACCAGATAAACACATTGTTGCTCTTTCGAAAAAATGTTTTTCTTACCCTTCAGCTATCTGTTGGAAATAACTTCGAATTTATTTTTAGTACCATGGCTTTATGGTGTCTCTTTTCTGCGTTGGTTACCTTATCTTTTGAAGAATGTAGTGTTTATACTTTCCAACGTTGCTTTTAAATTTATCAGGCTGTATTTTAAACCTTCAGAGGAACAAATATTTTTTGTACTCTTTATAGAAATCATAAATGACATCTCAAAGTGCTATGTAAAGTAAACAGAACTTTGGGGCTCTTGCATATATGGTTTTTTAGGGTTTGGTAGGAAACTAGAGTCCTTCAAAAGGCTGAGAGCCACTCTTCCTGGTCTTTCCTCCTTATGATCCAGTATAAAGCGCTCTAGTACGAACAGAAAATTCACACAGCCTGAAGTTGAATAGGAGGCTGTGTATGTTTATATATCTGTTAATGTGTTATGCCTTACTGCTTATATTTAATGGTATTTACAGGAAACAATAGCATTTAGTTTTAGGTTTTGAGTGCAGAAACAAAAATTAATGCTTTCAAAGCAACCATCTGTGCCTCTGCCTGTCAAAATCTTTCCTTCAGGAGTTAAATATTTAAAGGAAAACATTTGTTCTTCACATTGTGTGACTCTTTATGCCACTGTAACAGAAGACTTTCCAAAGTGGCGTCGAAGATGCACTTCACTGTACCCTGGGTTTTATCAGACTAGTCAAGAAATAAAAATCAAGAGTGTCTCACTTGAGAATTTCTTGCAGCCAGTTATAGGATGTTTCCAGGCTGGGATTCAAATAGTGTGGCTCATCCTAAATGCAATGCTGAGACTTAGTCCTGGCCCAACCCAAAAAGTGGCTTATAAACTAGAGATACCGCTCTGAATGGTATTCATAGGTTGACTTGAAGTGAATTCTTGGAAGAAGAATAAAATAAGTTCTTTGTGATTGCTGCTGGCTAACAGTCAAGCAGCCTAATTCTGCGCCAGCTATGGTGTTTAGATGGTCAACAAGATTATCCCAAAGAAGGACAAATTGCTGCTGTTTTCAAGCATATATCTGAGAGAGAACGTCATAAATACCTGAGTGAAGAGATGTAGAAAATAAACTGTTCTTGGCCACCAGCGCTCATCTCCTAAAGGAACTTTCAGGGAGAGTGTTCCTTTGACTGTATTCAAGGGCTGAAGTAATTTTTGCCATCTGAAAAATCTACCTTCAGACCAATAATCTTCAACTTTAAGATTTAACTTTTTTCAAAGGCAGACAGGAGATGGATCAGAATAGATGGCATATTCTGTAGCAGTGAAGTAGCTGAGTGATGTCAGTATATTGAGAGATTTGATGGGAAAGGGAAGCATGGAAGTCACCTAGGTGCATGTGAAAATCTACAATATGTGAAATACGACAGTTTTTTCTTAATGTTGTTATTTTCACTTTGGATGTATGTTTCTGTTTGGCTTTGAGTCTAAAAAATCAGACAAAATATTTCCTGAATCTTCTAGGGAGATCTGAAGTGTATTCAGGCTTATATTTATATCTAGACTCGGATTTGGAAAAGCTTGTCCTATTTTGGCTTCTTGGAAGTTACCCGAGCTGCTGTTGTCGCTAACGTGAATAAATAAATGCTTTGATTGTACTGCCTTATCCACCCTTTTCAGGTTGAGTGTGCAAGTGTGTTAACAGTAACAGGGGAAAATAAATTTCTTTATAAACCCTGATGCCGCCCTCTTACCAGCATAGTCTCAGAAAATTGTGAAAAATCACTAAAACAATTATCAAGCATAAGACAGACATCATAGGTGATGGAATTCAATACAAAAATAGGTCTTTAATGTGCATGTGAAATTAATTTTATACTTAAAGTATACAAACAAAAACAACAAATAGATTTTATGACTTACTGTGGGTTATCAAGCTGAAACTGAAAAGACTAAAATTAATACCATTAATAAAAGAAATAGAATACAAAGGGAAATGTTCCTGGTTCCGAATATGTACAGACTGGATTGATAAAGCTCTATGCAATTTTTAAAAGTCCTAAAATTTTAGACCTAACTAGGAACTCTTTCGGTTCAAAAGAACATGGCAGAAGTTTTGGTCCAAGATTTTTGATTTTATATTATCTACTAAGATATTTGGCTGGTTTTCTAGTTTTTTAAATGTTGAACTTTAAGGGATTGAGAGAGTATTGCTTTTGTATTACTACATTTTTGGAAGGGAGTAGTCTTCCTCTAACCTTGCAAAAGGAAAACTAGATTATTTTATTCTGGTTTTTTGTTGTTTTTACAGGAACACCAAGGCAGTATACTTGGGAATACAATGCAAACTGTAATTGCCTTACTGAATAACATGGTTGCTAACAAAAGCACGAACATGATGTTACTCTTTGAAGAAGGTATGTTGTCTTCATCTTTAGTTATTCTCCTTAATATAGACGTTTCCCAGTCTGTTGTAGTATCTGGCACTGTGTGAAACTGTAGGCTTGTATGTATTCTATAGTGGTTGTTAGATAATCGCATTGTAACTGGCTGGTACTCCTCATCACTTCATCTACCTCCCTTGCTGATTTGATTATAAATTTAACTTTTAGAAAGCTGTTCCTCCAAGAGAATGTGATTACAAAAGAATTACTGACGGAAAGTTACGTTATGCCTGTGAAGAATGGCTTTGGAAAGGAGTGGGCTAGAGCTCTGACTAAAGCAGTGCAGAGTGCAGGTAGAGAGAGAGCCTCTGCAAGTTCCTCCTTTTCTCACTGCTCAAACCTGGGAAACGATAAGTTGTACAGTATTTCTGCGCTTACTAAAAAACTAGCTTCTGTTTCAGTCCAGTGATGTAGACTAATGGGGTGGAGCCCAAACTGACTATGAAGTCTTAGTCTACAAGTTTTACAAAATGAACAGAAAGTTTCTGCTGTTGGAAATCTATATAAATTTTAAAACTTGTTTAGAAATACTCACATTGATAGCGTTACTTCTGTCGATCATTAATGAGTGAGTGACATCCAGCAATACAGATCTACACTACTGCTTGTGCTATTTGTATAGAATAAATCAAAGACCTAGACTACTGGCATAGCAGCATATAGCATACTCCAGAAGGAAAAGGAAGAAATTTGCCTAGAGAGACAGCGAAGAGACAGCTAAGTCTCTTGTGAAGCCGGTTGTTGAGAGAAAACCTTTTAAAAGTCTCTAGGAGAAGACTGGGTGGGGTGTGAGGGGGAAACTTCATCAGAGAGTAGCTTTTCTATAGTCATCAGAGAAGGAGCCAGATGAGACATAGTATGATTAATGGTTTAAGGATAAACACTGATGGTTATGAGCAAATTTGAAGAATTGGATCTGCCTTAGATAAGCGATTTAAAAAAAAAAAAAAAAAAATTTGGAACACATACCAGCCTAAAACGCCATCAAGATTGGTAGTAGTGGTCATGCCCTTGTTTTCATAATTACCTTAGCAGTTAAAGCACTCACCCAGAAAGTGGGAGAGCTAAATTCCTGGTCCTTTTTACTCTGAAGGGTTTGAATGGACAATGCCATCATTCAGGAGATGAACCGGAACTTGACATTGTAGCTAGTGACACGCTCCTCTCCTCTGTTTCGAACAGATCCACTCTGAAGTTAGTGGTGTGAGATTAGGGCCAGAAGAAAAGAAAGAAGAGGGAAAATATGACTGAATTGGAGAGGGGTGCTTCTGAGAGAGGGCTTCTGATTCTTTGGTTGTTTCTCGGCAAACTGCCTATCACACTGCAGAGCTGCTTGGGGTTTCCTGGGGTTTAGACGTATGTGCTGCTTTTACTATTGTTGGGCACATCTGCGCTCTGTCAGGCAAAATCCGAAGCTAGCACTGACCTGAGCTGCAACAGGATGACTTGTTAAAACTGCACAATGATATGCAGAGAAGTTAGCTGAAGTCCCACAAGCACTGTGACCACGTAATTGGCATGCCACAGTCGAAGTAATATGCTCTGCCTTTCTGCATGGCAAATTAGGTGCAAAATTATTTAACAACATGGCAAAACTGCATCCATTCCCTAAGTATCTCCTCTTTATTGTCTCACAGAGCAAACTCCCATGTACTTTTTATGCTGCTGGTAGTATATCGGTGCTCTTTCACTTCTCATCTGCTCCAGAAATAAAATGCCTCTCTTCCATCATGCTAGTTTCCAAATTAAGGAAGTGGGATAGAAACATTATTGAAGTCTTTTATCTTTTGCTTGTGCTATGTCATAAATGACTCCAGTAACATTTTCAGACTATTAGCAATTGGATAACACTAACTTGGGCTCACTGAACATCAGAATCCTCACTAGGAAGAACAGCACAGCAGCCAAAAATAATTTATTTCAAATAAAATGTCCCCATCTTCTCTCATCCCTTTTCCCCACTGGCTAATTTTCAGAGTACTGAAAACCTGTTTTTTGGCCAGTGCTTTACTGATTAAGGGCCTAATTGTCAAGTAAAGACCTTCTGAAATTTGGTTTGCAAGAATGTTATGAAGGTACTGATCTTGTAATTGTAGACTGTAAGATTTTCTTTGAATGAAAAAGGGAGAAAATTTACTCCATACAAACGGGAGGGCTTTCTATCCTTTTCATTACCAACTGTAAATATATAGTGTTCACTACAGGAAAATACCTTAAACTTCCTCTGCCACTATCTTTGATATTCAGCTTGCCATTTTTGAATGATTTTTGTCTGATGGAGAAGACTATGATCTAGTAAAATGGAAACTAAGCTCCCTCTTGCAGAAAAGGATCCTGGAGTCCAAATAGAAAAGTTGAACGTGAGTCAGCAGCGTGCCCTTGCAGCAATAAAGGCAAAAGAGGGCTATGATAAGAAAGAGTAACTGGAAGGTTGAGGAAAGTGGTTATTCTCCTCTATTTGGCACTCGTGAGATTTCATGTAGAATACAGTGTCTAGTTTTGAGCTCCAAACTGTAAGACAGACGTTGACAGACAGGAGCAAGTCCAGAGGAGGGCAACCAAGATGTTTAGGAGAGTGGACCACATGGTGTGTGTATTTCAAGCCTCTGCCTGTTATATTACATTAATTTATTCCTTCCCAAGTGCAGAACTTTATATTTGCCTTTGTTAAACTTTAAGAGGTTTCTGGCAGACCATTTTTTGAGCTTTTCAGCTTCTTGAACTCTTTCTGAATGTTAGCTCAGCCCTTCATCACATCAACTGCTTGCCTCATTTCAATGTCATCTGCAAACTTGCTGAAGGTGCATGTTATTCCGTTCTATTAACACTCTCTATCCATGCTGTTAATGAAGGCATTCAAGATTCATGAGCTATTCTGCTGTCTTTAAAACAAAAAAAAAAGTCTGAAGACAGGTTATTATGGGTCATCAATTTCCCTTATTTCCCCATTACAGTGTGATAATTCATGTATAGGTGGGGCTTTAGAAATTAAAAACCCTAAATACCCTAAATAAACGTTATAAGGAACTCAGGTTAGGGGCTCAGTCCTGCCAAGTTTTTTTGTTTCCAGAAGTCCAGACATTAGCAATGAGGATTTCTTTGTGATTCTGCGTGTGCCTTTCTTCAGCTGCCAAGAAGCAATATTTTTGCAGACAGATCATTCAGAGACCCTTGTCACTCCTTCCTTTTGTGCCAGTTAGCCTTCAGAACTCTCTCCTGCTCAAAGGAGTTGTATTAGGGGATAGAGATTTTTTTTTTTTTTAATGGGATGCAGCTTACATGTTGAACTTTCTCCTTTCTCAAGGAAATCCTGCATGATGGCATTGCTTCATTACTACTTCTGTGATTTCATATTAATAACAATGATAAGGTTGTACATTTCAGCAACTTGCATACGGTGTGGATAGCCTAGCATTAATTTCTCTCTCCCCTCAACTGTGTCCTTTTGTGTGACAATACATCAGACATGTAATGATAACCACTTGTAACGTTTAAAGCTGAAATGGAGAATAACATATGCAACTAAAGTCGCAGAGGGAATTTAAAATGGCCTGTACTTGTGTTGTCGGCTATTAAATAATATTCTGTTAACATTAATGACAATTTCCACTTAATAATCAGAGGGGAATAGTATGATTCAGTTTAATTACTGAGGCTGGGATTCAGTTTAATTACTGAGCCTGGAATTCAGTAAGGAGACTGGGATTAATATAGGGTCTCTTGTGAATAGTTAAGGTGAGATGCTAAGAAGCCAAGACAATAGTGGTCATTTTTAGCATAGTTTTCTAAGAATGTGAGACTTGCTCTCTTTCCCTCCGTCTTGGCTTCTGTCTGCCAGTCTTTCTTTCCTCCCTTTCCCCATCTTTTGAAATCATTGGACAATTTTAAGTTAACTTGAGAGAGCATAGAGGTCCACCTATACAAAGTATGTATTCATTCTATAGTAATATCTGAGGAAAGGAGAGACACATGTTAGCACCATAGCTTAGGGAAAGGCAATAGTATGAGTTTATCAATTGAATGTTCCTGGCTAATGTGCAGCAGAGTAGTGCAATACATGACATGCACAAAATGTATATGTATGTACTTACACATTTACAGAAAGAAAGGAATTTTACTACCTGAAGTTTCCAGGTCACAAAATTGTAAAAAACATTGTTTGCAACCTATTATCTTGGACCATCCCTATGGAAATTAGGTTGCAAAACCCCAAAAGATGTCATTTCACCTTCAGGTAGGAACTAAAGAATGTAAATGTGAGAGGAGCATCATTCTTGAACGGTTTTCCTTCTTTTATCATAAAGTTGTGACATGATCAAAGTGGAGCTAACTGGTCTGAGTTTATATCCTGGATTATAATAGTTCTTACTGACGGAGGTGAAACCTTCTCATCTATGAATTCTATTTCTATTAGCATTTATTACCTTAAATTATAAAGCATAAAACTTACACTCTTATATAGTATCCTGAGGTCTACTGATAGGCCTGTAAAGATCTATTAATTAATATATCCCCCATGTCTTTTCTGTATTCACTTCCCATTTGCTTTTTTAGGATATCTGCAGTTTTCTGTTGTAGGTTTGTAACCGCCAAGTTCAACCGTGTGTTGGTCAGTGCCTGAGGAGGGTGCCTATATAATGATCCCACAGGGTCAGTCAGTGCATGGGAGCAGCTCCCACTATAGCACGTGCTTATAGATGGGTGACATAGGATGAAGCAGTGCCAAGGTTTCGGAAACAGGGAAAGGGAGTCATCAGTGACAAGGATGGCAACTTATTACCATGGAGACAGGCAGGGATAGAGGATGCAAATCTGTAGGAAATGGGGTATTGTTAGTTCTACTGGTCATGAAACAACCAGCTATATATTACTTTGTGCTTGTCATATTAAAAGGGTTAATATTTCTCGACTATAAAATGAACACCTGGTTCTAGATGCTAGAATCATCAGCTCTTAAGCAGGTGTTGTAGCAGTACAGTAGATGAACATCTGTTTCTATAGATAGGCATTAGGGCAGTCTACTGAAAAGACATATTGTCTGTCTTAGACATGTTGTGTCTATTGACAAGCATTGACATACTGACGAATTTAGACATGAGATGAACCACAGAGTCACGTTTGGCTGCTTGGTACGTCAGTGATGTTAGTGTACACGACTGCTTAATTATGTGGAACGTGATGAGTAATAAATTGCCAAGTGCATCACAGCACTTAATGTAGTAAAAGTCTTGTACTCTAGTACAATTCGCAGATGTAGCGGCTCTTTATTTTGCCCTCAGTTCTGTCTTTCTGTCACTTTTGTTTCTTATTGTATTTCTGGGGTTTTTTTGTTTGTTTTTCAAGCAGTTTGTACAAATTAAAAACAGAAAATGTTAAATCATCTTAATTGTCTGTAGTTAGTAGTGCTTTCAAACTTTGTGTCCTGTTTGTTCCCAGGTCATATTCAAAGGCAAGAAAATTCTTTATTCTAACTGTTGCACCATGTGCATTTTGCTTATAGGAAGAGTTTCCACATAGTCCGTTACAGACTATCATCGGGATGCTCATTCTGAAGAAATGAAAAAAACAGGTTGTTGGAAAACAGATCTTATAGGCTACAGTGGATAACTTCTTATAATCTGTCTGCAGCTATTTTTTCCTAATAATGCCTCAAATTTATTACGTTTATATAAACAGCTATTTTCAGTATGTATGAAAAATAATTCCAAGTAATTCTGTCTTTAGGAAAGGTTTCTACTGTAATTCCAAGCTGGTCTGGTAAATTGTTTGCAGCCCAGTATTACTTATGAATGAGTTTACATTTTTAGCTTCTTTGGGATCTCATTACACTCCATAAATGGTTTATCAAATTTTTTTTATGGTGGTCTTACAAGGAGATGATTTTTATATATAAGTTCAATACAGTCATGTTGAAATGGATGACTTTTTCCATGCTCTACTGCTGTGATCCTGCGTTTGGCTACTATCCTGAAGTAACCACCACTAGCAGTGTAAGCAGAGATGTTTGTGTGAAAGTTTTAAAAAGTTTCCGTTATAAAATACAGCAAATCCTAAACTGTTCCTTATGTGTTAACACTGTTTAATCTCAGGAACTAAATTAAAAGTGAAGTTGTGGGGCTTAGAACAATAAAAATACTCTTCGAGTTGTGTAAAAATGCAACAACTATTAGTAGTATGTGGTACTTCAAGCAGTTTGTGCAAAAACTGAAGTTCCTACGGAAGGACCTTAGGTGGAAATGTAGAATGTCATTACAGCAGTTGTTATATTCCATATCCTATTAAGAAAGCATGCTAGGTGCTTAAAGCAGGGACAACCTATTAAAAAGGAAGAGACCTGCAATAAACTTTGTAGTCAGATCATCATAACTCATTTGCACCTCATGAAAGAAAGATCCACCTTCATGGTTGAGGTATCCTTATTCATCTTGTGGTCCACTGCTTTGACTTTAGTCAAATGTCAAAAGATTAGTTAGATTTCAGATGTGTTCATGTGTCATATTGTTAAAGTCTGTTAAATATTGCATATCCAAAAAGTAGCACTCATGAGACCAACATCCAACTTGAACCTTTCTTGAAAAAAAAAAAAAAATTTAAAAAAAGAAAAAAATTTGTGTCGGTCTCTTACATACACAGATCTTTAACATAATGGTAGGTAAATGACAATGAATTCTGAGCTCTCTAGATAGACCCCAAAGGTTTCAAACTTACCTGAATCTTTGGAGGATATTTTTCTACCTTTCACTTCCTCACAGCTAATTGTATTTCCGCTTCCGTCTCCAAAAAACATTTGATTATGCTGCCCGTAGCACACTTTTTAAGAACAGCTTCTAGCTTCCTCACCAGCTCTCTCTCACCTGATAAATTGTCAGTGTTCATGAAACTAGGCAGTAGACGGCACTAACTTGGCAACACAGATCTTCCTCCCTGCCACATCCACCTACCGTACAACACTGAGAAGGCGTTGGTGTGATATTGTATGGGACTTTGATTTTAGGAATACAAGTGAGTAGTTGGAGTAGCTGGCTTCAAAGTTGCGGGATTTTCTTCTAAGATGGGAGAAACTAACTCACTCTAAGTGATCAAGAAGAGGACCATGGATTAGTCATACAGGAGAAGTCTACTTGGAAGGGAAAAGCAGTAGTTATAAAACCCCATAGAATGCATTGCTTAAACTAATATACTCTTAAAACCAAACCCCCCAAAAAACCCACAGGCTTAGTCTCCGAAGAAATCGGATGCACATTCAGACTGGTTCTGAAGCCATTTGCTCGTTCCTTATTAGCCCCTATTTATTCCTAGGAGGCAGGAGTTTTCTGCAAAACTTTTACAGGATACAATATAGGAATATTTCTTCAGTGACTGAAGACAGAAAATGTGTTGTTTCATGGCAGTACCTGATACCTGCTATTGTACAGCACCCTAAGCAAATACAAGGTTTAGTTCATACGCAACATACTGTGATTCTGGATGGAAAGATTGGTAGGGAGAATAAGTTAGGGAAATCAATATGAGTAAGAACCTAAAAACAATATTTCTGTATTTAATGTTTAGAAACAAAATGCTCTCAGTTAAATAAATGTAAGAAATTATTTTAAAAGACAGAAAATAAGCGCAGGCAGACTTGTATCATCCCGAGTAGTTGCAGATGTTGCTTCTGTATCATTTGGATGTGATGGGGGAAGTGTACACCTTACAGCCTCTCCGTGCAGAACGTAAGCCTTTCACAGCTCCCTGCCAGTGCTGTAGTAGTTAGTTCAGCTCTCGTGCACACAGATGTCTCTCTGAACATCTAAAGACAGTAGTCACGTGCCACTATGTTCATTGGCGTTACAGCTTGTACGAGAAGTCAGTGGTGGAGCCTGAAGAAGTCTCTTCTATGATGTTACGAAGTTCAGAATTTTTTTTAACGGTATTAAGACATGTTTTTCTGACCCCAAAAGCCAGTCACTCAGTTGGAAGCGTACAACATCACATGGGTAAACTTAGAAGTCTGGTATCATAAAAGATAAGTGGGAATCATGTCAAAATAGCATGGTAGTAGTGAAGTCTTTGAGGAAAAAATAACCTGTGTCATCCTGTGATATTCAACAATACAGCCATTTGAAAAGGATGAAAATAGAAACGGTAATTGCCGTGAGAAACAGTTATGCCATTCAAGTAGAACCGAGCCTGTTGTTGTCGAGAGCCTTACCCATAAGGCGCAAAATGTCACAGCATGCTTGCTAAGACTTCAAAGGATAAAATAAGTTAATAAAGGCTCAACAGGTTGTTACATCTTGTCTCGCTAGCGCTGTACTGTAAAAGAGGACTGGTCGTTTCTGTGGCCGGAGTAGGCTTCCTGGTACTGTCCCTGTGGCTGGCCACGCAGACCGTCTTGCAGCATAGCTGCCAGCTTAAACTGCCTCAGATACCTCATTTTAGCACCTAACTGATGGAAGAGAAAGGAGTAATAAGAAAAAAACGTTCAGAATCTTTTCATTTCGTGATATTCTGGTCTGAGAGGCCCTATGGAGAAATCTGATGATATAACTGGTTAGCTTAGTTTAATGGTGGGAAGTTAGTTCAATAAATATAGCAATTTCAAAACTTGGACTGTCTTTATATTTCTAATATGCCAACCATAGTGGACATTTTTTATGCCTATCCATACATTATTCCTAGACAAAACTAAGACTTAAGGTTTTGGCTGAGTGATTACTCTGATAATGTTTGGAAACAGAAAACTCATGTGAAAAATGGAATTTTTATGTTAAAATGTAAGGCATCGAGTTGCCATCTAAGGATGTGGATATCTGAAGGTGTGAAAAAGAAAAATCTTCAAAGCCTTATGCTCCTTCTCACCCACTTAGCTGTAAAAATGATATTTGTTTTTCCTCTCCTCTAAAGATTGTTGTCTTTGCATTCACTCTAGGTGCTGCTTTTCCTGCATTATTAGGCATGACGCTAGTACTCCCATGAAATGCAACTCAAACCATGTATGTTAGCACTAGTGGATTTAATCAGTTTGGGACTAAATGAGTAACTCGGTAAAAATGTAGCTATCGTATTAGCTACAAGTTAACTATTGATGACACAAACTATTTCAGTTGTCATAGATAACAAATTAAAGTCTAATTATGATGATGTCCTTGTGTAGGTTGTCAGATATAATTAGTAAGCTAAAAGATGATACTAAGGGGTGAAATTAAAAATGTAACTCTGTGTTTGAAAAGAGACCCAGTTTGAACACGGTTACTATGCCACAGGTTGTAGACCTATCATATTTTCTATTCTAGCTGTTAGAACAGTCTCAGTATGAAAGCAACGTATCACTGCCAATTTGAGGTAAGTGTAAAGTTGCGAAGGTGCAAAGTACTATACAGGAAATTAAACTGTATCAATCATTACTCTGTCATACGGATAATGGTCACCTTCAGGTGCACTTATGTGATCCTGCTGAAGGAAGTTCATTTTGTCAGTTGCTAAAAACAAGGCAGGACCAGATCTATGTAGTGGACAGATAAATGAAATGTGAGGTTTTTCACTGGTTTAAAGAATGGTTTGGGGTGTTTTTCTTTTGGTTTAGATGTTTTCAGTAGTTGTCGTAGCTCCCAGCCAGCTAGATACTTTCCTCTTATAAGTTATTTTCAGGAAAATTGTGGGTAGAACAGATGTGTTCATCTCACAAAGTAATCTATTTAAACTGTTTGTGGACAATTAAATTTTAAAATGATTTTGTCTTTAAAGCAGAAAGGGTATTCTATCATAATGGAGAAACTGAAGTTATTTACGTTTTTAAAACCTTTTGAAAGTAGTAGTCTATGTTACTTGAGACTTTTCCTGTGATGTTCTTGTTTTTCCACCTAAATTTTTTTTAATTTTTCAAATTTTACCTAACATACAACATTTATATGTAGTCTTTATAGTTTAATGTTCTCTTTTGCTATTCAGGATCTCATAGTATTGTTCAGCTTAGTTATATTTTAGTAAGTTATATTTTTATGTGCACTTCTTATTTAGGAATTCATTTCTATAGGTAAATTTCTTTTGAAGTCCATAGCCATAGATCCATGTCTACACATGGATTTTTTTTTCCGCCATCTTAAGGCCGTATATATTCAAGTGAGTGTTTCTGTTCTTGTTTAAGTTATTTAGGAAAGTTACTACTCCTTAACTGATGGGTTTTTCCCACAGCATTTAGTCAATGCCGTGTAGATTTGATAAGGTAACTAACTACGTGTGTGTTTGTGTCTGTGGGTATTTACATTTTATAGCAGTGTATCTGCACATAGTTTTTGCAAGTCAGCTGTTGGGAGAAGCTGATTGATGTGCAGTTGAGACCTCCAGCTGAGGGACAGTGGTTATTTAAGCTGCTCTCACAAAAATGTAGATGCTTACCTGATGATACCATCTGATTTTTTTTTTTTAAAATACATGTAATAAATGTTGTACAGACTTGTCTAGCTACCCTTTTAAAAACAATTTATTTTGTCTCATTTTAGCTTAAGCCTTTTTCTAACTGGACCAAGATTGTATTTATGTAAGAAGGGTTTATGGAGACAAGTGTGTCAGCAAAGACGTGTTCGAGCACGTGGTGGATTTCAGATCTGAGTTTTAAGCAAATCAGTGTAACATTTCATTTAAAGAGGCCCTAACTTGATAAATGTTGGGGGTTTTTTTTGTTTCATAAATAGGATTTAAAGCTTTCCACAGATGTCTCCACATTGTTAGAAGATATTGCATCACCTAGCTGTTCCTTCTTTTTGGTTGAGGAAGAAGATATGTGCTTCCCTTTGAATTTTTAAGATGAATAGAGGAAGAAATAGAATATCTTTATAAAATCTAAAGCTCTTTTCTGTCTTTTAGGAGACAGCAAAAACTGGAAAGATTTATCCCCCCCTGCCCCTTACCACCCACCTTTTGAAAAGACAGGAAAAAAAGGTGGAAGCTTCTTGTTCACCTGCATCCATTTAGTTTCAACTTGTCTTATCTTTCCTGAGGGCCATTCTTTCTTTGCTTATCATACTGCAGGTTGCTTACTTAAAAACCTCTCATCCCTATTCCTGTGAGACTTGGCAAAAATCCAGTAAAGTGTTGGTAATGGATTTATTCACACTTTTTAAAAGATCTTGTTTCCTAGCTAACATGCCCAGATTGCACCATACAGCTTTTTTAGCCAACGATACAGCCATGAAATACGACTTCTTTCCTTGGATGACAAGAAAACTACTGCTACTATATATATTGTATAAAGACTGAAAAAACAGTCAAACTGTTACTTACTATGCATTTTCTTCAGAAATTACATTGGGTGTTGAGTTCAAGAGAGCATGTGGTTCAAACAGCAACACAAGAAAAGATGAATTTAGAGGCAGCATTTTGTCTGTACTGTGAGAAGTCATAAGCCAGATAAGGAAAAGGCAGATACAATAGCCAAAGGAACAGATTATCAAGGCAGGTTTAGGGATTTTGACGGAAGATATGGAAAGAACAAGATTCTGCCTGCCTAGGCTATGGGCCAGTCACTCAGACTGGGTCTGTGCATTACGGCATCAGCCTGGATGCGGAGATACTCAGTCTGGACTGAGTATGAGAACTGACTGGGGGCTCTGCCTAGCCCCCTGCAAGAAAAACCTGTGTTCATGAAAGGTGTGCGTACGGTCATGCTTGTAACCAGCTACAGTAACACATCCAGAAGGCAGTAACTGACACCTCTTGGCAATAATCTCCTAATTCCGATCCATCAAGCTGGCCAGTGTTGGTGCTGCCTGTCGTGCCCAGTCTCCCAGGCTGAACTGTAGCCCACTATCCCAGTTCAGTTGCTGTATTCTGGCAGGCCAAGTTGTGCCAAATGTTTGAACTCTACTTGCTGTGAAATTGCTTGTGTTGAAAACTTAATTGTATATATCTCTCATTTCTGATGTCTTACTTGTTGCGGCTTCTTTCCAGTTCTCACGTAATTTGTTTGACAGTCTAGTTTTGCAGATCTTAATTCCTCCGGCCTTCCCATCAGAGCTGCTTTTGCTCGGCATAGATCCAGATTCACTAGGTCCAGACTTCACTTTTTGTAGCCTACTTGCAAAGTCCCTCTGCCTTAAAGCTCAAGCTTTGTTAAGCCTCATCAGTTCTCTTTCTAAAAATGTTGATGAATAAAGGCAAAGAACAAGCCTAGTTCAAACCGAGCAGAGCCAAAATTTTGAGCAGATCTCAGCTATTTACAGGTAGCAACTGCGTGTTGGTTCCATCTGGGAAAGTGTGTGCTTCTGTACTGAAACTCATTGGGCATCCCTAAAGCCGTTTGACATACTGGCTTTCTCTCTGAACCAGAAGTGTTTCTTCACATAAACAGAGGGAAGCCCTATCAAATATGCCCTGATGCCACCATTCTGTAGGATATCTGTTACAATCCTGAATCCTAGATGGAAGCAGTGACCTGTGTTTGAATTTGTTGCAGAGTACATTATCTTAGAAAATGCTGAGGATATTTGTTGTTTCAAGCTACTGTTAAATCTTACCATCCCTGGTGTTTGTCTCTTCACTTGAGGTAACATGGGGGAGGAACAAAGGAACATGAGCCCTTCATTGCAAGCTCCCCCTTTCCCCCCACCCCCATTGTTCATCTTGTCAAACAAAAAGACTGAATTTAATTTCTTTGCCTGAACTTGCTTTCTAGAATCAGTGGTCTGGGCATAAGCGGGCTGGAAGAGAAATGTAGGTGTGTAGTGGTAGTGCCCAAGGCACATAAGAAGGGACACGTGAGGCACACCCTGGGGCAGGATGGTGGAGGCTCCCTGTGCTGGAGCAAGTTGGTAAAGTTACTGGGAGCCAGGAGTACATTAATGCCTAATAAACACCGATGCCCAGCAAAGCAGGCATGGTAGAGAAAAAGGAAAAGGTACTGTCATGGTTTAACCCTGGCTGGCAACTAAGTACAACACAGCTGCTCGCTTACTTCCCCCTGCCCTGGTAGGATGGGGGGAGAATTGGAAGGGTCCAAGTGAGAAAGAAACTCGCGGGTTGAGGTAAAAGCAGTTTAATATTTGAAAAGAGATAATAAGAATAAAAGAAAATTGTAAGGAAAAGGCGGGGGGGGGGGGACACCAAACAAGAAGGACAAGTGACGGAAATGGAAACAACTGCTCACCAACGAACAAATGCACAGCCAGTCTGGGAGCAGCGGCCCCCCTGCCACCCTTCCCTCCAGTTTTATTGCTGAGCATGATGTCATATGGTATGGAATATCTCTTCGGTCAGTTGGGGTCAGCTGTCCCATTTGTCCACAACTTCTTGTGCCCCCCGCCCATTGCTGGTGGAGGGGTGTGAGGAATAGAAAAGGCCTTGATGCTCTGTAAGCACTGCTCAGCAGTAGTTAAAACGTCAGTGTGTTATCGACACTATTTTCAGCAGAAATCCAAAACGTAGCCCCATACTAGCTACTGTGAAGAAATTTAACTCTGTCACAGCCAAAAACAGCACAGGTACTAAAACAGGGCTTGCGTACTGTTTCTTTTGCTGTTTTGTTGCACGTCTTCACAGGGCATCCACTTAACAAAAAATCCTGGCTCTCTAAATCCCTCTCTTCTGTTATGTGTTGGCCATCTCTCTCACTGTAGTTGTATCGATGTCCTTAACTTCTTTTTCACCTCTGCAGAAATTAGTTGCCTCTGAGCAAAGCAGAATCCAGATTCTCAGTGAAAGCATCGGATCCGCAGCAGGAGCCAGTTGAGCTTGTTGTTAGGGAGGCTGGTATAGTTCACTGGTTTTGTTTCAAAACTGAGTGGCTGGGGCCAAGATAACCTAGCAGACCAAACCATTCTATGCGATCTCCTTCCAGTGCTTATGCAGAAGTTTCCCGAAGAGTCTCAGCCGGTCTGTTACTGTATACATAGGCTCCACTACTCCCAGCAACAGCTACCTGTGTAGAAAATGTACAGGCTGCCCACAACCCAGTGGCAGTAGACCCATGCTCCTATTGCATGGGTCCTGTTGAGATAGGGGAGACGGGGTATGGAACACAGTATTCAAACAAATGCAGGCTTACAGTTCTTTCAGAGCCAGGACTGCGTCTTGATTAAATAAGCTGAGCTGTAGTACCAGCTGACTTAGCTCAGTGCAGTCGTTCGAAGCCAAGGTAGTTCGGATCAGGTAGCCATGCTGACAGAAGATGAAGGCTCTGTTGGTCTAGGTGGTACTAATGATGAGTATTGGGTAAGGCACTTTTGGTACAGCCGGAGGTGACAGCATGATCACAGTGTGATGGGTTCCAGCTCAAAGATCCCAGTGGTAAGGTTGAAAATCACGGATAGGTCAAAGTAGAACAAGCATCTGTGCAAACAAAACGAGGCATGTGCCAGAGCCACTTGAGAAGGATAATAACATCTGAGGTAAAAAGTCTGTGGTTAGATTTTAGAGATTTAATCAGATGTGGCATTATTGGTACAGCCAGATGGTAGCAAATTAGAGAGTCTACTGGTCAAAGTTATACTAACACTTATTTGGAAAACAGTTGACCTAGCAGAGTAGGTTTAAGGCAACAGAATTTAATCTGGTCGTAGCTGCAAAACCAGATTTACTTCATGTAACGTCCTGACCCCTCTGTTTAAGGCCTTTGATCATGTAAGTGTAAATACACCATGGCCACCGTGGACAGTTGCAATTACTAGTTGTCAGCTTTCGTTTCTGTTGTAAACTTAATTGGCGAATAACGCAGGACATTACAGGAAGCCGTGGCATAGATTCTGTTTTGTTGTAATAACCAGCAGCAAGTTCGGCTTAGTGGATACTCTAGCCTTTGCTTTTGTTCTTTGAGCTAGTTGTAACAATTGTAAAAGACTGTCACTTGAAAATCCAAGTATTTGTAAGTTTTCATCCTATGGAAGACTGATGTAAATAGACCAAGAGGAGGGGGAATAAATGTTTGATATCTTTTCATACAGAGCATGACTCTTCAGTAGGGAAATGTACAGAGTTTTTACCCTTATTCTTTGCTGGTGGGAAGAAGAGTCAACTGTGGTTTATTTCTGCAATTTAAAACTGAAAACTTCAGAGAATTTTCTGAAGCCAAAGTTCATTAGTCCTTATCACTCTCAGTCCAGGGACTCTTGAAGGCCTAGCTAGAGCAATTAGTGCTAGTAATGTCATTCAAAGCTGTTGAATGCTGTCAATTTGTGACAACAGTTTAGGGCTGTATCTGCATTCTGAGACCGTTCATATCTGGGCTGTACAGGTTTTGTCAGAAAGGCAGCTCTGAAAGTTTGAATGTGGTCTCTCAAGGATTTTGGTAGAAGGGAAAGTTGATGCCAAAGCAGAAGCACGTTAAGATATTTGAAGTAGATAAACAGGGTTTAATCTTGTGTGACAGGAAGTCTATTATTAAAATAGCAATCTCTTTAGAAGAATTTCTAGTTCTAAATTTAAGCCCAGGATATAAATTCCCCCTGTATTTTATCACATGGCAATTGTTGCAGGCTTGATCTTTCTAAGCAGTAGGTCAGAAGTCTTTATTGAATCTTACTGACTCTGAATCTCGCTGAATGCAAAGAATTCCTCATCTAACAAAAATAACAGATTTTGGTCTAGTGAAGAACTTTTTGTCTAGTTTTTGCCATTAATTTGAGGACTTCATGCAGCCCCTGTTTTTCTAAAAAGCATACACTGTATATTAATTCGTAACATGCAAGCAGAAGTTCTTCCATGTAGCTGTGAAGCAACAACTGCTGATATCTCAGGCTAGATTTAAAGCAGGTTTTAAAGACTGGTGTCTCTCAGAGTAAGGTGTCATGTTAGATATTATTTTTCCTCATGCAGATCATTAAAATCTGTTGTTCGCAAAATCTCCTAAGCATCATCTAACTTCTGACAAAACCAAGAGAGTTTATTTCAGTTGATGCCTTGTAAAGGATGAAATAGGGTGTATCAGGATCTGACTTGAAGTATAGCAAGCTGTACAATTACTATGCTTTATAAAATGGATTATGAGCTGTAATGTCTCTCTGACATATGAGGAAAAATATCTAACTGGAAAGCTGCTGTAGAGTTAGCTTAATAATAGTCAATCCAGACAACGTGATTTTATCTTATTACGCTCTTGGTTTATTTAATATCTTTTTTTGTGATGGAGGGTTGTGCTTGCAAGTACCGCACAACTGACGTATTGAAAGACTGTATCAACAAAAATGCTTAAATCCATATGAAAAGAATGCAAGTTAGGTGTTTAATATATGCACAATCGGGGACAGAAATACTTGAAACATATACCCCATGAAGTCACTGTATTACCTCCACCTCCATCCCTCCACAGGTCTTCCGGCTAGAAGGATCATTTGTGTGAATCTGCTTCAAGCAAAATCAGATGGGTTAATGCAGGCTACCCCTTTGAACAGTTTAAAGCAGCCTAGCACGGCTTGTCGGGGGAGACTAGGGACGGCTCGCGTCCTCTCGGTCTCACGCACGCGCTCTCACACACAATTGTAGGGGTGATAACCTCCAACAATTGATCACTAGCAAACACCTGGGAAGCAGTAGTGTTTGCCGTCAACAAAGCTGTTTGTAAAATCAATGTCTGTCAGGCAGCCTTAGCGTTGTACTCTACAGTATGGTGAGTTACCTCTTGGGATGATAGCACTCGATTTTACAGGCATCAAGGGCCTTATGCTCCCCAGTTAACAAAAAAGCAGCCTATTTGTCACGTATGTAACATATGCGTTAGTGACAGAGCTGGCAGCAAATCTTATGACACTGCTGGGTACTAAATTTAATCTCTGAAGAGCAAAAGTTTAATTTGAATAAATAATTTGAAAAGAAATGTTTCTTTTATGTCCGGTCTCACAAGCTGCCTGATATGAGCATTTAAAGTTTGCGTGTACCTCTTCAGTGGATCCTGCTTTTCTCTTATGTTTCTCACTTATCTTTTTGTAGTAAATGTTCAATTATTCTCAGCTACTTACAGAACGTAAGAAGCAGATAGCGTTTCTAGAGACTGTGGTGCCAACAGCATGGCATCCAGACAAATCAAATCTGACTGCTGAAATGAGACACTATTAATGTCTTATCAACACTGTGAATAGGTCCCCTGAACATGCTTACAGTCCATAGTTACGTAGTATTCGCTCATATAAATTTGTTTGGTTTTTTTTTTTCCCCGATAGAACTAGAAAGCATTTTGGATGTTCTTATAACTGTTTTCCAAAGAAAGTTACCTTCTGATCCTTCATTCTATCCCTGCTGGACAAGTTTGTGTTCGTGTTCAATGAGTTATGCTCCTAGGAACCAGGACTATCTCAATAAATCTTGTCTAGAACAAAATGCCCTGCCTGCAAAACTTGGATGCTGTGTACCCACGTGTGCTGTGAACTTAGTTTCAAACAGCATGGATATCTTTTCTGAATTAATTATAGTATGGTTGAGTCAATCTGACACAAAAACTTGAATTCAGTTGAAATTTTGTCACAGAAAGTTTAACAAGATTCTAAGATGAGAAACTTCTTTTTCTCTCCATTTTCAAAAGCAGTAGCAAATCAGGAACTCCCAAGGGATCAATGATTATACTTTCAGAAATACTCTTCTTCTGTGTATGTCATTCTAACCACATCTTTTCTTACAGAACAACCACAGTCTATCCTAGTCGATACAATTTGTTATATTTTACTCTTTTTCTATTGGCCAGTCAAGCATATTCAACAGTGTGTGATTTTTATTATTCCTAAATTGTTCAAGTGGCACTTTTACTCTCTTTTATTACACTTAGATACTTTTTTTTTTTTTAAATGAGAGAATCCACTTGGTTTTCTCTTTTAGTTGGCTGTTCTATACACCTGTTGGTCTTAGTCACCTACATGTTTGTTCCATACGTTAAATTTTAGAAGAAAGTAAATTGCTGTGTGGCAGGATTCTCTTTGGCTGAGGAGCGTTTGACGTGGTTCCCTGGGGTGTCATCGGTTCTGCCCTCTTCCTTCACAAGTGACAGATGCCACCTATGAACTGCCTTCTACCAATAACCGCTAAATGTTGCCAGTCTTGAAAAAGTGAAGGAGAGCTATGTCATGCTTTGACTGACTTGAAAGCAGAAAAATTTTGCCGCTGAGACTGTTGGGGCTGTATTCCTCTCGGGCATCCACACTCAAGATAACGTAGTACTTCCCAGTCTACTTTCCACCTAGTTGTAGCAAAGGTGATAACTGGCTTTTCTTCCCTGGTTGTCATAATCCTTAACCACATCCATTTTCCTGCGTGTGAGGGCAGGACTGCCTGCTTGGGCACCACTGGCGAGGGCCCTGCCTGCCACGTGTAGGAAAAACTGAGCCACAGACTCTCCCCACAAAGGGAAGCTCTGGAGAGCCTTGATCACTGCAGTGTGACAAATTCAAATGAGATTTTTGTTCCTCAAACCTAGTGATTTCTTTATTCAGTCACAAAATGTCCAGTCACTGTCCCGGTACTAGACTATCCAAGATGTGCAAAATTTTCTTTTTTAGATGCTATTCATTTTTTTGATCAGAATAGAAAATAATTTTCAGGGCAGCAGTCATGCAATTGATATGTTCAACAGCCCTATCGTTTTCTTTCCACTTGATCTGACATTCTTAACTCACCAAATCTTGAAATCGGTGGCGATTCAATTTTCTATCCTAGTTTATTCTTTCCTCAATAATATTATAGTACTAACACAAATAGTTGCTAAAACATAGCCAGCAACAAATAACAAACAAAAATAACAATAAAAGCAATGAGCCTCTTTTAAAAATGCTATTACCCTCAAGATACCATTTGCTTTATGTTGCCTGTTTTCAGTTGTTCAAAACAGGATACCTTGAGTAGTAGGGCTGTGATGCAAAGAATGCAAATTAAATCCAGGTTTATGTAGGTAAATGAGGTTTAATGAAGACTCTTTATGACATGATGGATTATCTTAAGTGCTCAGGTACTGAGGAGCTAATTCCTGTGTGAAAGCACCTATCAGACCACAGTCCTGTGTTTCTTCGTAGCAATATTTTTGAGTTTTATTATTAACATTAAAAAGATTATGAAATATGTTTTCTAGTTAGTCTGGCGATATCGTTTATAGTTCCCAGTATGTTGTTATTTTGAGTCTTTTTTTTTTTTTTTAAAAAAAAAAGGCAAAAATCCCAGGCGGGTCCACTCTGTAGGTAAAAGAGGGAAGAAAAGTCTAGTGAATATAGATTTGGTAATATCCCTGGGGAGTCAGTTGTGTAGGTGTGATACAAATGGAAAAAACAGCTCTCCAGAGAGCAGCATGTAGAAAGGAACAAAGAGAAACCTTTTTGCCGGGCTGAGGGTTTTGCTGCTTGGCTGTGCGGTGGCATTGTTCGGAGGAAGTGCACCTGCTCTAACATTTTCTTCGGCTGGAAGCAGACAGGTCTGTTGAATGCTCTAATTGCTGGTAGGCATGAAAGGATTGCCTAGAAGATTGCTTCCTAGGCTGTCCTTTGATGTTTCGTATGATTTGGAAGTGAAGATTTCTTTTCCTTTATCCATCTTGCTAATAGGTGAGAATAAAATATCTCCTCTCCGCTTTCATTCCAGAAGGTATGATGGCATATTCTGTCCGATTAGCTGTATCACGGGCCAAAAGACTCCTTTTATCTTTTGAAAAGATTTGTAAAACACGAGCATAGTCATCACAGTCCGCATTCATAAAGAACTATTAGCGACGTGTTCAGTTCATTGCAGGGGTCTCTGGGCAGGAGAAACGCTCCGCTGTGAGCACTAGGTTTCTCAAATGCTATAAAACTCTGGCTAGGAATTTTGGATGCAATCCTTTTAATACATATTCTGAATCTTGGAGTGTAATTAGAACAGCTTCTTTGTTTATTTCCAGTTATCTTACTTTATAAGCACAATAATTCTAATACAAAATCCAAGTTTTGTCTTATTTTTCTGCAAAATTTGAATAGCAGAGAACTCCACTGAGGCTTGATATTTTGAAGATCCTGCTTTTACAAATAAATGAGGCATGACTAGTGCACTAGGGAGTATTGTAATAAATTTAAGCTATAACTATAGCTATAAATGATTTGATGTGATATATTTTGTTTGCTGAAATTTGCAAATGAATAGAGTAACAAAAAATCTGTAAGTTATAGTAAGTTTTTACTTAATTCTCTTAAGAAATGCCTACCTGAAAGAAAATATGATGCATTACTTTAACCCCTGTAAACTGTCACTAACACTTTTCTCTTAAGGAACTGGACTATTGCCAACACACTTGGAAGTACCAGAATACTTAAAAATATGTAGCTTTTCTCAGTAGAACAATCTTCCTTAATTTAATCGGGTTTAGCTCTCTTTTACGATACAGAATTCAGATTCAGATCCACTGCTTCCAAAGTTCAGGAGTGCACGGGGTGTGCCTTTTTAATCAGTCTGCTTTACTTTTTAATGAAGAGTTTAGAATTGCTGCATAAGAAACTTAACATCTGTTAAATATGACTCAGAAATATGTTATCTGAAGTTTTAAAAGATAAATATTGTTTTAGGCTTTATTGGAAATTAAGAAGAATGCAGTTCTTGAATCAGTTGTAAAATTTGGGAGAAAACCTTCAACGTATCTTCTGAAACTTAGAGATCCATATGCAATTTTTATATTATGATTTACTGAATTATGAATACAGTTTCCTTTTTTTTGTTACAATTGCATCCTCTTTTTTCAGACTGTTTTGAGATTCAATTTTTGAAATGTTGAGCCATGTCGGTCTTGATCTTTATAGCTACCTTCTGAGTAAAGTGGTTACAGTGCCAGTGGCCAAGGCCGTTAAACTCCTAGTGAATTTTGTCGTGGTCACTGTAAGTTACAGCAGCTTCCCAGCTTTCTCTTCTGAGGACAAAGAATGTGTATTTTGTCTTGCGGTGTAAGCAAGGAGTATATTTACATATCTACAATTGTGGCCTCCAATTTTCATTTTATTGTGACACAATAAAATATTTTAAAGAGCATGTCTGGAACTTTATTTACTTGGCCAAGAGGTCAGTCTGTTTTGTTGTTTTTTTAATCTGTGGAACCAAGTGTTCATCAGGTTTCTGTATGAATCATGCAGCGTGTTAGGGAACATTTTGCACTAGTGTTTTATTTTAGATGCCTTTATAATGAAGTTTTGATGTGTTAAATTTTCCAAAGGTATTTTAAGTCCAGGAAAAGTTGTGGGTTTTTTCCCCCAAAACTTCCAAATTTAACATGCGTATCTGCGTACTTATAACTGTGTGTGCATGTATCTACCTATATGAAATCCACTTATTCTGATGTTTTAGTTAACTAAGTAAATGTGAATATTCTGGTGTATGTCAGGTGTTTGGAGGCAGGATTGCTAATACACATACCCTTAGGATGTAAATACTTCAAGAGAATAACATCTGGGTGATTATATTATTCGTGTCTCAATGGGTGGGGAGAAGGTAGAATGTTCGGTTCACCTCTCCGTTCACCAAACAGCAGAAACGAGGCAGTTTTGAGGCTCAGGCTGGTACAGTCAAAGGAATAAACAAGTTGTTCTCCTCCAAGTTGAACGGGAAAGGATTGCAGGTCAGTGTCACGGATCCTGTGGTTTCATTCACTACTAGTCCTTCCCTACTTAGTCCTATAAATGCAGAGAGGACTACTGCCTAAAGAAGTCGTGACGTTGACCCATACAATGCCTTCATTTGAAAGTGGCCTTCTCAGCGTTAATCTCCAAGTCACTGTCTTAAGAGTTCTATGTAAGCCATCTAGAAATAATAGGGTGACTCATCCATTTTGATGTGGCTGTGGCTTTTGTGGTCGCATACAGGGAGAAACAGAGTGTACTTGGACATATCCCGGCAGGCAGTTTTGCAGACATCACTTTGATAGGGACCAGCCCTTACTGGCCTGTTTTCTTAGGTTTATTCTAATTTAGCCTGGTGAAAAAAGGCGTAGAATAACCACAAGTTTTGTATCGGGTAGACATAGAATTATGTGTGGGTTTTTTTCTTCTTGGTGGGTATTGGTGACCGCTTAAATGTATCTCTGCGTGCTATCTATTTTGCATGAAGCGTTCAGAACTGCAGCAGAAATTGTACTTTAAAAAAGGAGAAGGAAATTAAATGTGCGAGATTAGACTGATATAATTTTGAATTTGGTTTATGCAGACAAAACTCCAGGAAATTCAAAGCTTAGCCTGAGCTGTAGTCCATCAATCAAACTGCTGTGAAAGAATAATGCTAGTAATCATAAAAACACAAAAGATGTGAGATATAAGAGTGCAAGTATTACTGACCCTGACCCATACCTGTATTCTAAATGAATGTTTTTGTATTTAATTTCCTGAGGAAAGTATTAAGGGTGATGAATGGGGGAGGAAAATATTTCATGGAAGTTTAGTTAGTTGGTGGGGCATCTTTCAAAGCCAAAATAGTTCAACCCCCCCCAGACTGGACTGCTCTCAAAAGCTGAATGGTGTAATTACGTATTGTATTCTACAGTGCCTCATTTTCATCTTGTACTGCTGTTTGTGAAAATATATACAATTACTTTTAAAGAAGAACTTGTAAAAGCAGCCTTTTTACTTCAGTGAAATCTGTGAAATACTTCAGTCGTTTTTGACAGTCATGGGGCCTAGAAGCTAATCTGCTGATATACTACAATGTTACTACATAGGTGCACCCAAGTCACAGTATGGCTAATTGCCAGCTTAAATGAAGATAGTTTACGAATATAATTATGTTCTTGGTGAGGAACAATGTATCTTTCATTCCTTATGAAGCTCTGAAAGAAAAAGATTAAGATCAAATATTATGAACTCGGTCACTTTGTATTTGAAAGTAAGAAAGATTCTGAATTGAATTGGTGTTGCCTTGAAATGGATTATATTTTTTCTGATATGTCAATTGATTTGTGGGTTAAGCAAGCTACAGGAGCTGATGTTATTAAATTCCAAAGGAGCTTTAAAAAAAGCTTCAAAACTAGAAGGTATTTTCAGGAAACTTTTTACTACCGTCAGTCAAACAAATCTTAATAACATTTTAGGTGTAGTATTCAGTATTTCATTTATAACGCTCTTCTGAATATGTTTTACGTTAAGCATAACACTGTTCAATTCTGTAATTAAAGCATGTGGGGAAGGTTGTAATCAGCAGACCAGTTAAGAAAAAAAACCTGTAGTATCTGACCTTGATGTGTCATTTGGGAACAGCCTGGAGAAATTGCTTAATTCTTGTGACCAGGAGCACTGTGAAGGAGACTTGTGTACCAGTATGCTACAGGAAAGTTTAGGATTCAATGTATGTCTTTCTTTAATGAATGTTACATAATTTTCCATGCAGTTGGCAAACTTGATTGTATCAGTTTAACTCTTGTTATAAGCTACTCCAAACAGAATAGGAGAGGAGGAAATCATAATAATGGAGAAAAAGAGGAAATTTAACAAATATTCACAATGTATGTGAAATTTGTTTTTATCCTAATCTATTATTTTTAACTAGGCTACCTTCCACGTTGTTCTTTTCCTGATAGTCGTTTCTTTTTTTTTGTGTCTCACTTTCTATGTAGGACTGGCTCATCATATCTGTAATCTCCTAATAGAAACTGTGGCTCTGTACTTGGAGGCAGATGATAAAAGCAGCACCAAGACAGCAAATGCACTGCTGCTGTCCTTGCTTGACATTTTGCACTGCATGCTGATGTACACAGCAAACATTGTGCGCCAGACGTTACAGGTATGGTATTTATTTGCTGGGGTCATCACCATCTTAAACAGTTTTTTAGCTAACTTCTTGTTATCCTAAATAATGAAACTCCCACTATTCTGGTTTTAATCGATTTTTAGCAAGGTGGAAAGAGAAAAGCGCATATTTTCCAACTTCGTGTCACTGTTCCATGTAGTTACCTGGCTAGACTATCTATACCAGTCTCACTGTGTGCAGGAAACACAGATCCTAGTTGACTCTTTTGTTTCTGTACTCCATAAGTGGCTTAATTCAACATTTGCTTGATGATAGTTCAAAGCATTTTTCTTCCATTCATTTTAAAAGAAAAAAGATTATTCCATAAAAAAGTTTCTGTTTGAACCACTGCAAGGCAGGGCATTGGTAGGACTTCCCCCTCCAATGAAGACATCCTCCTCCTTGCTCCTGTGTGCACTTAACCAAAAGAAATTCCTCAGTTATTACACTTGGGTGGTGGTTTTAGGATTGAGCTTTAAATGAAGCACAATACCAAATGATTTTAAAATGTGTTCTTTAGACAAAACATTTACGTTTTCCTCTAGCAGCTCGACTTGTATAGGGTCATGGTCCAAAGCTGGTGCAAGATAATGAAGTTAAATGAAAAATCTTGCAAGCAAGACCTTTCTGGTGTCCTGGGGCAGGGATGGGTTATAAATAGCACTGCCTAGGATGGCAGTGTGTTTTGATGGGGGGGGGGATGATGAAATGGTCAGAATTACAAGTAGGAACAGATCTTATCACAGATTTTGGTCACTTGAAAATTTTATTATTCCTATTTCAAAAATAATTTAAATTCTTGTAATATGTGATGACTATTTCAGGATACCAAGTGAGTTAGAAGGGCAAAATTGGACATTATTGCTGAGAATCCTAACTTTTTGGACACCTTGATTTTGTTGTTTTGAGTTGCACTTAAAATTTTTCCTGATAAAGGAAAAAAAAAACTTGAACTTTAATGTTAAAATAGGCATGACATGTTGAAAGAGAATACAAATACATAAAACATTTATGGCTTTAGAGATATCTTTTGCCTGTACAGTTTATAGCGTTTTGCTGAAGAAATGTCATGTAGGTCAGTATATTCAGCCTGTGCAGAATGGGCATGGCAGCGTGAGTCCCTTTTGCTTTGTGCTTATTGTTACAGACACAGGGAGCGTAACTGCTCATTGGGAGCCCAGGAATACTTCACCAGAAAAGAGTCTATAAGTCTCCTTCAAACTTCCATCCAAACTTTGACCACCTAATGGACCTAATTTGTTTCTCATAGCGGAACAGTCACCAAGGTTGCTTTTTATTTTTTCTCATCTCATTAAGGCACAGAAATCTGGCACAGGAGGGGACACGCAGGCTGCTGAAGACCTTCTGCTTATCAATAAACCCCTGACGGACCTAATTAGCCTGCTTATTCAACTGGTGAGAATTTGCTTGTTTGTAAGCCTTTTGGAATGTTGCTGAAGTTGGAATTATTCAACTGAATTCAACATCTTGGAGCTCTGTTTGCTAGTTTTTCATTGTTTATGAGCTCCCACCTAGTACAAAGGAAGGACTCTTAACAATTTTAAAGAAATTGTAGGTCACAGTGACTTGCGGGTTGCAAGTGACGTCAGAGTAAGTCTGTCCCAAGCATAGAAGTGGGACGAGGGGCAGGCTGCAGATTCTCAATTCGGGGACATCTGTATAGCCAAATGTTAGCCCTTTAGAATGGACTAGTGATTGCTGCACAGGGAAAGGATGGTATTCGAAATTTGAAACAACAAGTACTGCTACCATTAGGAAAGTCAGTAAATTTAAAATTAGTTTGCAGTGAGTGATGCCTTTTAATATTAATTTGCTTGGTTCTGAGCCTTCTGAGTTTTACTCAAGGGTTTAGTTTTATTTTAACATGATCCTGAGGGATTTCTGAGTGGGAATGGTCCCTGGTGATCTGTAAACATCTTTGAAGTCTACCTGCTTAAAGTCAGTCTTTTCCAGGGCTTACTAGATGTCACAGCGCTGCATTGAAATCTCCAGAGGATGTTGTTTTGTGGCCCTGGTGCATCCCATCAGCTCAACCTCCATCCTATAGTGCCAGAGATTTGTATTGGCTCTGTGTGTAATAGCTTGTAGTAAAGGAATGCGTCTTGAGCCGGACAGGGTTTTTAGAGGCCGCCTCAGCCTTTTATTCAACATAAAGCCGTGAAAATGGTACGTGAGAATTTCCCTGTGGCATATCACACTATCCTTTCTGGGTAATTTCACTTACAGGCATTCCAGATTCGCTGTGTTCTCTTCCCGACCCAAATTTTTTTGTTTGTTTTTCATTTAGGTATAGGTTTTCAGATGTATTGTGATACGAATACCTGTGGCTCTTTTACTGTCTTTAGCGCTATCCATCATCTTCTATTCTGGGAAAGAGTGTGATTCCTTTTTTATTAATTTTTGGCATTATACTTGTTGCGAAGTCCTCTTTGGGTGGATTTATTTTAACCAGCTATTGACAAAGGCTTTTTGGAAGTGTTCGCTGAATGGCCTAAAAGAAAGTGACTGAATTTCAGCTCTATAATATTTCATCTTTATAAATTCTTTTAATGTATTTATTATTAATTTTTTTAAATCGCTATATATGATAGATACTAAGACATGAAGAGAAGCAAATGTTCCTTTAAAGTGAAACTATTCATAAATTTTAAATCCCATTAACTCTCTAAAGAACAGAAAATTAGAGGCCAAGCTTTATTCAGCCTATACCACCTGGAAGTCTTTTATAAGTTTTTAATTAAAGGATAGGATAATTGTATAGTTAGCATGTACTGATTAGATTCTGACTTGCCCTTGTATTTCAGAAGCATGGCTGCAAATTACCACTAGGTTTTGCTTTGTTCTGTATTTCTACAGATTCTGGTATGTTTAGAATTCTTATTTAAAATCTGCTGATTTTAACACACAGGTAAAGAGTAAAGACCATTAGTGCTGCTTCTTTTGTTGTTTGTTTTGGGCTTTGAATTTTGTTAAAGATTTTGTAAAAGTGAGGGATTTTCTCTTCTAATGTGTGTGTTGTTCTTTACATACATGTGCTTGAGTGGCTATGTGAAAGTTATTTCAGCTAGATTTGTTAAATTTTATATCCTTTACCCATTGCTGTATTAAACATTTCCTGATAAGGTTGGAAGAGTTTGAACAATGGAATAACAACTTTAACGTGTAGGATCCACTTGTTTAAAATGTTTTATGCTCTAATCTCTTTAAATAGGACTAGATTCTTTGTGAAGTCTAGTGGGTGTCTCAACATGTATATGCTGCCTGCCCCTCAAGAAGACTCAGGCCTACCTAAGCTTAAGTTCCGTGGAGCTGCCAGCAGTAGTTCTCTGTGTTCATTGAGCTGTGCGGCTACAAGCCCCCTTATTACTGTTTCCAGGAGTTCAGTTCTGTGTGAACTTTATTTTCTGAAGATAATGGAGGTCTTAAATTCTGAACTAACCATCACTTTAAGATATTGAGTAAAAAGTGTTTTCTCTGGTTTGCTATTTCTACCTATCTTACCATATTTATAATTTCTTATGTCACTTTGAATAATTGCTTTCCCTCATTGATATGTGTATCCCTCAAGCAGATGATTGTTCCATGCCTCATTGACTTGTCTATTTATTTATTTTCCTCAAATTCTACATGTTTATGTCTCTCAATAATCCCTCAAAAATCAATGTGAGTTAAACTTGAAAATGTCAAAAACTTAGAATCAATTTTCCCCTTCTGTGATGGTGATTTAGTTTATCAGTTAGGGCATAGCAAAGCAAGTGTAGGAAACCTGGATTGCATGTAAATGAAACTTCAGAGTTTTTAAGAACATGAAAGAAGAAATAATTACAAATTCTGTCATGCAGAAAAAGCTGCAAATACGGAGAATTCAGTGCTGAATCCCGTGATCAGTGTGCCCTTAATTGATCAATAAAAGGAAATTAAATTGAGCATTTACTCTTCTGCTTGGCAGCTTTGTGTTTAAAGTTAATTACACTTGGCTTTTTTGTGTAAAGTTTCTCTGCTTGAACATAAATGTAATTTGATTATTATACTGCAACTTGCAGCTATCATAGAAGATATAAAATACCTTCTACTTTTTGATGTACCGTTATACTGTAGGAAAAAAAATTAGCATTTACTTACTTTTGAAATCACTTCAGTGTGGATTTTCAGAAACTTTTCAGAAACCCTGCAAGTACCTATAAAAAGGAGTTTCATTTCTCTGTGGATCCTGGATTTAGATCCTAGGTATAGATCTTCCAGTCTTTTCTGCAGGCGACCAGATTGCTGGGAGAGACCTTTTCTTGTCTTCTGGTGGCAGGCTTCTTTATTATAGAAGTACTAGGAAAATTTGCCCTTGATTACTGTGCTCTGTATGTTACTGCTGAAAGACCAGTTAATCACATGCAAACCTGAAGAGGACAAATAGGAAGCCTTTGGGGCACATGGATGAATGAGACCATCTCTTCGAGGTCCTTTCCGTCTCTGCGTTGCACTGGCTGTAAGGCTGTGGCCTGGCTTCGGTTTCAGAGCACGTGAAGGTATTTGCCACTGAATAATGAGAATGACTGCAGAAGAATGATAACCCTGTAGACTGTAGAATTTTATTTCGCGTTTCTTGGGAATACGGACAGTTCTGTGGTCAGAGTGGAAAGACATGTTTATTTCCTGTATTGTATAATGTATTGCTGTTATCGTATTCGAAATGTTATCTATGAATCATATTTGAAGAATTCTCTTCTACAGAGCTACTCTAAAAAACAAACAAAAAAATCCTAAACAAACGCACCAGAGGAAATAAGAATACATTGTCACAAGCACAGAATTTCAGAATGGGGATTTAGTTTCTCAGCAATTAGGCTAGATTAAAATGAACCGAAAATACATTGGGTTTTAAAATATTTTCCCTTAGGTAGGACGATGACAATTTTGCCCTAAGCCAAAATATATTATTTTATTCTTTCATTTAAAACTCTGCATTTTCACTAATAAGACTAGCATAGTAAAGTTAGCAGATTTAATAATGATGTTCTGCTTTTACATTTTGTTTAATATTTGCAAAATCATCTTCCCTATAGTTCCCCAAACGTGCTTCCTTTACAGCACATTCTGTAATCACATTACTGATCTAATGAACGTCTATCTCTTACCGTAATAAACTCTCTTTGTGTATAACCTCATTAATGCACTGAAATAGTGTCCCCTCTGGGTAATCCAGACAGTTTCGTTGTAGCTCTAAAATTAGATGCTGTAACAACTCCAACAGTGTGAAAACTGCCACTTCAGCTCAAATGATCACACGTTTCTTGCAGTGGTTTGCAATTCATGAACACGCTGCAACTCGGTTCAAAATGAAGGCATTTTTGACAACAGACTGCAGAAATATAGATACGTAATAACAAGAAACTTCCTGCTCTTCACCACATTAACCTTAAAATACACAAGAGCAGGTTCCATCTAGAAAGGAAGAGAAGTAGAATTTTATGACATGAGTCTGTTTACAGCAAGTTATAACATGGCCATAAAAATTAAGTAAAAAGTAATACACAATCTTCATTGCACAAAATTCTTGTCTTGAGGCATTATTTTAAAGTTTTGAAGTGAAAAATAAATCTACAGTTCTGAGTTAGAGAATGGCAAAAATTATTACTTTAGCTGTTCAGTAATTTATTTTAAGGTGCTGGGTTTTCTTCAAGCTGTGCACTAGCCCAGAATATTAACAGCCGCAAGGAGAAGGAGTACTAACGTTTCTACGTTGCTGAAGGGCTAAATCTATAATCCCCTCTAAGACTGATAAAGCAAAAAGAAACCAAAGGCCACTAGAGTTTTTTCATGTAATTACAAAATATTATGGGGCAGATATTTTCTTAAAGAGTTAGAACTCTAGTTTTTCAGGGAAGGTTTCTCCTTCCCTGAAAGAACAAAAACTTAAGGAGCTACTGTCATGAAAAACTATAAATGCATTTCAAAGGCCTGAAATATACTTCTTCATATCAAATGGAATTATTATTATTAGGAAAATAATCAGAACATTGTTCCAGCTGATTAAGAGGTGAACTGTCCCGTCTATATTCATTGCCTAGCAACATGAATCTAGCTTTGCTGTTTTTATGAGACGTGAGATACTATTTACTTGAAAGCTGAATTTTCATTCCTTGGTTTTCTGTATTTACAGATACTTACTATGTTTTCAGTCATTGCTTTTGTTCATACCAGTGATTTTCTTCAGATCCACGACTCTTTATAACCAGTGCCGACACAGACTAGCAGCCAGTGTTAAATTTCAGGCTACCAACTTACGACTTTTGACATCTAAATCACTACTTGTCAGTAGTGACACAGCAAAATGGTGAGAGTTGTAGAAAAATGCAGATGCGGACATACTTAACTAGGGGGATACTGCTGAGAGTTCCTCTTCCACCTTAATCATTGATGGGTTAGACTGTAAGCCAGTGACTCTCATCCCTTCCAGACTAAATATGGTCTTTCCTATTCCCAGCTTGTTTTCCTGTTCATCCAAGACCTATGCAGTTACTGTTTCACCCTGCAATTTTCCAGGATGACAGCAAGTTGCTGCCCAGACTCTAGATAACGCTGAAGCTCGAAGGGACTCTGGTGAAGCAGAGGAGCAGAAGAGCCTGAAGTACAACAGGGGATGAAGGACTTCATTGGCATTTGTGACTGAATAGGATGATGTCATGGCTGGCAAGTACCGTGAACCCTGCAGTGATGCTGGTGGCAAGGTTTGGAGGATGGTCACTGAAGCTTGGTATCCTGTGAAGAGCGAGCCTATGTGATGCCAAGACACTGGAAGGAGAGTTTCAGGGTCTTCCTTTCTCTTGTTGGGGGACAAAGAACAGCAGCAACAGTGATAAAAGGTTGGACGTGCCAGGATGTCCAAAGATCAGCAAAGCTGTTGGCCCAGTCCCAGCTCCTCCTCACCTAGGGCAAAATGTTCCACTGTCTCGCGAACTGGGAATTCCTGCTGAAGACAGCCTGCCTTGGGAATAACGCTCCTTTGCTTCCTTGAAAGCCATGTGCCCCTACTAGTGTCAGGAAGAACTGCGAAGGACGTGGTGCTTTATGTGTTCCTTCATGCAAGGTTTTGTAAGGGCAGTCCTCTACAGAGACTGACACCTTTCCGCTCCCTTCATATTTAGTGAATATCTCAGAAGAAGACCTTGGGAACAGTCTCGCTTCCAAGCGTGGCTGTTGTGATTACTGGTCACGCGTGGGATTTTGTGCTTGTGGAGCCCAGGGAACTAGCCTCCACTGCAATACCAGGGCAAGGACGTATCTGTCCAAATGTTCACTGATTTCGTTATTTTTCATTTTTGGTTAGCCAGCAAACAACATTTGAAAATTGAATATAGTTCTCGTACTGTGATTTTTCTTCAGGGAGTGGTTGTTATACCTGTCTACACTGATCTAGTAACAAACTGGAGGTTAAAGTACTTCTTTTAAAAGGGATGAGGGAGATACGTTACAGTAGTTTAATTCTTCCTTCCTTTATCTAATGGCCTTTTTTTTTTTTTTTCAGTGAAGGAAATACAAGGTGGCTTAAAGCCCCCAATGACATCAGTGGGATTTTTTTTTTTTTTACTTGTTAAGGATTGAAGATAGAAATGGAGCTATAAAGCTTGTTACTATTTGTAGCTTTTCCTCCTTTTTACTCTTGTTATTTATGCTGATGATATTATTAGATAATTCTGGGTGTTGGAAAGGAAACAATCAAATAGGTGGCATTTAGATTGGAATGAAGAAAAACCATGCAGCAAAACTGTGGAAGAAATAGCTGCTGTGGTCCTGTCACTTGCATAGCATTAGGTCAAATAGAATGTGATGTGTCCTGGGGCTACGTATTCAGACCTTACATCTCAGTTCGGCCTGTTTTAAACAGCCAGCTCTATGAAACTAATGGAAAACAGGATTGTATTTGCATGCAGGTCCCTGGGGAATTGCCGCTTGAATATTTGAGGAGTATGTGTCTGATGGTATGTTCACAGATTGCTTTAAAGTAACTGTTTGAGTTTTCTTAAAATGAAAGAATGTGGGGAGTTCGTACTGCAGGTTAAATAAGTAATCATTATTAAAATGGTTGGGCATATTATATAAATGGTTGGTCAGAATATATAAATTGTTTCCTTTTTATTGCCAGTAGGGATAGTCTGTTAACTGTACTTTAATCTGGCTTCTTTGTATTTAAATGGTACTTTTGGAATTAAAAAACTGAGCAGGAGTGTTGAGGTGTTTTTACACTTCTGTACCTTATTGGTTAAGACCACCACTGGTATATTTTGTTCAGTTCATAGATTGTAAGGCAAGAAAAGGCTATTGTAATCATTTAGTCTAGGATCTTACATAACACAAGACATAGGACTTTTCTAAATTAATTCCTCATTACAGTAAAGGGTTTTGGTTTGGTTTTTTTTTGGAAAAAAATATTGTTGTGATATATAAATAGCCTGTGATGGAGCATCCGTCTGGGTTCTAAGTACGTTGTTTCAGCAGTTAATCGCTCTTATGAAAGAAAGAAAGAAAGAAAAAAAAGGAAATCAAAGTATTATCTTCCTTCTAATCTGAATTGCTTTATCTAAAGTTTTGAGCTATCATCTCTTACTGGCCCTTTTTCAGGTAAAGGAATTAACCTATCCTCTGCCTGCTTTTTCTCACACGTAGCCAAGAGAATATGATCAAGTGCCCTTTAACCCTCCCTTTGATAAGCTATAGACATTGAATTCCTTCAGTCCTTTGCTGTTATGTTTTCCAATCCGTCACCCTCTTGCCTGTTCCCAAGAAACCTCTGATTTTTTTTCACTAGCTTTTGTGAACTGTCTGCGCTAAAACTAGGCATTGCGTTCCTGTTGTCATTCCGACAGTGCCAAATACAAGTGTAAGAGAATATCTCTACTCGTTCTTTCCAGATTGTACTTTCAAGAAAGGTATAAATCATTTTGATAGCAGTGTCATACTATCAGAAGCTCATTTTAAGGTGATTATTAGCCATGCCCCCAAATCTATTCCATATATTTGCTTCCCAGGAAAGAGTTTTTCCAACCCATTGCTAGGGCCTGCTTCAGTGACTGCTCCTCAAAGGAGTGCAGAAAAGCTGGAATTCAGGAAAAATATTTTAAAATCTACAAAGCATACCTCCTAATGCGACTTCTTAAAATCCATTCAGTAGCTAGATAGCCTGAACTCTGCCTCATCCAGAAGCCATAGACTTGATTTAGAAGTAATTAGATGAAGTTTTATGTTGTGCATTATGTAGAAGTTTAGGCATCAGGGCTATAATGATACTTTCTGCTATTACTAGTTCTATTTAAAGCAAAATATGCTGTCTGAAAATAACAGAGTTGGAAGCAACATTTTCATTGCTTTTATGATGTCACTATAGATAGGCTATTTGATAGAATCATAGTGGAGACATTGTTATACCGCTGCTTAAGAACAGATATATTTTAATTATGTTTTTATCACCTTATTAAGCTTAGTTTAATAGAATTTTGAGTCAGTCAACTAGAAATGATTCTTTCCTGGCACAACGCAAATGTTAATACTCTTCCAAATCCCCAGTGATGTGCGTTTTTTCTGGAATTGGAATTTGATTTTTGTTTGTTCATTTTTTGTTCATTTTTAGCTTCCTAGTGAAGATACTGAAATATTTGCGAATGCCTCACAGTGCTTATCATTGCTGGTTCAGCTGTATGGAGGGAACGGTCAGGAGAGTATGGCTCCAGAAAACATGGACAGCTTTGCTGAAGTACTGAAGTCCAAAAAAGATACACAACAACTGAAGCTTTTGTTGAGAATTTTAAAGAGACTGGTGAGTCGGCTTCTAAACATTTTAAAAGTCTATGTTTCTCTTATATCATTGGATAATTTTTTGGTTGCTTTTTTCCTCTTGAAGTAAAGAAGAGTATAAAAGAGTTTTGAAAACAAAGTGTGTGAAGTTAAATTACATGTCTTTCAGTTTCAGTTAACTTCTCTGGAGAAGAGAGTCTTTTACACTTAAAACCTCTTACAAAATGATTGTTGGATTTCTCCTATTTCAGTTAACTGTCCAGTTATTTAAATAACTCATATTATTTATAGATTTGTTTAGTACTTCAGCTTTATGAAGTATTGGAACAATTTTCTTAATGCCTTTTGAAAGAGCTAACCTTGTAGCATTAAATAGCTTTTGAGAAACACAGTGCTTGATTTCATGGTAAATAAAATGCCATTTTGTACTTGAAATAGGTTTGTGCATAGACCGTTGACTCCTCATTCTCACCGAGCGATAGGGACCACTCCTGCTGGAGTGGTTGTGCTGTAGAATGCCAGTCAGTGGGAGCTGTGCAGGGGCTTAGTCTGGTGGTATTATTGACGGGTAGCGGTTTCAGTTCTGTCATGCCCCGACATGGTGGCATGGCAGCAGCGTTGTGTCTTTCAAGTAGCTTAGGTGGAAAACCTTCTATTGGTAACATTCTCTCAGCTAATACGATTTTTTTTTTATCTTTTAAGTGTCTCGATAAGGAGCTTTGTCTGCATTGTCACCTTGTGTTGGTTGATTACTTCACCCTTTACTCTCCAAGAGCAGGAGTTTTCAGTTAAAGAGGGTAACTTCCCCAGTGTAAGAGGTAGAGGACACTAGAATTTTGCAAGTGCAATGCTGGCTGCTAGGGGTAAGGCCATGATCAATGGCAGCAGGAGTTGAAAGGAAGCAACTCTTTTGTAGAGCCTTCAGAGCTGTTCCTGTCTCTTTCTCCTGCCTACTGTATTTACGTTACAGGAAAGTAAACACCATACCCTTCTTCCCAGTTGTGCTCAGTCCTCTCTTTCCTGAAAAGAAGCACTAATACACGAAATTAAAATTGACATGATGTTTAAAATTCATAATTTCGCTCATTCTCAACATCATCTCAGCTTGCACTCCTTTATTTTCTCATGCTCTTCCGAAAAGAGAATTCTAGCAAAGATTTTTTTAAAGACACTTCTTGCTGATTTTTGCTTGTACCTGTGCTTCTCTTTCTGTGTAACTGTTTTGCTGCGTAGAACTGGCTTTCGCTTTTCCCCAAAAGCAGTGAGAGAAAAGAGGCAACAAAGTGTGAGGAAAGGAAAGAGAAATGAGACTGCAATATACATATCTACATTATTTAATTTTAGCATAGCTACAGACTTGTTTCCTTCCCCTTCATTTTGAAGACTGCGGTTCAAAAGTTGGCCCAGTGTGCAGGGTATTTAACACAGGAACTTCTGTTGACCGTCTTTAAGAGAACAAAGCTACACTATCAAGTTCCTGTACTTTTAGATCTCTCCTTCGTATACCAGTGATACTGGTACTTGTTATTTATAATATCAGGCAGAGATTTTCTCTAATTATTTTAATGAGATCATAGGATTTCTTTTGAAAGCAGGGTTCATAGATAATTTGACAGATTATTTAATAAATCGTACGTTATTTCTCTAAACCTTAAAAAGTCCTGTTCAGAGGAGATGATTATCTTGTCAAAATTGTCGTAATCACAAAAGACATTGAAATATAATCATATCTATTTAAGAAGGATTCAGCCCACATCAGCTGTTCATGCTGAATTTTGAAGCCTAGAGCAGTGTTTTTCTTTTTTTAATATCTGAGCAATATTTTAATAGAGGAATCATTAAATGCACCAATTTCCATTCTTGCCAATCAGTGCTTGTACGGAGGATCTTTCCAGTCTGTGGTTACATTAACTTTGTTGTTACAGGCACAGATATTGCTTATGCAAGACAGGAATGTACAAAAAGAATTCAATGGATTTATGCTATAGATGCCTCTATAGTGTGTATTTCTGGAAATAAGGAAAAGGCGTAGCAATATGTCCAGTTAGTTTTGTCCAAGTGTTTCATACGACTCCAGTGAGCCAACGGAGACAGATGTCTCAAAGTCTTCAGTTTTTAAGGCATGTCAGAGAATTGTTGACGTACAAGATGACCCTACCTTGATGAAGTGGAAACTTATATCTAGGTGTTGTTTGAATTTAATAGTATTCATTCATTAAGTTTTATCTCCAGTGGGTGGAGGGTTTTTTTGGACAAAGTTGGAGGTTTGTTTTGAGTTTGGTTGTTGTGGGGTTTTTGTGGGTTGTTTTTTTTTTGTTGTTTTTTTTTTTTTTAAATGGTCATTGTCAGCTTTGACCAGCAAATTGACTGCAGGGCAATATAAACTTCTTGCAACACTTTCTTCACTGATTTTTGCCCTACGGTTTTGTTGTATTCATTTATTAAGCAGAGATAAAGATACAGGCCAGACTGGGGGAAAAAGCATATCTTTGTACACTTATTAATGGAATCTCTGTGAACAGCCCTTTTACAGGCTTTATTTTGCTGTAGAAAGAAATCATTAAGAGTGAAAACTAGAAAAAATATGCTTTGAGCAAACTTTTGTAACTGTGTAAGTAAGGATCATTTAAAAGCTTTAAAGAGGCAGCGTTGACTGTCTTTTTTTTTTTCTTTTTTTATAATCACCTCCTAGCTTTCAAAACTTTCGGCTCTGTCAAGCCCAGGTTAACCAGTCTTTTTCAAGAACGTTCTCTCACTGGTATTGATAGAATGGACAAAACCTGAATAAAATTACTCAAAGAAACAGGGTTTGGATTTGGGCGGGGGCTGGGTTGGTGGTTTGGTTTGGGTTTTTTTCCCCCTTCAGCCCTTTTATTAACGCTCTTGTTCTGGTTGCTTCATCTTGGGTTAGACAATACTGCTATTCAGATATTCGTCATCTTATTTAGCAGCATGTGTAACCAATTGGTGATGTCAGGAGAGTGATCTCGTCCCATTTTTGTGTTCTGGAAGCCTCTCCTGGCCCCGCCCCTTCATGGAAATCACTACCTTATCACTTCATCTCTTCTGTGAAGATACAGTGTGTCTTCTTACAGCCTGGGAAATCATCTAGATTGAAGCGTTTCTTTGTGAAGTGGAAGAAATTTTCACTTGGGAAGAAAATAGTTCAATTTTTGCCTGCTTTACTGAGAAGTTTTTCATTTCTCTTATTCCCCAGAGGAAAGAAATCTACCTGCCGTCTCTCAATATATCATCTAGTATATAATGTAAAGGCAAGTGATTATCACCATAATTTTTATAGAGCTAGCCGATATCTTTCCACCGGACACATAATCACTGTGGAGTTACAGCAGGGTACTTGCAAATAAAATGTTTTAGCTTTCAAAACAAGAGAAGACTCCTTTTTATTCCACCCAGTAATAAGGAAAAATTCCTCTGAGAAAAATGAGTAAGCATCAGGCTTTAACAGGCAATTTTGCACTCACTGTGGAGAGTGAACTTTTGTTCTGTGACTTTTACCTTAAGCACTTTATCAGAAAGTATATTTGAATTCTACCTAAATCACACTTTTTTTCCTTCTGATTGTCTTTCTAGAACCTCATTTTCACTAGTTTGCATAACATAACTGTCAAAAAGTTGTTCATGCTTTATTTGTGAGCAACTAAGACATTTAGGATGTCGTCTGCACGTCGTGTACCCTGTGGGGATACATATAAGGATTTCTCAAATTGTATAAGGCTGCGTAGTAAAGATGTTAAGGGTAGAATAACAATACTTGAGCTGTGGCAAAGGTCCATAACTTTCATTAATTTCAGTGTAGGACTACTGAACGCTAATTTGCTTTTACTGCCAGTTTGGGCAACAGCAACGGCATCACTGTGTACATGCAGGCAGATTTACTACCCTGTTTCCAATGAACCAAAGCCTGGGGAACGACTGGTCACTATGTCTGAAATACCATTCGAGTCATGCGTCCCTAAGGATTGCTGTCATGTAGATTAGTAATTATATCATCCTGAGTTTTATTCAGAGTTGCTGAGTTCACAACTCTTGAATTGACAGCTGTGTGCTTGTGTATTAAAATATACGTATATATTTTTACTGTGATACTTCCCAGATTAGGTCCTCATTATATTAATCACTGATCATGCATTATGGAGAACATTTAGAGCTTGAAGAGATACAGTCCGAGTAGCACAAATGTTTGATTTGGGGTAGCAGTTCTGCAATCCCTCTGTAAATCTTGCTGGAGATTTGCTCCTCAATAGATTCCCACAAGTACATCTACAGGGAGCTTCCCTCAAAGAAGGTGAAGCAAAATCCCAAGGGATTTTCAGATAGCATCCCTTTTCTGGCTTCAGCTCCGAGGATTCAGTGCCACAAGGAGGTGCTTGTGCAGCAATTCCCAGCGGAGCCTGCTTTCCCAGAGCCTTACAAAGCTGCGGGAAGCTGTTGGCGTATCTGCTGCTGAGAGAGCACAACACTCAACCTCAATTAGCTGGAGAAAAACTTCGTATGCATCTTTCTCCCAATCTGAATCTTTTAAATGTGCCTTTAATTAATTTCATTAATTACTAAGGTAATCCACAATGTTCCATTGCTCAAAAGAATAATTTTATAACAGAGATGCTAGTTAGACTGTGAATATAATACTCGCTTGTGGGCTGCTGACATGTATAGGTATACTCACTATAAATGCACAGGTTGTTATATGTGTTTTCTGTAAATCATACATCTCTTTAAAATCCAAGTGACTCTTACATGAACAATTTCTGTCCTTCATTAGCATTAATCTCTTATTTTCAAGTTGTTACCAAGCCTGCATCTCTTTTTTGTAGACTTGTCTTTTGTTGGCTTCAGTCTAATAGAATAATGTCCTCGGGTAGGATGGAGCATTTCATTAGACACAAACAACTTAAGATACCCCCAAGAAGAAAAAGCTAATCAGCATTAAGACACATCATGCAGATCATAAACAGGACGGGTTTCTCAAAATGCTTTGACGCAAATGCATGGGAAGGATAATGCCTCTTCACCCTTCCCACCGTGTGGGGAAGCTCCCTCTGTTTGCACACTTGGACAGGCCTTTGTTTTAGGGTTTTAATGAAATTGGAAAGAGTCGTAGAATCATAGAATGGCTTGGGTTGGAAGGGCCCATCAAAGGCCATGCAGTCCAACCCCACTGCGGTGAGCAGCAGGGGCACCTTCAACTAGATCAGGTTGCTCAGAGCCCCGTCCAGCCTGGCCTTGAACGTTTCCAGGGATGGGGCATCCACCACCTCGCTGGGCAACCTGGGCCAGTGTTTCACCACCGTCATTGTAAAAAATTTCTTCCTTATATCCAGTTTAAATCTGCCCTCTTTTAGTTTAATGCCATTTCCCCTAGTCCTGTCACCACAGGCCCTGCTAGAAAGCTTTTCCCCATCTTTTTTTATAGGCCCCCTTGAAGTATTAGAAGGCTGCAATAAGGTCTGCCCGGAGCCTTCTCTTCTCCAGGCTGAACAACCCCACCTCTTTCAGTCTGTCTTCATAGGAAAGGTGTTCCAGCCCTCTGATCATCCCGCTCCAGCGGGTCCATGTCTTTCCTGAACTGCGGACCCCAGAGCTGGACACAGGACTCCAGGTGGGGTCTCACCAGAGCGGAGTAGAGGGGCAGAATCACTTCCCTCGACCTGCTGGCCACGCTGCTCTTGATGCAGCCCAGGATCTGGTTGGCCTTC
>JAVKLA010000010.1:9988691-10065009 GCA_034782735.1 Sagittarius serpentarius | reverse complement strand
CTTGCTGAGGGGGCACTCAATTCCACCATCTGTGTCATTGATGAAGATATTAAACAGCACTGGTCCCAGTACGGACCCCTGGGGACATCACTTGTCACCGGTCTCCATCTGGACATTGAGCCGTTGACCACTACCCTCTGGATGCGACCTTCCAGCCCGTTCCTCAGCCACCGAACAGTCCACTCATCAAATCCATACCTCTCCAATTTAGAGTCTCCAGAGACGAGGGATGGGGAGGCCTCCAGCGCCTGCTGTTGCTCGGCAGCCTTCCGCCACGGCACTTCCAGGCCCTGCCATACCCTGACACACGGAGAGAAAGTGGGGTGGGGGAATCGCCCCGTCCCCCGGGGGCGAGGGAGGCGACTCTCCTCCTCCTCCTCCACTTCTGGGTTTTAATCTAGTCACAAAATAAGCTTTTAGGTACAGCTTTTTGAATGTTGCATATGGTTTGACTGAAATACACTCCTTTTAATAAAAAAAGTTACAATGTCCCTGATGAATATTAACAATCAGCGAGGATATTGGTGAGTCGGAATTGCTGGGCCAGGCCGTTGCTGTTGGTCAAGAAGCAATATGTATTGAGTTTACAGCAAAGGGTTAAGAAAAACTGGTTTAAATTACTCAGAAGGTGAATGCAGCTAATCACAACTACTCTAATACAATTTAAACAATGATTTAAATAGAGCTAGTATAGTGTAATTTAAAGAAATTCAGCATTTGGTGGGCGTAGTTCTCTTGTGGCATAGCCCCTTTGCTGTACTTTGTTGTTTACTGAACAGAGAATTGAGCCAATATTGATTAATTTACCTGAGTAATTTGGATTTTTTTTTTCTTTTTTTAAATCTCACTTAGGCTGTATTTTGACCTTTGTGTTCAGTTTGTAATGTCATATGTGCTCTACCAAGTTCTCATGGAAATTAAATATTGTGCTTTCATCTTTAAACCCTGATGGAAGATTTTTTTTTAAGCTTAGTAAAGCATTTTTCAGTAGCGCTAAGAAGAAAAACATTTAGTCCATGACAGTGTAATTTTTGAATAGTCAGAACTTAATAATATTCCACTTTGTTCTCAGACATTCTACAAGCAATACCAAGTCCCAAAATATGGATTATTTAGTTTATAATTATTTACTTCATATTAAGAATACACAGCTTTTCATGAAGCACTGTATGAAAATGTTATTTGTGTGTCTAGCAATACTTAGGATATCCAGGTGTGAGAGGATACTGTATTTGATGATCTTTCGAGATCTCATGGCATTCTTTATAGTGGTATACATGGTTAATTTTAACTTGACTAATTACATTCTGTGTATTGAAATCCAGGACACAAATTTTCACTGTATAGATCTGGTAAGAATTTTCATTTCTAATCTGAAATGGTTAGATATTGTTTCACCTTAGAGGCATGTTTATGACCTGTGTGCCTGGCTTATGTAGCTGGTGAAGGGCTAAATTCAGGCTCGTTTACACGTTGTATAACTCATGGAGTGTTTTCGGGATGCTGAGTAGTAGTACAGTACGTTAGCACTGTCCTTGACTTTCTCTTTTTTTGACATTTTTGCCCTGTGGTTTCTACTGGAGGAGAGGGAAGAGTATTTTGGTATTTAGATTTACACACTTGGTTAGAGCACTGAAAGAATTTTAATAGGCCTTTTCTGTTTCCAATTAGCCTTCCTTTTCGTTTACCTCTTTGAATTTTACAATAACCTTCTTTCAGTTGCCCAAAATTCTCAAGTGCAGCATTCTAAAGTTATATACTGGTGGGCTTTTTTTTCCAGTATCTATCTTTCTGGTTTACAAAATGAAACAGAACAAGTATCTGTGGGTAAGTCCCAGTCACCGGTGTAGTCCCTGGAATTCTTATCTTCCCCTGTCTTGTCACTTTTGATCCTGTCCAGAAGTTCTGTGGCTGATACCAGATTGCAGAAAACTTTGCTGTTTTTTGACCCAAAGCACTAGATGGTACAGGAATGCTCTGCTTATTTCTTCTCATAGAAAAGGCAAATATTTAAATCTCTATAAGATCGTCCAGGCTTATAGGATCACCTATTTCTGGCTGCGTCAGAATCCTCTTCTGCTGTGTGAATTTTGTACTTCTGTGACTACACTTGCTCTAATTCACTTTACATGGTGTAATTTGTATCCCTGTGTATGTATAACCGTAAACACAGTGTATTTTCTTTTTGTATGTGACTTGGGGTATTCTTAACTCGGACTGTCAAGAAATTCTTAGCAACTATGAGAATTAAAATTTTATTTTAATTGGATCTAAGCTGAGATTTTTTTTTCAGCTGATCCCTGGAGTCCACAAGCTTGTTCTGTTAAAAGTACTAGGCTTCATATAAGCTGTGATAAAATCAGAATATTAAGTAGTGATACATAAAGTCAGATGGTGAGGAATTTTTTTTATGCAGTTAACAGCATTTTGGGGGTTATATAGGAGTTTGTATAGCTTGGAAGCTTTTGGTTAAGGAAATAGTTACTGGCACGTCTAATTTTTGATGTGATTTAGGTCCCACCTTTTTGCAGCTGGTGATATGTCTGGAATATCTGTGGTTATCTTAATCCAGAGATGCTGGTTTGTTCTATACATTTACACCTCTGCAATGACTAATTTGCTGTCGGTGTTTTTACTGTAATGGTGAAGTGCTTTCTGCATATCAGAGAGAGCACACTGTGCGGTATTTCTACCACACAGACAAACACCTGCTTTGCTGGCAAATCATATATTGAATTCTCCTGCTCCCAACCCAGAAGCTCAGAGAGGTGTATTTTAATGGCTTTCCTTCATTTTTCTTTACTGCTTCTTTGATGCTGACAACTTTCTCATACGCAGTTGGACGGCTCCTACTTTTGCTGCTTTCTGCTTTGTCCTAGCAGGTTTATGCTTAAAATTACTCGCCTGCCCTCATAACCTACTGTGTTGTTTAATGTTTGCAAAATATTTCGTGGTCCTCAGATAAGGAGTAGTAAATAGCAACATTTTGCTTCAGAGGATCTATCAACACCAATTAAATAGGATTAAATTATTAAAAATAGTTTCTCAGCTTGAATGTTAATACCAGGTTGCACATATTTCCACGTTCTGTAGCATTAATGGGAACATATGAGCAGTAGTTGCTGGTTTCATTATTATTATAACTGAATTGCATTAGTGCATGTAGACCGGGACCTCATTGTAGTAAGCTCAGTGCAAGCACAGTAGAAAGTAATTTCTTGCTCCAGAGAACAATCCAGCTTGTTTCCTGGGTTCAAAATAAGATCAAGGAATTGTCTGAAAGTGACTCTTCCTAATAGGAAATAATGTGACACAAAGATGACCATCCTGGATAAAACAGATCCCTGGGCAATGTTCAGTTCTGTGCAAGCAGGAATGGGAATTTAACCAGTTCCTCCCGATTATTAATACAAAAGTATCTTCATTTCATTCCAAATTTAAATTCTTATGGTCACAGGAGTATTTAAAAATCCTTAGTCTTCATGTAGTCTTCATATGAGGCCGATACCAGAAACTAAAAGAGCTTTGAAAGATTTTGGTTGCCCATGCTAAAGATGAGGTACAGGTATGCATAGAGACCAGGTTTACTGTGACTTTTTGCAAACTCATATTGCAAACTCTTCAGCAAAACCTCCCTTTGTTGTTACATCTATTGTCTTAAACTCAGTCTCCTTGCTAACAAGTTTACTGAGGGTGAGAGAGTTACATTTCAGCATGTAAGCGGAATTTTAACTACCGTATACCGGGGTAAATCTAATGTAGGAATTAGATTCCGTACTGGAAAGGAGTAGTCCTTCCTTTGACTTCTAAGTCACCTAGTACTGGACAGTCAAAGTAAAAGGTCTTGACATAACCTCTTCATTAATCCTTCGTGCTCTCTTATTTTCCTTGCCAACGTTTCTGTCTGTTGATTTTTGAACATGGTTCAAGTTCTGAACTGTAATATGGCATCTGACAAACACTATCTGTGTTTCACTTTGTCTGCACCCTCACCCTCTTCATCTTACAAGGCTGGCGCACTGCTGAGAAGCTGGTGCTTTCAAAAGTCTTGCCATGAGCAAATCTGCTACAGAGCTTGATTTAACAGCTGGTGTGTGGATGCAGAGGAACAGGGTGTAGAGTCGAGTGCTTAAAGGGGTTTATTGTAGAGGGAGACAGTCCTTGGCCATCAGGCTGTGAGGATGTGGGACTCTGTGGCACATGAGCTAGGCGAAGGAGACAAATAGACTGATAGGGTATTTCAGCTACGGGTTGTCTGTCCGATGGAAATTGTAAAAATATGACATAGATATGACAAAAGTATGCTGATCATGATAATGAGACCAACTAATAGGACCATACGAAGCAAAAGGAAGGCAGTGTCTAAGGAGTTAGAGGTTTTTGGAAAGAGCAAAGATGAAAATTATGTTAGAACCATCAGTCAAAACATACATACAGTGAAAGAAAACAAAACATTTAAAGTTCTTCCCTGGATATCTCATGCATCTAATGGTTGGTCGACATACTCATTAACAATAAGTGCATACTTTTGAAGTTCCCCAACAAAAGGCCCATTCTCCCGAAGGGCTCACATACTAATCCCTGGCAATGATAACCGTATCTGGGCTTTATGAACATGGTGCTGCACAATTTCAGATGACTCCGTGATTCATGTAAGTGTTCTGAAACAAGGTTATGTTTAAAAAGAGCATTCGTGTGCATTGAGGTTAGGCTTTCAGTCAATTTCTACAGTAACCGCTGCCCCTCCCCAAGTTCAAACAGTGCTTCAGTCCGGTGTCTTCGGTGATGAAACCTCCACACTTTAAATTATGAAGACTCTACTAGTTAAACATTTATAAAGTGCCCAGTGCTGCCACTTCTTTAAACTATTAAAACATAATGTTTTTCTATGAACATCATTATAAATTTATAACAAATGTAATTTGTGGTGATGCAGTGATCTATGGGCTGTGAACTACTGTCCTAAATTTCACACAGCAGATGCTTTCTCTGGGATGCAATGCCTAGTTGATGAGTTCATATGATGCAGCATAAGAATATCTCATAATTTGCATACCAGCTCTACTCTGCTTGTACAGCTTGCTTTTTTAGACTGTTCAGGGGTCATTTTAAGAGCAATGAAGTTGACACACAATCCTCAGTCTTGTCAGAAGCAGATGATTACTTAAATCCTTTAATATCAATAAAAGAGTACTTCTTCCAGAAATATGTAGTGTTCATTTAGAAATGGATCAACAGATTTTATAGTATCAAATAGCTCCAATGATTTAAAATTCCTTTTTTAAGGAAATATACTGGTGTACTTAACTGCAAGAGAACTGTTGTAGAGCATAACCCCAGTATACATTGAAAAGTCAAAACGGTATGTCCCATAGTGCATAATATTTTATCTTGTGGATGAAAACCTGATCTCTTTGCTGTAAATCCTTGCTAATTGTAACGAATGGACTTACTGCATATTAGAATTGCATCAGAAAAAGATAATTTATATCAAAACCTGCCCCTATCTGTGCTAAACAAAATGTGTATATAAAATCTTCCATCTGTACATGATGTAAGGCATATATGTGTGATGTGAGGTATATATACTAAACAGTGGAGTCCACCAGACTAATAATTTAAACCAGTTACATTATTTGTAACTGCAATTTACTATTTCCGCTGAAAAAAAGAAGAATGAATCGCGGTAGAATACCTTGTGCTCATTCTGACTGAACGCTTCCTTTGTGGCTTTTCGTGCAAGAGGCCAGTGGTTCCAGGGAAGGGCCGGCGCAGGGCTCTCTACATGTCCCCCAGGCAGAGGTTTTCCCTGCGGTGGGCTGGGGCAGATATAAAGGCAGGATTTCCCAGGGGAGCCTGGGCCCAGTGCTGCTGGTCCTGAGTGCTGGAGCAGAAAAGCTCTGCCGAGCCTACTGGTAACGCAGCATTTAGTCAGCCCTAAGATTTTAACTAAGACCCTCAGTGGGTAGCTGTGTGTTGCTCCTTCTCATTAGAGCAAAAGTCTACGCAAAGCAGATTAGAGTTAAAACCAAAACCACATTAATCTCTTACAATCGAGTCATTCCCATGGAAATAAGTATATTAACACATGCTCATACTGCTACTTTTCTTCAAAGTACTACCAGCACTTAAATACTAAAAAAGGTAATTTTTAGCATACCTGATAAAATAACAGGTTTACATAAAGCGTAAAAGGAATCGATGTTTATAAACATCAGGGTCTTCTTTTGTTGAATTTAAACTGTTAGTACAGTTTACGTATTTGCAATATAAATGGGGATATATTCACGAAATGGCACACAGTGTTTATTTTCAAAGTCCGTAACTATAAGATGGCTAAGAGTAATTTGTCCCCCATATATCAGTCAGTTATGTGTGGCCCTGACTCTGCTAATATAGCAATATTTCTTTTAGTTTGGTGAGGAAAATTCTTATTGCTGAAAAGCAAATTACAGCTGTCATTGAAAGACTTAAATAATATGCCCTCAGGATTGCTCAAGTGGACTGTTGCTCCACTGAGGAGCTCTGATGACATCAGAGAGGTGCTCATGCAATTTACTGATGTAATTGCAGTTCCAAGATGGAATATATATTACATTTTGAAGGTGATGTTATTTAATAATGAATGATTTAATAGACTTCTCTAGCCTCTATATCACCTTCACCATTATATTTGTTAGGATCCTTTTCTTGACATGTCTTTTATTCTGTGTTTCCACCTCTACTTACATGTTTTTGCTTCTTAGCTCAGTTCCTGAACCAGATGTTCCTGATGCTTTCTTGAAACTTTATTTTTATTTTAAATGAAGCCGAAAGGCGTGTGGGAATTGATGTTGAAATCCGGAGGAGCAAGAATGTTAAAATGCCTGCTCTCCTCTTACATTTCGACCACTGCAGGTTTCAACAAGATCCTTTTCCCCTTCTTGCAGCTTCATACTTCAGTTTTGCATAACTATTTATGATCTCAAGAGTACATAATTACATTAGCATACTGTTGCGTGCTTGTGTGCGTACACCTATTAGGCTTATATACTGTTCTGAATCCTTCAGAATTTTCTCATTAAATTGTAACTTCTCTTATTTTTTAGTATTTCCATCTACATAATGGCTGAAAGTTTTTTTTTAAAACGGCTAGGATTTGAAATACCTTAATCTTCCAAATTTAGTTGCAGAGCTTCCAAAGGAAATCTATTTCCTGGAAGTATTAATTACTTACTCCTGAATATCAGGCCTACAAAAAGTTTCTCTGATTTGGCATTCCAAATCATTAGGTACTTTAAGTCCTAGCAAAAAGGTATTTATTTCTCTTACAAAAGGACTGAAAGAAGAGACCAAAGAACTGACTAGGGAGCGGAAATTCTGTAGGACACTAAGTATTTTGGTTTAACAATTTCAAATCTGTTTAAGTTCCTTCGGTTGTACATTTCAAGAAAATGAAATGTAGTGAAATCGGATGCTGTGATATGGGAGTAGACTATGTGGGAAGCCTAATAGTCTTCCCGAAAGCAAAACTAGTGTTGGGAGGTTTTTGGTTTTTAAAGCTTCTTTCTGTGTCTTTTTCCTCACTCCTCTTTTAACAAACTGTTTTAAATGGGAGATGAACCTAGTGATGATCTAACTAGGCTTTTGACACACAAAGTTCAAATGGCTTTGGAACGAGGCAAACCGAATTTGTTCGTCTTTACTAGAAAATAATAGCAACCAAACATCAATCTGCCAAGATTGTTTTATTTTCCTCTTGCCTGATGCCTTGTAGAATACTTCAAGAACTTAAAAAATGATGATACTTTTAGTTGAACTTGGATGAGATAGTAGAATGCAGATGTAATTACTCTGACAGTGATTTAGTGACTCTGGGACACCTGGGAGTGAGGCAAGATGCGGAGGACAGTGGCAGGATGTGGATTGGAATATGAAAAGAGCAGCATTGACTGCTGCTGAATATGTGTATGTGAGAAAGAAAAATAACAATGTCTTGAAAGGATTAGAGGTGAGAAATATAAAGCGGTGATGAACACTATCTCAATATCGTGGCAGCGCTGCAGTTCTGAATGTAATTCCCAGACAATATGAAACACATTAGATTTTGAAACTACTTAACATTCTGATTTGAGTGTGATATGAATCCTGTGTCCTGCTCTGTACAGCCTGTCCCCTCTGCTTCGATCCAGCTCCCCACCCAACTTAGAGGGGTTCAGCTTGCAGCCTCTCTATTCCAGCAGAGAGGAAGGAAAGAGGTTGGAGGTGGTTGAACGTCTCATGTACCTTTTTGTTCTTCTCCCCGCCGATGGACAGGGATGTATCTCCTGCTTTTCTGCAAAGAAGATGGATCAGAGCTGGACTTCAGTGTTACAATGCCCATAGTGGGGAATGTGCTCCAGTGAAGCTGTGTGCGTTCAGGAAGACTGTAGGGAGAGAGAAGTGGCACCAAAGCCACCGGGTATTATAGTGTCATCATAGGATAAGGTCTTCTAGGGATGTTTTCTAGCCACAATCACATTATTAGTGAGAACAGGGAAGTTCTGGCAACCTTACTTGAACCCTCATCCAAAAGATTCAGTCACATCATACTTGGTGGTATCATGCTAACATCACATGAGATCCAAATGCCGTTACCCATCAACTTACTTGAAAGGAAGCAAAGAGAGTGTTTCTGTTTTAAACAGAAAATCAACCAAGGTATGTGAAACAGCCGGACAGCCGTTGGTACCGCACTAATAAAGCAGTTATAGGTGCAGTAGTCTCTCCACCCTCCAGTCTTCCATCAACCCTATCGCTCTGCGAGGCAGCCGGCGCAAACACGCCATCCCACGCGGTGTGCGTAAGCGTGCAGGTTCCTCCGTGCAGTCGGGGCTGTGCTCCAGCCGGACCGGGTGCCACGCTGGCAGTGCGGAAAGTCTGTATGTCTGGTTTAGGGGCCACCACTTAATGCAGGCATCACCTTTGTGCCTCAAGCTGTGCGTTTACTCGGTACTCGGTACAGTCTTGATTTTGACAGGAAACTTAAGATGTGTAACTAGAAGAATTAATCAGATAAAAATTGTGAAAATGAAAAGAAGCAAATTTGTAGCGCTTGAGTGGCTCAAAGAGCCCTTTCTTCTTAATCATTCCCTGGACTATCCTTCTTTTAGATGCTGTATCTTATCGTTAGTCAGAGCTAAAACAGCTTTGCCAGACTAGTACAAATTATTTCAGACCAAACAAACGTCTAATTCCTAATGCCAGCTGTAGAACAAAGGACAGAAGAGAAGGGAAACTTGTTGCCTATATTTAATTATATATTTCCAGATGTAAGAAAGACCAGCCCTTAAATTCAGTGATGGTGCTGGAGTTGCACATTTTGGCTTTCAGTTCACCAGTACAACAACCCTGAAGAAAAATTTAGGGAAACAGGTTATATATCTCTTATATAATTAACATATTGCTAGATCTACTGCTTGAAATACTGAGATGTTTTATGAGAGAGTTGTCACAGCTTTCAGATAAAACTAGAAAAATCAAATAAAGAAAACTATACTATTTTCTGCCACTCAGATGGCTTGCAAAGCTCGTTATTTTCCTGACATTAATCTTTTCACTAAAGCCATGTGGTTGAAAATAGAGGGATAATTAGCATTAGCCCATCTATGAGAAACTGCTAGTGACAGAAGCTTATTTATTGTTGTGTACAATTAAAATATGATGTGAACACATGAGAATTTACATTAAAATAAGATTCCAGCTTGTCAGCAGTTTCCTTTGTTCAGCTGTGTATTTATTAGGCTACAGCTGCTCACCTACTTTTATATGACTTTATAATAATAGTAGCAACTTCTTCATTATTGGAGATGTTTAAACCAGTTTGATTACACAATATGCAAAGAAAAAAATATATCTGATATAATCTTTGTTAAAGAACTAGATCTTGGAAGTAAGATTGTATACCAAAAAAAAAGCTACCTTCTTGTCTCATCTCTTTATTATTTTGGGTTTGGTTTTTTTTTATTCCTTGCAGTAAGTGTTGTTTATGCATAGCACCTAAGGTGATTTATGCAACTAATTTTGCTGTTTTATTTGGACAACTTCAGTGCATCTACAAATAAACAACTTGAGACCTGTCAGGAAAGAAAAAAAAGCGCGTGCATTTTTTTTTTCCTAATTCTGTCATTATACAAAGTGACTTCTGCGGTATAATAGTTGGTCTTAATTTATGTATTTAAGGATCTTTGGGACTCGTAGTCCTGTTATTAAGAGGGTCAGCTTCTTTATGTTCCTTGGTGTAGATAAACTGTGGGGGGAGGTCGCGGTGAAATACCCACACCCTTTGCCGGCTGCTGTGGCTGCACGGGTAGTATTTCAGAGCCTACGAAGAGGAAAGCAAAAGTTTTGCCTGTCAGTAGTGCCCTGCTGACACACAACGTCCTGAAGGAAAACAAGGTGACGTTCAGGGCCCTGATTTCTGTCTGGCCTAGAGGTGTGATCAAGCATCGAGGAGCTGTCAGCAAGTCCCAATAAGAAGATGTGAAAGAAAGTTCTGGGAACCCTCCTGGAGCTTTCTAAACTGAAAGCTTTTGGGCTTTCGGGAGTAAAATAGGGCCGTCATGTCTTCAGTGTGCCTAGGGGACATACCAGCACTATCAACTTGTGCTAAGATGGCGTTCTCCAAAACAATCAGAGAAAATACGGCTCCTATTAATTTCATGTATTTTTTTGCAGTCGGTATGTGCAAGTCTAGCTATCGTGTGAACTTTCTGAGAAGATAGGTATCGACTTGCACAGCTTTCGTGCCGGCTGCATGTCTCTTCTAGCTGTCATCGTAATTCTGTCTAGAGGGTTGTATTTCTCATATTCAGCACTGTGCATAGACGTAGAGTCGTAGCCCGTGACTTTGAACAGAATCTTAGTCTGGTTTTCTGGTGCAGAAGTAGGATGAAGGAATGAACAAGGACTCTTTGGGCACTATCAAAATTAAGACCTGAAGCATACGCTTCGGGTTCGTTAACGTGAACAGAAGGAACTGTGCTTAAGTGGTTTCTTCTGACTTTCCTGATGGGAAGCAAAATTTCCTTTCTTCAGCTTGCTAATGTCTGTAAAAAGGTCCTTTACATCCCCCCCCCCTCCCCATTTGTTACTTTTGCTACAGATGGAAAAGCAGCACTCTCTTACTTGTTTGGGCAATGGTCAGATACTGCTGGAGCTGTGATAGCCCGGCACGTACAGCGGTTGAATGCTTCCGGCTGCCTTCAGTATGCACTGCTTAAATTGCTAGTATATTTTTTTGTTTGGGAGTTGATGAGGAAGAGGGTGTCTCTCTGCTTCCTGTTACTTCTGCTGTGATTTCCGCTGGAGAAAAGTTGCCAAAGTACCATAAAGTCTCACTGCCCTGTATGAACGTTTAAATTCGCTTTAAATGCCAAGCAGCACTTAAAACTGTGGTCTAGATTCATCACCTCTGATTTTAATGACACATTACTGCTATTTCTTTTTACCTAAATGTGATATCATTGACATTGATTTAAATGGGTTATGTTCTCATAAATTATTATTTCATTTACATGAAATACTTTATGTAAGAATAGCTTGATATTCTAACGCAAAAACTATGTTGTTTCTAGTTAAGTAATTACGGGTGTCAATAATTTTCTAGGATTATACCGCGTAATACATAATCATCTCCTTATAGTATTTTCCTAATTCATCTCTAGTCTCAAAACCATCAGGCTAAATATGTGGGCAGAAACTTCTGAGTGACACTGTTAACGGTTTGCCCTCTGATGGCGTTTTTACCTTTGCAGCTTTTGCTCAAATCTGGTTAATTTTAAAATGGGGAACAGCTCATAATGATCATTGTACACTCCTGCGAAGTCACAGAGAAAAAAAGCCACAAATGTTTTGATGTTCTCACATTGGAAAACTGAGGTGCAAAAACCCCATAGTTTTAGCATTGTAGGAATCGCTCACTAACGACAGTTTAATCACAGGGTTAAAACTGGCTGTGATCTAAAGCAAAGAAGGAAGGAAGAGGAGAGGCAAGAAAAGAACAGATAGAAATATCACTATAGAGGAGCATCTGAGCTTAACCTTGGACAGCAGAATTACTTGGGCGGGATTTTTGCTATCCCTTCAGCATGTAGAAATGAGAGAGGTATGATACTGAAAAAGTGCAGTTGCACCCTGCCATTTTCAGAAGAAGAAAACCAACTAGATAGCGTCATTGAAACCCAGGGAGAATTAGACATAGTTCTTGAAAGCTTGAATTTTAAATAGTGTCAATTAAAATGTGATCTACCGTCTTTTATGTCTCAGTTGAATTAATATATTTTCTTGTATACTTTTATTCTATTACAGTGATTTATTTTTAACTCTTCAAAATGTACCTCTGCTCTCAAATGTAGCTGATGTTGATTGGTGTGCTTGCACTCGATGTACTAGAAATACAGATGAGAGAGCAAAGTGATACGGTGTTATGAAAAGTTTCATGTGCGTCTCCCGAGAGACTCAGCCTTTGGTTATCTGCATGTTTGCAGTGTCACTGAAGAGGGAGTCTACGCAAACATGTTTGTTTGCATGTTTATTCTGGTTCACATCATTTTAATCCACTCGGTTTCTTACTTTTTGGCCTGGATTAACAATCATATCAAAGCAAAAGTCAGATACTGTCCTAAAATGTTTAGGCTGATTGAAGATGCAGGTAAGGAGACTTTGGTTCAAACTTGGGAACTGGTAATGAAACTCAAAGCCAATGTTTATTTTCTAACAGCTCTTGTAGAAACAACAATGAATATTGATAGAATGTAATGAGTTGAATAAATCTTTTGCAGTGGCCATTTATAAAACAAACAGTGTTTCCCTTTACTGAAGCTGATGCCTGTTAGGCAAACTGCTTTCATGCAAGTATGAAAAGTTTCAAGAAAGGAAATCAGTGGTTTTGTGACAGCTTATATTTTTAGCAGTTCACTTCCTTTTTAATTTTGAATGGCAGGATAGTAGTTGTAGTGTTGTAATCCATGCTTTAAAAATATTTAAGATAAAAAAAACATTCCCTTGACATACCTAATGTAGGTACCTTACTGCTGAAGCTTTCAGCCTTGACTTAGCTGTGAAGCTGAACACGCTTTATGGAAAGAAAATACTCAGTGTACATGTTTGAATTTGGCAAGTCTGCCTTCCTAACTTAATGACCCTGATTTTTTAATGTATGTTTAACTAGCATTGGTTTATTGGTCAAAGAAAAAGACTGGGGAGGGAAAGGGATCAGGCCAAATGAAATGAAATACAATTGGAAGGAAAGAGTTTTGGTGGAAAAGAGAAAGTTTTATTCCTAAATTAAAATTTTATTTCATTTTTATGCTTATTTTAAACTTGTGTCCTTTGTGAAATTTAGTCAAATTTTAAACAAAAATGTCATTTAGAAACGATATGCGAAGATGCCTTGTACAAAAGGTTAAGGTGCAGGAGACTGCTGGAGACTTGCAAAGCTTCGTTCTTGGTTGGTTTTGTTCTGTTAGTGATACTGTGGTTCCTATATCAAGGAGAACACACTTCACCAGTTAATCTATGTTACTAGTTAGGTGGATCTTCAGTAACTTTCAAACTCCTTCCTCTATTTCTATCGTTAGTCCAAAAAAGGCCACTTGTTTCTATATGAGCTTTTGGGGGCTTTAACTAGCAGATTCTAAGCAAAATGTCTTATTGTGTATGTGGTGGTATCACTGCACGTAGAAACTGGAGAGGTCACTGGGTTTCTGGCAGGATGAAATTTCCCCATGGTATCATTTTTCTGCTTATCAGAGAAACAGCTCTATAAAATATCTGTATTTAATGGATGTAATCATCTGAAACCACCTGTCTGCCCCACTCAAGGTCATAGGCAGACTTGTTCATTTAGCTATTTCACCCTTTTGTAAATCAGTAGAGAAGGTTTCTTCTTGCCTGTAAACATAAAATACCAAAGTATTTATCATAGCTTTAAACCTCTTCCAACTCCTACACGAGTGCTGACTAATCCTAACAATAGATGGCCATCCACAGTTGAGTGGGCAAGGAAGGGCGCTCAGCGCTCCCCTGGGACCACCAGCTTGCCCGTGACGTATTTCTTGGCGTAGCGACCTGTTAGAGCTGTCTGTGGGTCACCGCGGAGCTTTTTTCGGACTGCTGCAGCTTGGGCATTTGCCGGATTAAATTCTAGGAGAATTGTCCCGAGTACTACTGCTTGCAGTCGGAGCAGAAACTACACTTTGCGACAAAATATTACATTGTCTCAGCTCTGAGGAAAGAAGTAGCAAAGGATCTTTTCTAGACTTGGTCAAGGCAACTATTATGGGAATATGTGAGCTGGTTTTAGTCTCTGCCTGCAGACACAGAAAGCCGTGAAAACAGCACATCCTTGGGAACAGCGGGATCAAATTGTGTGTATCAGCATCTCGTTGCTTGTTCACCGCACGCACACGAGAGCGTGTGCCTTCAGTTCTGCAGCCTTTCCTTAGGCTTCCTCGTTCTGAGAGAGACAGGGACTAGTACAGTTCCGAATCTGACCACAGTCCTAAGAAAAGACTCGATCCCGATGCTTCGGTTTCTAATGCCTTAGTGATGGGCTGTGACTCAAGCAGAATGAGACAGCTTGATAGTGTGTTGAGAAGACAGAAAATGATGAGTGCCTGCTGATTCACCCTGCATTGCTTTTGGGTGACAAATAGGCTCTAACTCAAGATTTCAGGTTTTTATTTGTAGGAGTTCACATTGGGTAAGTCCCAAACCATCATTGGCTTCTGACCCATCCAAGTTTTATTCTTCTTTGTTAGAAGCAGCCAGTCTTGCCTATTGAAAGGATGCTAATCTGAAAGGTTATTTTTTAGGCCTTAACAACTTTAAACTGCTTCATTTTCTGCTCAGAAAAATTGAAACTGATTTGGTTTCTATTAACATCACTTCCAAGCATTTTAAACTTTGTTCTTACCTTTAGAGCCTTTTGTTTTTCAAAAGACACTGCCAATTTGAAGCAACAAAGTAATTTTAAGCTAATATTGCATACTAAGGCTTCTGTCAATTGTTCTGATAATGTCAGAATGTTTTACTCTGTCATTTTTGGTTGGTTTAGCCAAGATGGCTAGTGATAGAATGGGAAATAAAATTCCCAATTCCTAATCCTGTAATGTGACCACAGAAAATAATTCTATATTAAAAAGAAATTTAGAGCGATTTGGATTGAAGGGGCGGGGGGAAAATGACGTACAAGGTGGTGTTGAACTGCTGTATGTAGGATACTATTCTTTACTGATGCTGTTAGACAGCAAGCATTAGCAATCCAATTATTGGAAGACTATTGGCATGCGAGGAGATGAAACTTAGCAGGACTAAAATTTTGTGTATTTTCAATAGGAAATTATAAATAACCCTTGAGAGCGAACACACATACTGATCCAAAGTACTATTATCTCAAGGAAATTGAAATAACATGGTTTCAATAAACATGAAAAGGTCAGCAAATGTTTAACACAGTCCTCTATACTCCCTTGTGGTTGTACCATTTTGGCATCTTTCTGCAGAATGGTATATGGCTGTTACAGGGGACAGGTTTCAGTGCATATTCTGATGGATGAAGAGTTAAAAACTATTCCAGAAAAGGCATTCTTGGATTTATATGCACTACAGAACAATAAGGTGGTTATCTCTTACAAATAGATTTCATGCTGAGATACCATCATCTTGGTCTGACAGTTGAGATGCAGACTGGAGATTAATTTGTATTTTGAGATGCTGCGTAAACAAAAAATCTGTTCATAGGTAGCACAGCTCTGTTGTTCTTTTGTACAATTAACCACGTAACAATCTTCCAAGATACAGATGCAGCATGAAATAAGCTTTCTTATATACTTAAGCACTTCCCACATTTACCAGACTAAGAAGGGCTGAACTCGTGTCCATTAGCAAAGCATCAGTGACACAGCAGAGCTGCACCAGTTTGTGTAAGCTAAAAAGTTCTGTTGTGTTAGTCCAAAAATGCCAGAAGTGGGGAACTTCTACACCCTATTGAAGTTAGTAGACTTTGGGCTTATTCACCGCCTTGCCTGATTAGGCCCACAAGCTCAGCATTCCTAATTTTCAGATACACAGACAAACTGCTGCTTGGTAATAATGAGGGAAAGCTATGGCTGCATGTATAAAGACAGGTTCTAGTAGAGTTTGCTGTATTTAGAAGTGCATTGTGACTTTCCATCTACCTCTCGTTATTCTGTATCCCAGATTTGTAAACTGAAAATACACAGTAGGTCTAGAATAGCGTTTTAAATATAAAGGGCTTTTAACAGCTGCTGTGCTACTCTGGTTGATGATGGGAATTACAGAAGTCGAGCGTTTCGATCAGTATACCTCAGTTGCACTTTAATAATGGAATACATTTAAGAATTAATAGTGGAGACGTGTTCAAAAGACCAAGCTGAAGATTGTCCATATTGACTTGTGGGGCACCCTGGTATGCCCATGGAGAGAATATCACCACTTGGGAGAGGTGAGAAGGTTGAGACCAAGGCCAGCGAGACCAGCTTTCTGGTAGGTGCATGGGCTTGAACCCAGTGTCGTCAGTACTTAATGAGTAATGCTTCTTCATTTGTATGTTGGTGTGTTTACAAACAGTGGTTAGTTCCGTTTTTATTGGAAGTGTTGTATTCTTATTCTTAACCATGCCCTTAGAAAAAGCTTTTTTTTTTTTTACAAGAATGAATTCCTCCTTCTGCCAATCCTTTCCACCCATGCACCCTGCATATGCACACAGTAATTTAGTGTGACATTCAGAAAGAAAAAACACCATTTACAATCAAGACATCAACTTATGTTTTAAAATTCAGATTATAGAAGTTCAGTGCCTGAATTTGCATCGAAAATGTCTGGTTTGCATAATAACTTGAAATCTATTTTCCTTCTCTAATATTTGGTTTTAAACTCCATTTAATTATATTTCTTTCTAGAAGCCACTGAAGCATTAATTCTTAATTCTGGTCAAAATATTTGGGTTGGTTATTTTCCATCCTCTTAGATTGCAGTCAGGTCTTTTGCAGGCCTTTGGAATCCAGAAGATTTTCCCCTGTTCTTCCTATGTTTTACTGATTATTCAGGCCTTTCTGATGGAGTTAATAACAGAGACTGGGAACTAAGTTTGAATCTCAGCTGAGATTGCACTGAACACTTTCTGTAGACCAGTAAGTTAACTTTCAGATTGGTTTGGTTTTTTGTTTTTTTTTTTTAAAGGACTGACTTTGTAAGGGTTTTTCCAGCCTGTCATAATAGCATCAAAAATGTCCTTCTGTTCAGTCAGCAAGGACTTTGTATGTATGACACACTAGCCAAACTGTACTCTTCTCAGAAACGTGTAATTTAAGATGTCAGGAAATTGTAGGTTCGTGTTTGTAAAAAAATCAGGCACATAAAAGTAACTCTGACATGCCCCATTGATTCTTAGGATTTTCTTTCTCTCCATAGATAATGCTTAGCTATGTGATTACTTTCTTTGGAGAAAAAATTTATTTTCATTCCTTTCCCTTCAGTATTTTTTCTTGACTTAGTGTTTCAGTGAACAATAATTTCTTAAAAAGGATCAACAATTCTGTAACTTCAGAAGTGAAATATTCGCACGTCTGTGAACAATCTAGTCCAAACACAATAGTGCAGGCTTTCCTGCGCCAATACAGATGTCAGAATGTGAATTAGGGGAGGTAGTGCCTGCATCCTGATTCTCTTATTACAGAAAAGTATTACAAAACCAGAATGATTCAAAGACTTGAGGATTTTGGTTACTCAAAAGGATTAGGAAAGAGTAGACTAAGAGACTGTACTGATTTATTTTGAATCCCGAGAAGATGAGAAAGGATGAGTTATCAGGTTATTTAAATGAAGTAAGATCAGTACAGGGAGCTACATTCATTCGTCTGAAAGGAGATGGGGACTAAAGAAACGCATGTAGATTTCATTTCACTTAGAAAATAGCTGAAATATTTAATAATTTGTCAGGTGTAGCAATCCATAAAGTTACTTGCTATTAGTAGTTGAAAGTAAGGATGAGGTAATGATCCAGATTTATTAAAGCTGAAGTTTAAATTAAGTTTGGAGTGGAGTTCAGATGTGAATGTTCAGAATTTCAACAGCTTTTCTTAGAAGTCATCTGCCAGAGCCAGAAACAGGTCACAAGATTGTTTTTTTAGTGGATCAGATTTCACAAACTCCATTGTTTATTTATCACTCCACATATTTCTGCAAATTGGATCTGAAGTTTCTGTATAATATCTTTTCTAATAGGCTTTTATCAACAGATCATAAAATAGCTAGGAGTAACCAAAAGCCAAAGATGTATGTTTGAATAGAAGTAATGGAAAAATATCCACCTGCCCCATGAGCAAAATTCGTGTCAGAGCGGGGTATAAAGATCCCTACTCCGAGGTCTTGTCATGCCACACTTACAAATGCGCCACTGTAACTGGGTTGGCACGGTTGTGGTGCAAACCTCCCCGGTACTGATGCAGCATATGCTGAGAGAAGAAGCTTTTTTTGTTGGCGAAGGTACCAGCTGCCTCAAATCTCTGAGTGACACAAGCCACCTGACAAATGCGCTTTCATCTCGGTCTAGCTGTAACGTGAAGCATAAGGATCCAAATAACCTGCTCCACTGAAAAACAAGCAAACAAACAAACCAACCCCAAAACTCCCACCCAAGAGAGACAAATGTTTTAAAAACAGCAGCTAGTGAAAGCTGAAAACAACCAGCATTTAGAACGGTGCTGGTTCAAAAAGACAAACCGTGATGTGTACCTGGAAGAGCGATGGTGTGATGCCGTGCCTTTGCGGGGGCCTGTCCACCCAGTTCCAGCTGCAGTGTTGGCAGTAAGGTTTCCTATCCATCTGACATCTCTGAAAATGATTTTCGGATTACAACCAGAATTTCTTTCTTTGCTTAATATAAATTGCTGCCGAGGATAATTGGAACTAACCGTGCCGATTTTGCACTGCAGTGAATGAAGAACAGTCATGATTAACTCATCAAGCTGGGAGAACGGTAACACACAGTCTGGTGTACAGCAGCGTCTGAAATCACCGGATCTATTTTTGCAGTGACTGTTAGACTGGGATATCACATGAAATGAAAGTTTTGATAAAAAAAGAAACGCAGTTTTTAGCTTTTACACAAGTCAACAAGTTTATATAAAGACTTTGGGGGAACAGTAGCTTCACAGTTATCTGTTAACAGGAGTGGAGAAATACGGTGGGGGGGGGGGGGAGGAGGTTCTGCTAGCAGTTTTCATAAGATGGGGTGTGATTTCACAAGGTTTCAGCTCTCACCGCAGCTGAAAGGGAGTGGACTCACTCCTCTCCCTGGCTCTTCTCCTTCCCACCCCTGCCGTGCAGTTCTGCCTTTGCCTCGCGTCCGCTTCCGCGCTCGTGGGACCAGAAGGTGTGCCAGTCCCGCTCGCTGACCTGGCAAAGAGCAACGGCCACCCTGGGTAGTTTTCTGCCACTTTAGCAAGCTGAACTAGTTTAATGCAAGATTGAATGACTGCTAGGACCTGTCTCTTTCTGTAATAGCAAACTCTTAATTTTATCAGGTGATTTAGTAAAGCTGTGCCCTTAGGGTGAGGTTTCATGAGATGCCGGAGCTGTTGTAGCAGCTTGCTGCTGTCAGAAGAATCCCCCGGGTACGTGTTTCCCTGCGCTTAGCCCTGCCCGCTGGTTCAGCTCACTCAACTGGCAGAAAAGGAGCCCAGCAAAAAAGTGAACAGCTTTGTGTGAGTTTAGTGAGTTAACTGAACTCCCAGAGGTATCAGACAAGTGCCAGGGCCAGCTGTGGACTGGTACCGGGAGGACTCAGCAGGGAAGAGGAGAGGGAGGCAGCCTCTTTTGGCAGCACAGGGATGCGAGGTTGGCTCAGCTGGCTTGTGAAACCACATCTTACTCCCCTCGTGAACACAACCGTTTTCTCATTGTGAAGATGCACTCCAGTATGGAATTCATTTTAAAGATTTTATTAAAAAAAAAAAATATTCTGGCACTCAAAGGTACCAAGAAAAAATGTACCTTTTTTCCGCAATGAAACGGTTCCAAATCAAAGGTGAAAGGCAATAAACAGAATTGTAGTTTGGAGCTGTTGGGAGCCAAAGACTCTCTGTGCTGTGTGCCGAATAAAGGCATTTTTGTTTGTTAAATTTTTTATGCTGTCTAACGCTTCTGCAAGCAATGCTGAGTTTCCAGCAGTTTCTTTCTTGAAATGAAAAAAAAAAGGTGTTTCTGTAGCCATTAACACCCTAATTAACACCTTACTACTTCTTTCAAATGGGCCTGGTAGGAGAGCTGAGGGAGCTGTGGCAGCTGGAGGTAAAACTTCCCTGGTGAGTAAGCCTGAAGCATTAAAGCGGGAAAAAAATCATAAAGAAAGAGCGAGTTCGGTTCATGTCCTTAGAGGAGAAAGTATAAGCTATTGAAAATAGGACAATGAATAAAAATCAGTATTAAAACACCAGTGGCCGGATCGCTGCTGGTATCGCTTGGCGTTGCTTTGTTGAAGTCAGTCCTGCCGCACTGCAGGCTTGGAAGGAGGTTTGCCAGCAGAGCTATTTGGGGAAACCTCCCCCTCAGCTCCACAGCAGAGAGCCACCTCAACTCGATGTGCAAATGAAAAAAGTCACTGGGGCAAGGCAACTTTTTGCCGGGATAACTGTGACTGTGGGAAGGTTTGTGCCAGCGTTGTTAATGATACGGTTTCGCGATTGCTTTAAACCAGCCGGTGTGTGGGCTGGCATCAAAAAGGGAGGTCCCAGCCCTCTCTTTCTGCCGCCTCTCTGGTGCCAGTATGAGCCCAGTGGTAAACTGTAAAACTAACGTAGGGAAAAAAGCATGGGAGGGGTTGGCCAGATCGCATCCCTGATTTCTCACCATCCGATTGCATAAAAGCCAGCGCTGGCGCAGAGGAGGGCTGGGGAGATTGGCGGGGGGCAGAGGGGAAAGGCCCCCTCGGCAGCAGCTCTGACTCAGGCTGTTTTGCAGTGATGGAGAACCTGCAGCCTGGGCGGGGGGCGGGAGGGAAATGGTTTGGGTTTTTTGTTGGGTTTTGTTTTTTTTTTTTTTGTTTTTTTTTTTCATTCTAAATGAATCGTGTCGTCATAACACATTTCAGGATAGAGATTCTGTCCGAGAGGCATTTGGCACTTAGGAGGCTGGCCCGGATCTTGCTCCATGTAGGTCAGCAAGGAGTGCGGTCTCTTGTTCCCAGCATATCGCTACAGCTACTGCCAGCAAGAACGCAGGGTTTCTTAATTAATTTTGCTCTGTGTAATACAGCACACACCTAAGCTTCTGATGGAGTACAACCATAGTTTCCAGTTTTACAGCGTATCAAGGCTTGTCATTAATATACAGTTACATATGCTAAGTCCTGTCTTATGTAAGCAATAACACAAAACAAGGTGTGTTTTTGTCAGCCAGCATGCATACATCTTGGATGTACTGGGGCAGCAGTGTTGCTGAGGGCTATAACACACCCAGGGTGTGGGTGTATTAGCTGACTAATACACATTTTGTAGTGTTATTGTGCTCATTAAATATATTGAAGGGAAAAGTTTTAAAGTAAATTAAAATCTCAATTATGAAGTATGAGCCCACTGCGTAACTGAAAGTGAGCGAGCACATCTCAAAGAAGTAACCAAAACTGCAGAACTGCTCCTACCTTTGAAACTCCCCCATTTGTGCGTCTTCCTCGCAGGCAGCAGCCAGGGCTTGTGGTTATTCGGCTGTGGCAACAGCCTGTCCCCGTTTGCTGAGCCATTAGTCCCTCACACGTTGCCGTGGGTCACTGTCCAACACCGTAAAGCACAGCTATGGCTATTGCAACTTGGGGGCAAGTTCTGTCACAAATAACAGTTAAACTGGACCCACCGCTTTTGCTTGGCAATTGGTAGGGGTGGCATGTCAGAAAAGCAACAAAAAAAAAAAGCCCACTTGTTCCCAGTCCCTTCTGCCTCCTGCGCAGAGCCTGGTTTCCCTGGTCATTTTCCTCATCTTGCGTGTTTGTTCGTGGAAGAGGGAACAACCTGAGGACTTCAGTACTGCATTGGTACTTCCCCCCTCATCGCTTGGAAGCAGCATGCTTTCCACAGTGTAGTGCAACTTCCCAGAGTATGTATCTTCCCAACCAAACATTTGACGCTGCCTTAAAAACAAAGAAGAAAGAAGTATCAGGTTATTGTGATGGAGCTGTCTTCCCTCTTCTTGTGTCTACTGCAAAGATGAAGTTCATCTATATGTCATTGAGTACAGCTGAAAGTTATTTGAAGCAACTTTCCTTAATGGCCCACCAGCCTGCTCTGGCTAAAAATGGTGAAGCTGTCCTAGTCTGAGGCCCAACTCTACAATGACTGCTCATATATATGGGGAAAAGGTTTGTGAGAACGCCTCGTTTTCTATATATCTTTTTCTGAAATCCATTTTCTGAGTTTTTTCATGTATCTTGGGAAAGAAACATTTTTACCTTCGTATTTGGACCCTTGAAATTTCAGAATGAACAGTTAATTTTAAATGAAATTAGTAGTTACTTTCGTCTTGTGTACGGGCAGGTGATTTTACTAGGAGAGTTAGATCAGGTCGAAATGGAGAGTCATTTTGAGTTCATTGATGGAGAGGTGTAAGCTGTGAGAGTTACAGCTGCACAAGAGGGTGACATGATTCTGCTGGTTTTAGTGCTCTGCTTGTTGGGAGTCTGCACTTCTACCACAGATATTTCTGCTCTGTGTTTTGTAGTATGCCTATACCCTGCGTCCAGTCTCCAGCTCTGCAATGTTTCATTCTTGCTTGTAGAAGGAACCTGTTGTTAGGTATTTTGAAAAGTACTCTCTCTGATGGTTTTTCAGTCCTTTTGCAGCTTAAGGCTTTTAATATTTAAAGCTAATGTTCGCAATCTTATCATGCAAGCACCTGCTTTCCTTCAACTCTGAAACTTTTCGGCTCAGAGAACATCTGTTAGATACTCGCTTTTGACTTGATGCCAAAATGATCGAGAACTGGGTGGCTAACAAAGCAATGCGTCAGGGATGCCCGTTCATATTCATGCCACCGTCAATATTGTCCTAGAGATGAAACAACTTACAGTATAACCTTCCATGCCTCCAAAGTCATGTGATCTTCCGGCACTTCCTTTACTTATTTATTAAAACAAGTTACTGATGAAATGAGAACTTTAAAATGTGACATTACATAGACTTTGCCCCTCCTTTGACTAGAGCAAACTAAGAATCGTTCTGCTGTCAAAGCTGATGCAAAGGACAGTCAGGACTACGCTCTTTCCAGTAGAAATGCCAAGGTGCAATTACGTATTACTGTATCTTCTGTGGCAGCGATAGGCCCGTGCACAAAAACAATAGAAGTTTTGCTGCTGTGCAAAGCACAATGTTTCATTGCCCTAACTTAGTTTATCTGTGCCATTGACAATTTGAGTATGTTCTTAGCCTAATTACAAATGTTATTTTGGTACAGTTAAGCCAGCATTTTCCTTCTCTTCTCCATAACTGGTTGGTTTGGTTGGTTTTTTTCCCTCCATACTTTGTGCCTGGTCCAAGGTCTACAGAAAAGCTTGCCATATCTATTCCTCGCCTTGCACCCTGCGGCCCAGTTCTTGTAAGCCAGACCTTTGACCACTGTCAAGAGTACAAATAAATAGTATTAGTGACTTATATCTGTGTATCATAGAATCATTTAGGTTGGAAAAGACCCTTAAGATCATCGAGTCCAACCGTAAAACTTAACAACTGCCAAGTCCACCACTAAACCGTGTCCCTAAGCATCACATCTGCCCAGTTTCTGCTTTTACTAGTGCAGTATTTAGGTGTTTTAGTTGCCCGATAAAACTTTTTTTTTTTCTTTCCAAGTTACCATAAGTATGAGAATAGGTAAACTGATTTCTTACTGTGAAGACGATGCTTTGGAAAATATCACCTTTACTAGTTGTGCCGGGAGGTTTTAATATGTGAAGGTCTTTGGTGTCTTAGAAGTCTTCCTGAAAAACACAGGTAAAGAAAATTATGCCTTTCAGAATGTTCTCTTGTAGGGTCTGTCATCTTTAGTTAAGAGTCCTTGGTGGGGCAAAAATAAAAACTTAATTTCCAATTAATATATAAAGAATTTACCCTAAGCAATTTGACAGTAGTGTTAGAAACAATCCATTGTGGTAAAGTGACAAAAACTGTGTATCCCAGTGGCAGAAGGTGGAAAGTTATTTTAAATATTTTTCTTCAGTCACAGTAAAATTATTGTAAGCGGGTATAAAAGAGGGCTAGTTAGCATCTACCTCCTCAGCTTTAGAATCAGAAAATAAATCACAGCCTGCAGTAATTGGAACTCGTTTTGACATGGTGCAGAATGCCAGTATCTATGTTACATGGCGCTGTGGTTCAAAATCAAAATTTACTAAAAAGCGTTATTACATTTTCCCTTAAGAATTGTAGCTCAGCTCCTTCATTTATCCTGGTAAATTGGAAAGTTGTTGTTAGGAGAATGAATGAATGAATGACTAAAGAAAATTGCTTGCTATCGTTAGGGTAATTTGCATACTATAGAACAAACCACTGACATGGGTACATTTTTCCAGCCCAGTATAGGTGTAAATCCTTGGCCAAAGTTATTATTCGACTTACTCAGTTCTCCCGTATGTGATGGTAGTATTAATGGATATGATTTCAGAGGGAAAAAAAAGTTTCTATTGATTTGATAAGGTGCCTGGGGATTTAGTTAATTCTAAAATAAGTAAATCTCTTGCAGGAAGTTTCAAAGTTTCTGTATTAATTCCAGCTTATTCTATGACCTGTAGTAACTATTTTTTTTTTTTTAAATTACTTTGACAAACCCACCATTATGAAATACGTCAGTAACTTCATTCAAAAGGAAAATAATTCTGTTCAAGAGATTTGTGAAGACCGGACCTCGTACGTCTGAGTTTTGCTTGGGCAGATTGGTGAGGGATAGCTGCTCGGGGCATGCATCATTAACAGGCACTGCTGCCACTGAGTCCCAGCGAAGCTGAAGCTACAAGGGAGAAACTCTTAACTCTTAGTAACACGGTATCAGCAAATTGGGCCCCATGATGCTTTCAGAGCTCAGGCTCTTGGAGTAGCCTCATGGAAGGGTACAGATGTAGCTCAGGCTAGAGGCACCCAGGCTTTCTTCTGACTTTCCATCGGGAGAGGGACCTCTCTTGATCTCTTCAAAGGGCATATTTTCATCCCTGCCCTGTGCTACTTCACCCAGCCACGACTTCTGTTAGAGGGAGCGAGGTAAGGACGTAGTTTGTGTTCACCTGGGTGATCGGTTTGACGTACATCCGTTTCCCCAGTGTCCTACTTCCAGTAGCCAGGGGTTAGCCTCAGTGCACAGAGCCCCCAAGGTCTGGATCCATAACTATCCTTGATGAAAAAGAAGACAAAGTATTACGGGCTTCATCTCTTCTGTATTTATAGGTCGTGACCTTATACCCTCTCCAAAAAGTCCCTCTTTATCACAAGTCCCACCGACCTTCACCGTATGTCACATAAAGGGCACGTGCACTATATGTAGGGCATCGGTATCTTGTTCCTGCATCATTTGTGAGGCGTAGCCTTATCGTGGCAAGGCCACGTTGAAATAAGGAGGTGTGAGTAGATTTCAAAGGTTATCTGTAGAATATTTTTGCATTAGGGATGTTTGATGACATATAGCTGGTAATTTATTATGGGAAAACTTAAAAAAACCCCTGTATTTTTATTGTGTTCTGTTTATATTACTACAAATATTCTGGAGCTGATTTGGTATTGCTTGAGAATATGAAATATTCCTTAGTACCTGGGCAATATTCCCATCAGAAGCTTCCTCATTATGTTATGATGTTCATTTTTATTTATCTGAATTTCCTACAAGGAAGGTAAAGTTAGAAGTCCAGGAGAACCGTTGTTTAACTGGGATATCAAAAGGGCAACATTTCTGTGTGTGTCCCATTGGGTCTGCTCAGTGGAGCTGAGTAGGCTGAACGGTGGCGGGCAGGATGTGGTCATTGCAGCCTTTGTGCACCGCTATTGAAACTGTGGTAGCGACAGACGTATTTAAACATCTGCCACCAGTGTTGTTCTGGTATGATTTCTAAAATAATATGGAGACAGTGAAGAGAAACAAAGCTATCCTGGGAAGTCATTTACTGTGCAGCGCAATGTTTAGGAGAAATACTGTGGCGATGCTAGTTGAGAGAGAGCGTGCTAAAAGCATGGTAGCCAAAAGACAGCAAAATATTTATTTTTTTTCTTTTCCCTCCTGGCGTAGACAGGGCTTAATATGGCACGTGTGGTTGTGTATTATTGGGGTTTTCTGACTTGTCTCATTCTACAACAGTTGCATGTAACCTTGGGATGTTCTGGCTCTGATTTTTCATATAATAGGTGTTGGCCTCAGGTTGAAATTTTCATAAGCTATTCTTGATGAAAATTCCACAGTTTCCTGGAAGATCACTAAGAGATATTATGTTGTTATTATTATCTGGTCATAGTTTTAAAAATTCTGATGACTTTTTTTAACTCTGCTTTTCTGAAAAGTTGCTGCATGTGGCAAGAATTTGACTTTTGACTTCTGTTTTGACAATGTGGCTTTTGCCATCCGTTGAAATCTTTCCTTATCTGAAAAGTTTTTTAAAAGCTTGCAACACTTTTTAAAGTGGCAGCTTGTTATATGCTCAGTAAAGACTTCTTCCATATTAGAAACAGAAATATCTGAAAATTCTGTTCCCCCTGAGTAAGCTGTAGCTTCTTGCGGCTATGCGGCTGACTGTATGGTCCCCTAACAGCTGCCATTTCCATTTAAACAGTGCGTGCATCATCCCAGTCTCAGACTGAGCATGGACCTTATCTTCCCCACTCCTATGTGTGATAAGATTGTAAGCATGCCATGCCTGAAAATAAGTGTGTTCCAGTGTAGGGGAAGAGAGTGAAGCGAGAGCCTGTGCTTTGCGATTGTTGCTTTGGGCTAAAGTGAAACAGAGCTACAGAACTGACAGCAGAACTTTGAATTTCCCAGTATATTCTGGGTCACAAAAGCCAATGGTTTGGAAAATGTAAATTTAATGCCTGAGCTAATGTCTTCATGTCTGTTGATTTATTGTGATCTAATATTTCAATTCCTGCTGGTTGGTCTTCTTCATGGTCTCATGGAATCAAATCAACAACTGGGGGAAAATGAAAGTGCTGTCTTTCAGCCAGCTCTTTAAAATGTGCACTTCCTCTCCTGCATGTGTATTTTCTGTGCTCCTGTTTGAAAGTCTGCAGCTGAAAACTTGGCTGAATGCTTTCAGCAGTCTTGAAAACTCTCTGAAGTTTCTTAAAATAGGGAATGCTTCTTGCTATAAGGCATATTCAGAAAAGCGTGTGCAAAAGAGGGGAATCTTAATCAAATAATAGTTTGGCAACTTAAACTACAGAATTAATTATCAGTTACATAATAGCTGAAATTACTGCTAGTGTTGTGGTAACCAGTGATTTGGGCTTTGCTAATTTATATGACTGCATCTGTGTATGTGTAGAATTCATATCTAAAAGTCATTGTTTGTGTCAAGTTCAATGATAAAATATTCCTGAGGACACTAACTCCCCTTAAGCTGACTGATAAATAGAAAATACTGGTTTTCAGAGATCTTTCACCTCTGCCTATCAATTTAGAGGCCATGCAGTGCTTTGGCGACTGCACTGGTTTCATTGCTTGACGATCTCTGCTGTGGAATGAGAGCGACTGGTTTTACTGACCAGTTGCCCATATCACAGACTGCCAGACTGGAATGATTTCTTACTGAAAGGCCGTACAAAATGGCGTCTGACTGATGTTTCATTTATTTTGGATGGGGTCCTGTAGTTGTGTGCGTTACTGTTACGCATAGGTCATGTTTGTTTAGTCCCTCTGAGTTTGAAGGATATTCAATAGCTGAGGGATACACCTTTGGGCAATTGAAGAAAGTTTGGTGAAAGGGTGGGCAGCTGAGCAGCATGGCAGGGTTGACCCAGTTTTCTTAGCTCAAGAGAAGTAGGGCATTTCAAGTTTGCAGCTTGAGGGTCTTGGTAAATCATAAGTGCTTCTGGATGTCCACGTGACAGTCTTTTTTTTTTTTTTTTTTTTTTTTTTTTTCCTTCCCTCCCCCAAATCTATAACTCATGAAAATAATTCTCAGCTGTTTCAGGCACATCACTACAAAATCTCCCCCTTTGTCACACTGAGCTTGGAATACTTTGATGTGCTTAAAGGCTTCTAAAATACTTTTAACTGATGGAGAAATCTGGCTGTTTGTTACATATTGTGTCTTGCAAATAGTGAATTTGGCATAAGATTTATATTTATGCATAGCTTTCCTTTTTAGAAAAAGCATTTATTGATTTGAACATATCTTAGGTACATCCGTGCTCCCTCTGTCCTTGTGCAATACTGAAACACTGGTTAAATATGAACAACATTTGTAATTAGGTTTCCCCAGTGCTGAACTTGCTGCAGTCTGGTCTGTTCTCCATTAGTTTGATGGTCAGAAGTTGTTGACCTTTAGATTATGCTGCAAAATCTATCTGTTCCTGCAGGCTTTTGTGGAGAGAGAGGTAACGAAATACTCTCTTTCTGTCAGTCAGCCATGTAAACAAACTTGAATACAGGCAACGGCTCAGTTTCCAAGATCTGAGTTCATTCAAAATAAGGAGGGAGAGGAGAAACTGTGAACCAGTGCTCCCTATCCGAGAATCCTTTCTCAGCTGTTGTGCCATAATAAAATGCCATTGTCCTATTTTAAAATCCCCCTGCTCTCCACGGGAGAAGCTGCTCTGTGGATAACCCTAACCGCTAATCAAATCCTCCTCTGTGATCTAGGAAGATGAAGGCCATAACCTCCCTTTGCTTATCTCTACATGCCCTCCCAGTTGCCAGCTTCCAGCTTGTTCTTAGGGCAATCTCACCCTTGAGATGTCCTTGTTAACAATCCGGTATTTGCACTTTTTGTTACGTACCCATCAGCTGTCTATTTCCATACCCTAACCACTCTTGGACGTTTCCCCTAATTTTGCACTTTCTGTCCCACACCCTCCAAGTCTGTCTAGAGAACTTGGCCTCTTTTTTGCCCCCTATGTTGGTTGGCAACATACTCGATGGTCTTTGGCTTACTGATAAAGTGAAAGTTAGTTGCCCTGATGTGTTTTAAATATGGTCATTCCAGTAACTTTTACTCATATAAATGCTGCTGACATGCCTGAAGTTTCCAGGACTGACAAATAGTTCTCCTGCTTACAACGCAATGATGTTCTTACTCCTTCACCTGCAGTACATAAATTATCGATGCCTTTTAATTATGCAAATTTTCCTTCACTAACATGATAAGCACACTGTTCTCAAGACTATTTTGGTTATGTTCTCAGATATGTTTGCAACATTTTCTAATTTTAGCTTCCTGTGTTTTATTAGTCTCTAAACCTCTGATTTCTGCTTATCATTGAAATGCTGTCATATCCTAGCTTTACTGCACTTGCATGTCCTATGGCAATAATATTATTCCCTTTATCTGATGTCTTTATTAGAAGGTTTTGTTTCATTTAGAAAAAGAAGAAAGAAGTAGCTTTTCTTGGCTCTGAGCATCTATTCAGAAAACTCCCACAGTCCACACCCATCACAAAATTATCCTCTGCTCATAGTTTCGTGAATCTTAGTCCTTTTCACTGCCTTATTATCCTTTTAGAAAGTATTTCCCACTGGTGCTCACGTTAAGCAAGGACTAATACACCCACAATTTGTTCTCAGAGTCAAAAGCTGGATATGGTATTATGATACATTTGTGTGCTTGTCATATATATGCTACAAGTACATGGGAACATGCTCTTCAAAAACTTTTCTCATTTCTGTCTCATGAGCAAGTTCAGAAATGGCACCATACAAGAAGCGTCACTCTGAGTGTCAGTTTTGAGGAGAGTCCCCCTCGTGTGTGAAATTTTTGGATAGAAATGTGGTAAGGGACGGACACAGTAAGAAGTGTCTTATCTCCAGGAGCTTTATCCAGGAAATGTTTCAAGGGAAATCATAAGAAATCATTTCAAGGTGATGAGATAGCCTGCCTCCAGGTGAGGTGTCCATCGGAGGACTTCCAGATGTCTGCAATTTTCTATCTCTCCTGGAATATTTATGTCCATAAACAGGTGCTAAGACTTAAAAGGTCATCGGAAGTCTGTAGTGGTAATCTAGATGATCATTTGTGCAGTTCTGCCAAGCTGATGAGTATGTGTTACTTAGCAAGGTCAGTCATCCAGGTGTATATTTTTCAAAAAATTATCTCAAAGCAGAGACAAAGATGCCACTCTGCATGGTCATAGATAGTCCTCATTAATAGCTTATCGGTTCATCAAATGAAAAAATACGTCATCTGCAATGAAGGTAGTCGTCCATCACTATTTCCAAAGGTTTTGAGAAACTACTGTATCTTTGCATCAGACTTCATTTTGTAGACTGACACATGAAGTATTCCTCTGAAGACAAGAAAAGGGGATGTCTTGTACTGATACACAAAGGTCCTTTCCGGACTTTCGATTTTTGCTACTGAAAGTTACAAGGTTTGGTCATCTCAGTCTGTTTTTTATGTATATAGAATTTTCTAAAAAAAATTAAGGTGTTACAAAAAGAGATTTTGGATGAATTTGATCAAGTGAGTAGTGACAGATCAGCTGGTCCCAATGGTAATTGTCCAAGAAATTGCTGAGCCTGTAACTGTGGTATGCATCCTGTGAGGTAAATCAGTATCTATACTAAAATTGTTAAAAGGGCTCTAGGGATCATTCTGAGAACTGCAAACAATTAACTCTGACTTCTGTAAGGCTGAACTGTTTGGTATGATAATAAGGAAAGGATGGGTAAACAGAAAGATAAATATAGCACATTACATAAGAGTCAATATGATGTCTGTAGAGGGAAGTCGTATTTCTCCAGTTCCTCTGAGTGAGTCAGTAGTGTGTGAAGAACTGTAATCCGTTTGATACAGGGGACTTGGATTTTGAAAATGCGTTTTTTTAAGGTTTCTCAGTAGAACTTCCTGAAGCAACTAAGCTGCCATGAGAAAGAGGAAAGTTCTTCTCACAGATTAATGACAACTTAAATGACAGGAAATAATAAATGGCTGGTGTTGCACCACAAACGTAGATTACTGTTATAAGCCTACCGGGATCTTTGCTCTGCGATGCGTTCATATATTGCCTGGAAAAAGAGATAAAGAGCACTATGACAAAGATTTTTGATGATACAGAATTATTCAAAACGAAGGCTGATTGTGAAGAGTTGCAGTCAACTCATACTGTTGACTGAATGGATGGCAGAATTGCAGATAACATTCAGTAGCGATAAATACTGAATAATGTATAGAGGGAAAAAAATCATCCTGACTATACAGACCTTGGGACTCGCAGAACGTTGGTCCAAGAAAAATGTCGATGGGGCCACAAATGAGAAGGGACCTGTGGCTTGTCAGCCCCTTTCATGGACTGCTACCTGGTGTCTTGTAGTGGTCACAAGCTCTTAATTTTGGCCAAGGTCAGCCTATGGTCATTCTTACAATAGCCTGTCAGAGGACACAGGCCTTGTAAAGGCCTTATGGAAGTTTGAGCTTGCTTGATAGGAAGGAAATGATGTCTTTTCCTCCTTGTAAAGGTGCTGGGATGTAGAGGAGGCGTGTGCTAGTCCTTGTGCTGCAGCAACATGAGAAGGGCTAGTTGGTGGAGGGCTGTGGCAAGTTGGCATCTGATACAAGATATTTTAGAGCCTAAAGGCACCTGCCTTACCCACCCTAGTGTATTGAATGATAGGCGAAAGAGTGTAAAGTCTGGGTTCAGAAAGACCACTGGGCCTGAGGCACATTTCTGTGATCACACATCCAACTCCTTTGGCAGGTGAATTGGAGCATGTGCATACGTCTACTCTTTGGAAAGGTAAAAGGGTACCAAGAAGCACATTAGCAGCCTCCTGGCAGAGGATGACACCCCTCTTACAGATCCACAGGAAATGAAAGAAGAAAGGGCTGTCTGCATAGGCCCTTTCTCTCTGGATTCTGTTTGTTCTGGCACTTGCCAAGCCTTGTGGGATTGGCCACCGGTGGTCAGCACGGAGACTGGGAACAGCTGGAGCTGCAGGAGGAGGTTTAGGCAGGGAAAATAAGACCAAGTGCTGGTGGTGTCGCCGTGCCTAGATGAAGACCTAATGGGAAGGCAGGGGATCATCCCTTCCTCTGGTGAGGGAAGTCAGACCAAGACCTTGATTTTCTGGAAAGGTGGTAGCCAAGCAGTTGTATCTTCAGGATGGAATCTTGCCTGACATCCACTAAGGCAGTCACTTCCTTCTCACCAACCGTATCCCAGAGGACTATATCCAAGGCTTCCTCAAGGACTCTGAGAGGACTGGTGGTGGTGGTGGTGTTACTCCTTTATCTGACTGTTTCTACACACAGGCTGTCTCAGGAGATGGGGCTGTGGATGCATCGGTGACCTCCGCTAATGATGTGAAGGAGCCGTGCCCCTTGCCTTGAATTAAGATTGCGGGTTTTGTACCCTAGGACAGATTTCCAGCACCTGCTCATGGGTGTCTGCGGAGGCATGGCTGGCGAAGCTGGGTTTGGAGTGAGCAGGATCCGGGAGGCAGTGCATAAGGGGAAAAGAGTAGGAAAGGATTAGCGGGAGAAGAAATGGTATCTTCTCTCAAGGTGCCCATTTCCACACATTGTGGCATCCCTCTTCGCCCCCTGCTGAGGAACCTGTCTCGTGTTTGGTGGCTTTGGCCAGCTGTGCATGCCTGCTGTAAGGGGGTATCATGGAACCTACATGAGTTTTTTGATGGTGCCATGGAGGGAGGGAAACATCTCTGGATGGTCAACACCTTCCATTATTTAAAGGGACTTGGTCCATGGGACAGTCTCTCTGGATTTGCCCTGGGACCTAGCACAGGAAGAAGCTTTTCCCTGGTAGAGCGATGAACTCGGCAGAGGGATGCTTTGAAAGGCACAACAAAGGACTCCTCTAGCCTCCCCCGTTTCATGCAGTGCCACCAGCACACGACGGGGTCTCACTCTGGTAGCTCTGGTGAGTTCCCCTCCTGCGCGTGGGTGGTAACAGCCATGGGGCTGCGAGGGAGGTTCCTGCAGGGAGAGGGGACTTGGGTTATGGGGTGGAAGGAGTACTTTCTGGGAGGAAGGAAAGAGGGAAGAAAGCTGAGTAAGGGGAACAGGCTCTGCTCCTGCTGTGGCAATTAGTGTGTGCCCAACCCACTGATTCATAGGCAGGTAAGGTCCGTCCGTCTCCCTGTCCTGGCTGTGGGCTTGGTCTGCACAGTAGCCATTCGAGGTAGGTAGCCACGTCATGTACCAAGGGTAAAGAGCTTTAGGCCTAGGAGGTGGACTCTCAGTCTGACCCAGTAGTCAGCAGAGAGAAACAGTAATATGTCATGCAGTTGATCTGTCACAAATCCCATTAGTAAATCAAGAATCACAGTAATAAGAGCTGCAGATAGTTTACAGGCTGAAGTGTGTTCAAACAAACAAAACAACTGTAGAACAGCTATGACTAGTAAGTTAATTAAAATGATACATTTACTGTAATTCACGAGTGAAACTAGGGCCTAAATGCAGAGTACATAAATCATTGGAAATGATTAATTTGCTTTTATTAAATAAGAGGGAGGACTAGAGAGTGTCATGTTCTGAGCAACTGGCATGTGATAATGACTGCTCCTGCAGAAAAGTGTAATAGAAAGTTGTCTGAGTCACTCATTAACATCTACCACTGACCTTTCTGTAAATTATAAGTCATTAAAGCCCAATATAGCTACTCTGGAACTTAAACAGTAATTTTTACCTTACTAAAATATTTCATTTGAATTTACTGTAGTAGTCTTAGAGGCTGAAACTTTTATTTTGAGCAGGTTGGGGAAAGTAATTGTGATCTAAACCTGATCCAGAAAGCCAAAGCCTTGGTCTATATTGCTATATTGTGGGATAAAAGTTAATTTAAGTTGTTTCATTGTCAATTCATTCCTCCTTTTCACTGCAAAGAGTGCAGGTGAGAACATCACCTCATTTCTTACAGATCACCAGATGTCCACCAGTTGGGGAATCTTTGTCTCAAATTGAATTTAAATCAGCAGTTTAGATGTGAAAGACTCGATATCTCATTAGCAATCCCTTGATCCACCCAGTTCCCCTGGGTGCTGTTTTGGAATGATAATCCCAGTCATTCTTCAAATCTTTCTAAGCAGTCAGTTTTAAGTGCAGCTCTTAGAAGATAAGACTTTTCCTGTTAGTTCTACCAAAAAAAAAAAAACCAAACCCAAAACCAAAATAAAACCAACACAACCCCAAACCAACACAGGTGAGCTAGAGGCTTTGATCAGACAGGTATTCTTTTTAAGTCAGATTTAGTCATTTTAGATTTTGTTTCTGCATGTCTGATACGATGCTAGAAAATAATCCAAATACAGTATTTAAAAAAGGGTGAAGAGCTTCAAAATGAACCTCCTAGCCAATTTGGATTGGGTTGAGTGCTTGAAATACTGCAATAAATCTCTTCTTTAATGTACAAAGTTATTTTTAACCTGACATAAAGCTAACTTCCAGGTGCCTTAACCTTACCAAAAGGGATCATAGATTTGGTTAAACTTCAAAACTCCTTTCAAATTCAGAAATCCTTTGACAAAGCACTGAGGCTTTCTTTAGAAGTCTCAATGTCACTATCTCACGTACATAGGCTAGTAGTTTCCTTAATAGGGTGCCACTCGTGTTACTTGTTCTCTCTGTTATGTGGTCAGGGCCTTTGTAGGTCTTTGCTGAAAGCTAGGTTTGCTGGTGTAAATAGGGATGGAGTTTATTCCTTTTCCTGGAACAGTAATGAGATCATCACATCGGCTTTGTGTTGTGATGTGATTAAGTTTGCCCTGTGACTCAGTTACCTTGTCCTGGAGGACAGAGTTATAAGATTGACAGCCACGGTGTGTACAGGGGCGAAGGCAGTATCTTGTGGCAGACATCCAGATGCTCATTCTGCATCTGAAAACATGAAGTCCCGTGCTTTTAAAAGAATACAATGGAAGAGTATATAATGACTTCTTTTTTAACAAGAATCTATCTGCTTTCAGTTCCATAACTGTGTTAATATTTAAATTATTGACCTAATCAGGTTAAGTGTACGGGCTACAACATCTAATTTTAAGGCACACCTTGTTCATGGCAGTTGTGCAATAGCAAATGCAAAACAATGGTGTAATTAGCTGCTCATCAGCAAAAACATCTGAGGAGTTTTAACTTGAAACCTCTAGGAGAAAACAAACTGCTTTATTACGTTAAAAATGCTTTATTTGTAATCTGTGCATATTTATTATGAATATTACCATGTGATAATAGTACTTTATAATTGCCCCCCCCCCCCCAGTCAAAAAGAAAACGAGAGTTAAAAATATCCAGTTCACATCCCCATTAGGTCATAGCTGAAAGCTGGGTTGTCGGTGGCCGTTTTGTACACAGTTCGATAACGATTGTCTATTCAGCTGAAGCCGAGACCGCCGAAGCGGCGGTGCTGTAAGCTAGGTGCAAGGGTTCGCTGCCCGATCTGCGTGGGTGAAGTTTGTCAGAACCCTTGCGCTGCCTTTAGTCAGTGGGATCCATTCCTTGAACCCTAAATTCACCCATGAGATAAAAGGAAAAAGCCGATGCACGTATAAAATAAGAAAATGTTTGTTCTTCTGCTGATACTGAAATATAACGTATTTTGAGATAACAAAAGCTACAAAGGATCACTTTCTCCCTGAAAGACTTAATCATCTAATTCAAGATTGAAGTTTAACTTGTCTCAGCAAGCATTTCATGGCCAAATAAACACTGCATCACAAAGCTGGTTAACATTCAGCCACAGCAGCTGGACTCATATTTATTAAAATTTTCCCTAGGACTTGCTCTGCACTTTTAGAGAAAAGTCACTTCCCTCATTTTTTCTCAGTAGACATTGACTTCTAGGCTGTTTGTTCAAGATAAGCATCAAAATGAGGATGCAAAGGTCAGTCTCTGCTGTATTACAGAGTTACAAAGAGAAACAGTCCGTTTGTCTTCCGGAGAACGTTTTTCTGTCCAAATTAAACTGTTCACTTCCTATGGGAAGAAAGATTTCTTCTTCGGGAATTCAGCGGATTTTGTCTTTACAGAAGGACAGACTCTCCCTTTGTCGTGGACTGACTTCTTCGCTGAAAGTTTTCTCTTTTCAGCTGTCCACCTCTTCATCTCCACCTTTTAATGACAAAAGCCTGTGAGCTCGTGCTGGAGGCTCTGAGGCGCTGGCTGCAGCGGAACCCGCTGCCCTGCCTGGTCCTCCGCCGCCTCCGCTCCCCTGTCCTGCCTCTCTCCTGTCCCGACTCCACAGACCGTGTCTCAGCGTGTCTCAGCCCGGCGTGACTGCCGGCCCACCTTCATCAGCTGTTCAGGCTCACAGGGCGAGCTGTGAGCCAGAGCAAGTGAGATAGGAACAGGGAACCCCTGGCGATGAAATGGAACAGACAGTTGAGGCAGGGATTTTTATTTTTATTTTTTTTTAATTTTTATTTCTTTTCTTTTTTTTTAAACCATGGCAACTAAACCGCAGGCAACCTCTTTGGACAGCGTAACTAATTGATGACATAACTAATCTCAATTCAAATATGTTTTATAAAAATAAGGATGCATTACAGATAATTGTGCTAGCATCTTTCCTCTGTTGATAGCAATTTCTTGCTTGGAATTTTAACATTTAGCGAGCTTTTAAAATAAGGACATCCATCACGGTGCCATCAAAGCAGAGGAGTTGAGGGAGCTGTTGCCTGCTCGGTTGGAAATTAATACTGCCTTGCCTAAGATAACACAGCTGACTGTATGGGCACCCCAGTCTTTTACAGCGTGGAGTAAAGTAGGTTAGCGTAGATCGCCGGCAGTGGTGGTTCAAGCCAGCCCACTTAACGATGCCATTTAGTGGGTGCATATGTACCTAGATTTCACATTCTAGCAAAGTGGTTGGTAATTTCTTAAACTGCTTTAACTCAAGTACTTGTGATTGATTGACTCTTTACTTAATTGCGTGATTTTAATTTAGCTAAAATTTGTTTAACTACGCAATGGAGAAGATAAGCTTGTAGTATCTGTGGTAACAGTGCCAGACACAGCCTTCTACGTGGAGAGGATGAACAATTTAAGCAGATGTTTTGTAACTTCTGCATTCGTTTCTTGACACCGTGATATAGTCCTCCTTGCCTTGTCCCACTTCGGTGATCACAACTGGGGAGTTGCGTTAGGACAAAATTGTCCTTCCCCCATGCCCACCGCCTGCACAGACAGCTGGGCTCGTTCCCCTCGCTCCATCTCTGTGAAGTATTACGCAGACTTGTCATGCGTTGCCCTTCTTTTCATACTGTCAGGGATGAGTTACCAGCTACTTGAGTTTATCCTTAAATAAAATGAGCCTTGGTCTGCCCTGACTTCTTTTATTAACAGCAACGCAGTACGTTGCCATTCATGTCATTGGTTAGTGACATCAAGTTGGACTCGCGGTCTTTGTATCTTTTTATTGTTGATAGAAGACTGCCAGGTTGAAGACCTTGGTCCTTCATGCTCCCTAGCATAGTAAGAGCACTTCTTGCATTTGTTGGAAATGGCTGCTGATAAGAAAAGATGAAGATGACTGTACAGCACTGTACTGAGAGAAAAAGGTGATTTATCTTCTCTTTGCAAGTTTCTGCTGTAAATCATTTAACCTTGTCTTAGAGCCTGTTTGTTTTTGCAGTTGCAGCAACGAAACTCCACAGTCTTTACAGTCATCTGTATTTTGAAATATTATAAAGAAATGTTGGGGATAGCTGCTAGAGTTTCTCTTTTATACACAGGCTGCCGGGAGCTGGAACGCAATGAATGGGTAAGAGGATGGGAAAGCAACTCGGGAACCTGTTCCTGCCACAGCCGCTGGTGAAACTGTGATAATCAGCCGAGTGTGGGTCTGTGTGAGTTGAGGTAGGGAGAGGAAAATCGATACAAAATCCTGAAATCACTGGTTTCTTGATGTCAGAACAGCAGGGCTCATAAAGGTTGAAGCATGTGGAGTCCAAACACCGTTTAATGAGATGGCAAGTGTTGATGAAAACCAGACCACGAACGTGCCGACGACTTGTGGTTATCTACAGGGTGAGATGCGGGGGGAGGCGGGGGTGACCCCTGAAGTAACTGTGAGCGCTTACTCACGGCTTAGCCTATTGAACTCTTCATTCTGCATTAAATCTTGCTATGTCTTTTTGGAATAAGTAGCGTAAGTCTGGAAGTATATGTGCGTCCCTGTTAGGTGCAGATTTGGGCTGACGTTTTGGTTGATGGTTGTTTTCACAACTGACATTAGAAGTATTCTGTCAATCTGCAATAGCTGCTCTTTAGTGATGCTGATGGGGAGGGGGGCGGGGAGAATCAAATATGGGACCTGCTTTTAATTTCAGAGAGCAGCAAGAATGAAAAGTCTTTATTCCAGTGGCTGGCATACTGCGGACTCGCGTTCCTGGGGGAAATTACTTTACCCACTTGTTTGGAACGTGTTTGCTTTCCGAGACCCACCCCGACTGATTAGCACTGTGCTGATATTTGGGTACTGGGAGCCCAGTATGATTATGAATAGATACAGGAGCTGTCTGAAAAGCGATATTGCCATGGTCAACAATGAGAAATCCGCTCTCTTTTCGCACGGACAGATGTTTTGCTTCGGGTTGTACAGTGAAACTGGCAGTTCTGAAACCTGCAACCTGTTTATTCGATTCATAATTCAAGGCCGGCGTAATTCTCAGTGACTGTCACTGTTGTTTTCGTTACGGAGTCCTAATTCATTGTTTCTGTGGGCACAAAAGGATTGCTGGACTCATTGGGTGTTTCAATGCACTGTAATTTTACATAGTGCCATCCTGTTGAGATTGCCTAGCTGTGTCATCTGTTGGGCTCATCTCTCTTACTTCCTTTTGACCTCCTCTCTGTAATTGCGCGTGGATGACTTACTACCTGCTGTAAAGATACTTAAATGCAACTGGGCTTGTTAAAAAAAAAAAGTGAATAGACCAAAACGATTCTCTCCGAGGTCAGTGAGGACCAGCTAGGTAGCTGTTTGCGCTCTGCCGGGCAGGCAGAGCCATCTGTCACATGACGATAAGCAAGCATCGATTTCAGAAGTCCCATTTGTTTTTATGACAGTTTTTACAGTTTTATGGAAATTGAACCATTACATAAAGTGTAATTTTCCTCAGAAATTGGTGTTTTATAGACTTATATCCCTGTTCAGTCATTTACGTTCCTAGTTGCTTTTTACATAAAGCATAAATATAATGATGCTTTTTTCCCCTAATAAAAAAAAAAAAAAATCTTCAGAGCTTTTTTTGCCTTTTTTTTCAGTATAGGAAAGACTTTCCATTGTTTGGTACTTAAGGAAAACCTCAAGGGTTCTATGTCCGTGTTTTTTGTGTCCATAGAAACTGAGTCTATAGGGGCTACAAAGGAACTAATGTTTAATGCTTTAATATTTAGCTCAAAATCATAATGATTTTCTAACAAGATTTTGCTGCTCTTTTTATTCTTTAGGTATGTATTTTTCATAACCTGTGTTAGTTCTTAATTTAGCTCATCATATTCCTGCTTTTCTTGGAATGGTAAATCTAACACATTAAGTCAAGTTGTGCAGATTTTTAGTTCTTGGAGTCTTGTGTTCGAGCCCAGATTACGACCAGCGTGAGCATGAGCTTTCCAGTTTTGTTTCATCCTCCAGGAAAGTTAATCAATGCCATATGAAGGTTCTGCTCAGGGGAAGCTAGAGATTTTGCATGCTAGATCGGACTTGAATTGCATCGATAGATCTGTAGAAGGACAACTTTGACAGCATCTGTTCACATCACACTGCCTTTGTCAAGGCATAGTAGTCTTTTATCTTTATGAGGAGCTTTTTAAAGCAGGACAAGGGACAATGTCAAGCTGGAGGTGTTATTTTTTGGAGGCTGTATGCATTAAAACTCAAATTCCTCAGTAAACTGCAACTTCTTGGCAGTTCCCGGGGGTTTGGCCAGTTTACCTGAGCATCACAGGCATGGCAGCTCAAGGGTTTGTGTCCTTAGATATAAAAGCATTTATGAAATTGGTAATTGCTTGGTTGCTTGCATACTTCTCCTGTAGGGTAATTGCCATCTGAAGGTCAGCACTTTCCTGTATGTTCTGGGTGTCGCTGGTTTTCCTAATAGTTGAGAAGATGAGTTATCTGTAGTAATGATTCTTACCCTTAGAAGTATAAAAATATTTGCAATTATTTGAATTGTCATAGCACGAAGTATGGCAGTGAAAGATCTAGGTTCAGCTGTACTAGATGAACATGAAAAGAACATGTGCATGAAGAGAAAGCCATCCCTAACCCGTGGAGCATATCGATGAAAGTCGGATATAAGTCCAAAAAACCTTTGCAATCAGACTATTTTCGTGATTTTACAGGGAGATATAAGGGATGACAGATGCTGAAATTCAGGGATCTTATTCATGAATTGAATTATTAGGCCATAAAAGACAGCGGCACTGGAAAAAAGAGGAATCAACATTTAAGAGGGATTGGGAGCTACTAGTCAGAAGCTGTTCTAGGGGAAAAGCTGATGAAGAGAGACTGTGAAGGACATTTGAATATGAGAGATCCAGGGAATGATGAACTTGTGGGGAAATCTAGATATGCAGGGAATCTGTGCGTTGTTTTAGTGTGTGTTCATAACTGCTTTTAGGGGGTTTTTTGCTCTAAGACAACCAGGAGCCTGTGTAATAGCTCCTAAAGGAACATAAACATAGGATCTGAGCCTAAATTGGACCTGCTGTGGTAGTGAAAAATTATTCCAGTGGATTTCCCTGTTCCTTTTGTAAGGGGGGAAGTCATAAGAGACCGTCGGGGTGAGGCGTACCTGGGAGGTGCTGGTCTCGTCAGATCCAGCAAGGTGAGGACAGGCAGCCGCCTGGGAGCTGCGGCAAGAGGGATCTGAGGGGCTTGCAAGGTTTGTGTAAGCTCGGTACGTGCCCCTGTTTTGCTAAAGCTGACGTTTGAGGCCGGCTGGGATCATCGTTTGGACAGAGTGAAACTAGTCTGAAGTGGGACCTCAGGCAGTCGTCGGCGTGCAGGTGACAGATGAACCTGTGTTTGCAGGCGAGATCACCAGCAATGGGGTGGGAAGTGTTTATTTTTAGTGTCATATTGACGTTGGGCTGGCTTATGAGCACGCATAACTTGTCAACGCTGCAATGCTAGATGGAAGTCTCCTGTAGCACCGTGAGACGCCTTCTGCCAGATGGGACTGCCATTTACTTTTGCTAATGAAGTTGCTGTGGACAGCTGGTTCTAATGGATGTGAAGAGATTGCCCTATCCAGTTCTGTTAAGTCAAATATTTGAAACTCACTAGTTACAGAGGATGGAAGCTGTGATAATAGATATTTTCTGGGTTGCAGAGACATCTTGTATTTCCTGAAAGCGAGCTGGGAACACTGCTCGCAATAAAAACCAAATCAAAAAAATTAAACAAGACAGAGAGCGGTCTTCCGTTCAGTAATTACCCCACGGTTTTACCAGTCGTGTCTTATGCTTAGACAATGCTCCTTAGAGTTGGTAGTTTTACAACAATCACGGAGCATGCCTTTGAGTGCGTTAGGTATACGCTGAAGGGCAGAGAATAGCCTCAAAGTGGAAGGTGTCAAGAAGCGTCCAACATCAACCATTACGTAGCATGCGGGAGACATTCCTTGTCTCTCTGTGAATAGTCCTCGAGACGGCGTGGCTTGCAGACTGCGGGGAAACTGGTACGTTTCCAAGTTACCGGTGGAAATTGCTTTGAACTTAGAATAAACCTGCGCACACACACAAATTAGAAGAAAACAAAACACAGCGAATGAAATCTTGGCCTTATCAAAGTCAAAAGGAGTTTGCTGCTGACTTCAGTGGAACAAGAGTTTTATCCATAAAGAGGAGAAAAAAAATATTTTTGAACTCTAAAATCAGAGGTAAGCTGTCTGATGTAGGGGTTTTTTTGTCACAGATACCTGCTTGTTTTCACATGTATTTGCAGGATCTGAAGGCCACAAAGCCTTTGTAATTGTGTGTCTGCAATCCCTGACTGCAGTGTGCTTGCCAAAGCGCACCTGGAACACTCATGCTTTTGTAACTTTCGTTTCTTGTTTTTATGGTCCAGCAGCATTGCTCAGGCCTGTTCAAATGAGTTGGGAATTAGTAACGTAAATATAACTTGTCCGACTTGATTTGTTCTTCCCACACACTCGTTCTGTCTCTCTCTGTCTCCGTGGCTGAACCACGTGTAGAGAGAAGAGCAGCGAGGCAGCGTGCTGTGATGGGGGGAGTGCCAGGAAGGTTTTTGCCCTTTTAGAATGAGCCCTTGTACACTGTGGACAGAGAAAATAACTTGTGGCCACCCTCGTGAGCATGCGGTGTCTCTATGAGCACACTGTCCTCGGGTGTTCCTCTGCTACACTTGCATAGCCTGGCAAGAGTTACCGTTCATTTTCATTAAACAACCTGTGAATTGGTTGCACCTTAGCGCTTCGAAGGGTCCAATCCCATGTACCTGCTGAGAGCACGTCTAACAAATGCCACATTGAACACCTCACAAAAGACCGCTGTATACCTGTGGGATTTTTGTTGCTGGTTGTAGTTGTTTTGGTTTTATTGTTTAAAAAATTCCTGCCACGGATATAAAAGTAGCCTAATAGCGAGAGTGCTCCCCTGGTAAACGGGAGCTCGTGCTGAACTTCTCCGACCTGGAGGGCCGTGCTGCCTCTTGGCCTCCCTGCCGAGCCCCCGTGCCGTGGCGGTGTTCGCTCACTGCGTGGAACCAGCCGGACCTCCCTGCCTCTCCCCATCCAGTGGAAACCGTGCCGCAGCAACAAAAATGCGACCTTCGCTTGCCTAGAAAAGGGGAGAGGACTACAGGAGAACACGGGAGCCCGTAGCCTCCTGTGGGGTCACTGAGAAAAGGGTTGGAGTTGCGGTCTCTGCTCTTAGGCCATGAGTTTTCATTTGTTGTGTTAGCAGACTGAGCTCCCGAGAGGAGAGGGAATTCAGGTAACTTCGTGCTCAGCGTGCAGGTTTCCCTGCCCTTCGGCAGCCACGCGCTCCCCATGCACCGTGCAGGTATCTCGGTCTCTGCTTGGGATTCCTCTTTGGGGCTGACACCTAAAACGTAATCATTACAGCCTCTACTTTATAGGTTCCAAATGCTTTATTGGGTCTGGCCCTTCATTATGCAAAGGTAGGGCTACATGACTTTTTACAGGTAAGTAAGTGTGCAGGCCTACAGAAGTGACGGATCCGTTTGATCGGTCGTGGGAAGTGGTGGATCCATTTGTTACACCTCCTCTGGGCACTGCCAGCTGAAGGTATATGCTTGGAGAAGGAATTATAATGAAAGAAATACTTACTAAATATAAGTTTGAACACGACCGATGGATCTGTTAGTTTTATTTCACATAGATGCTCACCTGAACGAGGGCGTATTTCCAGTGTATTCTTGGTTATCATGCTTCTCTGTTAAGAAGGAATGGCTGCATATTTCTGGCCATGTCGTCATGAGTTGTGAATGACAAACCAAGTGGCGTGTTTTCTTTGATGACTGCAGTGCTTGTGAATAGCTCAGTGCTGACAGCCTGGGAGGAAGAGTACCATTAAATGCCCTGGGATAGGCATCAGATGGGCTGCAGCACCGGAAGGTTTTCCCCTCTAGCCCAGGCATTGTGCCTCGTTTCTGAAGTTACCATCCCACTGACTCATTTGCTGGGCTGTCGTGTCAGCTATAGCGATGGTTTTGACACCACTATATTTTGCGACATTTGTTCCTTAAAAAATGGGAATAAGGTCACACTAAGCAGCTGTGAATAGCCATCAACTTCCAGTCACCACCAGCCCGGACGGCATTTGGAGCAGCAGCTTTGGGTGGGGATGAAAGGCTCTGTGTCCTACCGACAGTGCCTTCAGCCAGTCACAGGTGGAAGCAGGAACGAGAAGTCTGAGATGCACGTTGAAAATTGCAGGGACAGCACTTACTATGAAGACATCATTTGAAATAGTGTCTAGAGGGCAATAGGAGAGTGCTTAATTCTTTAGGTTTTTTTATTCTGAAAACTTAATTTTTAAAAATATATTTCATGTCCTACATAGGGTCCCAGTGCACAGAAAAAAAATACATTGCCGATTGGTTTTACTGCCGTATTAGCTGAAGATGCAACTCCCGTTCACAAAAAAGCCTCCGGCTGGGGATGAGTGGTACTTTATTGACAGCACATGTCGATATTCAGGCGATGCTAAAGTTGGACCTACGAGTGTCTGGTGGTTCTGATAAACCAGCCCACGGCAGCTCCCGTGATACCCGTGTGGCTGCTCTCAGCCAGTGTCGGTAAAGTTGAGCGAGAACTTGAGCTAACTAATCCTGCAAAGGTAATTAGCTTAATTGTATTAAATTTTGGGGAAAAAGTAAGGGAGCATCACTTTACGAGGTTAAAATACGTGTGTTTGGGAAAGAGAAAAAGACAGTTTGTGGGAAACAAGCAAGGCATTTCATCAGTGCTCTATCTGTGTATCCAGGCACGGTGATGGCTTGTAGAAAAGCATCCGTTGAGCATGGAATTGGTAAACATCTCCAGCGGTTGTTTATTTGAGAAGATAACACTTGAAGGTGCAGCTAAATATGCTCCTGAGGCTGGCCTTCAACCAAAAAAAGTTTCAAATATAAAACTCCTTAATTTTAGCCAATCGATATTTTGCATTTATTTCTCAGTTTACTTCACAGACGTCAAGCTTATGCTTTACTTGAAACCTCAACAAAGCAGGAGAATGTCTTTCTTTTCAAAATGGTGAGAGTAGTTTACTACTTAGGTCATTTAATTTGGTCATAAATTACAAAATGTGAGTTACGACTAATTAGAGAAAGCAGTTCAGTATTATGAAACCAGCCGTAAGAAAAGCAGTTGCCCCTTAGGTTTCCATGCTTCCGTGAAACTTGAATTGCAACAATCACTCCTTAGACCAAGAATGTTTTATATTATATCTTTTCCTGCACCCACCTTTAGCAGCACCGTCATACCTGAACAGCTATCCTAAATTTTAGAAAATACTGATCTTTACATATCAATTATGGTATTCCTTATGGCTCGTCCTTGTTTAATAGAATTGAAGAGAGGAAAGCTGCTGAATGGCTATTGGCTTAATAAAGAAAAGTAATTTTGAAATTCTTGTTAAATTGCGGAGAGTGTACAACTAAACTGAGATTTAATTACATTTTTAATTAAAGGAATGGCTATTGATTATGTCATTGAATATGCGTTGTAGCCAGCCCTAACAAACAGCAATACTCCAAGAGATCATTAAACTAGTTGTTAAAATTCCAAGTGAATGAGAACTAGGGCTGGTGTGGATAAAAGGCACAGCAATGCTGGGTAGAAGAAAAAGATAACAAACTAAGTAAAAAGTACATTCATTTCTAAAGTTTCGGTTACTGATGGTTTTATGTCCTGTCATAATTTATTTTTATCTATGGAACAAAACGAAGACAAAACCGGAACAATTTTTAAGTAAGAAACATGGGCGAAGTTTTATCTTGGGTCTTGAAAGTGAACAGCCATTCAGCCAATATTTCTCATGAGCTTTCTGTGAAGCAGGACGCAATCTGTCGTATGCGAGGGACCTTCCGATCACTCAGGGAGCAATCAGATCTACTACGCAGCCTGATAGAAGGGGCAGAGAAATGCTAGCGGTGAGAGCAGCAACAGCACGAGAGCACTGACAAAAAAACCGTAGGCAGCTGCGGTCGAGCTGCCTGCAGCTCACCCGATACTCAACCTGCAGCTCTCCTGCTGCTGCAGCATCGATCCTCTCCCAGGCCCACGGTGTGGGTGCCTGGTGGTAGACAGAAAGCAGTTTTCTGGACACGGGTGATGGAGAGCGGGTGGGGAGACCCCAGCTGCCCGCATAAATCCGTAAGGCCACGTTTTGTCTGTGCAGGTTCTCCGTTTGTGCGTGCAGGTGGCACTGCCGGCTGGACGGGTCTGTTCTTCACCAGCCCTCCTTGGCGTGTGTGAAGCTGTTAGTTGATGCTCTCAAGAAAATGTGTCCTAAATTTGTTTTAGCCTTCCTTGAAACAGTCTGTAGGCTGCTCATGATGTTAGAGGCCTGATCCTTTCCCTCCTTGTGGTACCACTTTTACTGCTGAAAGGATCTTACCGAAGGACTTTATTAGATAGGGGAGTGGCCCCTATGGATAGACAGCGTGGAAGCCCATTGCTTGTGGCCGACAGCTGCTCTGGACGGTGAAGTATAACAGGGAGATGGGGTAGATGATCACCTGGGTCTTCCTGTTTCTGTCGGTTACGATTTCTGTGCATATAAAGCTGCTTTAATCCTTTCCGTTCAAATGCATTGTATCCACAGAAATGCCTTCGTAATGACACAAGGCATGCTGCAGCACGGGCAAGCCCGTAGTTGGACCCTGCGACTCGGCTGGCCGAAGTTACTGTTTGAAATGGAGCATTTTAGAATTAAAACTTTTTCTTGCTACCAGGTTTTGTAGTTGAGCGTATTTTGAATGTTCTGTCTATGTCTAATGCACAAGGGCTAATTCGTCAAAAGCCTGTGAGGGTTGTACAGATGCCAGCACCCAAGAGTTAGGCTGTATTAGAATGAGAGAGATCTGTAACCTTTATTTGACCTTGTAGTTTTATGGAGTGTGCTCCACTCCTAGTGACCTCCCCCCCCCTCCCGCGACCTCTGGCTCTTTGAAGCGGGCAGGATGAAGAAGGGGCACGAACGTGGCAAGTGCAAAGGACGTGGCAGCGGCTGGCGAGCTGCAGAAGTTACGGGGGAGTGTTTGGTAGAGGCGTGAGCGCTCTTCGGGAAGAGGAAGCAACGTCTTGTGGTGAAAGCACTTTTGTCGCTGTCTTGCGACTGTAATTGCTGCTATTACGTGTGGTGGTGGTCTCACGTTCAGCACCCAGATTACAAAGCATCTTCTGTGTCTAGCGGGTGAATGGATTACTGAAATATAAACGGAAAGGGTCAGATATAAACCTGAAGAGAGTAAAAAGGTTTAATGACCTGTAATCAGCATTTACCAATGATTTGTACTTAGGTAATGGCCTCACTGGTTTTTTCCGACAGACAGGGTACATTTTAGTTTACTTCAGACGAGTCCCTGTTCCCTGTTAGTGCTTAACTACAGGATGTTGTGATTATAGATGTGGTGACACTGCTGTTGCAGAATTGCTGCTGATAAATTATGGTGGGATGGCAGCTGTAAATGCAGCTTCTCTTGTGATTTAAGAGGGAGATGTGAAGGCATATCGCCCAGATGCTTGATCAGTGGTAAATAGGGCCAGCCGCGGCATGCTAAAGCTTAGAAGTCCTCGCCAGATTTGGGATTAAAAGTCATCGTTTCAAGCATTAACTCCTCCAGTAGCAAAATAATCGGCCGCTCTGGTCCTCCGCTTTTCCTTTCTCTTCAGCTGAGATTTATTTACCTTTGCAAACAGGAACTGACAGGCAAGCTGTTTTTTCAGTAATTTTTTGAGATGCAAGAGCTGCTTCAGCAAGCTGCCAAGTATTCAGCGTCTGTTTGTGCCACAGTGCCGTGCGACTTCATGTCGTGTCCCCCGTGACCTTGCCATTCACCTGCGTAACTGGTCAGGGGACGTGCGGCTGCTCGGAGCTGTGCCGTTGTACTGCTTCAGGCTGGAGAAACAATAAACCAGTCACTGCAGATTAGTGCGATAAAACACACCAGCGGCAAGATCAGCTATAGCCAGGAGTCACTCGACACAAAAGTAGCTTTGGTCACTCAGTCCCCTGCTCTGTAGGTGACAGTCCTGTGCAGGGAATAGTCCTAATGACTGATGAGGGGGAAGAAAAATTTCAATGTGCAGCTGCTGCCATTGCAGTGATTTTAACCTGGCTCCTCTCAGAGGAACCCCACGCGTCCTGATCTGAAGGCTGATACAAGCTTGGTTATTTTTTCCCTGAAGGGAGAAATGAAAATGACTGCCTCCCCAAGATCTCCCTGGAGTTCAGACTAAACGGGGCTTGTATTTGCATTGGTTCTAAGGGTGAAATCAGGATTGGCAGACTGTGATGTGTGAATTCGCACACATACAGGGACTCAGAACAAGTGAATCTCGTTAATTAAGCCAAGACGTTTTAGATGGTCTGTGCCTAAAATCGAGTCCTGTTTGGTAAGATGCACTTTCTCTTGGGTCTCTTTAATGTCACATTCCATTTACAATTGTAATAAATGCTATAACATGTTTCCTTCTCCCCTATCCCACAAAAAATGACAGAGAGGAATTTCGTGCTAAGCCTTTGATAACGGTTCTTTCTTTTCGTTCCAGATAACTTCAAACGAGAAGCGCTCAGAGAGCCTGAAGAATGACGGCGATGCTCTTATCCAAACTCTAGAGAGCTTGGCCCAAACTGCCAGGTGAGTTCCCTCAGGCTTCCAGGAATTTCCAGGGCTGAGAGCACTCGCCTCCTCTTTGTCTGTGATGGTCTTCTCCTGTAATCGTCTTCTGTGCGGTACAAGCTTCTCAGGTTTCTGTCCCTGGCCCCCCTCCCCACCCTACTCTCCTCCGAACTCTTCTCATTCAGAGCTTGCTGGCGTTTCTGCCGCATTGTCGCCGTGCTTTGATCCCCTGCTGCGGCGAGCCGCAGCGTGCTGCACAATCTGGCTCAGTGTCTGTGCACGTGTTGATTTTATTTTATTATTTTAAAAAAAAAAAAAAATTTATTTTATTCCAAACACTTGGTCTCTATAACCGGATACTGGTCAGTGGTTCTTGGCGGAGTGGGCTAGATGCACAATGCGATGTTTGTGCCCTGTTTTAAAGTAGTTGCGTTTGGTGCACTTTGCAAGCTGATTACTTTCGAATGCACAGCCGAGGAACAGAACTGCTTTTGTTTAAGAATACCTGCGGCTTCCCTGAGAAGGCGCGAGACTTAGGGGAATGCCACGGTCTCCTCTGCGAGAGCAGAGGTGCTAGTCCCAACAAGTCGGCCAAACCTCAGCTCATCTCCTATAGACTTTCCCTCATCTAATCCCCCTTGGATGTATGAATGAATGAATTACTGTTCTCTGCCCCTCAAAACAATTTTTACGCTCCTCCTGTGGGCTGTTAGGCTGCATTTCACTCCTGGCTGAACTAAAATTCATAGAGAAATTGTGGTTTATAGATGAGTTTTTGAAACACTAAGATAACCTTTTCAGTGCTCTTTGTGCTCCCAAATGCAGGCTTTGTACAGGTCAGCTGGTTGGGAAAATCAGCTCCTCGACACTATGGCAGGGCGTACCCGGTGCTGGAAGGAAGGGGGGATGCGGGCAGATGTGGAGGGGAAATGTAGAGGACTAACCAAACCTGTCGAGAACAGTCTGCGTCCCTCTCGCATACTCAGCTGCTGACTCACGGGTTTTTGTATGACACATTAAATTATCTAACTAAAATGAAACGTCAGCTCTCCCCAAGGGAGACACTGGCACTGCCACTGAAGATGACAGTGGGGAAAGATGGGGTTTTCTTTTTTTAGAACTAGTTCCGGCTCTGTTTTGTAGCACTCCAGCATTAGGTGCACTAGACAGCTCAATCGCTGTCTTTGAGCCTGCTCCTCTGGCTTCCTCTAATTGTCTGTTATCTATACATTTCTGTACTCAGAAAACCACATACCACAGAGCCCCCTCTAAACAGCACTCGCTCTTATCTGACACAAGATGCTCAGCAGCCCAAATTCTAGCTGATGCCAATGGTGAGTGTTCTGATACACGAGGGTGAGCCCAGTTCCTCTGCTGGGCCGAGCTCCCGCACTGCAGCAGCAACGGGGGAGTCCCCGAGAGCTCCCCTCCTTGCCTTCTTTAGGGAGGACAGGTCCCTATCCGTTTGCCTCCAGAGGAAACCGAGCGGGATTCGGCCTGGATCTTGGGGCTGTAATGGACTCAGACCTGGATAAATTGGCCACGGGCAGGCAGGAGAAGCCTGGGGGTTAGCGAGCTTTATCAGGTTTAGCTGGATGGCCATTTTGTTCAGGGAAGTTACGGCTGTTCTGCCATCTCCCCGGATCCCCTTATGCGGCACCTTTCCCAGAATACGCCTCGTGACCTAGTAAACTTGGTCTCCTCACCTGTGCTTTGAACCTGGTTAAGGAGCCTCTCTTTATCTCACGCGGAATTGGACACCCGTAGAGAAAGGCTACAACTGAGATCCTGGATCGAAGCCATCCTCTGAGTAGTCCAGACTCCCAGGCCCTTCCACCGACACACCATCACTGGGTCGAAGTGACAGAGGAGCGGTTTTGCTTTGCTCGTTTTTTACAGACAGGTTTCTAACCTTTTGCTCTGCCTTGCGCGGCAGGGGGAGGCTACCGGCCGAGCAGCCGCGTGCCAAGAGAGGGGCACTGCTTAAGGGGTTGCCAGCTGCCGTCGGTGCTCTCCGGCTGCCGTGTTGCAGCCGCGGATTGCCAGACTCTTACCTCTGCGATGCGTCCTCAGCTAGTCAGAGCAGGCAGTTTTAAGAGGGACACACAACCAACCCGTTCTGCTTAGTGGCTGCGTGGAGTCAAATCTACATGTGAAAATGTGGGATCATAGCCATTTATTTTTCAGTGAAGAGAGTTGCCAAGATGAATTTGTTTCAGGTAACTACATTTTCTGGTTTAAACTGCTGCTCGTTAAGATGTTGACTTACATAGTGTGGACTGATCATTTGGGTTTCCTGGCTAGCTCCGCGTTCCCCGAAGCACGTGGGGATTTGTCATTAGCAGCAACAGGGGAAGCTGCAGATTGACCTACTAGTGTCTTTTGTAAGCTAAAGGTGAGGGTTGGTAGTCTATTAAAAAAAAAAAAATCAACAAACTTCTTTCTGTGGACTAGCAGTAATGTGTGAAAAGTCTCTCTGTTCCAATGCTAGAAAAAAGATGTGTTTCCAGAAGGAAAAATTAGGCAAAAAACGTATAATAAAAACTTAGGTGAGGAAGCGAAGGTCCCCACCATTCAACCTCAAACCTGCGGAGCCGTGTGTGGTGGGGGAGTCGCTTCTCCTTGCAGGTGGGCAACACCGGGAGTGGAACCGCCTCCGTGCGCGGAGCAGCGCTGCGGTGAGAGGGCTGTAGGTGTCAAAACGCATCTTTGTGTGTGTGTTTGTGTGTGTGTGTAGATTCATGGGGGGCATGATAAATTTTATCTGTGTGTGTGTAGATTCATGGGGGGGCATGATAAATTTTATCTTCTTTTTTACAGAGGCGATTGAGTGAGGCAGCAGTTACTGTGAGTGTGAGCTGAAATTCATTTTTATGCAAAATGTGCTACAGGCCAGGATCTAGTTGCGTGTTAATGGTTAACAGAAAAGTGAGGTATGCCGTGCAGTTATCAGCGATTGAGGATTTTCCAGCACAGATGTAAAGGCAAATGCAGAACCTGAACAGAAAGTTTTCCCCTGAGCCTGGCTAATAGGTGTTACTGTTTTTAATTCCTAGCTCTCACACTGATGTTGCTGTTGCCTCCTTGGCATTTGAAATTCTGAGAACGGTGGGATGTGAAAATAGCAAGACGACCAAGTGAACCGTTTTGGACTGGGCGCTGCGTCTGCTGCTCAGCACCTCCATCCCGCAGGAAGGGCTTCCAGTCAGCAGAGCAGACGTAACTAACGTAGCAAGCGGAGCTGGAGCTGTGTATGGGCATATGTGTGAATTTGGGAGGCTTCAGCAAGGGAGGGATATACTGGTTTCGGGGGTTGGTTGGCTGGTGTTTTAAACCCCCGTAAGGATGAATTCTTGGTTACTATTTTACCTTGCTGGCATTACGTGATGTAGCTCAAGTATTTGATGGCCAGAGTTTGAAAAGTGTACATTAAATAAATAGTATAGTTATTTCACAACATAGACATAAAGTGTTTCACTATTTTAAGCTGCTGTTGGAAATGTTTGTTTTTTGGACCAGGTGAATGTGTCATCTCAAGGGGTCACCTCATGCCTATGACTGGCACTAGACGGTACCTTTTTGTCAAGACAATATTCTTCATCTCACGCAACCAGAACCAACCCCTGCCATCACAGGGAGGCTGTGTGTATGTACGTGGCACGTACGCATGATGCGTTTCCACAGGCTTGTTTTTTTTACCCGGTAGCACAGGCTTTTGTTTGTGAGACTGTGCGCCCCTCTGCTGCCTAGCACTGCACAGCCTAAACTGCACTGGTGGAGTGTCCTTCTCGGCTGCCAACGCTCCCGGCTGCAGCTCCTCTTTGAAAATGAGGTGAGGTGACAAAGCCTGGCAGTTTGTCATTTATCCCCAGTAAAAGCTGGTACTCTAGGAAGGGCCTTCTAGAGCTAGCAGATGCCACAGCGTGTAAAGAATTAAATTCTTCTTCTCCCCTTGTGCCCTGAGCGTGGGTAGCACGGCTAAGTCTGGTACCACGGCCATTTCTTCCTTAAGGTTCGTCTTTCAAAGCAGCAGCTGCGTGTTCCTGCCACACCTACCCCACACACAGGTGCCCTACTCAGAGCTGCTGCTACAAGCCTGCTCTTGGACAGCCCCCTTCTCCAGGGTAAGTAAGTGGAGGCAAGTGCACACCCCTCAGTAAACTAACTGATTTCACCTTGTATGCTTTACAGGAGTTGTTTTCTTACATCACTTTAAGTATCACTATCTATTTTTCATAGCTTAACAGCTGGAATTAGAGCTGGAGTTACTGGAAATGGGGAAGAGGTGAAGCGGGGGCTATTATTTGGTGGTAAAGTGTTTTATAGTAACGGTTTTCTAGCATGAGCGTGGCCAAGAAGAAAGCTGACTGACTGGGTGAGACTTGTCCCTCTGCAGTCGCAGTGCCTTTGCTCTGCAAGCAAAAGCGGTGGGGGGCGGGCAGTCCATTGTGTAGTTCCATTCAGCTCTCATCATCTTGGGATCCTAACGTCGTGAGCCGTGATCCTTTGCAGCCAAGCCCCCCTCTGATCTTCTGCCGGCAACCTGCTGCACTGAAGGAGCGGGGCCTGGGAGCGTTTGCTCGCAGCAGAGGCTGCCGACAGCTGCACCGTGCAGATGTGCACAGCGTGTGAATTAGCGAGCAGCTTCAGAACCCCCTTCCCTGCTCCCACCCACCGCGGTGCTGCCTCGAGAGAGGTAAGTCAGTCAGTCAGTCAGTCACACACAGTCCTATCATCTGACACAGCAGCTGAAGGCTGAGGACACCTGAAAACAGGTTTAAGCTACTGCACAGTTTGTGAGCAAAAGGATCTTCATCTGACCCTGGTGACAGCGCGCAGCTGAAGGGAGCTGAAGTAGTAAGCTCGTCTCGCTTTTCGGAGCCCAGAAGTGAGCGAGTGGCTGGCAGCCCAGGCACAAAAAGTGTTAGTTGCCTCACATCTGGCTCGACCTGCCCCATAGCTGAGGAACAGGCCAGAGCAGCAGCAGGTCGAGGGGAAGAACGTGGCAGGAAACCTCTGGCTAAAGGGTAACCGCTCCTTAGCGGGGTGAAAGAGGTCAGTGGTTCTGGCTTCCTCCGCCAAAGTACAGAAGGTGGTGTGCAAGTCCAGGACCATTTTTGGAAAAATCACTAATGCACAAATGTACTTTCTGATCTGAAATAATTTGACACAGAGTGAATTAAAAGTTTACTTTAATTTTGAACCATTTTATAACTGCATTTTTCTCATGAAGCATCTGTATCACAGCAGGCTACACTAACTTTGGGATAAAAGGCAACTGGTAAACTGTCCAATACAAGGTTCCAAATAAACAGTTCTTACTGGCCCCTACCCAGACATATCCCAGATAAAGTTTTTGATCAAAAACATGAAATAGATCCACCTGCTTATTTTAAGCATATTAAAAAGGAAACTAATTGGACCATTTCTATTTGTCTAGTTTTTTTATACAAAAAAGGCTACACAATGTTACACTTTATTCAGAATACAGTTAGAGCGATTATGAATTAGTGTTCTACACCTTTACTCAATCCTTAAAAATTAGAAACTGCTGTAGCATAGTCACTATAACTTAATACTACGAGAGACTTTTAAAAAAAAAAAAAAACTAACAACAATTACTGCAAAAAGAAAGGCTACTTCCAAAGCAAGCAAGGTCAGTACCATTACAGAGATTTAAAAAAAATAATAAATTTTTAACAAGCAAGGCTAGGGTTTGATAAATTCCATCTTGCAATTCATTCTTGTGCATTCTTCGTTTCTTGAATCACTCCCAAAATCCATTTGTATTATTACTCCTCGACCAAAAAGGACCAGAACAAAAAGTTTACTTCAATTGTTCCCATAGGAAACTCAGCTTGGTTAGTGTGTCAGGCACTTTCTGAGATACTAGCCCACCCCTCGAGCCCTCTCAGCAACTCTACAGGCCAATCAATGCAAGTTCATTCAGATGATACAGCTGCAAAGAGAAAAAAAAACAACACAACAGGCGTCAGTGGTCCCAAGTAAAGGCCTGTTTTAGCACATCAAGACTGCGCAAAGCCAGTGCACAAGACATTACAGTTAATCACTGCCACACTTCGTGGCAGAAGTCAGTTTGGAGTCGTCTACTCATCGTGTGTTTCCAGAGCGCTTATTCACTATTCTGCCACACTGGGACCCAACTGAGCCAATCCCTCCCTGCCAACCAAGTCCTCAGTCCAGGCATCTGCTTTTGATCTCTCTGTTTTGTTTTTAAATTCAAGGTTGGAGCTTCTTACCTAAAGGATGATTTACAGGTCAGTATCGAACCAGGCCAACTGATTACTGTCACCTGGAGGCAGCCCATCCATAAGGTCCTGGGCATGGCCAAGATCTGGCAGACCATCAACTGGGTAGTCAGCACCAGGGTGGTGGCCACCCATTTCATGTTCCATCATAGGGTCCATACCCAAGGCATCCTGACCGTATCCGCCAGAGTGGAAAGAACGGTAGCTAGGATCTAAGAAAGTTAAAAGGTGGCAGAGGGAAAAAAAGCATAATGTTAACAGATGTTAGATGCATCAGAAGCTGCAAGTATCAGTGTGTGAGAAGATCTTTGTAGCCGTCTAATTTTTTTCTAGTTCAGCCAAGTTCAAAACAATCTCTTGCCTGCCCTTAATGGCTATTCCATTGTTTGAAACAGCCTCCAGTATGATTCTGCAGACAAAGCACACTGCAGTCAGAAGCACGAGCAGATTCCAGCCAAGCCATTAGTCTGCACAATCAACAGTACTAAAATTCAACAATACTACAGCAAAACCAGGCTCCAAGACTGTAGGCTTGCTTCTGAAAGACTAGTCAAAAATAGCTTAGAATCCTTAGGGATAGGCTTGCATTCAAGTCTACAGACACTTACAGACTAACACATTCAATACCAGCTTTTTTGTTTTAAAGAAAAACTGCGCTATTGGAATTGTCAAGTCCATTTGTAAAGAATGTAAAAGATTTCTGGAAACAACAGCTCAGCGGGAGATTCTCCCGCAAGACTCAGACAAGAAACACCAGTTCTGCACGTTCATGCAGCTCCCATTTCAGCGCTGCCAGGGGTGTTGCAGAAACTGGTCATTTGAGCTGGCAGTTCCCCATCTGCCTGTCTGTTTGCAATACCTTTCTGAAGAGTAATTCACTCCTCACTCATCTGCAGTTCTCCTTTAAAATCTATGACTTGACTTCATCCAACTTAGGTTTAGTCAAGGGGAACAGAAGAGACGTACCATCTGGGCGGTATCCAAGAGGTTCTCCCTGGGCACCGATATCAAGTCCGAGATCAGCTGTCTAGATGTACACAGAAAGTTACAAAACAGTTTTAACGTCAGGTCTTTGGGCCAGCACTAGTAATTCTGAGTTGTGTAAAAGGTTTTGAAGCTTGCCCCAGATCCCTTTTTAGCATCTCTTCTGCAGTGAGCACTGCAGCACGGCACTTCGTGAACATGAAATGCCTTTTTATCTAAGCACCTGCATCCAATACATAACAGCCAGATTTAGGGATAGGAATCCCTAAGATCAGTGGAAAGAGGGTTCTGTTTAGGAATGAAAAAGAAGGGGCAGGTCTGGGAACACTCCTCCTCAGGTACACCTGCCCAACTCCTGCAGGTCAGCTGGTCAGAGGTTCCCGAGCCAGCAATAGAGCTTTTTAAAGAGTTCTGAAGGGACCTCTCCCAGTTTGTGCTATTAATTACAGAATTAACTGCCTGGCTGTAGTGCAGCTGGGTAACTCCAACCTCAAAGAGATATTCTGTTGTAGCCCCCCCCCCTTACTGTGGTAGATCTAGATTTTAGGAAAACAGGAACATAAGCACTGAAATAGTACAAAATCAAGGGCTACTCTCCTTTATTTAGTAAATACACACACACAGTAAGACAAGCTAGGCTCCTGAATCTTAAGAATCTGCGGGAAGACGGAGACTTAGTGAAACCTCCCCTCTACCCCACGCACACAGTTTGTTTTCAGTCTCAATTCACTGTGTAGCCCTTTAAGCATGAAAAAAAGGCAATGTGTGATAATCAGCCTGCAAACATACTCAAGCCTGAAAGCTCAATTCTAGGAAGAACGTAAGTTGCATCCCCACCCCAAGATTATTAGCCCATCAGCTGCTCAACAGAAGCCTCACAGGTTATGTTTTATGTTTATGCTCCCCCCCATCACTCACGCCTCAGTTTTTGCATTCAGAGTTCATTAGGTTCTGACAGGCAGCGCAGAAACATACAAGGTTCTTCTCTACCGCTCTGCACGCTAGTGAACATGATGGGAATTACAAACTTTAGCAGCGGTAGAGAATGGACCCTTCCCCTCTGCAAGGGAAGAAGCCGCTCTACGGCGGCCTGCCACAGGTTCACTGAACCTGAACACGTAGCGAGAGTAAAGAAGGTACAGCCAGCCATGTGTGAAGCTGGGCCTACACTTCACTGCTGGAAGCGGGGAGGACCTGGAAGTAAGAGTCTCCCCAAGGAGCCACTGATACAAAAGACACGACTCACTCACCTCGTTCCAAGCCATTGGCTCAGTCCGGAACAGAGAGCTTGTCAATTCAACCGAAAGTCGCTTCTTATAGTCTTGTGGTTTGTCCTCAGACATTCTGAACAGCACTGCAGCTGCGTATGTTGCTTTCGAAAGAAAGAGTGATTTTAGTAGAGGTCAAGTCTTCTAGCAACTTTTCTAACCCAAGTATGAAACCTATCTTTTAAGTTCACTCACCAACACCCTCATTCCTAGAATGAAGCAGTTCTGTTAAAGGGGCAGTTGCACCTTCAGCTTCAATTGCTTCAGCTGCTTCTTTGTCTTGGGCCAGTTCGCAAAGTACACCTGCAGCTACTCTCTGGATATTCTCAATGGGAGAGTACAACAACTGCAACCAGAACACAAGGGTTTCATTAGCTCTTCTACTTGAAACGAGGTCTTCAGCACAATCTGACTTCGCAGTTCTACCAAGGAAGCGTTAAGAGCCATTTCACTAGTTTTCCTAGTAGGTACTATAGCATTGTCTTGAGCTCTTGCTTACCTGCACAAATAGTGGAATGGTATTTAGACCCCTGATTACGATTCGATTATGAACATCACGTGCAAGAATATGCAGGGCTCCAGTGCAGCCCTCAACAATTTCTTCCATACGCACACCCTCCTAGTAAGGAAAAGAAAAGGTGTTTTTTAAAGCTGAGATATTTGGATGCTGTCTTCTAAAACGACTGTCAAAAAGCTGATCAGCTTGTCAACAACACAACCAAGCCTGTCCCCTGCACATACCCTCCTTCCCCCAACAGGGCTCATATCCACTCTCTACTGCTGGCCTTCAAACTTAACATCCCTGCTAGGAGTCGGCTCAGTTTATCCAACTAAATTCAGTAGGTAAGTAAGTGAAGCATCTCAGTGGAACTCCTCCCAGTGTTACTTTTATTTCAGTTCATTATGGACTTAATGTCTCATGATACTGGCTCTTTTTCCCCAAGCTGGCAGTTTAACAAGTTTGCTTATCAGTAACAAAGAGGCCTCCTCCTGCCTCTGCAAGTAGTAACTACAGTCCCGTACTAGTAGGTACTGCTTCCAGTTGCCCATCTTAAGGCAACTTCCCCTTTGTTAATGTGTTTAACGGAGCAAAAAATCCAAGACTGATCTTGCCACGCTGACCTGGTACCCAAATGGGTAACAAGCATGGAGCCTCTACAACTTCTCGGTACTTTTACAGCTCTAAGCACCCTTGAAAATACGCAGTAAGGTGTGATAGCATTCTTAAACACGTACTTTCAAGAAGGATGAAGCAGTTCTGGTTGCCTTGCCAGAGTAGGCAAAACGAGTATTTCTGTCATCTACAGCATTCAGAATTAAATGCTCAAGAGGTTCTTTGTAAAATAAGAACCAAGGTTTTGGCACTCTTGTTGAAGAAAAACTTCAGGTCCGATAAGACAACAGCTATTTAGACCAAACAATACACAGCTGAAGCACGCTGACAAATGAGGAGTTTGAGAGACAAGTTTTACACGTAACTTCAGTTAGTGGCGGCCACTTACCACGAACTGCTGCTGTGTTCCACCCATAGAAGTACGTCGCTGGGTATCTTGATGTGCTCTAACCAGCAACTGGACTAGCCTTGGAATAGCACCTTGTTCACGCAGCGGGGCGTGGTTTGCAGGACAGAGAGCCAGATTGCGGATCAAACCAACAGTAGCCTGCAGTTAAGAAAGGGGGTGGGGAATAAAAGAGCATGATGGGTGTGCTTGCCATCGATTTCTTTTTTTTTTTTTCCCCCAATCAGTTGATCCCAAATGCTTAAACCTCTAGGAGACAACACTAAGTTGCTCAACTGAAGCACCTTTCCCATCAGACTAATTACATTACCCAACACCTTGGAAACAAAGTATTTTTCACAGTTAAAGTCACACTAAAAAAAGCACCAGGTTTCAGCGCTGAAAGCTGTTAACCATTATTTACCTTGATCAAAGGCCAGTGTGACGGGGGGTGCAACAGTTTAACCACCACTGGGAGTCCGTAATGGAGACGTACTGCATTTTGAGCCATCTCAGCTTCTTGATGTCTGCTGGTGAGGTGACGGAGCGCACAAATAGCAGGTTCTGTGATGTCTTCCCTGTCTCCAGCCCGAAGGACTGTGCGCACAAGAGCCTCAATGCCGCCAACCTGGCACACCATCATCTTGTTCTTGTAATTGTTGCAGGTAAGGTTAGAAAGAATGCCAGCAGCACAAGTCACAACATTAATATCATCTGATCCTAAAAGCTGAACAAGAGTTCCTAGGAGGCCTTCCATGCCCTCCTGCAAAAATGAGAGAAGAAAAATTCAGTCCCTCTCCTCTTCCACTATCTTGGCTTTTGATCCCGATGCCTTAGAAGAGCCGTTTACCTGCTTTGTTGCAGCATCTGACAGATTTCTCAGAGTCCAGAGACAGTTCTGGACAAGACGCTGGCTTGGATCTGTGAGGTGGAGTCCCAAAGCTTGCATCCCACCTAGGAGATGGTACAGATTTGACACCATTACCCAGACGCTCATCTTGTGAACTGTCAGGTCCTTCTCTTCCCTGAAGTCTGAGCGTGCATCTCACAAGCTTCTAGATCCTTCTTGGCCTTAATATTGTAATATGGCTAGGCCCTAACCCTTCATCACACAGAAAAAAAAATCCTGAGGTTCTCTTTGTGACACTGAGTCTTCTAAATGTACGCGTATTCTAAGGGGACCATTCGGACAGTGCTCAGCCACCCAGCTAACAGCATCAGAGACTTACTTAAAACGTAGACTGCCTTTTATACTTCTGTACACTAAAGGCCTCCAAAACTACTTACGGACTGAAGGACCGATCCAAGTTCAATTTTCGATGCTGGCAGTTTGTGGAACATACTGATTCCGAAGTACTGTATAGCTTTTTAAGTTACTATGGGTACAAGGTACTTACCAGCCTCAACAATAGCAGGTTTGTTGCTGGAGCAGACTGACAACACCTTCAGCACCCTACTTGTGGTCCACAATAGTTTCTCGTAAGTATAGGTCCTCATTATGTTGACTAGAGCCTGGGGTCCACCGCTTGCCAGAATAATGAGCTGAAAGAGAGCAAAAACAACATTTATCTGTCACTTCCTGTGCGTGTCAGTAGGTAGTAATTGTTGCTGGCTTACACCCACCATAGGTTACAGATCTCCAAAAAACTGTTCACATCTGCTGGTGCGGTCTGTACGTTTTGCAGTCTCACTATAAGCATGACTGCATTTCTGCAAAATTATTCCTGCGTCCCTCACCTCTTGCAAGGTCAGGACTGACTGGCAAAAGCCCAACACGGCTGAAGATTCAGAATAAGGAGGTCAGTACACAGGAACTGGTAGGCCATTCATAGCGAGACTGCTCATTTTAAATGCTTCAATAGCAGAGGCACTCACCTTACTTTCTTGATTGCCATACGCTAAAATCTGAAGGCAGTCCGTTGTGATGGCCAAGAATTTGACATTTGTCTTGTTGAGCAAGGCAACCATTTTCTGCAGCCCACCAGCTAGACGGACAGCCATTTTGGCTCCTTCCTGATGTAAGAGGAGATTGTGAAGAGTTGTAATGGCATAGAAGAGCACAGAGTCCACTGGGGACCTACAGAAGGAAAAAAACCTCGTGAGTACCTGCACCTGCCAGCACCAACTAAAAACCACAAATACCATCTTAGTAGTCCACATACCCAAGCATTTTAACCAAAGCAGGGATGCCTCCTGATTTGAAGATTGCCAACAGGCCTTCACGGTGATGTGAGAGGTTGTGTAGTGTACCTGCGGTACAACGGGCTGTTTCCACATCATTTGTATTTTGCATGGTACGTACAATAGCGGATACCATTTGAGGAGATCTCATAATAGCATGGCGAGACGCTTCCTTTTTGGATAACTGATGGACCATAACTGCAGCCTTGTTCACCACCACCTACAGAAATATTTGAAGCAAGCTTTTAGTTTTAAGGTCACTGAAGAAGCCCCACAAGGAAGCTACACTGAGGCAAAGAAAACGCTTACCTGGTCCTCATCATTCAACAGTTTGGTCAGTTCTGGGATTGCACGAGTTGCAAGTTCAGCATCGTCTTGGTAGTTTATCAAATTCACAACAGCGTGTTTTAACATCTGGGATGGCTCAGCCAGGCGTTGCACATTAGTTGGATGAGCAGCATCAAATTGCGTGGACGGGATTTGCATTCCTTCATCCAGTGTTTCAGGGAACATAGCTGCACGCACTCTCTGAGCTCTAGTCATTGCATACTGGCCATCAATATCTGAAAAACAAGGTAAGTCGTTACCTGAAAACTAGGAATAAAACGCTCACCTTCTAGATAGGTAATAATTCAGTATTTAGGTTTCTGTATAGTTAAACTGCGTGTCTAAGCAAACCACTGTAATAGAAAAGGCCTTACCAGCAACTTGCTCCTGGGTAAAGGACTGCGAGAATCCCTGCTCCCACTCGTACAGCACCTGTGTCGTGTCCACATCTTCCTCTTCAGGATTTCCCTTGCCACTCAAGGAGGGAGCAGTTGTTGTGGCACCGGAATGGATACCAGAGTCCAGATATGATTGTTGCTGCCAGTGACTGACTGCTGCTTTTCTGTCTGGCTCCATTGCCATATCCAACTCCATCAAGTCAGCTGTAAGAAATCATTGTCGAACAACTAAGTTTAGTTCAATTACTCCAGCATGTATTAATCCATCAAGAGATCACACAGATTTTAAATTAAAATGAACTGTTACAAACAACTACCTCAACCCAGCAGAGGCAGCACTGCAAGAGAGGCAGCAGTTTTAAACTGAGGCTTTAGGTCAAACCAATGCAGATATCTCTAAGCCCAACTAACAGGCAGAGCAAATCACTGCTCTACTGCTTAAAGGTTCCCTTTTCCACATACTATGGTTATGTACTTGACTGTACTTAAGGGACCCAAAATGCTTAAGATGACAAACTTGTCTGCAGGTTTGAGTTCCAGTGTTGCGTATTAAGTACTGTACTAATGCAGACATCACTCAATCCAAGTGACTTTAAAAAAAGCTAAAAAAGGGGAGCAAGGAGCCAGTTTAACTGCTCTTTATTAGAACTGCTAGATTCCAGTAACAGAAATTGTAATGCATTATATACCTTGGGTTGCCATGTTCCTTGTTGTGCTCCCAGAACTCCTTCCTGCTACCTTTCAGAGACCCTAAAAAAGAGCAAGGTTAGAACTTTAATTAAACACTAATCAGAACTAGTAAGACAGGATTACAATATTAGAACACTAGAATTGCAAACTAAGAGTTCGCACATCTTGCCATTTCATTACTACAGTAAGTATATTCAAATGCTAATTAGCAACCCCCCCAGAGACAGAGATGCAAAAGAATGAGATATATCACCCAGATTTTTTCTGGCAGACTGTATGTAAGATACATTCTCCTCTTAAAGCTGGAAGAGAAAAATAATTGAAGACTGACCATGAGAGCGCCATTTTTTACTTCTCTATCCTTGCATGGTAAGTCAGACATTAAATTCCACAGCTTGAGCATGCTGCAAAGACAAGGGCTACAGGTCAGACTTCCTCATTTCCCTCGAAGACAACTCTCTTAAGATACTAGCAAAACTGTTTGATAGAGGGCTACAATACGGATTTTTGTGGGGAAAGCTGAAATGACCATTTCAGGTAAGCTGGTATTATTTCAGTGGTACAAAGACTACCTAAAGAGTTATAACTGAACCTCCTCCTTTACTCCTTTGCTGTGCCACAAAAGAAAGGTTTCTTCCTACACAAAATACTCTTCCTTGAAGTTAAAACTGAAAACTGAACATGCCTTATAAGCAAATGCTCTCCTTCAGTTGCACACATTAAGTCACCAAACCCGTGTTTGGTTTTTTTTTCGCAGAAGGCCAAGATAATTGGGGGCAAGAGGCTGAAATACAACCAAATGCCCTATCAAAATCTTCAGTATGCGCCTCCATTTGGTATCACCAAGCAGCACGGAAGTATCTGTACCATAAATGCGTAGCTGTCACTTCACTTACCCAGACAAAGAAGTTCGAGGCTACAGCTTCACAACAGGTCACTCAAAAGCTGTCATACTTTTATTTCATTTACTCCCCTTCCCCCCACAGTCCAACACTGTTTTCAGCACAGACACAGAGCTGGTGACAGCCAATTCTGGGAGCTAGCCAAGCAGAAACATTTCCAGTGGTAACTAGTGCAGTGAGCAAAACCATCTCTTCCAGCAATCAGCTTTCCATGTGCCGTTAGGTGTTAGAGCTATGCTGATCAAAACATTCCTAGACAATGAAGTAAAGGCAAGCCACTAATCGCTTTAAAGGACAGGTTTGCAGTGCTGTGTCAGGAGAACAAAGTCCATTTGACAGTGTATTCATGCAAAGACAGGCTTCCCAGTTTAAGAGTTTCCTTCGGGAGTACTTTTTAGAAAATCATAATTAAACAGAAGACAGGCCTGCAGTTTTAGAAGTCTCGCTGTATAGCTTAGGCAACTCTGTGGCAAGCTTGTATTTCACTGTCTCTGAGCCAGCTGCAGGATACTCCAGCAGCTCCTGAGGAATCTCGTTACTTTGCTGTACAAACGCCAGTGCTGTTTGTCCTGACTCTGCACTCCCACAACTTTTGGCAGCAACCCTTCCCTGGCTCTTTTAAAATGGACAGTAGATCTGCATCTGCAGCAGATACGCAGCATTAAGCTGATTTAAGACACAACACAACATACTGTAAGTACCCTGCTATGCAGCTGGAAACACTCAGGTCCCTAAACTGGTTCTACTCCGCAGCCTGGAGGAAACTAGCCAACTCAGAGTCTACTCCTCATGATCTGCATGGAGGATGCCCTAACAATAAAACCATTTTTTTTGGCAGTTCCCTGAACGCTGGATTCTTCCAACATGCTGTTAGGAGTCTGGGAGTAGCAGTGGTAAGGGGAAGAAAAAACTAAGTCATGCTGTCAGTTCACCATTAATACAAAAATTCTCCCGAGTAGCTAAGTTGGAAGAAGTGCCTATACAAAAGCTTGATAGCTCCCTGCAGGTCTTACGCATTACTTTGTCAACTAACACCTTCCAAACAGAAAGGAATGGAATAGCACTAAAGGTAAAATTTGTATCTTTGCTCCCCATAGTCTTCGCTGTAAGTCAGATGCGACATTTCCAATAGAAAACTGGGCAAGACCTAGCTGCTATACGCAATTCACAACATGCTTAGCACAAAAGATCCATTTTTGTTATAACCATTCCTGTTTCCTCCTATCAGAAGGCTGCTAATAAAAATGATCCCCCAACTAGTTTTGAAGTTAACAAACTGGTAGATGAACCAGTCAAGAGCACTGACTATGCTCTGAGATATTTACTACCACCTCAGATTCAAATATGCTTGGGAACAATGTTTATTATTTCTTTCCACTGTTGAATTCTGCACAAATGAAGGCAGCTGCCTTACAGCAACTGCAATCTGAAATGGTGGTTTCAATTTCAGCAGCCTGAAGAGATCAGAAGAGTAGCTGTACCATTAAGTACAATCCAAAAGACCAGACTAGTCACTGAACTGCAACACTATCCCAAAATAAAGCTGAAGAACATCTACAAAACAGCAAAGAAGAATGCTGATTAAGTGTTCAGAACCGCATTATCAGATACTCAGTTTTTTAAATGCTGACCTTAGATCAGCCTGCTAGCTGCACCTTAAAGTTTCTAACATCCTAAACTGCACTTCATACACCTGTAACCCCCCCAGCAATTCCAGGTAGCACTTTTTTTTACTTAGATGGGAAATTGGTTTTAATCCTAAGAGGTCAAAATAACTGCAGACCAAAGGCAGCCTGGGAAAAGGGGTTTGTTCTGTCTGGTTGTTGGGTTTCTGTAACTGAATGTTCTCCCATATTTTCCTTCCCATTCTCTTCTTGTTTTACAAGGGGGTAAACTGAGTCCAGACAAGCTGCTGACTTTGTCTTCCTGTGTCTCACTGACAAGGTTAACACTACACTTACAAAAGGAGCAACAACCCCAGACTAGGTACAAATGTTCATGCTGTTCATTTTCCTGACAGAAACTGGATCAATACATGTGGGGTGGGGGTAAGGCAGGGGGACAGTGGAATCAAAAAAAACCCCACCCTGCTAGGATAACTAAGCTTGTAGTTGTCAACCATGAAGCATGTACCGGCTCCTTTAAATTGAGCTCCTATTCAAATTGATTGGAGGACGCATGACTAGGGACATTACGTTGTCAAGGTCAGTAATACAGATCTTAACCATTAGGAAGAGACAGAAGGACTCGGTATATGTTACAAACTTCAGCGTAACAGCAAGCTTCTGTAAGTCCCACTATTTTTAAAGACTACCTGGTACTCTGAAGTCAAGTCTGAATTTTGGTAAATGTCATGTTATACATCAGGTTCATACGAATGTACTGCCAGGAGTTACGGGACTGTTAACTTCTTAAAAACCTCTTCCCCCATGACACTATCCCCTTGTTTAGCAAGCGTCATCAGCTTTGGGTTTAAATGGAGGCTGGGCTTTTTTAAATGCATCTGAAGAGCAATGCAAGACACTGCACTAGCCTGTATGGTGTACCATCAGTCCCAGCCTTGCCTCTGAATTCTAAAAAACTGAAAAACAGTTCTGCAAGCTCAGCAGGCTTATGAGCTAATAGTTTCAAGTTACTACAGAAGACAATTCAAATTTCTTGGTTTTAAAGGAAGAGTATTTTGATGATGAATGAAACTCAGGTATTAGCTTCTGACTGTGGAGTAGAGTTAGGCACATGCCAAGAAGTCAACAAACCTATACCATTTCTCAAATCTAAACAATAATTCTGAACAGCTTCAGTAAAACCTAGATACTTTTCTTTCTAAAGCTGTTAAACTGCATTAGGACACAGAGCACAGTGAACTGTTTACTTCTACGCTGTGTTACAGAGCACAGGAACTATGAGCATAGACTATCTTAGGGGGGTGAATATCAGCCTGACATTTACCTGCCTGGTATATCGAGACTACAGTACATTTGCACCTCTGCCGCAGTTTATCTAAGATAAACCCATTTTTCATTGTCAGCAAAACCCAGTTTGTTAGCCTATAACACAGCTCATATTTGCAACTTATATTAAACAAAAATGTGTCCACCTCCTTTCAGGGTTACTACTTTAATCTTAATAGAATCTCTTCACTAAGATTGATTCAGATTACACCTGACTGATCTGATAAGCAGACCTCTTCCCTTTGTAAAGCCAAGTCAAACTTAAAGTTTGCAAGTCTTCCAGAAATCTTTTGCTTGAGAGCAGCATGTTACTAAACCTCGTGTGAGAAATGAAGACTGATACATCCAGTCACCATGCTCTATTTAAAGGGAACATATCTACTAACCATGTTCTCATACATCTCTCTGCATCATCTAGGACAGGCCAAGCAACTGCATCTGTAAATTAACCACCAGTGCTGAATGACGCATTTTCTTACATTGAATAAGCAGATGTTAATCTTCTTGTGACAGCTGCAGCATCTACATAGGAGTGAAGTACCTGCACTGGAAAAGTTTTTCCAAGTGCTCCAAAGTTACTGCAACCATTACCAAGGTGTTACTGGAAGCATTCATTGGGTCTAATGTTTTAACTGGTCTTGTTTCAGGCAGCTGCCTGCCAATGATGTTGCCCATGTATCTGCTTTAGAGTAAGTCAGCAGCCAAAACATATAGGCAATATCAGCTGTACAACTAGTAACACCAGATAACTACAGCACTCATTCGTATGACCCAAGAACAGAAATGGAAGACATTTACGTAGCAGAAGCTTCCCAACTAACCTTAGTTTTCAAGTGAAGTATGGGGGAAATACATTCAACTAATGATTTTTAAATAAAAACCTTTGATCTTATGAAAGTTGTTACTGTTTTCTAGGGGGAAAAAAAGGGGGGGGGTATAAATAATTTAAGACAAACTATTAGTAGAAACAAAGAAGCTTTTGTGGCATGAGTGGCTGACCTGTCTCCTTAAACAATTTTTGGTCTAACCCTAACATGCATCTACAAGCACTCTTGCAACAGGCAAACCTACTTCTTATGAAGACATGATCCAACTGAGATAGCCACTTTAATATTCATTAAGAATAGCACTAAACTGATTAACAGGAAGCCTAAAAGAAATTGAGTTATTTTTCTTCCTTCAAAGCAAGAAGCCTATAATCAGTTTACACCTGCCTACTGACTTAAAAAAAAAAAACAAACAAAACAAAATATAACATCTAGCTGAAGAAAATATGGCAGCTACAATTTGAGGGAGTGATGAAAGGAGAAGTTACAGGTGACCTGTAAGAACTGATTTACAGATTGCCTACCTACAGATGAAAACAAGGATGGTGCTTGTAGAAAGTGATGATCCAGGGTATTTGCATTCAGTTTCTAACTTAGACAATTCTAGTTTTGGATTAAGCAAGATAACTTGGGAAGTTAAAAGGATTGTAATTTGCCTTGTAGGTCTCGGTTTAGGAAACTCATTTTGTATCTTCAAACATTAACAAGTTCAACAACTTTTACCACCAGAAATCTGTTGTAAACTTCTAATTATTCCTTATCCAAATGGGGATAAAGTTCTCTTCTTCCCACATCCTCCCGGATACTCCAAATAAAACTTAACTTTCAGATTTTTATCTGGCTTCTATTGAGCTCTGGGGTAAAGTATGTACTGTAGGCAATTTCAGCAGCCCTTCATGTATCAGATGCTTCTGTAAGACTGGTGAGAAATCCTGAAAGTTCAGTTTGTGTTGTGTTTTAAGGGATCTTAGAAGCTTGCTGTAGGAATGACAGTTGGGGTTTACAATTTTTCTACACAATGAACAGAAGATACTTTATTTCAAATTAAGAACAGATAACATGCTTTGGTTTCACTCTGAAGACTTGCATTTAAAAAAAATTTAATTCTTCTTGTACAAAGGTACCACATAATTAAATACAACAGTTTTCCTTAAATACATTCCATATCCACAAATACTGAACAGCATTCCCGTGTTCTGTCTAAAGTAGTGGCACTTGCAGTCCTCAGTCCACCTTGTCCACTCTGAAAAGAATAGCTGTATGCAGTGAGTACAGATTCTTTTGAAGTTAAAGTTATACGCAAGCATTAGAGGGCCTTGATTATTGTGAAATTAGTCAATCCAGAAGTCACTACTGGTCAGTAAGAAATTCAATTTTTCAAATCCTTCCTCACACCAGCAGTTTAAGGACCAGGATGGACAAAAACTACTACGAAACTCGTTGAAAACTGGCTCTCAAGTAACAGTTTAAGGCTATAATAATCACATTAAACAAAGCAATGGACCACTTGGATATTGTTGGAGACAGTAAAGTTAAGGTTTACCTTATGATCTATACCAGGAATCAGAATATAAAACTTCACATTTTTCTTATTAATGTCAGGCTTCCTTCTGCTTTCAGCAGGCTGATATTTAATACTGGGTAAAAATATCTCATCATAGGCCATCTGAAGATATCCTAAGTAAATGGAAGTAATTTATACAGTATGTAACATCACAAGGAAACAAGTCAAACCATATAGCCAACTCTGAAAAGGAAAAACCCACCATGGCTTCTCACAGCTCTAAAACATTTCTATCTTCTTTTGGGTTAGATGACAAACTCATTTGCAGCCTTCACTACGACCTCAGAAGAAATGCCATGGCAAGAGACAGAGTAGCATTACTGTAAATGTTATACCAAGATGTAGCAACCTCAACTATTTCAGCAGTTCCGTGGAAAACTAAGAGCTACCAATAATCTTAACCTGCATACCACAGCACATGCCCACAGTGAAGTCTAGCTTACTGGTCCTAGACTGCAACAGAACAAACTCACTCATAAACTTCAAACTCATGACGAAACTGCTCTGGTCATTTTCTCAAGCAACATTTGCTTAACATCATTTCCTCCAACCACTAAGCAAGAAAACTTCACTCCAGTGACAAACTCAGTGTCCTATGTAATCCATCCAGCTCAAACTTATCCAAGCTAGAATATTTCAGACAATGCATTCTACTGATGCCTGCAGAAAGGCAGAAGATGCCTTGCAAGCAGCAAGATGTTCTACTTTAGATTTAGCTAATCAGATCATAGCAAGTTTGATTCTGAACCCAGAATAGAGTCTTAAGAGATTTTTAAAGAACAGCTTAAGACCTGAAAGTTTAAGATCTGTTTGTCATAAACATTAGGAAATAAAGAAACCTGAATATTACCTGCTTTACTGACCTCAAAGGTTAACAGGTTGCAACTTCCAAACTTTAAATATCCTTAATACATGCTGAAAGAAGCAACAAGCTAGCTCAGATAATCCACAGAATTAAAGTGGAAGAGGGGTATTTGACAGCACACACAGATCTGCCAATGCTCACTACAAGTGACCTCTGCTTTCAGCCACTGTTTTTTTGCCGCTTCATTTCCACGTCATTATTTCTTTTTTCCTTCAGGCATGCCAGTTTGCCATTACATCATTTTTTCTGGTTTTCCAGCCTTTGTCTTCTGCCTTAGAAATTATCTAAAAACTCTCCCATAACATAAAGGCAGAAAAGCCTCCCTATGCTAGCTTTTAAAAGTTTTTTTAAAATAAAGAGTTCATGCGATGCCACATCACAAAATAAAGTGTTACATCTGTGTATTTTCAGTCATCTCAGCAACCTAAGACAAATTAAGAGCATAGAGCAGAGTTTCTATTCACATGCTCATTACCTAAAGCAAACAGCATGCAAGTATCTCTGTTCTTGCTAGACTTCTCCAAGTTGATTACAACTGCTTAATGGAACTGAAGTGCAGGCATCTGGTAGTCTTGACTAGACTCAAACACTGGGTTAGCTGTATTAAAAGGATTTATTCCTCAAAAAATGTCTAGTGATGGAAAGACTCAGGTTATAAGGTCAGAAAACTTGAGGCTCATCTTTGAATCCATGCAGCCTTAAGCAGACATGGCAGAGGGGAGGGAAAGGGGCCACAAGAACCTCACAACACAGCTGTAAGGCTCCATCCTACCACACTTCCATTAGGACTGGAGCCCTACAGAATGTTCTGATACTACAGGACACTCACCTGTTTTACCCTCCCCTTCTTCCCAAAAGGGACAGCAGGCTAGTAAAGCAGCACACTTCCTAGCCAGCTTCCCAAAGGATCAACTGTGACAACTCATTAAGTTTCAAGTGCAGTTGAGACTGTAACATAAGGGTAGTAAGGTTCACATTTTGTTTTCCTCATCCTAAATACCAAATGCCACCCAGAACATAGGTAGTTTTAATCCATCACTGAAGAGCAATTTTAGCCACTGACCAAAAGTTCAGGTAACAAAATGTATCAGAAATGAGCTTCCACTACCTGATGGGACATCTTTTGGCTCCTGGCAGAGTGTCACTGAAACACAGCACTTTGAGCAACTAACACAGCATTTACACACTAACAGCTTGTGCAATTAGTCAGGGTCTTCACAGGTACTAAGGTTTAAGTACCCTTTTAAAAACAACCCATTAGAAGTTTCAATAAATCAACAGTTAACATTGGTCTGAGAGCCATGGTCAGCCAACAAGAGATCACTAATTATAAAATGATGAGAACCTGGGGAAGAATTCAGAACAAGCACATCAGGTAAGTTACTAAACCAAGTAATAAAGTTCACCTGGGCATCGATCTGCACAATCATTGTAAGAGATGAACTTCCAGACTTCAGAGCCTGCCAGGAAGCCTCCCCAAAAATTAAGCTGGCAGTATTATACAAAGGTTGCCCAATACCTTTGATGCACAGTACTCTAGGTCAGACATTTTAGAGCAACTTTGGCAGAAATTACATATTGATAGGGCACCTAGAGATGTCAGAAGGTACTTGGTAGCAGTTAACCTACCACCATGGTTTCTTACAACTATCAGTGGTGCCCTACAGAATTTTGTTCGATGCTAGCCCGGAGCCCAAGGCTGCCAGAGTCACATGGCTGGGCGTATTGTGCAATGTAAAGACCACACCTTTTCACATAGTCCCATACTCTTTGCTACTTAAGACCATACTTCTATCGTAGCAGCTGAGATCTCACAGCACTGGATCTTGTCACTTCAGAGACATTACAGTGTTTGGATCCACAGCACAATTATTTTGCCCTTTACCTAGAGAAACATTCAGGAGTTGCAAGAGATCCGTCAACACAATCCTTTATATTCAAAATCATGGACAAGTACACCAGCAGCTTCTAACAATATCTGCGAACAAAACAAAGTGATCTTTGAGAAGAGAGCTACACTTTCTGTACTGGATATCTGTTTACCCTCTACAGAAATCTCTGGTTGTTTCCAAGAGCTATAAGCAGCAGCTGTGCTCAAGCTGACAGAGAAATTACCAGGTCACATTTGAAAGTAATGGTTCAAGAGAGCTTTTCACTGGCAAGTATACTGGCTCCAAGTACCTACATATCCTTCTTCACTGTCCAAGAGAGGAGCTGATGAAAATCTTAACATTTAAGATACCTTAAGAACTGCTTCAACTACTAATCGGGTGTTACACATCCGGCTTGAGAACAAAAGTAACAATCTTCTCCACATAATGTACATATCAATCCCTTGACAGCAGTTTGCAGCTCAGTATTAAAGGACTGGTATGACAGTTTCAAGTTTATGAACTTGCATTAAGTTCATAACAAAATTATCAACCCAATTACTCTCATGTCTTAATTGTTTTGACCAACTAAGCACCACCAACTCATGCAAGTAACCTCAAAACAGTTACTAAGTCAATTCTGTTCAGCAATGGGCTTTGAGAACTTTTGGTCCCCAGCAAGCATTTCCAATCAGGGTTTCAGGCAGCATTATGTTTGTGTATTTTCATGGCTCGGCAAAACATTAAGAGCAGTTTTATTATCACAGCTTAGAAAGTTACCACCTCTTATTTGTGGGACACAGTTAGGTATCTACATTACACATATCCCCACCTTTCTCAATTAGGGCTGAGCTAGTGTTTCCATCTAGTTTGGCAGCAGTACTCACCTAATCAACTTGCTAATAAACCTGCACTGATTTGCAGCTTTTGGTCCATGTGGCCCTACTTTCACTAAGTAAGACACCCATACTAGAGATGGCAGTAGCCAGGATCAAGTATCATTCTTTAGTCTTACCTAGCCACATACAAAAAAATTGCCATCATGACCATTTAGAGAACTTAAGTATTACACCACATTTAAACGCTAATAAAGTTCAGCAACAAACCACTGCCAGCCCTCAAGCTTCCTTCCCACTTAGTTTTGAGTGTCAAAAATTGACACTTAACAGTTCTGCAGTCATTTATCACAATCACATACATCACTAACAAGAAGGTTGACAGTCACTGTATGACAGAAGTATCTTTCCATCCTGTGTAGAACTTAACATTCATTTCCACTCTAATACAACAACAATTCAGCAAACAATCTCCCTTCCAAACCAGTATCTAACCATAATCTAGTTTCTTCTTAGGCCATAACCATGTAGCCAGCCCTGAACACGGACATTAAACATCAACCTCCATGGTTTAAGAAACCAGGGTGATTAATCATAATTGCACTGACACTCATTAAATACTTATGAATCTGAAAGTGGCTGCCTTTGCTTGTCTGTCAGAATAACTATGTATTTACAATAAGACATACTGACACTCCAGAAAGTACTGTTTAAGCAACAAACATGCTAATGAATGAAGTCTGACATTTTAAGATGTTTCTTCAACTCCCTTCTAATTTAAGGCAACCTGACAAGGCAACAGCATTTATCAGCACCTTTAGGATGTTAAGATTTCCGGCCACTGGAGGGCACCTGAATTGTTGCCAGGACAATACAGAACTATTTGCTACAGTTGGTGCAGAGCTGGCAAACTTCGCCAATTTATAAAAGTCTATTTAGCACAGTAAGCCAGCCTAGAAATGCTAGTTCCAGCAAATGTACTTACAGTGCACACTGTGCATTTGCCAACTCCAGTAAGATCCAGCAAGCTTATACTGCCTTTTTAGAAGCAGCAACCTAGAATACTAGATTTAACTCTTTCAACCTTTAAGGGAATTTATTCCTTAAACAAGGCTCCAGAGTTGATTTAGTATAAAGTAATAGAGCAAGTACTCTACTTCTGCAATACTAATCCAGCCAGTGTACAGTTTCCTAAAGCAACCTGGAACATTAACAAAAAGTTCTTCTGCAATGAAAGCCATAAAGCAACACCTGCACCCATACTTCCCAAGGCAACAAAAGCACAGGACACATTTGCTTTCACATCAAATAAGAGTTAACAGATTCACGAGAGCGGGCTGAGCTACAGCTGTATGTTTCACCTGCTCACCTTACCAATTTGGTGTTCCATACAGACAAAAATGCCAGAATAAGACTTCCATTAGTTCTCTCCCTTGCACCTGGAAGTTACCTGTCAGTGCAAAAAAACTTTTCTGGCTCCCTTCTTCTCATGAGAGGCAACACATGCCACACAACACTAGCATATTAAGACATTACCCTCTTGGGCTAAAACCTGATCACAGACTACAGCAAGTTTTACCTTGGAATCAAGTGCCAGAAATGGATATTAAAAGCTAACCACCATCAGGCTACTTTATGTTGGCAAGTCTAACCAATTCAGTTAGTGCGTAACATCAAAGCACCCCAAAAATGAGTCTTCCAGTGCTTAACTGGAAAGTCAGCAATACTGCCCTACCCATCTGACCAGGATAATCATTTTATCTAAAGAGACAAGAAAAGTCAGATGCAATACTTACTGCCAAGGAGTCTGCAGAATTTTGCAGTGTTAATGCAGTGCCATTTCTAAGCTACCGCACCGTCACCAGCAAGGCAGGGGGCTCAGAGCTTGCAAATGCATGCTGTGAGGACCCAAAACCAAGTCCCAACTGCCTGCAGAGTTTCTCACAAAGTTTTATCAGGCTTCGTGAAGCATGATGTTCAAGATAAGTAAGGTCAGTCCTGATTTTCCTGCCATGGTATGCAGCCTGCCAGAGTCCCAGAACAAGTTTTGCTGCAAGCAACTGCATGATCCCTACAACCCCTGCATTACCAGCTTTAACTATGAATTAACATGAGTGATTTTGATTACTGCTGTATTTGCACACTAGTCTGCCTACTAGACAGTATTTTGCAGAAGCAACCTTATCCAGGAGTTTCAGACTGCATTTTATAAGACCGAAGCTTACAATAGCCATGTTTCCTGGCCCTTTTTTGCTACTTCCCTTTCCGCCTCTCAAAATACTGCAAAATTAGTTTAGAAGGCCACTAGTACTAACTTGTCTTTACATCTGAATTAACTTTCTGAGGTATTCTGTTCTGAAGAGTTAACATCACCAAAAACTCGAGTTGATAAGTCATGGAAGACCAACATCCATTTCACAAAGAAACCATGTGTCTCAAGGGCAACTGGGTTTCATGGCCAAGATTTGATAAGCCAGCTACTGACACAGCACATAGTCATAGCAAAACGCTAGTTCATAGTAGACTATATATCAAGCAAGAAGTCCAGCCTATTTATTGCTTAGGCAAGAAAAAGGAAGCTTGGTTCACTAAGGCTGTAACATAATGCTTGAAGAACTCACTTTCTCAATCAAGCTTTGTATTAAATCCTTGCTTTTAGAACCTATCATGCATTGCTTTGTCTTTTCCATCAATGTGTTTTTACTCATTCCCTCGCCTAGACTCTTTGAAATGATCAGCCATACAGACCAACGCAAACATTCCCATACGTATCAGTTTATACCTAAACTGAAAATACCTGAATAGCCGAGCAAATACAACATTTTTTTAGAACCTCCCCAGAATGGCAAGAGACTCGATGTAGTTTTATACCGAATGGCTGAATTTAGGGAGCCTTAATTCCTTGTATGAACACTTAAGTAGCCTCATTTTCAACAGCACCAGCCATCAGGAAATCAACACAGTAGCCACATACCTGCAGCTGTCAGCACCTTTTTATTCTAAGTGCAAGATTAACATTAGGTTCCTGGACTGTCAGTCACTGAAATTCACATAGTAACTTGGCCCAATAAACACCAGTGAGTTTTGCCCTTTGTGCTATTTTAAAGCCTCGCAGTAATACCTTTTTGTCGTTCAGAAGCAAAATCATAAGTGGCTCCCTGGTGTCTCTGAACTTAGTAACAAGAAAACCCCGATACTCTTTCAGTTAGTTTTCTGTCTTTGCCTTTGCTATAGTCTCAGCACATAAAGATCCTGTTTTACCAACACCCCTCCTTGATTTCCGTCCATCGACCTCAGCATACCAGCCCAGCCTCTTTCCATTCACCACTTGCATACTTTGGGGGATGGGAGCACCACAGATGTCTGGAATATACAGAGTGTCAGAACAATGGCTGCTCCATGAGAAAGACATCAAGAAGTAGCTGATTACAAAGATCAACACTGCTGTTCCTAAAGTCGCAAGCTGCCCACAGTACCTTCACAGCCTGTCCTTTCTTCCCAGAAGGGATAATCTTCAGTAGAGGTTTTCGGGAAGAGATTAAAAAAGGAGCAGCCCAACGTCCTACATCAAGTTTTAGCTACGGAAGAATTTAAGGTTTTTCTAGATTTAAGAAACCTTGCTGTTCCAGGAGCAGCTCACCATGTACAGAAGAGAGATGAACTAAGCTTTCCGGGGGAAAAAAAAAAAACAAACAAACAAAAACCCACCACACACGGAGCTCCCTGTTCCACGGGAAATCAGAAACAAGTGCCATATATCCTACTGGGAGTTACAGCAAGCTGCTTCACCCACCTCAAAAGTGCGTTAGTTTGGGAGGCTGGAGCTGCCCCTTGCAGCATGCGAGCCCCCACGCTGCCCAAGTCCCAAGTCATTCGCTACAAGACTCCGGTAATGTCGGTGTTAAAAACTTAATTTGGCTGCTCCCAGCTCCGGGGAGCTTCATTTAGGTGACACCCACAAGCAGCACAACCTCTCCAGCAAATATGCATGCAACTAAGACCGAAAACCCACAAGACAACAAATTAGTTATCCCCCGCTGACTGCGGTGACCGGGATTAGTTAAATTATATTCGGTACAAATAAACCCATCCCCTGCTCTCTTCCCCCTCCTATCGCCAACGGTGGTCTGCAGCCCACCGACGAGTCAGTACGTCCCCCCACCTTGTACAAAAAAAAAAAAAAGGCACCGAAGTACTCCGGCCTCGGCTGCAAACGCAGCCGGGAGCAGAGACCCACGGGGACCCGGGCGGCAGAGACTCGCCTTCTCCTGCAGACCCGAGCAACCAGCCCCTGGCCCCAGGACGAGCTTCCCAAGAGACACCTCGAGAGCTGCAGCTGCCGCCTCCTGCAACCACGCAGCTGTCCGGACCTCCCAA
>JAVKLA010000010.1:9928026-9987527 GCA_034782735.1 Sagittarius serpentarius | reverse complement strand
GAGGCTCCGGGGCTGCCGGCTTGGCCCGGCCCGGTGCAGCCCGCGGAAGGCGGCGGTGGGGCCCCGCTCACGTCGGCGGAAACGCGTTCCGCTGTGGTAAATATTTGTCAGGAAGCAGTTGCCAAAGAAAGTATCTCGTTATGCAATTTATTTATTTTTTATGGAAGAAGCGAGCTTCCCCCCCCCCCTCCACCCCAACACCACCTCCTCCTCCTCCTCTCCCGCCCCTCGCCTCTTCAGTGGGTCGTAAAAACAGAAAAATATTATGAATTGCACAAGGTTTTTCGCGGCGTGCAGAGCCTTGTGAAGGCACGTATGTGGCAGCCTCTTCCTCGGCGTGCACGGGCTTGCACAGCAAAATGTTTCACAGACTTTCTGCATGTACTGTCTTGCGCTGACAAAGTGCGTTTAACATAGCGGGCGGGGGGAAAAATACGCACGCACCCCCCCTGTACATGAAACAAGGACTGTGTATGCTAACGTGTTCATGTAAAACATTGCTAGTGACAGATGGATTTATTTTTCTTTTTTCCTCCAATATAAATTTGCTTTGGCACTAGTGGATGTTGGGGGTTGAATTCTTGGTCCTGGGCTGGAGGGCTTCGTGCAGCCTCTCATTCCCCACCAGCCTCCAGCTTCTGTGGTTCTTGCAGCAGGGAGATGTGCGGTTCACAAAGGGGCCTCCCCTATACCTGTTTTTCCTCTGATAGTAATGTTTTAAACAGGCTCTGAGTTTCTACTCGGGAAGTTACACTTAAAGGTTGTTGGGTTTTTTGCCGTTGAGTTACCAAGTAATGTGTTAGACTAAAGGAGCCTCTTCCAGAGTGCTACTTGATTTTCATGTCAACTGCTCTTTTTTTTGAATCGGTGCTTTTTAAAACAGAGGATTTCTCCCTGGGCAGGGGGGGTGTGGAATAATGTAGGGCTTGCTGCACACAGAAGGCAGCCCAGCCCTCGCAGGTGGACCTGGCATGGGTGGCAAGGGGCCACAACCCAGTGGGGCAACTGCAAGGGAGGGGTCCTGAGTCTGCGGGTTAGCTGTCGCTACTAAAATGGCTCTGGGAAGGCAGTGGTGATAAAAAGTCCTTGTTTCCTCCCTGCTCCCCCCTGTCCTTGCAGGGCATGCAGCAGTCATCCACCCAGGAGCCTCCCTGTGCGGTGGGCAACCTCTGGTCCCCACACTAGCAAGGAAAGGAAATGCCACCTGCACAACCCTGAAGTCGGAGGTTCAAGATACAGAGCTTTCCTTGTTGTGCTGTTTTCTCTTAGGACAGTTGCCCATTTTAGCAATGCTGGCCAAAAGGAGGGCAAGAACGAGGGCAACTGTCAGCAAAGCAAATCCTGCCGGATCAGGGCCAGCGGGCTGTGAATGCTCGTCACCTTCCAGGGGAATTACTTGGTGCAGCTGTGAGCAGAAGGACCTTGCCGTTCTTGACACCAGAAGTTGGATTCCATTTTAGGACAGGAGTCGGAGAAAGTATTCCTGGAGATTGGTTTGGGCATTAAAAAAAAAAAGGGAAGAGTGGGGGAAGAGTTAATTTCTTTGTCCACCTCCCTTTCTCAGCTGCCTTCCTCTACAGCCTTGGGAAAATCTGCTCTGCCTCGGTTTCACCCTCTGTAAAATGGGAATAGTAATACGGACAGACCCCTCCTTTTAGATCCCTGGATCAAAGGTACTATATAAGTTCAAAGTGCTGTTTCCATAGGGCATTATTGCCAAATTCACTATAAGCAATTCCATTGGGTACTTGATAACAACAGTAGAATCAGTCAAACGCCCTTGATGCATTGCATGGTCCCAGATACCTTTCAGAGCCTCTTTGTGTGCCATCCCACCCCCTGAGGTCTGCAGGGATGGGGCTTTTGGAGCCTGGATTTTGCAGGAGCAGGAGGGGTACAGTCCGTGTCTTTGCTTCTGGCCCCTGAACTATGGACCGCTTTTCTTTTTGACCTGACGAGGACAACTGGAACTAGCCCTTTTAAAACCAGGTTTAAAACATACGACTTATATATATATATATATATAAAAATTTCCTAAAACCTGTAGTACATAATGCTTAAACTTGTGTTGATTTTTGGTTGCTTTACTCTTGCATGGTTTGTTGTCATTTTAATCTGTGTTTGTTTCACTGCAAAACGGTTAGGATGCTTTCAGATCTAGACACGTTCCTAACAGAAATTTGGTTCATATTAGCTTTGCAATTTTTAGCTATTAGGCAGCTAAACATTTTCTAAAATTACACCTTTTTTAAAAAGAAAACTACTCCAGGAAAACTAGTATCTTAATAGCTGGAAGTGTTGCAATTATGATTAACTCTAACTTGTAATACTGCTCTTTCAATTATAAAAATATTTCTAAAATACATTTTGTGTTTCTAATTTTTCTAAAATACACTGTGTTACAGTCCACTATCAAAACAAGAGGAGTAAATGTTATATCGGATATTACAGTGCGGGGCTTCGTGAATAAATTCACAAACAGTCCGGTTATTCTTCTTCTTCTACTTTCCTCCCCTCACCCCCCACCCCGCAAGAACCACTGAGTGTCTATACGCAGCTTCAGAAGTTTCCTTGGAGCTCTTTTATACTTTAATAGGTTTGTTTTGGTGCTGTTTGCTAGACGAGTATGGTGCAGACATATTTTTTTCAAAAGGTCAAGCAGTCTCCTAACATGTCCATTGTGTATCACTGCAGTAAGAAATCCTCGGTGCAAAGGAGAGCTTCATGGTTAAATTTTAAAAGATAATGATTTAAATCTTTTTGTTAGCGTCTTTTTTTACATCCTTAGCACTGCTTTTAGAGAGTCAACTTTTAAATGTGGTAGAAAGCAGGAAGCCCATTAATTAAAAATAACAAACAGCTAAAGCTAAGCTTAGTTGGTCGCCTTTCCTTCTGAAATCCTGGCATTTCGCTGTGTTTGTGAGGAACATACTATCGAAGGAGTAGCCGTGGCATTAATATAAGGACAAAGCAAAATTACCAATTACGGAAACATCTAGGGCGCTGGGCCTGAATCTTTGATTTCCCATATGGATCTTAAAAATGTATGCATAATTGGCTTCTAACTGTGCATACTCTAGGAACATATTCAAGAATCAACTACAGATATTTTTTCAGACACTGACTAAATGTATATCCGCTTGTCAGCAAAAAAAAAACCAAAACAAAACATCATTCTGATCCTCTTAGAAAAAAATAAAAGGAATCTTCTTCCAGTGAAGGGAAGTTGTAGTGTATTAGAAAAGTCACATATTCTCACTTTCATACAGGAGTGAAGGGGAAAAGAGAGGAGATGCTTGCAACATTTAAGCACTCTTTGAGGTACAGGACTAACCGATGTAACTTCTGCCTCGTACTGGAGACCTACAGTTTATTAATACACGTCAGAATCTATGCTATGTTAAAGCAAATGCTTGTGCCACTTCCGCCAAAAAAAATTGTTCTTTATGGACAAAGAGAAAGAGAATTGGCCAAACTCAAAATACTGGTGAGATTTCACTTTTCTCAGAAATTATAGAAAAAAATTATGTGAGTGTGTAACTCTGGGTCATTTTGAAGGAGAGAGAGACCCTGCAAAATATTAATAAATTAGTACAGAAGGTACTGATCGAAACATCTTGTTAACTGGTTGGAATGACATAGTAGTCTATAAATGTTGCTCCGGGCATCGGAAATAGAATTGTCATTGGCCACCGATTTGATTTTTTTTTTTTTTTAAGTTATTCTTTCCCTTAGTGTTCCTGTTTCGGATATATGCAACGTGCCTTAATGTTTCCCTCTTTAATTCAATAAACGTGAATGCCTACAACAGTTTATTTATCAGGTATGTTTCAGAAACTGAAAAAAGTCTCCAGCTGATTTAGCAGCCGAGGCATTACCCCTCAGAATATCTGATTACTGGCATATTAAGCAGTGGAACAGAGTAAACATGAAGCGTTGCACCCCCCAATACATATAGTTTAATTACTACTAACCAAACAAATACCAAGATGGCTTTATATTAAAAATCTATTGCATGATTATGTAAACAGAAATCCACAGTATCGATCCTTTTCAAAATGTCATTATCAAGTATAATGCACAGCACTTAAGTTTTCCTTTAAAATTTCTCTGAGTGCTTGTCTCTTAATGATTATGGGTCTCGTACTCCTCATTTAAAACAACTGCAATGGTTGTGCTCAGGCACCCCGGCAGAAAAACCAGCCAGAAACGCAGGCAAACGCAGTAACAGTCGCAGAGGTGTGACACCTGCGCCTTCTTCCCTAATCAAACTCCATCCACATGAAACCCCTGATTTCTCTGAGTTGTAACCCTTTAATTGTCAATTCTCTAAATGTACAGCTGTACTCATATAGAAAGCTGTCTTTAAAAAAGTAGTTGATACATAAATTTTGGCTTTTTCCTTCAATAGCTTTAGGCCAGATTTCCTTATTCTGAGTAATTGATTCTAATATGTAATCTTAAACCATAAGACAGTAAATTATTAAGACTTGATTTTTCTGTTCAGACCACTCTTTCTTAATTACTGTGCAGTCTGAAAACAGGAGAGTATCAGGGTAGGAGTTTAATTTGAACAAATCTCCAAACAGGCTGTGCATGGACTAGGGCGTCGGATTTTCCTTACGCCACAGAAAAATTTCCTCTTCCCTTTCTAGCTGAAAACCCCGAGCAGCTGTAAGCACGTCTTGCTATCTAGAGGCTTGGCTCCCCTAACGCAGTCCGCTCATCTTAAGAATCCACTGGTCAAATGAATTTCAGTGACTGGTAATCAAAATTTTCCTTAAAGCCTGCAGCATGGAGGTTGTAGTTGTAGCACTTCTGCAGTTATGGCAAGGAAACACTGTATTTCTTAATGTCTTGGTTCTCAGTTTCTCACCCGCGTGAAACATGGGTAACACCATACTCCAGGCATATTTACGGACACCATTGAAGAAGGGGTAGGAGCGATGGAGACAACAGCTAGAAACTCCAACGCCACAACGCGATTACAGTATGTTTTCCTTTCCTTGTTCTTTCAATTCACAGTAAATTTCATTCCAGCTCTTAGAAATCATCATTCTTTCCCCCTTTTTATTTCAAAATGGTTGCATATTTTTCATTCACGAAAAGGTTAAAGGCGTTTCCCCATCGCAGGAGGGATTATCTTACCAGAGGATTCTGGGACTGCAGATGTATACTGCGGCAAAATCCTAAATTCATCGGCAAAAAAAAATCATTTCCAGACCCCAGCTGCTAAAAATAATAGAATTATAGTAAATCATTGATAAGATTAAAACATAAAGCCATTTCTACGTTCCAAAGTGCTCTAAAACATGAGTCTTTTCTCTTAATTCATTTCTTAAATAATGCAAATTTTAAAGTAGCTTTTCTATCCCAAGCACGCAGCGCCATGAAATCGATAATTTTTGATCTTTTGGTTAGTAGGCAACATGGTGAGCTATTGCAGTGACTGCAGGCAGCAGACATGTTCTTGTCAGCTAAAAATTTTCATATTGTTTTTGAGTCCGTGGAGATTTGTGGATGGGATACAGCCAGTCATAGCTTCAGCTTGCGCTTTGCTGGGGGGACGTAAACCAGCACCGTTTTTGATGCGTGTATAGATATAGATATATGTTTTAAAAACAAGAAGCATTACTGGATTTTAAACAAAAAATTATGTAAAAAGAATGGCTGGTGTGATTATAATCGCATCATGCAGGGTCCACGGTTTCCATTTAGTGAAATTTCGCAGAGGGCAACTTCTTAAGAACATCCCTGCTGTGCAGAGTGAAAAGCATGAACAAACCAAAGACAGAATTCATCTGTGTTTATATTTTACAGACAATGAAAAACCTACTCTTTGTATGCCTTTTTTTCCACCTTATTATTTCACGAAAACTGCAGCATTTTCCCCGCCCCCACCCGAACACTCACCACCCCAGCACTGCGGTGTTCGGTGTTTCTTTCTTTCTTTCTTTCTTTCTTTTTTTCCACCTCTTCTTCTTCTTTTTTGCTTTCACAAATTCTGCACGCGCCATCTTTGTCTATTGTTACTCTTTTCTAATTTCTCTTGCCCATTCTCTTTCAAATCAGCTAATAAACAGAAGGCTAAATGCCTGATCAATGCTTATGTGTTATATTCTCCTGATCTTTTTCTTTCTGAGAAGGAAAATTTAAAAAACCCCAAACCAACACCCCACACCCCAAAATTTCTGTATTACCATAACCTGTTGTATACAGTGGTGATAAAAAACATTATTAACATAACAGCAACAGCTGCAGCCTAAATAGAAGCTATGAGATAATAAATGTGCTACAACAAATTAATTTGCTGCAGGTGCTTGTGCTCTGAACTGCGTAACCCAAGCCATTTCAAGTCTGAATACAATTATTATTCCCCCCGCACGCTAAAACAAAGTGCAGAGTGAAATGTCCTGTTATTATAAATATCTTGTCCTGTCCCCCGAACATTTTCACCATCAGCAAAGAGTGGAAGAAAGGATTTTAAAACCTTAGTAGAAAGCTGTGGCATTTAAAAATATTTAAAGAGGCTTCAAGTCATGTCCAGGCTTGAAGAGATAATGTTTGTTTATATATTAATTTGCACCTATTGTCTCTTAACCAGCGCTCTATAGGTAACGACGCACAGAGGTATTACATATGTGCAATTGGAAAGGCAGGGGCTGTAAACATCTCATTAGTAACAGATGCATATTTGTATGTGTTGGCGCTTCCATTTACTTCATTGCAGAGAAAAAAAAAAAAAAGTCTTTGCAATTTGGCTTGTATAATGTGCAATGAACTAAGCAGGGATTTTTACTGTTTTTTTCTGGTAAATACAGTGTTTATGGAAGCCGGTTACTAGTTACCTTACAGGCATGCACCAGTAGCACGTTGCAGCATTCTTCAGACTACGAAGATGGGAAATGAAATGACGCCAAGTGATCTCTTCATTTGGGCACCGTAATGTAAAAACTAACTATGTGCTTTTTTCTTTCTCTTTCCCCCTCCCCGCCTCCCTTTTTTTACTGCTCACAAACCTAATTGCCTGAAACCTGGTGAAAAGGCAAAATTACGGGCTCAGTTGTGCTGACTTTACTAGCTTTTTCATTGCCACAGCATACACAGCTGTTTTTTTCTTCTTTGCAAATGTAATTAGAGAACTTGTGTGTTTTAAAAGACAGATTATTCTCACGGAGTAACCTTGAACTGTTCTTTCTGTGATCTTAAAAAAAAAAAAAAGTGTCATGTGTATCCTAAGAGAACTAATCAAACCGATTCCTCGCGCAGGACACGTTCCCGCTGCGTTTTGGCGTAGCTTTGTAGCGATCAGAGAAGCTCGACGGAGCGCTTGTGCTGAGGCACGGCGGACGCGGCGCTGCCTGGGAGGGTGCAGATAGAGAGGTGCCCTGAAACCCCGCCGATTGTGCAACCCTCGGTGGCGGGGATGAGCGCTTGCTCACATGAGTCGGCCCCGGGGAGGTCAACTGGATTACTCATGAGCCAGTGCGATGTTGCACAACTCGTCCCTAAGCTAGAATTTGCATGTCTCAAATCCCTTTTACCCGAAGAAGAAAACGTATAATCAATTAAGCAAAGAGGTATATACTCTGCTAGTGAAAATGGTTTTGGTTTTAATGCTACTTTTGTGTCAAATTCCTGTTTTGTTTTCTGCAGCTTCTCCACATCTACTCCAAAGATCTGATTTTTAAGTTGTTAGTTGCTGTTTTCTCAGGGTAACAACCGGGACATGAATTCCTAAAATTAAGGCATTCGTCTCCATAATAGTTCATGCTAATGTGTCTCCCAGTCATCATCCAAATGAGTAAATAGTATAGCATTTCTGCATATGAAGCACAGGGTGAAAATGCGCTTTCGTAAACGTCTGTGCAGGTATTTCCACTGCCCTGTGTCTCTTTTCTCCTGAAGGCTCGGTCCCTCAGACCTCAGTATCATGCTCGTAAGAGGCAGGGTGCTATTCGTGTTCTCAAAGGACAGGGGAATTGGATCAACGTTTCATAACTTGTTCGCCCACCTGACTGCTACTGGAGTAGCCCAGCATCAGCCTGGCTCAGGTTATCCAGGACCACATCACACAGGGTAGGAAAATACAAATCAAAACGGGAGAGCCGAAGCAGGACCGAGGGGCAGGTTTTCGGGTTGTTTAGGCAGCTAGCGGGGTACTCCATAGCGTCCCTTGCTCCTGCGAGCAGGTGCTTTTGGAAATTTGCTGTCTGCCAAGCACGACGACTTGCTTGGCGTTCCGCAGGAAAACTGGGAGAGGAACCGTGGTTGACCTAGGCCTACGCAGGAGAGAGAGATGCGTGTGCTGGAGAACAGTGCCTTCACACAACAAAGCATTACGTGGTGGGAGTCATGGGTGGCTTCATTAAGAAAACATATGCAAGTACTTTTGGAGGTATTACACCGCCTGATTAATTTAATGGGGGGGGGGGAAGTAGATAAAACAAGCTGTTTATTTTTCCGTTATAAACCACTCTTCCCTCACCAAAGAGCAAAAAGGAAGAAGAGGAGACCTGACAGCTGGCTGTGGAGAAAAGCAGATAGTTAAGCGTTAGACAACCTGTACAATGCAGGTGGTGTGACTGACAACTTTTTATTGCTGTGTGTATGACTGTAACAAAGCGGAGACTTTTTTTATTTTTTTTCCCATGGGCTAATGTGACTCAAGATTAAGCTTTATTGTGAATGTTGAATGTAGGCCTAATCCTGTCAGGTGCTGAGCACCCAATCCAGGAAGCATTTGTTGAGACTTAAGGAAGGCCAGTGGGACTACCCACATTAAAAAACCTCACCAAACCAAAACCGACAAAAAAAAACCCCAACTGAGGGATTGTGTTAGCACTTTATTATATCTGGTAATATCTGCCCTTCTGCATAATTATAAACGACTTTTTTTTTATTTCCCTCTCCTCAGTTTCTGCAACCTGTGCTTACACAGGTTCTGTTTCTGCAGGTGTATTCTTTAGCACTGGAAATGAGAACATGAATGCATGAGTCTGAAGCACTTTCCCGGGCTGTGCTCATCTGCAGACTCACCCGTTCATTTGTGTGGGTTTTACAATAATGTTTTGTTATTGTTTTGTGTCAATATTTGCTACTGCGCTGGCTCTGCCTTTTTCCTTCCACCCACCTTTCTCCTCGTGTGCGCTGCCAGAGGAGTGTGGTTTGACTGAAACCATTCCAAGAGAGATTGCCATTTACAGCAGCGTCACTGGGTATAATTTGTCAGGCAACGTCCACGGGGCTGGAGAGGAGGCAGCCCGTGGACGCACGGCTACGCGTACCCGCGGGGTCCCTGCAGCCCATCCCCAGCCAGCCCACTCGCCAGGCCGGAGAGGGCTGTGCCACGTCGCAGGGCACGGGTGCTGTACGGCTGGAGGTTTTTGGGCTGGGGCATGGGTTCACAATTTCCGACCTCTTCTTTTGCCCCTCTGCAGAGCTGGACAAGTCAGACTTGACTCTCCTTGCACCATATTACCTCCGGCGCAGAGGGATGGCTTGCAAAGTGTCTTTGGGCGAGGGGCTTAACTCTGGGCAACCAAGCCTCGAGAAGCAGAAGCGGGGAAAGGGCTTTGCCAACAGATTTACTTATCCCTGTGCAGGGGCCTGCTGTGTGTGAAATACTGTGGGGCAGAGACGAAGCTACTGTGGTTTCTGGGGAAGCCCTAGGCGAGAGGGCTGGGTTGGCAGCTCCTTCCTTCTCATAAGCTTCTTCCTTTGCCCTCCCAGGACTGCTGTGTTTGCCATTGCCTTTCTCAACCACCAGGTCCCTGCTCCCATTTAGAAGCCACGCAACTTCTCAAATTATTATTTTTTTGAAGCTGATTAACGCCACTGCGCAGTGAAGCCGCTCTCCCACATAAACAGTGTGGGGCGAGGCCTCCTGATGTGGTGCATGGTGCGAAGGGACTCGAATATGGCTGAGCTTGTGCTGCGGGAGGAAGAAGGAGCTGATCAGGAGGTCTGTCGGGGGAGGGATCTGCAGCGTGAACGGGAAAAAACCCAACAGGAGAAGGGGGCACGTCAGCTGCCAGCACCGTCTCCTTTGAAGATCTCCGCAACCGGAGGGAGGATCGGGTTGCCAGCAAACTCTCTCTTCCCAAAACATCCTGCCCCTAAAAAAAGGAGAGCGGAGCACAGATCGCCGAGGGCCTTTTCCAGTCGCCCCCTCACCCTGCCCGTCTCCCACCCTGCCACCGCCACCACGGAGGGTCCTGTAACAGGGAACAGTCCCCGCCACAGCTCTGCTGTAGCCGGACTGAGGGGCCGGGGCACGTGCCCTGTCCGTGTAACTCGCTAACCCGCTGCCTTTACCCGCTGCGTTGAGGATGCAAAGCATTTTTTTTGTGGTACTGGAAATAGCCAGCACCCGGGGTTTTATTTGCTTTCAAACCCATTTGTTTCTAACGTCCTGTCAGGCCCGGGTAACTAGCAGGTTTCACCCACCTATGTTGTTCTGTAAACTCTTAGGCTGCATTATTCAGTGAGTGACTGTACAAATCGCAGGGTCAAAGGCGGGAGAGGGGGTGCTCTTCTAAATGGGTGAAAATGGGTGACAAGGAGTAAAAATAATGAATTTTTGGCATGAATTTTCAAATTAATGAAGGCTTGAGCAAGAAAAAAGAAGAAAAGCTTTCGGCGTGGACACAGTTAAATGTGAGTTTCACATTTTTGAAAAGTACGGATGATCCGAGCCTATTCATTATTTGAAATTCATATCTGATCCTGTGCAAGAAGTGTAAAAACTGATACTGACTTTTAGGAGTGTCCCTCAAGACCTTTATACACCTACATTCTGTTGCTTTTCCTTTCATCCTCTTGTCAGTCAATACTTAACCCTTTTGGATTCTGACCTTTTGATAGTGTGAGGGCTCGGTATAGAGCTGATCAGATAGTTAAAAGGATAGTCTTGCATATTTTCACAAATCAAAGCACCACGCTTGGTTTACTGTGATTTGTGGGTTATATTATTGCAAGTACACAGGAGCTCGTTCACTGAGGCACTAAGTCTCTCAAAATCTTCCCTAATTTGTTTCACAAACCTTTATTTATTTGAAAATTCATCCCATACATTTATTATTTTGTATTCTTTCTTGCATATTAAATGTTTTAAAAGCACCCCATATCAAATCAGCAAGTGTAAAAATTTCCGTATGATTTGTACAGTCATTGAGCCCCCCTAAATAGTCCAGCGATTTGAAAAAGAGCATATGAGGCTGGTTGGTAAGCACTGATGCAATTTTTAAAAATCCTCTAACCCAAATGGTAGTAAATGTGTAGAATAAGGACTAAACAAAAATTTTCAACCACCTCTACACATCTAAAACATTTCTAAGTACGTACCGGTCTCAGGCTCATAGTAATATCCTTGACTGTCGTCTAGTTTCAGAAGCATAAGGAAATTGTTACAGAAAAGGTGACAGTAATGCGTCTTGTTGGAACTGAGAACCAAAATGAAGCAGCTGTACATCAGAGAGGAAATCTGAACCAAGAGACTGATAATGAGTGTGGCAAGTATTTTTTCTTGCTTATGGGTGGAAAAGCCAGCAAAGTCTCCATTTGAAGACAAAGCACATAATAATGTGATCATAAAAATCTCCTAATGGGGACTATGTGACGTACGGTAAATTTATTCCTTTCGATACATCTACACGCAGGCTTTCAAGGTTGCCTCGAACCATACTGGGGATAAGATAGCATCGGCGTAGCGAGATGTGGCCAGAGCTGAACCTCCTGTTTCATTATTATTGCTATTATTTGTGCTGTTGTTATTTAATATGTATATTGCAGCAGCTCCTCAGAAGCTCAGATAAAAAACGTCACCCCGTTTTTGTAAGGCAGCGTGCAGACATTGCCAAGGCAGTGTCGGTGCTCTGAAAAGCCTGCAATGGATGGAAACGAGTGACACTCAGAGGGTGGGGAGCCGAGTACCGTAATTATAGGTGGGGCTGGTGGTATTACCTGTTATTAAGGGCTTGCCTGACACTTCCCATTTTAAGACCTGTTTGTGGTGGTTTGTAACTACTTAGTAAACTTTAACCATTTGTCTTTCACTAGACTTCCGTCCTTGGCTGCCAGTGCTGCTCAGTCATTATTAACAGGCTGATTTATTTCATATAGGCTTGGGGGGTGGCAGGGTTGGGGCTGACGGAGGGAGCAGCAGCTTTAAAAAAATACAAAGAAATTTTATCGTTGTGCCTTTCACTGTTTATCTGAAATAGGGACGCAAATATTATAACGTCACTCTGTTCCCTTGTATTCCCGCAGCTGTCTGTCTGCATCCATCTCCGAGCTCTTGTCTTAGATTTGTCTTTCTGTTCTGCATTTGTACAGTACCTTACAGAGCCGGGTGCTGGCCCGTGACTGGCACACCTATAAGCTACAGCAGTGCCAAAAAATACTCTGGTTTTGCACAGGACAAATGCTTTTGCAAGGCAAAGAAATATTCCCTGTCCAGAAATCCTTCACAGTCTCTTCTTTATTGATTGTGACTCTCGAATTTCTTACCTTTCCCCTCACACTTAAAGTGCTGGAAATGTTTCGTATTCAAATATGAGTGGCTTTTCTTGTCAACAACAGCTCCTTTTAGTAAATGCTGTTTCCAAAAATAAAAAGGCTGTTTTTCAGGCTCTGTTTAAACAGAGACACAGTGCTGTTCGGGGATCAAGCCGAGCAAAAGCTTATTCCCTCTACCTGCGTGTTTGGAAGCAGCACAGAGAGGAAGGGAATGAGCCACTGAGCTCATGTTTCCACTGGAAATGCAAAACAGAGGGCCAAGATTCATTAAGATTGTTATACTAAGTCAATATGACCTTTCCCTTTGTATTTTCCTTCCTTCGATTGACTTGAAATTGGATTAAGCAGCGAGCGCCATGTTCAAGACTTTTGAATTTCTTCAGCAAGGTCGATGTTGTCAACAGTAAGGGGATCATTGTTTCAGTAGTGATTTTTGTGTTACCCATAAAGCCTCACAGGCCATTTCATTCACCTCCTTTATAGTCGGTATTTTTCACCCCCATTAAGCTAAAGAGGTGACAAAGTCTTACATAATTTGGCCTTTTAGAATAAATGCAAAAATCACTGGATTTGCGTTACAGCACCCAGTTTTTAACATTGTGCTTTCCATACCTGAAGCCAATCCTGAAAAGTGTTTCGGGTTGTTTTCCTTCAGTTTTAATTTTAATTATGAGCATTTTTGTCCTCCAGCAAAGTGAGTATCCCTGACATTTGCAGGATCTGTCCTTACATGTAACCAAGTCAATAATGGAAAAAGTTTGAAGGCTGAATGTTTGAAGCTGTTCCTATAGGGATTAATGATGGATTCCTAAATGCAGACCTATGTTCTTTCCTTGTAACCTGGTTATGGACCGTGTAATCTATGGCACACTTTTAGAGTGTAATCATATGGAAAAGTCCGTGGCCAAAAAAAAGCAAGCAAACAACACTAGATCTCAGCAAACCACAAATGTGCTTCGAGATCCGAGTGTGGGCAGACCCAGGAGCTGAAGACTATGCCATGCATCATGTAGAGGGTAATTTTCTGCTGATTTAAAAAAAAACAAAAAACAAACCCAAAACAAAACCACCACGCCCTCTGACAAATCTGATTTGACCTAAGATCTTCATGTGGCTGTGATTTGTGATTAATTTATTCTTTCCTTCTAGGGTGGTGGCGTCTACCAGCTTTCAATGACGTAGCGAAACACATCCCCCTACCCTTCTACCCCCATCTTTTAAAAGCAGCCCACAGTCCTTGCTCACAGGTCTCTGCCAGCTGCAAAGGCAAAACTGACTTTATTTTTTCCTTTTCGGGCCACACGCATGCACAGAACTCCTGCAGGGGTCAATGGGAGTGTATTATGCAGGGATTGAGAGGAGAATACAACCCTGCCTTGCTGGTGGTGTTCCTAGGATCAGGTGGAAAGGTGGTGGTTGCAGGACACGGTTTGCTGGTACCAGGCCAGGCTCATGCCAGCTGCTGCAAATGCATGGTAATAAGCCTATTTCTATGCAAAAGAGCTTATTGCTAATAATTTCTGTCAGCTTCTAACCGATTAGTGGTTTGGTTTTTTTTAATCAGATGTTTACAAGAAGTATTTTATTTTCTTTTTTCAACGTAGTGTTTTAATGCAGTGCTACTGGTTATCAGCTCCATCTGACTCATCCAGCCCAGAAACCAACTCATGTTGGTTTGTAATGATAAAAGCTAAAGTAAAAGATAAAATAGAAAAATATTTCCCCAAACAACTTGATTTTTCCTCCTATCTGGAATTAACGTGAACAAATTTCACAGTAAGAAGCGGAATCTGCAAATAGCCAGGCTGTAACCATTTGGGCTCTAGGTGCGTGCTGCAGGGAAGGGGGCACCAAATGGTGGGTGAACCTGCGAGGAGTCAAGAAGATACAAGTCAAATTCTTTAGAAACCGTCAGCCCTGAAGTCATGATCTCACCATCCAATGCATAGCGGCATTGATGGTGAAGCACATTTTGCCAAAGTATCCATTTTGAGCTGTTCCGGTAAGATACAAGAACTAGAGGCATGGTGGGAGAGCTCGTAAACATCCCTGTGAGCATTAGACAATCTCTGTTCCTTTTCTTGCGGTGCTACAGATTTTTATATTTTTTTTCTAAACAATAAGGAGGAAAATAAGGAAAAAGAAAGAAGTGGCCGATACCAGTCTGGTTTCCAGGTAACATATACCTGTATCACAAAACAGGCATCAGGGTTGGCATAGGCCATTGGAGGGCCCCAGGGGCTAAATTGTTCATAAAGACCAAAACTTACCAGGAGCTGGTCTTTCTTCCATGGCAAGGCTGAGTGGGGTGGAAGAACCTGAATTTCTTGCTGATCCTATGTGTGGCTAGACAGGGCTTCACCAGCAATCTCATGTCTTTCATGAGCTTGAAATCCACATTAACACTTTAAAATAACAAGCAATAACTGTGTGCACTTCCAGGCTTTCCAAAAGCCTATTTATAGCCTCACATACTGACAACCAAATTCCTACGTACACTGCCACCCCCAGCTGATTTTATAGGTGAGCCTCTTTTGGGTCCCCATGCCCAAATGACACTTCCCGTTCTAGAGGGGCCTTCGGACCGTTGCATCTTTGATCTCTGGCTCTCCTCCAAACAAGATTTGCAAGAGACAATTCTTTGTTCAAGTGGGAAGTGCCAGATTTATTCATTCCTGGTCTGTACGATGGAAGAGGGCTGGCTTGGTTTCTCCATTCAGGCCTGCCTGAAGTCCTTATCATGCCCGGCAATAGAGTATCACACGGGAGGTGAATTCCTTTGGCGTCTCACCTGGCATAGCCTATGACTGTCCTCGGAAATATCCAGTTTGGAAGGAAAGTCAACAAAAGCATCTCTGATGCTCCTGTGGGGGTGCCCCCACGTAACCAAATTTTCTGGAATGAGGGAAGAGAAAGGAAAGCTCAGAGTGGGCTTTATGGAGTTACGGACTGGGAGGCCAGAGGTAGTGCTGTGCTTAACTCATCTGATCTGCTTCTGGAAGGAACCTAATCTTGATTTTAAAATTGCCAGGGCCAGGGAGCCCAGCAAAACCTTTGGGAGGTGCTTCCAGTAGTCAAACATCAGCATTTCTAAAGTCTAGTCCGAACTTGTCCAGTTTCAGCTTGCAGCTTGTGGGTGGCGTTACACCTCTTGTCTTCTGTACCGCACAGCCCAGTATGAAGCTCTGTTCTTACAGACTGATCAAATCCAGTCTTCCGTTTTCTCTGTGACGAAGTGTCAACCTTTTACTATACAAGGCAAATTTTCCACACCTACTCTGCTTTACAGCTTATTAACACCCTGCTAGACCACAGACGCCAGGACGGGACAAAGTGGCTGCATCTAGACTGTGCCTGAGATGCCTACAAGGTGATGTGGTGGGCTAAAGCTGTTGGGCTTGTTGACCGGCTCCACACATCCACATGGCAGCCTCCGGGACACCACGGCACGGGAGGCCGGTGTTCCTCACTGGGAAACCACATTCTGGCAGCCCCTACATCCCACTGGGGATCCCAGGAGGCAAACGCCAAGGCACGTGGCACGGCTGGTCGTGGCTGAATGCGGCACATCTGTACGGCTCACCCACACAGACGCAAGTTAGATCCCCACAAAAGAGTTGTACAGACCTAAGATTTCTGCTCCCTGGCAGTTCCCCAGAAGTGGAGTCACACCCAATAGACAAGCTGGCTTCACAAAACCAGGCTGCGAGGTTGTTAGGGTTCACAGACGGGCTTAGGCCTTCACTGGCTGAACCAGTGCCAAGATATTAAACACAGCCTCTGTATCCCAAGGTTCTCCCACCCTTGTCTTAGAGCCTTGGTCTTTTGGCCACTGCATCTCCTCAGGGATTGGTCCTCGCCTGGCTATTTGCCGTGACCAGGCTGACATTGCTTTCCAGGACAGGGTCCCTGATTCTGTAATGACCTCCTGCAGTCATAGCTTCTTTACACCTTTATATTGGCGTGTATTAGAAAGCGTGCTGTTTGCTTCCTGATAGCTCGCCCTGCATCGGTGACCCCTCTTCTTTGCTCACCCCCAGCCTTTGTGTCATCTGCCAACTTTATCAGCAAGGACTTTGTATTTTCTTCCAGGTCACTGATAAAAACGCACAGTAATGCCGCTGTCTTTGTTAGCGGAAAGGGCCCGTGGGACTGTTCCTTGCAACTTGTGGGTTCCTAAAACATTTGGGTTTCTTGTTATATCAACCACAAACTCCCCAAAGGTAAGCTGCCTAGGAAATGACTCCTGTCAATATCCCACTGGTATTCCAGAGCACAGCTCTACTGCACAGGGAGAAGAGATTTACACATATTGAATTCCCTGTTACTACTTTGGCAAATAGCATGATCCCTCAGAGCTAGTTCCTGCATAATCACTTCCGTATGTTGTTACTGACCTTAGAAACAGAACTAGAGATAGGAATAGTTGAAAAGATGGAAGACAGCTTACCAGACCCTCCTTTGCTCCAGGCTGATACAGGCTGCCTGGAAACTGTTAAAAGATGTGCTCCAGCTTCCAGTGTTTTCCTCAGTTTGGCAGTGACAAGGACACCCTTTTAAAGGGTTGGGTTAAAGGAGGGCTGTGTTTTGAAGGAACGCAAAGGAAGAAAATGCATCTTTATTTTGTGTAACAGTCCAGACAGCTATCTGTGTGCGTGTTTTAACCATGGTACGGCCAGACCTGCCTCTGTGGGGCTTTCATCCGTCAGGTGCTGTTCAGAGGGAGTCAGGCAGGGCTGCAACACCAAACAGATGGAATGAGTTTAACGATCAACTGAGATGGGAACCAACCTTATCTGGTTTGAGGCATTTTAATGCCTTATCTTTAAGAGCCTGGATTAAAATTGCGATGACTTCACGTTGCCTGCTCCTTCCAATTAAGCATTTTGCAGGACTCCGTTCACGTTGTGATTACGTATCTGGGAGTACCTGTGACTTTTGCCCCCCAGCAGGTTCTCAAGAACAATATGTCTTCTTGACATATCCAAGCGCTATCCAACCAAAGTTTGTAGAACTAACTGTTCTTTATTTTTTTGAGTTCTTCTCCTTCCACTTCTTTCAAACATGGGATTTTTATTTGTCTGGGTTTCTGAATTCTCAGAAGCAGCGAAGTCAAATAGGCGAGATCTGCGTTTTCCTCTGAAGGTGAGGGCTGCCTGCTGCATCACATGTGGCTAACACCAGCAGAGGTTTTAGCTAATGAAACTGTGATAGCGTCAAATGCATTTCATGTCTCTCTTTGAGAGGAATATAATGGAGCTGACTGAAGGCTCTGCAGACCTTAAAGGCCGCTCATGTGTTAGCAGCGTGGATTTCTGTGTGGTGCTGCGTCTTCAGGCTTACTGTTGTAAAAGCGTTTGTAACATTTTCAAGGGTTACAGCATGAAGAAATCAGCAATTGCGTTTACCAGAGTCTGTCAACAAGTTATCTGAAAAACAAGAACTGGGTTCTCAGATCAGATTGATTTATTTATTACCATAGCATATTACATGCCCGTATAATATACAGGGCACACACTCAAATCTTTTCTGCTAAAAATGAGATTCAGTAGCAACATATACTTTATTTTTCACACTCCAGCAAGTGTGCACCAGCATGCAATTTTATGACTTTGAGAGAGAAATGAAAGCTGGATAATGTGTTTAACTTTATTTCAGTTTTTTGAATGTCCATATGTGCTTCTCCCCAGTACACGCTATGTCTGTTTCAGCACCTAAATGCTAACAGACATGGCAGAGCAAGGAGAAACTATTGGCATACCTTGTCCTCCCCATAAAAAAGTTTATTAAATAACATACTGCTGATTCACACTCTTTAGAGACCACCCAGATATTTCCAGTGCTGTCATACAGCTACAACCGTTATTTTTGCAACATATATGCAAATGCATTAAGACTGAGTAAAACTGAACTGTAATTGTTGAAGGCCGCACATCAGAATACACTGTATTCTTTTGTTTATTAACTCAAAGAGATCCCAGCCTGACGAAACATTAATTTTTTTCAATGGTTTGCCCATGATTAGTGCCTCGGTGAGGTTCTACTATAATTTAATTTATTATAAGCAATGTCATTTTATCAGTAGCATGCCACATGTATTTCCTGCGCATTTTCTTAAAGTCTAATTAACCTTCAATATCGCATGGGTTAGTTAGTGTTGAAGGCTTGAGTGTTGGGGTTGTTTTAGCTTGTGTTTTCTTTTAACACCGACCTTTTCAAATTCCCTCCTAGATAATGGGATACGACTTTTAAATGGAAGATATAGCTTTCAAAATGATTCAACATAATAAGAGATAAAACAACTGAGGAACTGAAAAAGCAGATAGTGCCTCTGACTTAAAAGGAAAACAACTATCAGTGCCCCTAGCAATTGTCTCATTTGGAGACATTTGAAAAAGACAGGTCTTAAGAGGGAAAAAAAAGCCCTAAACCGAACACCACCGCTTCAGAGTTGTGAATTTCAGCTGGCACGAAGGAAGAAGGGTGCAGATAAACAGTATCTGACGTAAAGCTTCACGGCTCAGAGTTAACCCACCGGCAAATTTGAGGAGGAGGGATGAGCTCAGGCTGGACCAGCACTCTGCTTCGTGTGGCCGTGGCAGCTTTGATCCCACGTTACCAACCTGAATAGGAGGAATTGGCTTATACTGGGGGAAGAACAGTTCTGATATTGTTTGCAAAAGCACGCTGGGGTGTGCCCTGCTCTAAACTGCGGTGCTCTGGCCACATCAGCTGCCGGGTTCAAACAGCTTGGAAAGACCCGCAGCTCCCGCAGTGTAGTCTGAGCTCTGCCCCGAGCTGTCGCGCCTTCGAAAAGGTCTGGAGGACCCAAACCGAGGTGGCGATGGACGTTTCCCCGTCTCAGGAGTCACCACTGGGAACTGCCGCGGCCCTGAAAGTAAGATCTGCTTTTGGAGTAGGGTGGGGAGATCATTTTATAAGAAGAGCAGCCTTCGGCATGTGCCAGAAGTAGGTATGGTCTCTGCATTTTTTTCCCAACTCTCCAGATTTTATTTAAAGTATTTAGTGCTGTTTGTTTAGTACTGCCCTCCCTCCCACTCCCCCTTTTTTTAAGGAAAGATGCCTGGATCTTTTGGTGGTGGAAATACCTGGAAACCATTACCTTAGCATACTCCAAGGTCTCAGATAACACAAGGTGAACAGAAGAGACACAAGTGTATTTATTTGGGGGTTTTAATCTTATGCGTATAAAGCAAATCCACTGATCATTTGAAACCTCAGTCCTGGCCTGTGAAGGCTCAGGGTTGCCGATACTATTAGCATATGCACTGAGGAGTTTCAGCTGATAGAGTTGTGAGCGGTGCGCTCTCTGGTACGCTCTCTCAAGGGAAAGTCAGGCTCGGGAGATGAGGTTTGACTTCATTTACTCCATGTGACCTTAGACGGCTGCTTAAAACAGTCTGCTCTTTGTTTCTCCAACTGTCAAATGAAGATAATGATTCTTACCCATTCTTAGGACGGCACTTTGAAATTTATAAATGAAAATATTATTTATATTCAGGAGGTTCCCAGACAAGGGAAATTAATGATTTCCATAAATGCAATATATTTCTTCCTTGCATCATTCCAGTCTGGAACGTCATGTCTAGCTTCTGGCACTCACACACACTGAGGATGGGTGTGAGAGACAAGCACTTACAATCATTTTATATATATACAGTCCCTCCCTATAACAGGCCTCTGTGTGTAATTTTCTGTATATACCTATATATGTGTGTGTGTGTAATAGATACGCAGAATACCACTTGAAGTGAAGGTGAACCCTTGCCATCTCACGTTCGTGGGGCTGACTGCCTTTGTAGCGCGCTCAGACAGCAAAGCAGGTCAATACTTTGTGTGACTTTAAAAGGTCAAAAACTCTATCAGTCTGTTGCCTGGTGAAATATGTACATTGAAAACATTACTGGTTGAAAGGATGATGTAATGTTTGTCACAGGATGATGCCGATGCGCTTACTTTAATACAATATTGAACTAAGGTCCAGTTTGCACAATTTTGGTTTCTGTCCAAATGGTAACGAAAATTCCCAGTGGACCTCTCTGAAGGGGTGATCGGATGCCGAGGGAGCTCCAGGGAAAATCTCTCTCTTTCTCAAGAACAGCCCATTGCACTGGGCAACAGCGTTTCTGTGAAAGAGTCTAGTACCCAAGATAACGAGAAATCTAATGCTGCCTGCCAAATGGCGACTGCACCTCCTTCCCTGGTCAACGGACCGGCTTGGAAGCTCACCTCTGCCTTCTGCTGTGGGTCTTCAAGCTCTGAAGATTCACTGTTAATCTGAATTTTGTTCTCCCATCTCCTCCTGATTCTCTGTATTTCTGTACCTAGAGAGGTGCCAGAACTCCTGCTACAGAAATTCCTGGCTGTCCTTGGTTTGGCTGTGGTTGCTTTGAAAGGAAGATCTAGGTTTTTTTGAATGGAATCAGTGCGCTATGTTTATCTTCCCACAGCCCTTACTTTATTAAATATCTCAGAAGAAAGTTCCTGGGGTTCTTCTCCGTCTCTTGCTCATGCTTTTTCTCCACGCTTATCCCATTTTCTCTCTGCACTGTTTGCTACCATCATGTAAACTGTGTTTGGTGAGTGAGGGTAAGAAGAATATGAGAAAGGAGAGCGGTAAAATGAATATGGCAGAAATATACATTGTTGAGGAAAACAGTTTTCTTCATTGATGTTTGTAAATCAGCTTGTCCGTTCTTGACTTTTGAAAAGTAAACAGTAAGAATATTTTACATGGGGAGGATGATGAAGGGGAGAGAAAATGCGACAGATATAGTTAAGGATGAATACTGGGAAAGTCGTTACCCCCTCTCATACTAAATATGTGTTTGGTAACGAGAAACACAAACGTGTGCAGGTGTCCCTGAAGGAGAAACAGAGCATGGAAACTCTTCTTGTCAGACTGCTGCAGGTTGGGCGACCCCAACTTGATGCAAACTTGTGTAGATCTCGGTTCAGATCCCTCCATAAAGCTAATCTTTGCAGTAAGCCCTGAAGGATGCCGGCCGCTAGGCCTGACTCTCTCTGGGGCCAGCGCTTTCCAAGTGTCTAAAAGGCTACGTATAAGTGACAACATATTTGTTACAGAAAGGACTGTGGAAAACCAAAAAAAGCTCACTGCACTGTTTCCATTTCACAGAAAGAGCCTTCCTCTTCAGGGAAGCAAAGTTTCCCAGTATAGGTAATTTCACAGCTGAGAGACGCTGTCATGTTGCCTTAAAGCAGTTAAAAAATAAGCGAGAGGATCTATCGCCTTTTTTTCCTAGCCTATTTTTGGAAGGTGGTAATTTGATATGGATGTGTTTTTTCGGGGTGGGGGGAGAGAAGGGAGTAAATTTGCACTGAGAGGAGGGAAAATGAGTAAATATGAAATGGCTTCTCCTTGGGAGCCCAGGCTAAGGAAATTACCCCCGCTCAGCTCTGGAGAAAAGCAGGACTGCTGCTGTCATTGTGTGGGGGCCGCAACAAGAGCAACGGGAGAAACGTACGCTTAAAACTCGCTGCTAAATACACCGGATGGGGAGCCAAACCAACTCACGTCCCCGATCCGTAATTTATAACAAAGTCTGCACAGTGTGGAGAACCAATTGCTTGGAAATCAATAGAGGTTTAATGACCTATGAAGGGAAAGTAAACCATTCTGCCAAAGCGCAGAAGGTGCTAACAAAGCCTGCTTGAGCACTGGGGAAGAGAGGGCATCCTGGGGGAGGCGATGAGCACCCTGCGACGGGGTGCGACTGGACTGCGGGGGGGTCAAGGCAGGAGCCCTCCTTGGCCGATGTTGAACGCCTGCAGTATCCAAGGGCGGCAGATCCGTCCGTCAGAGGATCTGAACTTTTTCCCCTGGCCGAAGCGGTGATGATCCACCTCCTGGTGGAAGCCCCTGGAAGGGGAAGATGCTACTTGAAGAAGGCGCGGCAGAGAAACGCTGTGAAAGCAACAGTCCCAGGGAGGCTTTAAGTAGACTTAAACCCAGCACAAACTGATCTAAACAGTATTTCTAGCAGATCCAAAGAGTCTCCCCAGCACTGCCATTAGAACCTGCAGCTCAGGATCACTGACTGATTTCTTATTTACACTGTGTAGTGTTTCATTGCCCCAGCCAGGCAGAGGTGGGACGGTAAGATGTGTAGCACCGGAGTTATTATGAGGCCCTGAGGTGTGCTTCAGGAGTTACCTGGGCTTTGGCCAAATAATACATTAGACAGTGGTGCGTATTTATTACCAGGCTGGCTTGTAACTCCCTGTCTCTCATTAAAGTTTCTAAGTCAGTGCAAGTAGATGTGAGGGAGACCCACTAAGCCACCTAGTCCATCTTCTGTCCAGTGCAGGATTGCTCTCGTAAGTGTAGTCGCTTGTGCTTTGCAAGCGTAGTTTTAAATGTATCAAGAGATGCATCACTTCATTTATGAGAGTAATCAACACCTAACAGACCTATCAATAAGTAAGTTTTCATTTTCTTTTACATTTTTGCCTTTAAAAATATCATCCTGTTGCAAGTTATGCCCACTGGTGTTAATAACCCTTCCGACATACATAGATGTCTATTGGAACTTCCCCTGTTCATTGCTTAGCCGATACATATACCTTTAGGGACAGACTTTTACACACTTGCCCATAATATTTTGCTTTGTAAGTAGGCCTGTTAAAATGTAGGGAAAAGGACGGAATAAGAATTAAAGTGCTACTCCGTAGGAATAAAAGGTGCCCCAATCCACCCCTAAACTATTTTAATCTTTCCTTAAAAGTCAGCCCAGACAACCCCTTAGACACTATTGTTGCTCTCCACTGAACCTGCCCTTTTAGATGCTAATGAGGTACCCAGGAGTGAATTTAGTATTCCTAGTGTGGTCACACCAAAGCCATATGGAGTGGAATCTTTTCTTCCCTTTTCCAGGAGGTGATGTCTTTGAATCTGCAGCCAAAAATTTCCCTTTCTCTTTTTTTTTGCTCAGCCACATTTGATGCACTCTCTACTATCACCCTCAGGCTTCTTTCAGCATTACTTTCCTCATTTTCCCTTCTGAGGAATAACTGAGTTTTGGATTATTTTCCCTAGATGTCTAGGCTTGAATTTCTTCAAGTTGAGAGTCCTTCTGTTATTTTCTTCCCATAGGTCATATCATGTCATCAGCTATTAAGCACAATTCTAAATGTGGATTATAAGTTATAGATTTCATTTTCATTGATTTTCAAAGGGGAGGAAGGAACTAACAATTACCAACATGTCTGAATTTAAATGCCATCCCTCTGCCATCAGCAGCAGAAATACTGGCAATTTTACTCATTACAGCTTAAAGTACAATATGTTATTTCAGATCAAATATTTTCACAAATATTTACAGCTTAGGAATTGAAAATCTTCTCCTTAATAATCCAGAAAAGAGATCCTTTAAACCTTTATTCATAGCCAAATAAGAAGTAGAAGATGGCATATTTAGGGTGTACAATAATTAAGTCTCAAGGTGAACAATACGGGAATACTCTGTAGGACGGGTATAGGATTGACTGGGAGAAAACTGTAGTCTAGTAATTGCAATTCATTCTCAATTCAGGATGCTATATTTGGCTATGCTGTATGTAATGTATTTTAAACTAAATTTACCAATGATGTAAAGTGAAAAATGAATCCAACTGAATTATACATTCTGTAATGGGTGAAGCGATTTTGTCCAATTCTTGCAAAAGCTGAAGTAAGGTACACAGATGTTGTTGGTTACAAAAGTAATGCAGAAAAAGAAAATGTCTGTCACGCAGGGGAAAATTCTCCGCTCATTTGTACCTAGAGGGAAAATTCACTAAAGTCGCCCTTGTGAAGTTGAACAGAGTTCGCTGCTTTGCCTGGATATATTGAAACACAAATAATCCATGTTTCATCTCCATTTGAGAAGGCAGAGATGTTTCTAGCACCAAAACCTCTTCTACTTCAGATTAATTCTTCGGATTGGATTGCCTTTTCTCATGTAATCAAGCTGATACATGTCCTAAGTTCCTATGCAAACGCATTATATGAAGATGGAAGGATGTAAATTCACTTGAAGGAGACAGCTGAATTAACTGTGTATCAGCAAGCAAACCACCCTGTGACTGTTTATAATTTCTGAGCGCACAATGCCCGGTGTGGAGCATTCCCCAGCATTAAGAATCAACTGTGTGTGGGGCGGAAAAAGCTAGAAAAGCTATGGGATATTTGAAATGGTCAATTGATGTCGGTTCTGCTTGAGCATTTTGTGAAATAAACATTTATACTTTAGCAGATGGTGCTGTTAATTACCTGGCATTCCTATGCAGAAATAACTAAAATAAATCCAGAATTTTCAAGGAAATTGAATAGTTGCACTTAGGTTATGCTAGACCTCGGTAAATTTTTGGTGCAAACTTATTCACCGAAAAATGTGGTTTTGTGTGAAATGCTTTTAAATGGCCAGCTTTCACGGGCCTTTTTGTTCTACAGAAAGCAAAACCGATACAAAATCTGAATGCAGCCAAATGGCTCTTCAGAAAGTTGATTCAAGTCCAAATGTTCTTCAATAGCCATAGAGAGCGCGCAGAATTGGGCGTAAATCCTCTCAAAACAACTCTGTGTAACTTCAACAACTGTAACGGGGGATCTCCAGAGCGCTGCTCTGTCTCCATGACACGGAGGCACGTCCCTTCCTTCTTCAGCTGTTGCTAAAGGCAGTATTCCCCAGGTGGACAGGGAAATTTGACTGTAAGAGTTTTCATTGTTCAAGACAAACCTACCTCTCTTCATTGATCCAGCTCGTCTCACACCCCCATCCTTAACACAAACTCAAGACTAAACATATAAGGATACCCTCAGACTTAGTTTTCTTTGCCTCAAGCACCTTCAGCATTTCATGGGGCATCCCCATATCCTCAGCCAAGTGCTCTGCTGGGGACCAGTCTACCATGGCAGCGCTGCGTTTGGCTGGACCTGGTGTGACCATGGCATGACGGAACCCAGCTCAAGTCCAACCCAGGCCCAAGCGGGGTGGTAAGAGGAGAGCTGCTCCCTTGCCCCAGCTGCCCTGGGTGGGCGCCCTGTGCAACTGTGCTGGGGACCACCATGGAGGGGATGGAGGCACCCACGCGCGCACTCATCCGCCATGGAGGGAGACGCACTTGGCCGTTGTCTACAGCGCTTTCAGCACTGTCAGTTAGCTTTCTTCCCAGGAGAGCCGAATGAGACTGTGCCGAAAAGAGCTGACCATCAACAGGTATTTTATTCTAAGATTCCCAACAAAGGGCTTCCCCCTTCCCCAGTTCTTTCTATAGAGGAGGCCTCGCACAGATGTCTGGGTGAAGACTTAAACTAGACCCAGTTTCAAAAATGAATTTACTTTTCTTTTTCTCTAAGTACAGCCGGAGTCTGAGATGATGAAATACTGTGGGAATGCTACTGTGGGAATAATCTGTTATATCCCTCCAAAAATTGCAGTTCCTGACTTAATTAGCTCACACGGCTTGAGATACGTAACACTGACCATTACAGAAAGCCTGATAATAAAGGGTAATGATACAAAACAGACACTTTAAATTAACACAAGGTATGCAGAAACAGACTCACTAGGGTGCTGTGTCTCAGTTTTAAGGAAATTCTCCCAGAGATGGGAGGTACTAGACTCTGTCCTTTAATTTGCCCTACTTTGTCTGATTCTTCCTCTTTCGTATGCTAACTTCCTTTCCAGGAATATAGACAATTTTCCATATTCAAAACTTTTGGAAAAGTATCCAACTCCTTTGATATTTATCCAGACCAGATCTAACGCAGAAGTTTCCAGGCAGTGATGAACATAATAACCAATAGAGCTAAGTAATAATTAACAGCAATACTAAAAAATATATTGCAATAATCAAACCGTAATAATAAAATAAAAATCCAAGCTTGATCTGGGGAAATGGAAAGAACGTTTAAAATCCAAATATGAGTTCTGTAATAAAAGTACTCTATGCCACTCTGTAGTAACGGCTCCAAAAGGTATGGCAGCATCCAAAAGCACGGAGCGCTTGCCCTGAGTTTGCGTTTTTTTAAAGCAGTTGTCAAAAGTCTCCTTGGAGAGCAAGCTTGGTGCTTGGAACCGCAGGGGACTGCTGCTGTGGACATCACGGATGGGAGCGCGTGGGAGGAGGGCCTGCGAGAGGATGGGAACCAGCACATCCGAACTGGAGTGATTTGGGGTAAAACCACGGCGGGGGGTGGGACCTCGCAGAAGAGGGACAGGAGCCTTCGGATGCGGTCTCCACCACTGGTGCGGGTTTGGCTGTGCCTTCAGCCGTTGGTGCTGTGGCTCGTAGCAGAGCAATCCCGGGAGCCCGCGGGAGCTTGTCCCACCGGCGTGGGCTGGGCTGGGTACCCAGCCAGGCTCCCTGCTGGGTGCTGCTGTAGAGCCCACATCACACTCGCTCGTACTGGTCGGGAAGTGGCAGTGGCTGGGTGTAAAATACCGTGAACATTTAAATTTGCCTTTTGCACATATTTTTTTCCCTTACGTGAGCGGGGGACTTTGGCATTAGATAACTGCCCCTCTGGGAAGTAATAGTGGGGAGCATGTAGCTGCACCTCAGCTGCTCCAGGTTGTACCTCATTGTGCATTTAGTTCCAGCCACCAAGAAGGGAGGGTTCATGCTAAGGTGCTAGACAGTGCAGTGCCTAAATTACAACGGCCGAGGCTCAGACACCAGTTCCCTCCTGTTGACTTTGTTGTCAGGAGATGGTAGCCCAGCAGACGGGTGGTAGCAAACAGCTGGGAGGCAGTAACAACATTTACTCAATGAATGTGAATGAGAGCCCTGCTTTATTTCAAGTTGCTGTCTGCTGACATCGGTACAATGCCATAAGGCAGCGACTCCTGCGTTGGTTTCAGATCTGACCTGGGGAAGTGGAGCTTGCGCAGGTCCGCCTTCCAGTCCATGCTGAGATGTCTTTGGCGTTTAACATCTTGCTTGCAGGGGGCACCTTACAGGCCCGGGGCCCTGAATCTCATCAACTGTATTCTTCATTTTTTCTCATCAGTATCTTGGGACCATGAGCTGCTCAAAATGCCAGCTGACAAAAAGGAGAGCAAGATTTGGTTCATCAGTTAAAACAAATCAGTGAAGGGCTTTGTGATCTAGCAACACTTTTAGTGTAGCGTGTAAGACCTGTTAGATCAGTACTGCTCTCTGGCCACTTTCCCTATTAATACTTTGACCTCCAAGAATGCAATAATGCAAAGGATTTTAAGCACATGCTTGAATTTCAAGACAGTCCAAGGGAGCTGAGAAAATGCTTAAATGTTTCCACAAATGTGTGGTTTGGCATCATCCTACAGCCTCAGTTTTATTCACATAGTGTGATGGGAAGCAGATTGATTTTGTCCTTATGCAATGTTCATGAGAAAAGACTTAATTTTGAAAATATGATGGTTGGCAATGTGGATGGAGTCCCGGAGTTACCTGGAGACAGGTACATATAAAGTGAATGCATTAAAAATAATTTCTGTGATAATCAGTTGCCCTTCAGAGTGGAAGACTTACTTAATTATTGAAAGACATGGAAGCTAGCAGTAACAGAAAATAGCTATACATGTATATATGTATACGTATATAAAGGACCACATAATTTATAGCCCTGATGTTTGGTAAGATTGGGGCGTTCAGCTCAGAGACTGTGGGCGGGCTCCCTGGGATGCCAGTGGAGCCTGTTCCTTGGTGCTGTGGCAGTCCTCTTCGGCCATCTCGTGAGTTCGGGCTCGGTGATTACCTGGGGACAGACCATAATCTTATGGGGACAGGATAAGGCTTTCTGCGCACGGAGAAGAGGCCAAGCTATTTTATATCCGCGGCCACAGCTCGCGTGGAACCCCAGGTTTCCCTTTGGGATGAATGAGAGAGGAAGAAAAAATTCAGTTAGGCACTTTGGTTTTGGAGAGGCCTTCTTCCCTAACTACACCCAGCACCGCCTCCTTCGGCACCGGTGCTGTAGTACTGTAGCCAGAGCAGCGGTTACTTGGTAAGTTTAGTGCTGTCTGTACTTTTCCAGCAAGCCGAATGTTTTTTCTGGCTGCATGGTAGATAGCGATCAGAAGTATACCAGGCGGAGAGAAGTGTGTGGATCTCCAGAAAGACTATTTGTAAGCCTGTAACAGATCTTCGTTTTGACTCTTCTCTATAAATTTAAGTTCATAAGTACTGAAATACTTAAATATTCTAGTTTCCCCAGTAACACAGGTCAGTTAAAATGTTTCAACATGTTTGTCTCGCTTTAGCCAACTGCAAACTTCAAGAAGAAAAGAACTGGAATTCCTCTGAATGCAAAATCACATCATGTAATTTAGCGGCTAAACACTGGTGTATGCTTGTCAGTTTAGGAACCTATTTTTGCCTTTTTTTTTTGTTTGTTTGGTTTTTTTACCATGATCTCTACCGGTATCCAAAGTCTTCCTCGACATTTCTCCATTTTGGGCAACCACCTGAATCGGGCGGGGGTGAAGTCGCCCTCTGCACGTTTCTGTTACATTGGCAAAAGTGCTCTAAGCAAGCAGACTTTTTTCTGGCTCGTGTTTCATTACCTTCCTGAGCTGACCTTCTGGACGCGCCTGTTTAAGTGAACTTGAGCCAATGAAACACCAGGCAACAGACTGAAAATCTTGGTTTAATTGAGTCATCATGCCAAGTACACGGGAAGCCTGGTGACAATGACAGAGTGCTGTGCCGTGATTTGGAGGGTTAGCTCCTTCACCAGCTCCAGGCACGCCAGGCCCAGGTGAACTCACGGAACTTGAGGTACAGGGCCACCCCGTATGTGAGCAATAGGATGCCGAGGTTTTGCTGGGCAAGAGGCGCCCGACCGCCTGCCGCGTGCCCAACAGGCCTGGTGCATCCCACAGCTCTGTGACTGCTCATACGCAAGCGTTGTGTGCCTGCGTAGCAGTAATTTTCCCAGAAAAAGCAGGACCTCCTGCTTGAGACCGTGTGCGTGTGTGGGGCGGGGTGGCAGATTCCCATTAAACGGGAGCGTGTGTCACCCAAAGGCAGAGGCTTGGCAGATCTCCAGACGCAGAGCCTCAGAAGTTACAAACCAAACTCTGCCAGAGCCCTGGGGGAGCTCTTTTTGAGAAAACAGTGAACAATCAGACCCAAATCCCAAGAAGACTGTTATCCCCTCTGGAGGCAAACCAAAGAAAATGTTCACACCAGCTCTTCTGCATAAAACCAGGGGTTTGGTGTTATTCTGCTGGCAGTGTAGTCGGTTGCCTGGCTGGAAAAACAGACGAAGAGGGAGCTCCGCAGCTTTGTTTTCTCATGCAAGTTTTGTTTCCAGAATTGCCGTGATAATAGGAACATCTTCAAAATCTCTGCTGAAACCGAGGACTATGTAGGCAGAAATTAAGCACAGCTGTGCCCAGTAAACAGTATTTAATAGCAGCTCTGTAAGACTCCATGAATTGGGATCTTGTAAGGGATGCTGCAGCCATGTATGGGACTAATTTAGAGAACCAGATGCAGGACACGTGTGGCTGCCCAGCACTCATGACAGACGTGGTAGGTTTTTGTAATCTCCTGTACGTTCCTGATGTTTCTTTTTCGTTCCTTAGGCTTCTTACATTTGTTCACTGCATACACACGCATACCCTCCTAGACGGAAGTGCTGTCTCTGCTGGTTAGTGGCAATTCTGCCAATGAGTTTTGTGGGACTGAGATTTAATACCTGGTGTATGAAATACTTTCATACCTCGTCTATAAAATAAGTTCATACTCCGTAGACTGTGTCACACTGATATATTGGACAAAGAGCAACATTTACTGTCTCCAAGAACTAAGACCGCCACGTTTTCTAGGTATGGTCTAGAGTTAGCATGCAGGCTGTAATTTAAAAAAAACCATGATGCGCTGATCACCAGAGAAGCATTTGTTTATTTTGCCTACAGTGCAAGCTGGCCATTTCAATATTGGTCTATCTATAATTACGTTAATATAAATCAAGCTGGAGTGTCTGTGCTTTACCCAACTGAAGGCTACACTTGAGTTTTAGCAGAGCCAGAGGGATGAATCTAATTTGTTTAACAGATCAGTCAGATCGCAACTGGCCTTGTAATACAAAGGTGATAACCAGAGATACCAAAAAGAGCTAGCCACCTACGGACTCAGATCAAATGGGACCTTCTACGTGGGACTCTGCGGTGCACCGATGACACCCGTGCTTCAAAGGCAACCCACAGAAGAAAAGTGAGCCCGTGACCTTTGGTTCTTCACAACGAACAAAGAAGCCCAAGAGACAGCCGTTGGGCTTTCTTAACTCCATTTGATATTATATTAGGAATACGCAAGTCATTAGGCCCTGAACTGGTTGGATTTGCTGTTTCTCTGTTTCGTCTAGAAGCCCCCCTGGAGGAATTCTTCTGGATTTAGAGCTTCCTCACCTTTTCCGAAGGGCCAGGTGTACAGGGGAAGGGCTGCGCTGGTAGGGCATGTGCTTCCAGCCGCAGTGCGCTTCTGGACCCGGGTGCGAGTGAAACAAGTTGAGCCAGTAAAGCGCAGTCCTGCCGGCGTGTCTGGCCCCAGCGCATCATGCACGGATGGAGGTCAGCTCTCTGACCGGTTTGATGTCCCCGACGGGCATGGGTGAGTCAACAGAGCTCTGCCGGGTGGACCCGGCCAAAGTTGTTTCGCCGTTCTCCCGCAAGGCATTTGAGTTACACAGGTAATGACAAAACCAAAAGAAGCAGCAAACTAGAAACGCTCTGACTAAGAAATCCCTGTTCCTGTGTTTACTTGCGCTTCCCTACCTGTGTCCCTGTGACATTATCATCCTGCCAGTTCTCTGGTGTCCACAGAGTATTTTGGGGAACAGAAGAGACAAGACCCAAGCTTCTAATGCAAGCAAAAGGAGATCCATAAATATGTCTAAACTTAAAAATTATAAACTACACATGGACAAATAGGCAAAGGCCTATTGCATCTTTTCTCCTCTGGCATCTTTAACAATACCAGGGGAGAGCAGCTTTAATGTACGCTGCGACTACCCACGCTGTGGGCACCAATCCAGACCCCAACGGCACATTAGCTTTGCTCCGACCTAAGTGGGGTCCTGGTTCTGCTTGTCTGCGGGAGAGGCTGTATTTCTCGCTGCTGCCACCACCAGTGATGTTACTGGCTCTTGTGGCGCTATCGCCCTTCCTCACCCACCGCTCATGCTCCTCTTCCTCCACCCTTCCTTCTGCTTCGCAGCTACCGCAGTACCCCGGCCCCGAGCAGGGGCTGGCGCTGGAGAGCTCGCCCCGCTAGCAGTAATGCAGCAAGGAAAGGCGAGAAGAAAAAGGGTATTTGCAACCCGAGTCGGCGCATCCTTCTTGCTTGCCGTCCAGCTGCACAAACCGTTGCTGAAGGAGGATGCAGGGGTGGGATGGAGCGCTCCGCGAGGGCAGGGGGGCAGGGCTGCTCAGGATATAGCCCAGGAAAGAAATCCTGAGGAAACGGCAGCCTCAGCTCTCTCAGAAAGGAGCACGTGAGGGCATGCTGTCTTGCCAACCAGGAGCGCTGCTCATTTCCACACGAGCAGCCAGTTTTGGGGGCAGATTTCTCACAGTTTTCCCTATGGCAATAGCAGTGAGTGCATCCTGAGAGCTGAGGAGCTGCAGCGTTGGTCGCTGTCCCTTCCTTGATGAAAATACTAACGTGTGACCTGCATCCTACAGAGGAATTGGCGATTTTTGATCATTACCGGGGAAAAACACGGCGAAGATTAACTTGTCTCACCGTAGTGCTAGTGTCTCCTGCAGCAGCGAAGGAAGAAAAAGCTTGACACTGCACTGAATCCACTTTTGTCTTAGCAGGGTACGGGCTGCGCCTGTTTGAAAGCCTTGCATTGTATCACTGTTCTTTGTTATCAGGTTTCCCATGGTGGTCAGTGTTACATATCTTACATTGTTTGAGCTAATTAAGCCGGGGAATCAGGGAAAGCACATTTCCGGCGGGGATTTATTGCCAAAAGATATTTCAGCTGAAGGGGAAAAAAAAGGAAATCTGCCTTTATGTCCAGCATTCCTGAGCTGTTTCATAATATTCAGCGCTCAGCTTCATGGAAATAAACTGACAATAATGTCAAGAAGTTTGAACTCGAGCAGTTTTCCTCTGTTTTGCTGAGTTTAAAAGCACCGTGAAGAAAGCAAGGGATCTGTGCAGCCGCAAAAATAAAAATACTTGAATCGCCTTGGTTGGAAACAGAGTTAGACATGTTCGTTAATAATTTACACGCAAGCGATTGTTTGCTCTGAAGGTGCTTTGTGCCGCTATATTGTTTGCACCCGCTTTTACCTTTCTTTGCAAGAGAAATGCAAGTGGCAGCGTTTTACATCTTCACCAGCACCTGTTTAGGGTGCGGGCAGAGGCAGAGGGGCACGGTTCGCTACCGTCTGCACCCAGCACGGCCGATCACAGCAGCACGAAGGGGTGCTGACAGCACCCGGCAGCAGGACGGGCTGAGCCCCGCGTCCGTCCCCGGCACATCGGCGCCGGAGCGCGTTTTCCAGCCCCTTCAGCTGCCTGGCGAGTGCCGCCCGTGGGGCAGAGCCCGGGCTGCAGCGTGGCTGTCAGGCCAGCCGAAAAGGGAAGCTCTGCTCTTACGTATGGGATGTCGTACCTAGGTTCGCTGTTAGGAAATCCTGCGTGTGAACAAAGCCCTGCTTTTCTTCCAGATAATGTTAATGATCGCTCTAGATGGGATTGGTGATGATGACAGTTTCTTCATTTTCACCAGCAGGTCTAAAAGGCTTTGCTGAAAGAAGGGAGGATGATTATCCTCTGCCTGCCAAGGGAAACCTGGGCGACTGGGGAGCGCTGCTGATTACTAAAGGCGGCCAGCGTTTCGGGTGAGAGGGTCCCGTTTTCAGCTCTGTGTAACTTTTGTCAAACTTTGGCTGCTCAGCGTGAGCCTGTCTTCAGATGTCTTCTGAAGCATGGTTTGTTGCTTTTTGTTGGTTTTTTGTTTTTCTTTTTCGACAGGTAGTTTCAGCTGAAACTTTTCAACTCTCCCAAACACAATGAAACAAAAGGGTTTTCACCTATGGAAAAAGAAAAAGCTGGCAACTTTATCTTTAGAAAGCATTGGCAGTGCCCCTCATCTGAAGCAGGGACTGAAAGTCTGATATCGTGGTACCGTCAAAGAAAATTTACCTCATTTCTGAGCTTCTGAAAAGTTGCATGTTGGACATGCTCACCACTGAGGAGAGCGTTTTAGCCAGACTCCCCTCATCTATGGCCTGCAGTGAGCAGGCCGGAGTGCAACCTATTATTGCTATCAGTTAATCCTTTAGGTCAAGTGAGAAGAGTCTCTGATAGAAGAGATTCCATCTCTGCTGATGACGCATACAGGTGCCAGTGTGAAGCTGAATGATAACACTTCAGTCTCTCCTAATTTTTTCCTGTTTTTTTTTTTAAAAAACAGGAAATTACACGCCGAAGCTGTTAAAAAGATTGTGTTGAGATGGAAAAATCGGAGACTCAAAGTCAAATAGTAAGAATTCCACAATTAAGGTTCTCTTCCTAATCCCGTGCCAGTCCCTTTGTGCAGATTTTATTATTACGATCCATCTTTAATTAAATGAGGATGCTAATTTTTTCCCTAAGTCCCCATCCTTATGTAGTGCACAGAATGATTCTGCTGTCAGGGTTAGCGCAGGCTGTATTACGAAGAAAGCCCTTGGCTGCAGGGTCCTCATCCCAAGTGCTCCTGTAGCTGGAAGACGTGCAGCCCATGAGGCAGCAGGTTACAAGCAGGGAGAAGATTACATGGTGCCTTAGGAATTCGGCTGTGGGATGGCATACCTGCTCCTGCCACTGCGCCCACATATGACGCTGACCGAGTCACTTAAAGCAGGTTGTTTCACTGCGGGATGCTAAATGCAAATCTGTTGCCTGCAGCGCGCCTGCCCCGGCACCCAGAGACCCCGGGTCAGCGGCACTGCAAGAGAGCGAGCATCTTCACCAGCGGGCCAGAGCTCCCTCCTCAGTTTCCCTACCTTTTTTTTCCTGAAAGTAAACGAGCAAGACTGAAGTGCAGAGCAGATCGATACCGAGCTTGCGTTCAGATAGGTCTGACGTGCGCAGCAAGTGTCCGTGGGTGGAAACCTGCCCTGGCGCACGCAGTAAACCTTGGGAGGGCAAGAGCTGGGGGAGAAGGGTGGTGCGGAGCTTGCTGCAATGCTCCCTTCTATGGTTTGACTGAAAAAACCGATCACAGGCGTAGGCCCTTCGAGTGACCTGCTGAGCTGACAGAAAGTGGGAGGACAAGCCACCTGAACGCGCCCCCGGAGATCGGAAGGAAGATGAGTGGTACACGAGCAACACGAAGTCTGTGACACCAAACCATTAGAAAAGCCGTCTCTGAGCTGGTCATCTTCCTTTCCGCTATGAGGAAAGGCAAGGCAAGAGGAAGGGGAAGGAGGGAAAGAGCACTGAATGTTTTCTTTTATTCCACAGAAGCTCAGGTGCCAAACGTTATAAATCCTATTAAGTGCAAAAAAGAGCCCTAATGTTTTCGGGCTGTTTCTCCCCTCGCTCTCCGGTCCTGTTGAAGTCCATTAAGAGTCCGGTGACGAGTGCCGGACGCTTGGAGAGCAAGCGTGCGGGCGAGCGAGAAAATAAAATAGTGTCCTGATCACCTCCCCCGGCGCAGCCATCTGAGTGCCGAGTGCAGGGCAAGCTCCCGGACCGAGAGCAAATGAGCAGCAGCAGCAGCGGCGGCGGCAGCGGCAGCGGCAGCGGCAGCAGCAGCGTCGGCAGCAGCGGCAGCAGCGTGGCATTTTCCCGCGGCCGTGGTTTGAGACGGAGCTGCTACAGCCTTAGCAGAGGCTGCAACAGCCACGGCAAACGTGACCCGCTCCATTATTGAATTGTGCAGTGCCCTGTTGCTTTTGCGTTTAATATTGGTAATTATGCAATTTCTAAACAACTTCCCTGTCATAACCAGGGCAGCAATACTGACAAAACAGGCTTTAAATAAGCACTTGTCAAAGTAACAGCTATTTTTGTTTGCCCTATTTAGCACTGTGTTTAAGGTCTACAGTGGAAATCTCAGACAATTTTAAATGCATGGTGCAGTTGCTTTATCACTGCATCCCGATATTCAAAATCCCCAAAGCCTGGAAAATAAACGTGTTTTAACAGAACCTTTTGGTGGTTCCTGCCTGCATGTAAAGGTCACAGCTTTTGCAAGACCTGCTTTAGAGCCAGGAAGGACAGACAAGCTTAGGGTTCACGAGCCCTTCTTCAGGCTGCAAGGACCGGTGGGCAGAAAAGGTTCAATATCCTGCTTTTTCCCGTCCCTGAGACCTCTGGAGGGTTCTTCAAGGGAAAAGAAAGAACAAAAACACCCACGCAAGACTTGGCAGTCCTGCCGTTCCTCAGGTGAGAACCAAACAGAGAGCAACCTCAAAGCCTCCCTCTTCACAATTAAGAAAAGACAAGGAATCCTTTGCCCCTTCCTCCACGAGCCCTGTCTGAGGCGAGGGTCTCCAGGCTCCGCAGGCTCCGGGCTGCCTTGTGCGCCCAGGGCTGGGAGCAGGCAGCGCGGGCACAACTTCAGCACACGGCGAGAGGTTTCTTACCCCAGGTGCTGTGAAGGGGCAACTGCCAGGCCGCGGCAGCAAAGGAGGGATGCGCGCAACCCGAAATCCGCGGAGGCTCACACTTCAGGTGGGGAAAGGGAGGCTTAGGCGGCCAGTGAGGCGAGTGTGAGGGGTGCTTCCTTGAGGAAATAAAGCCACCAGCCAAGCACAAAAGGACCGCAGAGTAACACTTGGGAGCAATTGCATACTGGTTTATTTAGGCTGTTCTTTTTTTTTTTTTTTCCCCCCTCTGTCTCCAGACTATGGACTTCCTAGCCTGTCTATTCCCGGGAAGTTCGTGATGTGTTTCCAGAGAGTTTCTGGAGCTCTGCTGGGACAGTAGCCTCACACAGTTACCTTAAAAAAGCTTGGGGAGGAGGAGAAGGGTTCAGGAGGGTCCTTGCTGCCTTTATGCAGAGGACAACAGGAGTAACAACATTTGGGGGTCCTGTGTTTTGAGCAACACCCTTGCCTTCCCCTCCTTCTCATCTCTACCAGCGGATGCCAGAGAGACAGCCAAAGCAAACATAACACATGGGAAATGGTCTGTAAATCCTAAACAAAAGAGGTTTTCTTTTATCAGCTGTTTCCTGTTGTCAAAGATTAAATTATTGCTTTAACCGTCTATTTTTTAGTGCACCATGCATAGAAACACAGTAAATTATTTAACTTTTTGAGCAGAACTGAATTTTATTACACGCATTGAAATAATCCTGGTTTTCAAGTAATATCATCTATGTCTATTTGTCTGCATGGCACTCCCTCTCTTCTCTGGTGCAGGGGATAAAAAAAGGTAAGTCCGTAGCTTAGCAGGTTAGGCAAAAAACTCTTTAAATTATCGTAATTTAATGGCACCTGCCTTATTCCACCGAGCCTGTTCTGCTCCGCTGCTGGAAGCGTGCAGAGAGGCGGGTGTGGAAGCGGGGTGACCCGGCGTTCCCAGAAATCCCCGGCTGCTTTGCCGCGGCTCTCTATCTCCTGACTCCTAAATGAGCTCCTGCACCACCGGTCACCCACCGCTCCAGAGGGTGACCTAAGAAGCCGAAAATAGCCTCTTTTCTGATAATACAGGGCTCCGCTCAGAAAGGCGGCATTCTGGCATCCCAGATAAGATGTACACAGCCTCCTCCGATGACGCTTTCGGCCTCCCGAGCCTTTCTCTGCTGGGCAGAAGGGCTTACGCGGTGCTTCTCCCTGTACGCGGGTGTTGCTGAACACACCTTTCCAGGAGATGCTGTCGGTGGGGTCTGACGGGTCCGATGAGGTGGCGGCGGGGCCGGGGGTTTGCTCTGCTGAGCGCAGCACGGCCAGGCCTGGCCGGGGCTGCGTTACGGAGCTCTCCAGAGCTGCAAGGGGTGAGCGGCACCCTGGTGAAGACAAGGGTGTTCCCAAGCTGTGGCCCGGGGCCTGCTGCGGGTACAGGGCGATGGGAAGGCCCTGCTGCTGCCCCACCTGCAGGTGCAGGTTTTGCGGCGTGTGGGTGAGAAAGGGGGAGAGCTGTGAGAAAAGGGAATAGTCCCCTAAAAGTGTGGGAACCACGGGCTTGCCGGGCTGATAAAGCCGGGCCTCGGGAGGCAAACGTGACCTCTGAGATGTGATAATCACGCTGTCTGGCAAGCACTGGGATGTATTCGGCTTGGCTGAGTTGCTGGCTGTAGGTACACCACGAGCAGGCCCCGGCTTTGGGAGCGCTCGCAGGGGTGCGTTCTGTGGGCTGTGCTCCTCCCCTTCGGCACCTGCATTTGTAGTTATACGAAACTATGATACTTGCGCACGGATACCCTATCTAACATCACCGGCTGGGCAGGGGTGCTTCTCTGAGCCCTGGCTGGCTCATTTCTGAGTGAGACGAGGTACAGAGCCCGGCTACGTGAGCGTAGAAGAAGTATGTTCCAGAGCAGGGAAAAGAGTGGGCACCCGGGGTTAGACAATGCCTTCCCTCAGGAACCGGGTCAGCCCTGCACCCTGGGACTGGGTACTCTGCCTCCAGAACCGGCGCTAATTAGGAAACAGTCGGGAAAGTGGAATTTCCTGCTGCTCCGGCAGCTCCTCGCCTTGCCCCGAGAGCCTCCGCGCTTCGCCTGGCGCGCCAAAAGCGGACGCTAGCACCGGCTGTCCCCTCCACGGTACCTTTACGGGGGAAAAAAACTGGAAGACGGGCTGTAGCGCTCTCTGGGGAAACCGGCCGCCGTCGTGTGAAACACGTCTCACCCGTGCTGCTTCAGCGCTCATCTCTCTTAGGTCAGAAACTGCCACCCACGGCATCATCATACAGTTAAAATGCTGCAGAATATTCTGGACAAGATGAAGGTGTGTTAATGTATGCTGATCCTTGGTTTTTAGCCGAGGGATTTAGCATATGTTTGCATAGATGATGTTAACTTCTAGTGTAAATAAGGCATAGATATGAGACGATAACCACGTTCTAGGACAAAATATGACTAGGCACTGGTTGCTTTAAGATTTGATAATCATGTAGTCTAGCAAGCGTGAATTAGGACATACATGCCTGAAGTATTAGCAGCAGACGTATCTTGAACAGACCCTTACATCTGGGGTACTTACAGAGGTAGTAACTTATTTTTGTGGAGAAACGTACTCTTGGTCATGAAAACAATGCGCCCAAGTCTGCTTCTTTAGGATGTGTTATCCTCTGATTTCCATCAGAAAAGCCGAAGAAAACGCAGGGTAAGCAGCAAGCTTGTCTGAAATAGAGCTGTCCTATTTGAACTCACAAGTATGCTGTTGGAGGTCTCGCTTCTTAGAGGCAAGGGACTTAGCACACAGTGGAACGGTCTGCCGGGACTCCCATTAGCGGTGTGAGATGCTTCCCTACCTCGAGTGATGGTCCATGCAAGGGTTTTTGTTTGAAATTTCAGCGGGAGTGGATTTCTCAAGCCCACCAAAAGCCGTGCTCGAGGTGCAAGGGTCTGTTTAATGCTGCTTCGCTGGTCGCTGGAGTGCCCATGTTCACAGGGCAATGCCACCGTTTCGTGAGGGTCGGGGCAGGCGCTTAGCAGGGTGATGGGCTCCAGTGTTGTGTTTATGGGGGTTGCAATAACGATGCGTGTGGCTCCGGTGTCATTAAATAAGCAGACCTGGAGACATTAAGGAGCGTTTTTCTTCTTCTGAGTTTGTTTCACATGTTTTCGGCTCAGAAAGGCTCCGATTTCTTTCTATTTGTGCACTAGTAGGAGATAAAAGTCTAAATGCTCTGTTGGGTCTGGGCCTGCAACACCTGTCAGGTGTGTATCTTAGATGTTTGCTTTTGCTTTTCATTGACTTTAATTTCTTTCCCCTAGGATTTCTTCGGAAATGGGATCTTCTCAAATCCTGCGTGTGCTGTGCTCGGGAGGGAAGGGTTTTGCAGATGCTGCCTCCGACGAGAGCAGGTGGGGAAGGACCCAGCAGTTCCCTTCTGCCTCCTTGCCATGGCCTTCATCTGACCAGCAAAATGAACGGGCGTCCCCACGTCTTCAGGAAAATCACCATGATTTTTTTTAACCAAGAGGTGAGTCTGCTGATTCCCGTGGCTCACGCGGGCCCCACCAGCCTGCAAGCTCGTCATCCCAGCTTCTCGCGATAGGTGCAGCCAGATGTATATACGCAGGAAAGCTCTTTGTAGGTACTGTGCATCAATGACCAAGAAGAAGAGGTATTTTTACTAGATTAGCTAAAGAAGAAAAGTTTTTCTCCTCCTTCCCTAACTTAGCTGCGACACTTTTTTTCTTCCCCAGCCTGTGCCTGAAATCCCCATGTCTTATCACAAATGAAAAGGGAGCCCCTTGTAAAGCATGTATAAACTTTGTAAATGTTATCTTAGGCTTTTTTTCCAGGAGGCATGTCATCAAATGCATGGACCCGTATAAAACCTCTGAGGGAGCAGAAGGCCGAAGGTGGGACTGAGCCTTGACTGGAGATATCAGGCACTTACTGATCACAGTTATCACTACACAGCACAGAGAGGAAATGCTAAGTAAAAACTCTTATTTTTTTAATAAGGGGATGTCTAGGCTGCATTCTTTCTAGCCCTGAATCTAATAATATAACATCGCCTGCTTGTTCTTGGCAGTTAAGTCCTCCCCTGAAACAACATGTTTATAGCTCTGCAACCACTTAAAAAAACCAGTGGGCCAAAGACGTTATTGAATCAGCCCGGGTGCTGTGGTTTTAACTGGGGATCCTTTCAGTTAAATGAGAATGCACCAGGATTTGGGGTTCTCCCAAGGAGCGAGACGCCAGGGAAACGATCTGCCCAGGACTGCGCAGACTGGGAGGGAGAGCTCGGGAGACTTGCGAAAATGGAAAACAAGAGCTAGAATGTCTCTCCTTCCTTCTTGAGCCACGTTTTCGTTTCGAAGGCGGTACCGTCCTTTCTCAACTGGGTGTTTAGAGTCTGATTTGAAACAATTACGATCATTCACATGAAACACTTTATTTTGCATTTAAGACTGTGTAGCAATAGCGATTAAGAATTCATGTCTCCCAGGCATGGGGTAAATGAGTGCAAATAAAACATCTCACCACTGCTGTTCGAAGATGTGGCCTTTTATTTATTTTCACAAGGGTAGAGTGTCACGTTACTTTCCGAGCGTCTTCATCTTGCAAGGTTACTGCGTGCAAACCTCAGGAAGGCTTTTGTTGCAGGGCTAGGATCAGCCCTAACGCTGCAGTGAGCTGGTGGATCCGCTGCCACAAAATACTTCTACTTAGCTCAAGTGTGTGTGTGCTACTGGCAGCACATAAGGGATTGGTCTCTAGACCCCATTCTGAGCAAGGTCAGCCTGACGAATGAACAGGTTCTCCTCGCGTGTTAAATCCTAATCAAAAAGAAGGGAAACAAATATTTCAGCCCGTCTCAGGTATAATATGCAAAAATTGATACACTAGGCAAAACCCTGATGCCTCAGTTCCTGAGCTGTTAGCAGAGAGCTAACTGAGAAGCCGTGCGAGCTCGTCGTCTTTTCTTCCTGCCGGGCTGGCCGTGTGCCGCACGAGGTACAAGGCAGGGCAGCCTGAAGGCTTGGCCCAAAGAGCTGGTGTTAGCTGGTACCGAGGCGTGCAGGCCGGTGGGCCCCGTCTCTGCAGCACCGCTGTGCTGCGCACCCACCACCCTCGGCACTGAGCACCTGCCCGGGGAAAGGGCAGACCCGTGGCTCCGCTCCTTGCCCCCTTTCCCCATCCACACCCCGATACTCCTGGAAACATCATCCTCAGCAGCTCTCCCTCCCTCCTGGGCTGTGACAGCCAGGAGGAGGCAAGGCAGGGACTGCGGTTCTCTCCCGGAAAATGGGTTTCTTAGGTTTCCTTCCCTTCTGCAGGTGCCTAATCCACCTCCGCAAAAGGCGGCTGTTGAAAGCATAGGGGAAAAAACGGATGATGTGTTAGCTCTGGGGCCAAAAATAAGTATTTGGCCACAGCTCCCCAGATTCCTCCAAGGGGAAAACAAATGCTCCGCTGACAAACCCCCTCTTTCCCACCACCGTATTTACTGCCCAGCCGAAATTTTGCGTCTGTTAAACACGGACACTTCTGAAAAGGAGAGGGCAGCTCACCTAGTGCTTTTTGCAAGCCATCCTCTTTCTTGATGACATCAGAGAGGATGCTGTTAGGGGGAAGCTTCTTTCAGCATGGAGAAGGCAGGACTGGAGGGGTGAGGCCTTTTCTTTCCAGCGATCAGTGATTTTTGCCAGAGGATGTATTGCTCGTCTCTCAGTCCCATGCTGTGGTTTTTTTATTTTTAGTCTGGATGTTGGCTATTGGCAATCATGATTGCAGTCTCTCAGAGCGCTGCTTCGGGTGACATTCATCTGGAGAATGTTGAAACATAGGGGAAATAATTATAAGCAGCAGCTGCAAGACATTTTTCACCCCAAAGGACACAGAAAAAAGCCAGCACAACTTTGAACCATGAGAGTTCAGCTGAGGATAGGAGCCAACCCTTTCATCAAGCCAGCACAAATCCCACAAGCAGACAGATCTGTGCAGCGCGGTGGTTTCTGAGTAGAGTTAGTCTTGATCTGCTATCTCAACAGCGGGTTTGGACTGGGATCAACTCCCTGCTCCTGACAGCGGGCCAGGTGTGCCTCCCCCGCCAAACGGCCCTCCGCGGCTGGAGCAGCACCGTGGCCTCGCAAAGCCACGGCGGTTCTCCTGCTCTCACAGCCTGGACCCCGCACAGGTGGGAGCTGCTACATCCTCCCAAGGAACGGGAGTAGCGAAGCTGCAGTTGTCCCTGAAATTTTCTTTGCTCTGTTTCCACCCACGTGGGCCCTTGACGGTAGGGAAGAGAGCTGGCCTGAGCTACTCGGGAGTATTCTCGCACCAGGCGTGTTCTTTCCTTGCCGAGTGGATGTTATTCCTCTGCTGCTGCAGAGTCCCACGGTAGTCCACCGCGGTTCAAAAGGAGCAGGGAAGCTCCATGCTGGGACTGGGAGCTGCCACCCAAACGTCCGCTTCAGCCAGGTTCTGAACTTAGGGCTGGAGAATAATTTAGGTCGGAAAGGACCTTCTTGTCCAGTCCCCTGCTCAAAGCAGGGCTAACGTCAAAGTGGGAGCAGGTTTGAGTGGTCGGCGTCGGGACGCAAGGGCTGCTGCACGCCGGCCGGTGAGCCACGGGGGGCGAGGGCTGCCTGGCCCACCTCTGCCACAGGCAGGCCGCTGAATGACAGGAATAGGGTATGTTCAGATTCACCCTTAAAAAATACTTGTTAATTTGGATACCACAGAGACTAGAAAAAGACTCTGTCAGGGCCTTTCCTGGCTCTTGCATTATCACGGTCCTCTTTGCCTGGCTTTCCGCTCAAATCATACCCACCAAAGCTTTGCTGTTGCTACTCGGATTACAACCGAATAATGAAGGACCAAGCTACCCGATCGACCGACCATGTCTCCCTGTTCTGCTGGGGCTGTTGAGACCTGCAGAGCAGGATCGGGGCCGTGCACTCAGTGAAAAGGAAACTTGATGGAACCTGAGATGACGGCTGCAGCCCTCTCAGCGTACTTAGGGGTTTACAAGTCAAGTCAGTGTTAATAGATGCATGTAGCTTAAAGGCTTTTTTTTTTTTTTCTTCCCCAGTTTAAGGATGTTTATAGCAAGCAAGTTAGTCACCTATCCATCCAGCCATCCTAGGCTGTTATTTTTCACAAAGACCCAGACATAGGTATTTATACACATACATACATACATACATACATACGTCAGCATTTTGTGTAACCTAGCATTTATAGGATGCAAGACACCTCCCAAAGCTAAATCTGACATAATAAACCACCTGTGGTATACATCAGAATATGCATAAAGGCTTTTGCCGTTTCTGCTGTTGAAAGCGAAGTCCAGTCCGCATCAGTCTGATCGCACTATTTTGCACTCACCCGTGGGCGTTAGTGCTGCGCACACTTTGCTCTGAACTGCTGTAGGATTCTTTCCCACTTGTTGGTATCAACTGCAGGAGAACTTGGACTGCTGGGGTGAATGGGGGGAATTGCAGACAGAGGCACTGAAGCTTTACTGGCACTCAGGCAATCTCCTCTGTCTCCCCTAAAGCAATCAGGTCCCAGCCTGAGCTAAAGCATAGCTCTGCAAGCAAGCACAGGTTCGAAGTGCAAATAAATACGTGCTTGAGGGCTCCTTGTGGGGATGGGAGGTGAGCAAAAACAAAGGTAGAGACATGGTAAACATACCCAACCTGTCTGGAAAGAAGAACAGGTTTGCATAGGATGGGGAGCTGGGAGAACATATCACCGTTCTGCTTTCTGAACTCTGGCAAGTCATCTGAGTTTCCATCCTTCTTACAGACAAAAAGCATATATCTAATTGAGATGGGAGGGAGGTTTACATAATTAATATTTGTTAAGTATTTTGACTTAAACATAGCTTAATTCAGTCATCTCCAAGGCTTTCACCAAGGTGCGGGGGGAAGATTGTGTTAGTGTCAGTGTACGAGAAACTACCACTCTCACGTCAAATCTAGGCTCTTCATCTTACGTGTTGTCTGTAGGTGTATACACACAGGCGCACACACACACACACACACAGAGACACACACACACTAATGCATATATATCTGGTCTCTTAACAGCAGGCACATGGCATCAAAAGGACAGTGAACGAACTGGGAAGGGGAATGCTGTTGCTGCGGGTGAACTAAGGCTTCCATGGGGTGAAGATGGATATTTTCGGTTCTCCCAGATGTAGGTCCATTCAAAAAAGCACAAAAGAAGAGTATTCATTTGAGATAACAAGTTTTTCTATAGAGACGGGTGGGTCTAGTTATAAGACTCCTGTTCAAACGGAGGCTCCAGTGTGAACATTTTGGACCCCAGGTCCTTTGAGGGGGAAAGAGAGTTCCCAATCAGACCAGCAAGGACTCCCTGTTGCATTCAAATGCCGACTGTGAAAAGCGAAGTGAGTGAAGTTCTGCTTTGCTTGACTGAGCTTTACCGTACCAGTTTTTGTTTTGAAAACTGAAGAGATACCTACTACATCTCCTGGGAAAGTGAGAAGCAGCTTGCTTCTGAAGAGACGGCTATTATAGAGAAGTTCTCAGCTTAGCGCTCTGGTTTTGGCTTTATGTATTCACGTCTGCTTGAATTTCCCCTGCAATAACAGCTTTGTGATGAAATGACTAGAATAAATGGTGTCAGAGCGTCTGGGGATATGCAGAAATGTAATTATTCGTTTATCGATAGATAGTGAGGTAGGTATTGATTTATATAGGATATTAAATGCTCTGGAGCAGGGGAATGAAATATTATTAGTATTTTAAAAGAGGAAATATTGCCACCTTGTTTTCTACTTTTAAGCACCTGTGGGGAGAATGCTACTTTGCAAATGTTAGACCATTTGAATGCTTTGAAATATTTAGGGATCTTCAGTATAGGCTGATGCAAGTGTAAAAGTTTGCCTATGATAAGCCACATTTGTTAAAAAACCCTACATGTTCTTCCTTACGGTCCTTTATTGTTAGTCACCTATGGTACCTGCCCAAAGGAAATACAGCCAAGCAGAGAGTTCAATTAAGAAATCTATCTGTCTACCTACCCATATATCTGTTTGTCTCTCGCTCTCCTACTCCGTGGATGATATTACAATTGCTAGACATTACATTTTTACAATCTTTATTTCAAGCTAGGCTCTCATAAGCATCCTATTTCAGGCGAAATATGTCATTATCCCCGTTACAGTAGAGCACTAGCTTTATAAAGGGAAGGATGAGAAAATTCAGTTAATACATGAGTGAATTCCTGTGGAGCAGAAGCAATGAAGCCCAGGGAGGGACTCATCCGTGTGGGTTTCTGACGCCTAGTAACAGCCGAGCTCTTGTAGTCAGTCCTTCAGCAGAGAAGCGAAGAAGGTCTCTCTTCCCTACTTAGTCCTTTATTTTCACAAAACCCGTAGGGATGAGATATTTCTAAAACCTCACCCCTCTGTCAATGTGCCTGAAAACAAAAGGCTTCAAGAGTTACCAGGGGAGACTCACGGACGGGCGCTCAGGCAGGCTGCGTGAGCCTAATTTGTATAGGAAAGTGGCCTAAAACCGAATCAATAATCCTTGAAGCATGTGTGCGGGAGCAACCGTAGCATACCCTAGAGGAGGAGGAAGAGGGGGGCTGCCATGGCACGCACTGACCCCAGCCCATCCCCAAAACACACCGGCACACTTCCTGGTGTGCGGGAAGGTGCACGTGGCCTCTAGCCTCCCCAAGGACACCCCGTGATCCGCAGGAGGGGCAGGGGGCAAAGCCATGGATCTCCAGCACGTCCTTCCTTCACGGCACCGTCCTCGCTGCTCGCTCATGGCCTCAGTAACCCCTTCCTCATCCTCCTCCGGCTGTTCCCCCTCCGGAGCGTTTGCTTCCAAAATGGCTAGTAATTCCTTCTGGCAGGGGTTTTTCCCCTTTGCTTTCTTTGCTTACGGCCTCCGTATCTTTTCCAGATCTTCCACAGAGCGGCTATGGTTCACCACAGAGCTTTGCTTTGTTGGCAACCTTTCGCAAAGTTTTATCTTTTTTGCTGCTGCAGAACAAAATGCGGCTCATACCTGTGTCCTCTGCTGATGGGTATGTTTCAGCTACATCACTGACGCGTTTGGAGGTGTAACGGGAGACATTTCTCTCCACACGGCATATCAACGTTGACAGATAGGGGCCGTTACTGCCTACCGACACGAGCGTGCCGGAGCTTTCCTCCTGGACAGCGTTAATGTTCAGTGAGGCTTCTTTTCATCCCTTTTAGCCTTCTCTTCAGGCCTCCAATTACAGTTGCGCAAACCTTTTTTTTTTAGTAGAAAGTGGGCTATCAAATACACAGAGGTCTCAAAAACCAAAATGTCTGCTTTCTACAGACAATATTCACTGTTTCTCAAGGGGGAAAGAAAATATAGGGGTCAGAGCTAACATGAAGTGTGTGTCTCCCGGTCTGAAAAAAGAATATCTGCACAGCTTAAATAACTGTTTTGAGGCCCAATCTGTGCTTCTATTCCCGCCAGTTTTGTCAGATCAGTGCTAACATATCTGGGGACAAACACTGCTGCTCGGGTTGAAGGGTGGTGTATTTGCATTTAGCGTAAGGTACTGCCCAACCCACCCACCCATCACCCTCACAAGCTATCTCGTGCCAGCCCCGTTGCAGTAACCAGCTCGGACCCTCGTAAATGCCAGGCAAAACCCACCAGACAAAAAACACCTCTTCCATTAACAGGCTTTGTTCTGAGAGCAGCAGCCATGCCTCTGTGCCCTCCAGGAACTGAAGCACGAGAATCCCAACCACAGGTCAAGTCCCAACCATCCTAAACTAACCAGCGTAAATCGGCAACATACAGCCCTTTGCACTCTTTTAAATAAATCTGCTTCAAACCACGCCCTTGGGGACCATCTACGTGAGAAATCTACTTCGCAGCCCACGGGGTAGTTTCGCCCGTAGCTAAACAGGGTCCAGCGGCAGTGGGCAGGGGGAAGGAAAGCCCCACAGGTACGGGGGTTGAGGGTGGGACAAAGAGGCTGCTGGAGGTACCTCTCCCTGTTGAGGGAGCTCAGGTGATTTCTTCAAGTCTCTTATTTCTTTGTCTAAAGATCGCATCACCCAGCCAGGAAGCCATACGCAGTGCTGCACGGGAATACAGGCACTAAATATTGAATGATCCAGTACTCGAGGTAACATGACTGTGAGCAGCTCATGACGAAAACAGGAACTCACGGATGTCCACGAAAAGTGTGAAGTTGCCAGTTACGAACCACGGAATTCAAGGCAATTGCGTGTCCGTCGTAGGTCAGTTGTACCCAAATTATAGGGCCGTAACAAGGCAGAAATTTGCTTGCTCGTTCAGACTCCTAAGGATGACCTTAATGTTGGTTTTTCACCACTGATTCAGAAATAGCCGTAAACACCATCAGTTTCTCTGATGTGTTAGCATACCTTAGGATGTACTGACCTAGATGACTCCTGCAAATTTTCAGAACAAGATTTGTCTCCGTTTTACCTCAAGACCCAATGCACACACACTGAAAATTCTGGCAAAAAGTGAAAAGAAATGGCAGGGAAATACTCCCTCTAGGAACAGAGAGTGAAAGAATTTTGGAATTCCATTCAAAGTGCTCTTGGTGCTGCACATAACCCTTCCAGAAGTAAGACTTCCATGAACATTTCCATGGAAGTTCATTTATTTCAAAACTCATAGTAGCATGTAATTCTTCCAATTTAATGTGGGTGAATATAAGACTATTTTGAGTCACTGTGTGATATTCCATATATAATCTCTCTGTCTACCTACCTAGTAAGCACATCCTCTGGAAACATGACTAACTTCTGTACCTACACTGCTCGCTATGTCTCTGCGTGCGTTCAAACTTCTCCATCTTAACCTTCCTTTTTGTTTGCAAATCAGTGATAGTGATGTTTTCCATTTTCTCTCTTTTTCCTTGTTCTAAAGTTATGTCAACAGAGAAAAGTCACCTCCCTTAATGTACAGCGCAGCTCCATCTCTGATCCAAGTTCATTAATAAAAAATAAAGATTTGTGATTATTTCAGATGAGAGCCTACCAATACCTTGTACGTGCTACTTTTGCACATAATTAAGAATACATTTGTCACATCTTGTTTCTTAAAGATGCAAATAAAGTTCACTTCCTCCCCTCCCCAAAATGTTTTAGAATAGACTTTCTTTACATAGGCTTTCACAATTTTTCCGCTATCTTACATTCCTATGACCTAAATACTCTCCAGAAAGGCAACTATGTCTAAGGTCAGTGAAACAGGAAAATGAAACCCTGAGAGCAGCCACAGAAACTACCTTTACGCTCACCGCTTCTTCCAGCCGCAATGGTTAAGTTTAGCAGCGATCTATTATTAAACAGACCAGGACACTTCGGTCTAGAGAGAGATGGCTGGGGCCAAGGTGGACTGCAGCAGTGTGCTATAAAACCAGAAATGGCTGGAGAAGGTATAAACAGAAGGATTATTTACTGTTCTTGACGGTGAAAATGGGATAGCCGGTGGCTTAATCAAGGAGTGGATTTAAAGGGGTGGATTTAAAACACCAGCAGAGCCTTACGCTGTCATTGCCACAGGATATTTGGGTAGCAAAGGTATAAACGGGCTCAAAAGTTTATTGCATAAATCTGGGGGGTAAGGTTGATTAGACACGATAAACGTAAACACAACCAGGTATGTCAGGGAGAAGATGAACAAAGAACGGGTATTTACTATTTGTCAGCATTTTGCTTGGTGTCCGGTAGCTCAGGGCTTGGGGTTTTTTTTTTGGTTGACCAGGCAGAAAATTTCTAACACACACATGTAATTAAGCTGTGGAGCTGATTGCTAGAGGATGCCAGGAAGGCCAAAAGTGAAACGCGATCAAAAAGTGATCGGACAGATTGAGATCAGAAAAGACTCTTGAGGGATGTTAAATGCAACAACATGAAGACATCCTTCAGCTCGGCTTGTCAGAAGCTGGAAGCCTACGCCAGAGGAAGGATGAATCTGAATTTGCCCTTTTCTCGCACGTTTCCTGAAGCATCTGCTCTCGCCGGCTGCCAGAGACAGCTTTCTGGGCGATGTGGTCTGACCCCGCTGGGTGTTTTGTAGGTTTGTATCCAAATGATCAGTAGTAAAGTGGCATTTGGATCATCCGCAAAACAGAAGTGATGCTGAAAGGCAGGGAAAAAACAGAGGTAGTGTGCAATCCTTCCGCAGCCGCGGCTTGTTTGCGGGCTCGGGGGGGATGGCAGCACATCTCTGCGTGTGTTACAAGCCTAATGGATCTGGTCACTGAACTCCACAAAAATCTCAGTTTACCTGGTTCGGGTTTTTTTTTTAACTGAAAGTTTTAGCTGCAAGAATTATACAAAGGCGGCGAGTGTTGCTACAGCTGAGTTAAACCTTTGTGAAAAAGAGAGTTTAGAGGCATCTTTCATTTCAAAAGGCTGTAAGAGGCATTAAGCATGTGTCGTCGTCCTCCGCCCCGCTCCCCGCAAAAGGCAGGCTGGGGATTTTTCGGGGATTCAGCTGCTCGGCACCGCAGCGCCTGGCCTGAACGTTGTTTCAGGGGTGTGGTGAGCATGTTTCTTGCCGTAGGGGGGAAAAAAAACTAAGGTGTAGAGGGAATAACACTGCTCATAGAAGCAGAAGAAAGTTTGAACAGAGTCTGAGGATTCTGTGGTTTTGGCAGAATACTGGCATCAGTTTTGGGTCGGGGTGTTGACCAAAGGAGGTTTGGAGCGAAGGGTAGGGAAATGACCTCTTTTTTTTTTTTTTTTTTTTTTTGTTCCTCCTGTCCTTAAATAAGCAGGGTTTTTTGCACAGCCTTCTAAACAAACAGAACTGCAGCAGAGATACCTGACTGCATCACCCATGTCTCCTCCTGACTGGAATAAGCTAGAAGAGTTTGAATTTTCATTAACCACTCAGCCTAGAGGGATAATAAGGCATTTTACAGAAACCAGAGAGACAGGCAGGATGGCCCAATTCTCTTTGCAGCGTGATGCACGGTGTTTCCACTGATTGCCAGGAGGTTTGACTTCTTATTTTGTTGGTGCCTGAGTTTCCAGCGGTGAAAGGGAGACCTCTGGGATGGCACCGAGCTGCATCGAGAAATACTCCCCGGTTTGCACGCGAGCTCTGTGAAACGGCGTCCCTGCATTTTTCAAGAGGACCCTCACAACCGTAAATCAGCCTCGAGTCGATTTTAAAGTGTGGCAGGCAAAGTCTTTCATTCACCTTATTTTAGGTACCGTTCTGCCCCTGGCTCACCCAAATTCTGCGCTCCTGAGCCTGTTTGCGGAACGGCCATGCAGGCTCTGGCTGGGGACGGGGGGATGAGGCTGGTTACCCAGCCGAGCCAAGCACATCTCCGTACATCCAAGAGCATCTCACAGAGGTTAGAGAAGGGGTGCTTCGAAAAGGTAACCCCTGGAAAGCAGCAGTTCAGGAGCTCTGCCATGTGAGTCATTTTATTTCTGCAAACAGAGAGGGGAAAAAAGCCCTGCCTAGCTTTGTAGCCGAGACAGCCGCTGTCTCTCCCTACTTCTTGGCTTCTCTTTTTTTTTTCCTTCTAGTACATAATGGGAAAGCATGTTAGGCCCAGAGCTCAGATGTGGGAGTCTGCGAGAGAATGGCAGCTCCAAGACGGTAAGTGGAGGTGACAAGTTCCCAGCAATATTAAACATTAACACTGAATATTTTGTTGGTATTTAACTCCAGGACGTTTCATGTTACCGAGCAGAAACAGAACATCCCCCCCCCCCCCCCACTGTTTTGTTCTTTACTCCTCTGCTCTGTACATTCAGAAGGCAGGGATGCGAGATGCCAGCTCCTTCAGGGTTGAAATGGCTTTATATAAACTAACAGAGAGGGCGAGCTTATGAAGTGGAGACAGGCTCTAATTCTGTGCTCTGCTGAGACTGTGACCTGAAGATGGGGAATACTTTGTGTACGAGGTGGGCGTGCTTGTCTGTGTATATAGACGTATGAAGCTGAACACAGGAGAAATCACGCTCATTTAGAATCGGATGGTGGCAAGCAGCTGTGGGGGGAGAGCTGGAATTTTAAAGTGATCTTTTAAAATGTTTATGTATATTTTGCTGCTGCCGGAAATGTCTGTTTGCACCTCAGGGAGGTTCCTGAACTTCCCGCGTAGGGAGCAGCTGGCCCGGAGGGGCAAATTCATTTCTGCTGCAAGACGGAAGGAGTTTTCTCAGGGAAGCAGCTGCCCCGAAGCACCCGCTGCTCTCCCTCTCTGCAGCCGGCGTGAATGCAACGTCGAGATCCGCTCCTCGCATCCACCTGCGCGCCCCTTGCATTCGCCAGCCTACAGCTGCGGTCCTGGCGCAGGGCAATCCTCAGACCTGCCGTGGCTTTCAGCACCCGCTTCACGTGCAACTCCGACTGACCGACACATTTCGGGAGTACCCATTACAGCGGCGTAATTGACGCACTGACTGGGAGCCGGGTTGGACCACAGAGAGAGAAGCGGTTTCCATCGGCGGCCCCGGCGCGGGGCGAGGGTGTGGTGGGAGCGCGGTACGGGAGCACATCCTGCTTCCCCTCCTGCGCGCCCTCTCCCACTGCCAGCACCCCACGCTGCACGGGGCGACGGGGAGCCGGGAGAGGAAACATCCCCCTTGCGTAACAGGAAATGTAAAGAAGGGTATATTTACCAGCAGCGCTGTCTGCGAACACCCGGGCTGCGCTCTTCCTCCGAGAGAGGCGTCCCGGAGGACCAGCTCTGGTGCTGGTGGGAGCTGCCGCGCTTCCGCCGAGCTCAGTCGCTGTTGCCCGATGGCACCTGAGGAGCTGGTTCTCGCATGGCGAAAGAGAGAGACAGAGGCAAATGCACACACCCCTGCAGATCTCCACCGACGGGCCCCCGAACAGCAAGTGGGAAATCAGGACGGCCGGGGGACAGTGGCATTGCTTACTCACCCTAATAGCCCTGAGGACCCCTCCCTCATCCACTCCCCCATGCTGCAGGAAGCTTCTCCCTCTTCTGTCCAGCAATGTTTTTCCTCCAGGACCTGCCACCCGCTAGCCCCAAGCCCTTTGTGCGAGACGCACCTTCTGCCTGACCAGCAACGTTTGCTGGTGGCCTGTGCTCGGCTTTTGCGGGCAGGAACGCGAGAGTCGTGAAGCAGAGCAAGCTCCAGCTTGACGGACAAGGCTGATTTCTGTTTGACTTTGCTCCACGCGTGAAAACGGATGCACCGGCGTTTGCACCAACCCTGGAGGCAACTGGTTTCTGAATGCCCGCCTCAAAAAGTCAGCTCATTTCCATCTCGCAGGCTTCTGTGCACGCAATACGGGCCCCTAGGACTTTGTGTGCATTGCCTTTAGGCAAAGGGCAGAGCAAAGTATCTCCAGCGTGCACATCGTGAAGACCCCCACGGGTTCAGGCCACGCAAGAGAAATGCTTTCTCATGCCCCTGAGACACACGGAGAGAGAGGGTGGGGTGAGGGAAAGGGAAGGGAACCTGCCGGCGTGTTGCGCTCTGCAAGATGCGCACGTTCGCTGGAAACAAAAGGACAGCAGAATTTCCATTTCCTCTGCCCTGGCAACTCTGCAGCTCTTTAGCTTGGTGGAGCTACCGACCCCCCCCTGCCCCGTCTAGGGGGGTGTTACTGCAGTCAGGATGCAGCCCACTGCAAATCACATCCTCTCCAACTTGCCTTCTGTGGTCTTTAATTCACCTTTCCGTTTGCACCGTTGTAAATCAAGATTAACCCCATTAAGGCAACGGGCACGTACTAGCAGAAAAGCAGGGTAAGTGGGAGGCGAATCAGATCCAGTCTCTTTATGGGGATGTTATCTGATTATTTACTATGCTGTTAAGTAACGAGTGCTATCCATAGCAAACTTAATAGCAAACGGTAATGTGGTGCTGGTGAGATACACAGCAATTTACTGTTATTGTTTGTACATTTTACAACATTTTAGGAGAACAATTTGGTTTTTTTTTTTTTTAAGCAAGCATGTTTGTACTCTCCTGAATACAAAAGATCATTGTCACCCTGTTTTGTTTCTCACAGATTTTGTTTGTCTTCTAGTTCCTTTTGAGGGACGAGAGCTCTGTCCTGAGAGGGAGCGAGCTTTTTGAGAAGCAGCAGCACAAACCCACTTATGCCTTGAGGGAGTGCTAAAGAGTGGGGATGCCAAGTGATGCCTGTGGCACACTGGGGACAACAGATACCTCTCCTGGCATATTTTTGTCGCGGAGCATCGGTCTGATTCTGCGGTGGCAGAATTCACAGCCTGAATGAAAAGGGGTGGCCTTCGGGGTGCTTGGCAAAGACGTCAAGGACGCAATAAATGGGGATATACAGTTCAGGCTTCCTTCTTCCTCACGCTTACCATGGCCTGTAGCTCCGTGTCGTGCTCTGCTTGCGGCAGCACGCCTTGGTTCACTGATGGGCAGGGGACAGGGTGCCCCAGTCTATCAGAAGCAAGAACCAGCGCGTCCCCAAAGTGCTCGAGGGGGGTGACCCCACGGTGGGACAATAGGACAGCCCTGAGTGGGTTGAGCCACCATCCTCATTGCCCGCAGGGTAAAAGCACTGGCAGGGACGGAGGAGCTGGCCCTGGGGATGGGGTGAGAGCACCGCAGAGCTGAGACTCAGGGCTTGTCCACACGGGACACAGCTGTAAATAAACGGCGGTGGTTAACCCGGCGGTGGTTAGCGTGCCCATTAGTGCACGCTAGAAGTGCGCGGAGTCACCAGCAAAGGGTCGGATCACTCAAATGCTTTTAAAACTAAATGCTTTCTGAGAACATACCTTTTCTTTCCTTTTTAACCTAGCAGTTTAGAGGGCAGCCTCTGAAACATCAGTACTGGCCCCCCTGAGACCTTAACCACAGGGCCGCTGGGCATTCCCCTCCTGGGCGCCCCAGCTGCTGCCCAGCGACATGCTAAGCTGGACGGAGGAACTGGTTTTGGTTAAAAATTAATCCGGATAACCGCAATGATTAGTTTCTGGCTGCACCCGTTCCCTGCGTGGAAGAACTGACGCCGGCTCCCTTAGAGCCTGGAGCAGGGCTGTGCTGCTCCTCAGCCCTCTCGCTCCTCCCTAGGTGCCTGCGCCTTTGCAAGAGGAATGCCTTCCTCTGGGTGCCGTGGACCCTCGCATCTCCCCGAGAGTGACTCTCGCAGAAAGCACAAGGTCAAATTCATGCAGTTTTCCTGTTTCTTCGCTGCCTTCCTGCGTGTTTGTCTGTAGAGGGGCTCGTCTGCCAGGCCGGCAGTCCGGCGTTTGCCCTCCGAAAACAAGAGGGAAGAAGGGATGGCACAGGCCACCGTGTTGCCGCTCGTGCTCTGCCTCCTCAGACTCATTGCAGGAAGCTAACTGGGTCATTTGCTTTTGGTAGCAAGGTTGTTTTTCTTCCCCCTCAAGTAAAACTGGCTTTTATGTAAATAATTTTTGGACCAGCTGCACTGAACTAATTATCTGGGTCATTCAAATTTCTGCTTCTGGAAGTAATTATGGCCTTTGGGAGTACACTGTATAATACCGATTTATGATTGGAGACTGAGAGTCTTCCTTATCTGCATGAATAGTATAAAGCAAAGTTAGCAAATCTTCCTTACATCCTCAGGGCCGCAGAGCGCTCCTCTCCCGCGCACAGAACTCCCATTCGGTCTAATAAGCATCTCCCTTCTCCCCCTCCGCCATACGCACAGACTGAGGACTCTCGTGCTGGATATACATCAGCAGGCTCTGGTCTGCCCGCTGGGACACTGCTCCAGCATCCTTATCCACTTTTTTTTCTGCCTGAAGCTTTTATACCCCTTTAGCTCTTAACTGGGACATCAGTGAAAAACAAGGAGGAAACTTTGTAGAGAGGGGCAGGCATATGTGAGGCGCGCAATTGGGAAGACTGGGTCCACCGACACCCGCTGGGGGAGGAACGAGTTTACGCAAAGACATAGGTGTCCCAGCTTCTGTTCGCAAGAGGCTCGGAGGTTGCAGAGTTTGTAAGCTGCCCGACCTGTGTGGAAGGGCTGTCCTGCACTGCCGGCAGAAAGGGGACTTTGGCGGGAAGAGGAGGGTGAGAGGTGGTAGCGGGTCATGCCACAGCTCATCTTGAAGGGACTCGGGGCCATTTTCTGCCCCAAAGCGGGTAGAGCAGCCTTGGGGCTGCTCTCAGCTTGGCAGCGCTGCGTAACAAGGAGCGTGGAGCCGGTGTACAGCCACGGCTGGTTTCTGGGTCCCATGGGCAAACTCCCACGCTGAGGAAAGCTCGTTTAGCTCTGAGCGTTAGGCCATCCCTAGGAACAGGGACCAAAAGCTCTGAGTTAAAACAAAGCTGTGTAACACCGGAGCAGGACAGGATGTTAGCCTAGAGACCCCGTCAAAATCAATTCACAGAGCGGGCAGAAAGTGAATAAATGTTATCGGTCGTATTTTTTAAAAAAATTATATGATTCATATAAAACATAAAATCAGTAATGGTATCGCATATTTGTGTATCACTAGACACAAAGAGAAAAATGAACACAGACTCAGAGTACTTCAAGCTTTTTGACCTCATCTTCAATTCATACCTGCACCTCTCAGCAGCCTCTCCCTTGACATAGACTCCTGAACCGTCCTTTATTCTTTTTTCCCCAACTAGTTTATCCCTTTCTAACTAAACCCAATACAAATAAACCATAAGGCAGTAAAATGGAGGAGGGCACCGAAGACGAGATCCGCTCCTATCCCAGTGCGCAGCTTGTTGGGTGTTGCAGCCTGCTATAGTCGGTGCCCAGCTCCACTCTTTCGGCAGCAGGATCCGTCCGCTCTCCTGTGCTCCTTCTGAGCCCGGAGCCACAGGGTCCTGGCCACAGTTAAGTACTCTCAGGCATTGCTGCCATAAATATCATTTCTTACAACAGCAAGCAATAATGCTTCCTAACTCAGAAAAATCGCTGTAATTAGCTGTCCCATTTACATGCCACAAACACTAAAAATGGAATTAAATGGAAAAAAATGAAAACCTGGTGTAAGGTGGTCAGAAATGGATGACATTTTTCAACTAAAATTTTCTTTTTCTAGTGGGCCGAGGTTGAAGGAAGGGATGAAAAATGTAGATTTGCCAGTTCCAAAGTTACACGTTGTACTTTCTGACTGAGTTTTCCTAAATTGGTTGGTCCTGAAAAAGTAACCACCCTAAAAAAATCCAACATCCCGCAGCGTCCTTTGGGAAGCAGCATTTGTATTTTCTCATTCAAAACTATTTTTCCTTTAGAAATTTTCCTTCAATGTGCGGCTAAGCAAGTTTTAAAACACTTGATGGTGTTTTAAACAGAACAGAAACTACTGTGTCAAGTAAGGCAAAACCCCATCTGATCCAAACTGAATACATGTGATTTTATGATTCACCAGAAAGTCTTGATTTTTTTTCTTTTTCAGCATAATTGAAACCAACTCCTCTCCTGCTTTCTCCTGATTTGGGGGACTGGCAGTAAGCCAAAACCTCATTTGCCTAGCTGTAGAAAGCATCATTAGTCGTCAACATGGTTAGATGGGGAAGAGCTGGAAAGTTAGGTGCTCCAGATATTAGACCTGATCTTATTTAACATTCTCGCTAATGATCTGAGAGCGTATGTGTACTCTATATTAATTGTATTGATTGACACCAGTCAGATTCAGAGGGGTTGTGAACCCCAGTGGGGAGAATGGGAGATTGAATAAATGGACAGAAAATTAATATCCTTTCAAATTGATCCAATTAAGGATGTTCGTTCCAAAAAATGCTAGTTAATAGAGCTGGGGAAAATAGCCCAAAATGCAGATGTTAGCTAAAGAAAAATACTCAGCAATGGTGTTCAGAAAAATACTGGGTACTGGGTGGCCGCAAACTGGGAAGGAGCCCGGAGCGCGATGTAAAGGCAAAATGCATCTCACCTGTTTGGGCTGAACAGTTACTACAAATGACTTCAAAAAGAAGCAAGACAAACTCATGGGAAAAAGGTCCATCAAAGGCTTTCACGCTCAAAGCTCCTGACAGGAGCACCAGCTCAGGAGGTGTCTGCAGACTGCCAGATGCCACCAGGGAAGGCTCTTATTTCTTTACTCACCCTTTTCGCGTGATTCCTCAATTCACCTGCTACTGGCCATCGTTAGGGACACCATCACAGGACCCATTTGGCTTAGCCCGATAGGACTGCTTGTATTTTCCTGTGGGCATCCCTGCTCCTTGCGAGCTGAAGGTCCCTCCTCAACAGGGGATCAGTAAAATGATGCTCAGCTGGGCAGCCCAGCAGAAGAGAGGAGCGGCACCGGAGATGAGCAGAAGCACGTGGGTGAAGTAATCTGTGACCAACAGCAGGCCAAATTACAGAAGAAAATTCCTGGCACTGGGAGCTGCCAGGGCTGCAGGGAGAAACCCCGTCCCTGCGTGTCCAGATCATTTCTGGAATCGTACAAAAGCGGAAGGGATGTTTTGCTGGCTGCTGTACGGTAAAAGCATCTTCTGCTATAGCAGGTAACTGGCAAATAGGCCTAGTAGGTCTTCTCCGTATTTAACCTAACCACCAGTTGTCTTCTACCTTTGATCTTGCTAGAAATCAATGAGCTCACCTAATCAATGAAGAACAGTGCATATAGATTGAAGGCAGCTCTATGTGATTCTTTGAAGCTCCCAAATGTCAACTGAAACATCGTAAAAACTTTTCCAAAAGTGTTTATTGGCTCATCGTTTATAACGAGGCTAGCACAGAGAGTTAAAGACACAGATCATAATGTCTGCAAACAGACGTGTCTGGAGCACTTATGTAAGTCCTGCAGTGGGGCGGGAGTCAATATTTATTATGGATACATAAACGATAGCTGAGAACAAGGATCAATTTTCCGGTGAGTGTGGGAGGAGTGCTCGCTCACCTTTTCTTAGTTTTCGTGCCTCCAGGACTGCTTGAGGAGCTTTAAACAATCATCAGATGAGGGTTCTTTCCTCACTTTTTATTTTCTAATTCTTAGTTACTTCAAAATATCCTCCTCTTCCCTTCTCTGGCATTTAAAGCAATCCGAAACCTCTCCGTCTCAAATGAGTTTCTCTGGTTTTTCCCCCTGACCTCTGACTCGCCGAATAACCTTGTGTGCCTCTGATGGTCGCCCCTCCATCTCCTTCCCAGGAGCTGACCGCCATGCCACCGCTGGCACTGCCTGCCAGGAAACTCCGTGAGAGATGTCCCGAAAACGCCGCCAACATCCCCACTCAACGGCAGGGCAGATGCGCCCTGGGTGACAGGCGGCACGTCGAGCGGTGGCAGCTGGCACCGAAGTGCTCTCCGGGGCACAGCCACGTCGTCCCTCCTCCCAGTGGGGCCAAGGTTTGTTGGGACAACCTCTTCATACCTGGGGCAGGTAAGCGGGAATAAAGAAGAAATTTAAAATACTCACTGAAAAGATGGGGACATGTCCTTAGCCCAGATCCTCACGCCGGTTTGGCAGTGACCCATTTCATTTGGAGCTGTGCTTTTCTTTGATGGCTGGGGTCTGTCTAACCAGCGCCAATCCTTCCGGGGTGCCCTTGGACGCCAAGCCCCATTGCAGCCAGTGTAGTAGGTGTGGTACAAAGCCCATGTATAGGGCACAAGGAAGGGCTAGGGAGAGCGCACCGCTTACGAAGCAGTTTGATGTGAACAGAGAGGGTCCTCACAGGCTGCAACGTGCACCACTGGTGAGACTGGGCAGCGAGCGCCTGATTTACACGTCACAGGCTTTGTGCGTGCCTGCATTCGGCCCCCTCCTAACAAGTAAGAGCGGGCCGTGCCCCAGAAAATGTAGGCAGCCCTGCCTGAACAGAAACCTTCTGCTAGAGCCGAATTCAGCAGAAGGAAGAGTGCACGAGGGCTCGGGCTTGCGTTCACTGACCAGACAGTTTGGATAGCGATGTCTGCAACCCTGCAGCTTGTGCCTGCCCTTCTGCCAGCACTACTGCCCTGAGACCGTCGGCACCAGTCCCGCCGGTGCTCTCCTCTCTCAGCTTGGTGTCTTAGCGCAAACTCCCCCTCCTCAGGCGTTTGCTCTTACATGCTAGGGCTGAACCTGGGCGGCTGCAATGCAGGCGCAGGAGCTGATGTGCAAGACGCTGCGGTGGGGTTGGTACCTCCTTGCAGAGGGGTGGGGACAGCGGGGGGCTGGGGCATCTCACATCCCTGCAGCACAACCTGCTAAAGCCCCTCCACCCGAGCCCTGCCGTCCCCGTCTTCAGGCGAATCCTCCTGTCTTTCTCCGCTGCAGACTCTGCTCTGCATGTGCAAAACTCCCACTCCTATAGCGAGAGGCTCCCAGCGTGGGAAGCGTGCCAGAGATCTGCGAGGACGGAGAGGAGAGGAGAGGAGAGGAGAGGAGAGGAGAGGAGAGGAGAGGAGAGGAGAGGAGAGGAGAGGAGAGTAGAGG
>JAVKLA010000010.1:9910939-9927926 GCA_034782735.1 Sagittarius serpentarius | reverse complement strand
AGGAGAGGAGAGGAGAGGAGAGGAGAGGAGAGGAGAGGAGAGGAGAGGAGAGGAGAGGAGAGGAGAGGGGAGGAGAGCTTCGCCTGGAAGGCTGCATCCTCCCCGTGACCTGCATCCACCGCTCTGGCTTCTTCTGTTCTCCTGCAGCCATCACTGGGGACAGTTTCTAAATTGGAAGAGATCCCCTGATTGCTTAGAACTAGCAGTAGGTCTTTATCATCATTAATCTTTCATAAATCTTAAGCCTAAAATAAATGGTGTGACAGCTCTGAATGTCAGGAACCATGGGCTGTGGCAGTTTTGTTCACAGATGTTGTATATGTGCATTCAGGAATGTGGTTGGCAAACCTCCTCTATTATTTGTTCTGGCTGCACATTGTTTATACTTTTCTTCCTGTTGTTGAAAACAGAAATTATTGTCTCAGTGGCTAGATAAAATATTTCTATTTCAAAAGAAAGCACTGGTTGAAGAGAAGCACTTTTGTAATTTTTTTTTTTTTTTTTTACAGCGAGGGAGAAGAGCGATTTCTGGGACCTCTCACGTTAATATTTTATGAGCTACCTGAGAAAAGGTTTAAAGAACAAATGGCTGAAAATGGGAGATAATGTGGTGCGGTGGACTAAATACACCCTGGGAGTTAGTTAGTTCAGGCCATCTTCTTCCACCCGTCCATTACAAACCAGGTAGGGCCAGCCCTTAATAGCCAGAGTCTCCGGGGCCAGTACTCGGCGTTACCGAAGCCGCCCACGAAACAAAGCAATCGGCTCAGTCATTGCCCCTCCGGAACGGGAGTAAGTTTGGTGACGAGGCTACATCCTAACGAAGCCGGCTGCAGTTACTCACGGGAGAGAGCCCACCAAGGCCGGCGAGACTCCTGGCACGGGCGAGGGCTGAGCACGCGAGCGGGTGCTGCAGACCCCGGCGGGAGGTGCCTGTCGGGGACCCGCGGTGCAGCACAGGCACCCCCCCTTTCTCCAGGAGTGCTTGGCAGAGCTCTCGGGGCAAATCGAAAGCCAGGGTGCGTGCAACCCGAATTGCCGGTCCGGGAAGGGCAGGGAGGTGACATGAGTTACCGATGTCGTTCTCTGGATCCATTGCTAAATCAGGAATACAGCAGAGTTAAAAAATATGGAGAATATGTAGCGTGAAAATACAGAGGACTGTGTTGATCGGCCTGTACTTATTTTTACTGCAAGAGCCCCGTGTTTCCAAGGTAAAACATCACACCCCGTGCAGGCGGACGGGGGCAGGTGGGAATTCTCCAGCTCCTAAAGCAGCCGAGGGAGGAGCTGAGTGAAGTCTCCTATCAGGTTTATCTTGTCTTTTCTGAAGTATTTCACTCATCTACTGCGACCTTAATTTAAGCACCTAACTGACGACTTACCTAGGTTATGTCCCTTAAACTCAGCCTTCCAAGGACACAGCTTATCACCATCATTATTGCCCACTGCATTGACACCGACAGTAGTCAGTATGGCTGCTAATGTCACCCAGCATGATATTGTGATATATCACCTGTCCTGATATACCAGCCACTTTCTCGGGGAAGCTGAAGTGCCCAGAACACTGCCTTCTCACTGAGATCTGCCCACAGCAGTTGGCGTCGGCACGGCAGCTGAATGCCACAGACGTTGACAGAGGCCTCTTGTTGTCGCTGCTGTTGATTAAAAGGCTGAAGCATGTAAAAGGCGATCTGAAAGCAAAGAGTGCAGGTTGTGGCACCAAAGCACAAGCGTAACTCGGTGCAATACGCCGAGAAACACGCCTCTGCAGAGCAAAGTTTTGCTGCGCGTAATCCCCCTCTGGTTTCCTGCTGTCGGAGGTGAAGCGCACGGGCATCCCCTTCCTCGGCTTGTGCCCGGACGGCGAGGCGCGGCAGCTCGCCCACGACAGCCCTTAAAAGAGGCTCTTTCACCCGCTGCGTCAGGGGATCCGCTCCGGCTATAGGGTGAGCCAGGCTCAGTCGGTGTCCTCAGCTGATGTGAACTCCTGCCACTTTGCGGAAGCCAAAGGACGAGGCAGCTTTGCACGAGCTGCGAATCCACCTCCCTCCACCTTCACATTTATTACAGTGGTTTTTGGAGAACAGCAAAGGGAGGTTCCGGTGGTCAGAGGGGAAACGCTCGCTTCCGTACCTCTTCCAGTGCCCAGTGGGGACTAGCACCTCTCTGCTGGGCCAGACCCAAAGGTAGTCATTTAAACAAAAACCCTCTAGGATAAAGGTGTGCTGTTTCAGTTTGCGGACGTTGCTCGCCAGCGCTGACAGAAGGACTGTGTATTTCGTTGTCAAACACCAGGCAGGAGCCAGGACCGCCTGCACTGAGTTTTGCCGGTGATTTCCTGGTGCTCCCCCCCGACGAGAAGCTCTGGGGAGGGGGTTCAGCTTGCAGCGGGACCGCACCCCAGATGTGCGATGCTCCTGCCATTCAGAGTCCCTAAAAAGGCTGATGCATCTCTGTAGGCCCAGAGAGAGGAAAAATTTGACATCTCTCCCCTCTTGGGTGGCTGGAGCTGGAAGGCAGGAGTCACTGCAGATACCAGGTGAGTTATGATTTCCAAAGGAAGTGCACGGGAAGGTCACAGAGCAAAATCAGACATTATTTCTATCACAGAGAGGAGTGAAGAGGAGCCAACATTTCCTTCCTCAGCTTATTCCATCTCCACAAGTGCAGGAGCTGTTTTGTCTTTTTTTCTGGTTGTTGTTACAGTAAATCCCTAAGACCGAAACTCCGGGAAGAAACCACGCTGCCTCTTGGGAAATTTCCATGACAATCATCCCTTCAGTTTCCCTGGGCTGTTGGCCGTGGTTTGAGGTGACGTCCATCCTGGTGGCAGTGGAGCGGCCCTCCCCTTCTCCAGCTCCGTTCTGGTTGCGACGCCACATCAAGCAAACCCAAAGACCAGCAGCTTCCGTGAAAGTACTCCCGCCGACTTCAAGGGACTTTGGATCCAGCCTCACGCAGCGGTCAGACACCAGGCACACCGGGGCAACCGAAGCAACTAAGGCTCACGCCTGCAGCTGTAGGCACGCGCAAAGACAGCAGAGACGCATGCCTAACGCATTTGGGCTCGGCTTGCCCCCCCAAAATGCAAGGTTTGTTTTTTTTTTTTAAATGTGAAGGTTTTAGTCCTTCACAGCGTCCCCTTATCTGAACCTATTCTACCGGCGCCTGTTTACCAAAAGGTTTGAGCCTGGGACGACGCACCAGCAAGAGCCTCCGTGCCTCCAGAGGCAATTGGAAACTGTCTGCTCACTTGTGCTGCTATGCACCCCTCAGGTGAGGAGAGACCCAAACAGCAAAACACAGTACCAGTGGGTTCCTGATATGCTGATGAGTCTGTGCACCAACAAAGAGTTACCTGCGCGGGTGCATACGTTGTACGTTCAGATACACATATGCCTAGAAACATACGTATACCTACATGTATGTCCGTCTTGGGGCATTTAACGTAATCTACAACGTAAATCATGCGGTTCATATCTTATTACCAAAATACAGGTCTAAAGCAGTTATTGCGCCTGCCAAAGGATCTCCATGACCACCTTTTCACAGCGGCATCCCCCAGAGAAGCTGGTGGCACGACAACCTGGTGCAGAGGCAGCGAGAAGCATCGCAGCAAGCTAGCGACTCAGGAGCAGACCCTGCCCCTGTGCAAGCAGCACAGAAAGCCGTGGGGTCGCACCGGTAGCCGCCAGCGGATGGTACAGTCTCTGCCGTCCAGCAAAGGGACTGGCATGGGGCCGTCCCTCTTGGTTTGGCTGTAACGCGGCCTGGAGGGTATATCCCCGTGCAGGAAAGCTACTGTGTGCCAGTGAAGGGCATTGCATCCTACAAATGCTGCAAGGCCCTTTGCAGAAGGCAGAAACATAGTATGTGTTCGTCAGCTACGTAACACGTGTGATTTTGAGAGGTTCAAAAGGGAAGAATTACAGTAAACTTGGAGATGTGTTCATTCTGGCTCTGTTACGGAAGAGGCGGCAGTAACTCCGCAGCAGGTTTTACGCTCTGAGGAATTTGGCTTAGCATCCTGGTGAGGCCAAAATGCAATAGATTCATTTTGTAATTTATTTCTCTCTTTATTTTCAGACTAGAAAGTTCTCTTTGAGTTTTCAGGGAACTTTTGGAGGGCATTTTGGTCACTGGCAAGTAGAAAAAGAAACAAAGGTTAAACACCAGTCACCCTTTCACTCTCTCACTCTGACGCAAACCCATGGTATATCAAAACACTTGTCTGGTATATAGCCGTCCACCAGGGAACTTTATGCAGAGTTGTTCTCCTTGGGGGAAAATATGAGGTTGGGGTTTAGGTCTGCATTACAGTGCAGTCTTAGGGAATGAGATATGTGCGTTGCATCATCGCACATTTTGGAACTTACGAAGAGAGGGAAAAAGAAGACGGTAAACGCGGTGTGCAAAGACTAGGGTATGTTAAATGTTCTAATGACTTTTTTTTCATTGTGATGTACTGTCTAATAACAGTTTCTAGTGTGCAGATGCTACCAGATATTGCCAATGAAGTTGCAAAGCAGTTTCTCTTTTCCTGTTTTGCTCTCAAAGGGAACAGTTTTGTCCATTTCTTTCCCCTTAAGCTGAAATTTTCCATCCTGTGTCTCCCAGGTTTTGCTGGTTTTGTTTGTTTCTAAGTATCGGCAAAATTACTTCAGCTTTCAAATTCGACATAGGAGGCCTGAACGGAACATTTTTCTTACTGGCCGGCGACAGCTCCTCATAAGAGCAGCTTGTGTCTTAGGAAAGAGGGCGTGCTGACAGGTATCTCCACTAATGTGTTTAAACTTCGGTACAGAAAGGTTGGTTCCTTTCAAATCCATCAGCAGGTAGGGGATCTCAAAGGATTAGCTTGGGGAAGAGGGAGTTTTAGTATGATTTGAGATCCAGATTATTTTCCTAGTCTCTTCTCCTCAGGAGAGGCGGTGAATGCCACCCTGGGCATGAAGTCCAGGCCAGGAGGCGGGAGACTTTTGCTCTGTTCCCAGCTGCCACAACCCGCTGTGTGAGCCTGGCAAAGTCAATTAACCCCCCTATTAATTTTTTGCCTATAAAAACGCAGATGCTTTTAAAAATGGGTGAGTGAGCCACGCTCCAGGCGCAATCACAGAAAGACAACTGTTGACTTCAAGATCAGGCTTATAAATCTCACAGGTGTGGCGAGACGTGATTCAGTAAGGTTTGTAAAGACCTCTGAGGTTCTCAAATGGGGGAGGATCTGAGCAGGTAAAGAATTTCGGTGACAACTCCTAATGAAAACATACCTATTAATCTTCCCCCCTCCCCTTTTCTTTTCAAAGTGGCAATAAGAATGAGATTTAAAGTATTTATCGAGTGGCTGAGAAAGCCAACCTTTGACTCTGTGCCTTAGAGCAGTGCCTGGGGCAGGCAGTAATTGTGCAGAAAGGCACCGGTAGCATGTCTTCCTATTGCTTAAGAAAGGTGTTTTTCCAATTTACTTTGTTCACTGGGTTGCCGTACCAGACTCGAGATTCACAGCTATAAATAGAGCAAGCTATATATAAATATGTATACATACATACACGCACAAAGACTGTGACTCAGACACATCACCAGCACACTATTACCCAAGTCAGTATAACTGAAAAAAAAGAAGGAAAAAAGGAGAGTTCAATATTTTTAATAAATAGAGCCTGATCCCAAAATCACTTTAACAGGCTTGGTTCATATGAGTATTCAGACCTACTGAGAACAGAGTGGCTCATGAGCACAGAAATTTGCGCTAGACCTGTAAATTGAACTGTATAGTCAGCGGGGCTTGGAGTTGCGTATCATATTGATTTTTCAAGATAAGAAGGAACGGAGATTGCAGAAACTGTATTCAAATTCTGAGACCCGAGAAGTTTTGTTATTTATTGATCGGGGGTGGAATTCCTCAGTCTGCAGAGTGAATGCATTTGGACTATACACCCATTCAATTCGTCTACAGTCCTTGAGCTGAGACTGAGGAATTTGGGGAGGTTTCCTGCACCTTGAAGAATTCCAGAGAATTTGGAAGTACTCATTGAACTGCCCAAAGGAAACCGTCTCTCTGCCTCATCCACCACACCGTGATGGACTTCAAGTTCCTTCGATCCTGCACATGGGGTCAGATGTAATGCTTCCCTTTCCGGACTTGCTTTAGGTTAATTTCCATAGTTAGGGGCTTGGTGTACATATTTGTGATTATACATTATATATATACACCATCAACCTCCCAGTATATAATTAAAACCAATGTTTTTTACCCATGTGTCTGACAATAAATCTTTATGTGAGAATAGCAACAGGAAACGGATATTAAGAGCTATAAATACATTCAAAATACACTAATGTAACCATATGAATGCATTTCTGAAGCTATATTCCAGAGCTTGCAGTTAAACTGTCACACAAAACACAGTGGGCCACATCCACCATTTGACAATGTTTCTGAAATACAGAGTTTTACAATTTTTCATACAAACTTACTGTGATTTTTCTTTCAGAATGAGCAAATGGAGTTGCTGGTTTTGGCCCTCAAAAGGCGGTTTAGAAGAAGCAGAACTTACCATACTTTATGAACAACAGGAGGAAAGTCAATCAATAACACTTTTCTGCTCTCCAGTTTGAGAGTCCTCAGATACGCGTTGTCAACTAAAGTTACAAATAGATGTTTCTGAGGGCAAAAAGTCTGGCTTTTAAGTGCAGCAAAGAGGTCCAAATTCTCTTCTCAGTTATACCATAGTGCATCAGGAATGACTTCATTGACTATACATAGCACCAAGACATTAAGGTCAATAGATTTTTTCATAGTTTTCCTTAGTGCAGTGGACTGCAAAATTTGGCTTCACCTCTCTCTGTTCCAAGTTCTAGCTGAATCTTTCGGCAACAACAACAAAAAAGTATATCTTTATTGCTTGTACAAATCTGTTTGCAGTACAATTCTGGGAGAGCAAGAGAACTACTAACTAAGTGGCACATAGCGGTTCTCTTTTCTGAGGAGAGATGGACACAAAACCTGCAGTGTAATGGGGAACCACCAGCAAAGAATCATTTTGCCAAAGAGCAAAGAAAAGAAGAAAATCCGTAACGTTTGGTGGCCACTGTCTTGGACGGTGTATTAGATAGCAAAATGGAATACATGTTTTTTAAAATACGCTCGGTGACCACACGCAGGCTTCTGACAGACCTTTTGAGCAGCACTGCCATGAAACCATAGTCTGTCTGTCCTGAATATATAGGCTGCAGTCCATACCACAGTAATCAGCACAGCATTGCCATACCCTCTCTGACTGATCGTGCTATTGCAGTGGCCCACAAGCCGTAAGTGCGGTGTCTCTAAGGCCAAGATGACAGCATTCAGGCTGTCCTGGCTGCCTGGAATAACCCGCCTGTTCTAAAGACCTCAGGGAGCTCCAGGCTGAGGAGAGCCGAGCCCGCGTTCCCCAACCCTTTGCTCCTCATGAGAAGCACCACCTAAGAATTTGGCACGATGGACCACGGCCCATTTATGATTTATGAGCAGATGCATCAGCCATCGGCTGAGGGTGGACTCATGGGTGAAAGTCATCATCCAACAGTGCCTTATCAATGAGAGCAAAAATGAGACCTTCATTGGTTTTGAACTTAGGCTCTAGAATCAGCTACAGCACTGAGGAAGTGAATAACATATCAATAGCATAACTTTAGGTGAGGCTGAAATAAGTGATACTCTGTGGCTTGATAGATATATTAGAGAAGGTGAATCTTTTTTTTATTTCTTCCCCTTTTTTTCTGTCTTGACAAATGCATGGCGAGAGAGGACCCATGTTGCTTAGCAACTCCTTAGGATGCAGAAAGAAATCAGTCAATACAATTCTGAATTAAAGCTGCAATGACCCACAGAAATTTTTCTAGAGAAAACCAAGAATAGCTATGTATTCTCCATCTTTTTCCTGAAGTCACATTAGCTCATGAGTCAAACTCTTTAGAATGAAGAATCATGGAAATAGACAGGTCTTTCTGAGGCGGGAGAAGGGAGCTAATTTATTGCAGGAGTCTGAGAAGCAGGACCTCATTTTGAATTCTAGCAATGCTGATTATTTCAGTTGAGGCTGAGTGTGAATTTAGCCATTTTGGCACATGAATCATTTGTGAGCGAGTCATTATTTCAGTCATGAGACAGGCTGGATTAATTCCTCCACTTGTTTGAATTGTCATTGATTACATTGCTATTGCATCCATAGCAGCTGAAGCAACTGACGTTGCACCACTAACAACCGAAGACGTAGCTTGCTTGCACATGAGCGTACGCGTCAAGCCCTCAACAGCTGAGCGACAGTACGGTACTCAGTCTTAGCCCATGAGTGAGCAAACAGGTCAGAGTCCCGTTTTTGGTACTGGATGGTTGACTGAGCATTTTAAGAATGTGTTTATTCACCAAAGACAACAGGCATTTCTGCAAAAATCAACAAGATGATCAGGATTTGTGAACATTCCCATCAATGCTAACAGGTTTCTGAGTATTCAAAAACAGTGATAAACATGACTTCCTAGAAGTCCAAGAGAGATAAATTTAGTTCCTTTACTCACAGTAGTATTTATATACCCATTTATTTGTTTTTACTATTTGACCGGAACTCATCTGAATTTTCAGTAACGCAGGATTTGGTCAAAGCGGTAAAATAACAGAGGAAAATGAGTACGTGAGGTGTCTAGTGTTGTTTTGTTACAACAACAAATTGCAAAACACACCTCTGACTTTGCAGTCACTCTTTGGGAATTGCAACATTCCAGGGATAAGATAAACCAGTCTCAACATCACTTGTTAGGCCAGCTATCGCATCTTGTTCAGTGAAAGAAACAGACAGGAGAAAGCTTTCTCTCTCCTTTTTCGTTTTCTCTTTGGGACATTATTAACAATTATTAAGATCACTGCTACTACAGTAATGATTGTGGCCCTAGTTGTATTACAACATATTAATAACTCTTCTAGTTGACAGCCACCGTGTCAGGGCCGCTGTATGTACGTAAACCCCATCGGCTCCGAGGAGGGGCGAGGCCACCTTGGCACCATCGGCAGAGAACCGGCACTGCCTGTGGCTCCAGTGCTGGGTCACGGGTGTTGACCCTGTGCGCTTTGCAAGGTCCTTTGGAAAGTCGTAAAAGAATCTGCAAAGGTGTATGTCCATTGTAGACCAGATTCTGCCCAGCAAAAGGTTCCCGAAACCACTGTTGAAAAATACCCTTGCCCCTGCCTCACCTTTGGTGACACCCTGTATGGATAATTGTCTTGAATGTGCCTACGTCCATACTACTGAATGTTTGTCCTCTTTATTCACAGCTTTCTTTCCTGTGACTTTTACTTGCGTGAACTGTGAAAGATTACATCTTGCTGTATCTGACAATAACACATAAGCTGTATATGGTGTTAAACTGATATGCAGTGTACTACAGAATAATATGCAGAATATTTTGTACTGTTTTATAGTACGTAAGTCATGTTTATATCACACGTAGAGTTATGATATATAGAGAGGTTACTTCTGCTATATGTGCACGCTATACATGCAGCTATACATAGTGCAGAAATATATTATGACATTAATAGAAATATGATGTGATCTAAACTTAAGAGAAATCATTTCTCCTTGGTATCTGTTGATATTAAAACCCTTCTGTAAGTGTAGCAGAAGAGGAGTGAGGTATTTCAGTCCGTTTCCGTGACTGCAGGCCTTTGCGAGCCTGTCAACACACAAACGTGCCTTTCCCATGGGTTCTTGAGACAGATCCACAAGGGACAGAACCCCTTGCAGTACTGTAAAGGATCCCAGGTGAAAGAGGTGAGCTTTTGCAGTAATTGTTTCTGGTTTTGGTAAAACCAGTGATTTGTTCTGTTCTTCTCTCGTCTCCGTATTATGTAAATAACATTTTCTCGTTTTTAATGAAGCAACCCTATTAGGGTTGTGCACAAAACCAAGGGTTTTGGCCATATGACTTTAAGACTTTTCTGCCTTTTAGCATTTTGAAGCAATTTTCTGTTCACAGAGATGGTGGTGGGTAAGCTTTTTGCCCATGTGTGTTCAGTGTACAGCGCTCCATGGCGTTCAGCTTGCTGCCCTCCCCGTGACTCGCACTCCGCACACCAGGCAACGGCGGCACTGCCAGTCAAACCTATGCGCTTTTTGGGAGCAATAAAGGTCAGCCAAAGGATGAGGGCCTTCGGGCTACGCATTGCTGTCAACACGTGCAGCGTGCTGGCAGTGCCGTGTCTGACATGCACAAGGTAATCTGATGGAGGAGGGATGCCTTTGATGAGTCACTTTACGGTGTTGGTGGGTTTGGAGATGATGATCACTGGTGTATATAGAAACTGGCAGGGGACCCAGGGCCAAACAAGCACATCAGGGATTCACCTCTACTACACTGAAAATGTGTGGTGTAATCATACCCCGAAGAGTGTAAGAGCCACCCTGTAATCCAGCCTTCTGCTTACGTGGAGGAAATAGACCCAAGCGTTGGCAAACTATCTGCAGCAGGGTGAAGGGGCAGCAGGATTCCCCTTGCACAACTTTAGCAGTCTGAAAGAATCATAGAATAGAATTGTAGAATAGGTTGGGTTGGAAGACACCATCAAAGGCCATCTAGTCCAACCCCGCTGTGGTGAGCAGGGACATCTTCAACTAGATCAGGTTGCTCAGAGCCCCGTCCAGTCTGGCCTTAAATGTTCCCAGGGATGGGGCTTCTACCACCTCTCTGGGCAACCTGGGCCAGGGTTTCACCACCCTCATCATAAAAAATGTCTTCCTTATATCTAGTCTGAATCTACCCTCCTTTAGTTTAAAACCTTTACCACTTCTCCTTTTGCCACCGGCCCTACTAAAAAGTCTGAAAGGCCGTGGTAAGGTCTGCCCAGAACCTTCTCTTCTCCAGGCCGAACAACCCCAACTCTCTCAGCCTGTCCTCATAGGAGAGGTGTTCCAGCCCTCTGATCAGCTAGTCTACACTACTTCTGTAGCCCCTCTTTATACCAGTGGAGGGAGAAGGGGGGCATCCCCTGGGGTCAATCTATCTCGTTACAAGGCAGGTGATTAAAAGGATGGCGGGGAAGCTAAACAGTCCCCTGGAGTTGTCAACTCCCGCCACTGGCTATGGAAGGAACTGAGACCGGGTATCCGACAGCTTTTGTGTCACTGACACAAGGTGGGAGGGGAGTGTTCCTGGCGGGGAGACATGAAGGCAGTCTAGGGTTCATCCCAGGCACGCTTGTCACTGACCATCCTCTTCTCCTTGGGAGACCAAGGCTGCCTTTGCTGTGACAGAGGAAACATAAGAGAATTGCAAAACGCTGCAGTCATTGAGTAATCCTTGGGAAATTACGGTCCCATCCCCATGGGATCCGCATGGGAACCTACCCACACACGGACACACGCACACACTGCTCCACAGCAGAGCCAGGGTGTTCACACCGCTTTTGGTTCCCAGCCCAGTAGGTGTTCTGCAACCCTTCTCAGGATGGGCCGGCATGGGCAGCCGGCTCACTCTGGGATTTTCCAAGGGAAAGATGTTTCCAAAGGGAGATATTTCCTTCCTTGAAACTATTTCACATCTCCAAGGCTGCATGCCGTTAAGCTGAGGGAGGCACTGGCAGCTGAGGGAACATCATGCCAGCTTCCCTGTCTGTGCTTCCTCACCTTTCCCGTCGCATTTAGGGCAGAAGGGGTAAGGGAAGGGAGATCAGAGGCCGCACATCAGGCAGCGAGCTGTGTTGGTATTCCTTTCTTGGTGCTGAAATGAACGATGCTTGGTCTTTTAGTTAGTTTGAAGGGGCCACATCCGGAAGCGCTTTTACACAGCCTCAGCCTCTGTGGCAATTTGCCTGAGTAAGCACCTCAAGATTTAGCCAACAGAGAATGTGCACTGCATCGCTCATTAAGAGCCTAATCACTCTCCTCTGGGTTGAATTCAAGTGGCTATTGAAATCAATGTATTTATTTGCCAGGAAGAGTGCTAAAGAGGTCGTAAGATGTATATGAAATGTGTCCTGGGAAAACGACATTGTGGTAACAGTACGAGAAAGAGCCCGTGCTGGCTTAGACGCATCCTAACCCCTTGCTGCTGTTAGATGTGGGGATTTCTGCACCAGGGAAGAGGGAACGCAAAGGGTGTCAGCTAGAGGAATGATGAAAATATCTCACAGTCAAGTGACAAGAAGCCCGTGGCACATCAAATAGCAGAGGAGGACTATGCAGATAACAGCTGGCTGACAGGGGAACCGTTTCCTCTGATTGGAGGCTGTCTCCAAGGAACATGGACCGACTCTTTGCTTACTGACCTTGAAAATGGAAATAATTTCCGAGGCAGCCTTCTCCCATTTGTGGAAGTTTAAGCACATTTGTTTCTATCAAACGAATTTGAATGCAAGTTGCCGTGACATCACGGGGAAAGGATCATTCCTCGCTTATCAGCGTGTCTGTTTCGGTATAAATGACAGAGCCGCTTAAAAGAAAATGTTTTTAATGTGTGACTTTGCCTAGCATAAAATATGATGAAAGGGTCTGAGGACGGAGCCGAGATTGCAAGGAACCAGGGGAGGGAGTATCCTCTGGGCAAACGTCATCCAATGCCCGATGGCTGGGGACGCGCTGGGAGCCGGGCGGGAAGGGTGCATTTCACGAGGAAAAGGTTCAGTTGCAGGAGAGTAAGAGGACATCCTTGCTCGGCGCTGCCTGCGCATGTAAACAGACGTGGTGCAAGCGCAAGTATCTGTCTCCCTGCACGGCCATCTTCGGCCTCCCTTCCCCCTTACTAACGAATCTTATGAAAGCAAACTCTTCCCAGAGCGAATCACTCTTTTCCTGAACAGTGAACTTTTCTGTTGCAAAGCCAACAAAGTCCTGCAGGGATTCTTGGAAAATCTCCAGAGATGTGCAAAAAAAGCCAGTCATTTGTTGTCTATCACGGCACGCTTTCAGGCCCCGCAGAGGCCACTGAGGGCCGGTCTGTACCGTAGCAAGTCAGGGCTCCTCTGCAGATTTTCTCAACCTCATAGAGCTGGGTCATTTTAATTTACTGGCTTATTCTTTATACTCTCGCTTTAGTGCCAGCTATCACTGCAAGAAGAAGGCAAGGTGACTGAAACAACCGGTTTGGTTTATTAAACTGAACTGCTCTCCTCCACTGATGGGGAGGTCACCTTGCAGGTACCAGAGGGCAGGAACAGGCACGTAGTGCTGACCAGCTGCTGGCTCTGCAGGTTTTACACTCTAATTTCCCCCATGGTAATTTCCTTGGTGGCTATATCAAGCAGGATTTGCAGCTCCACCAGCTAGGTCCTGATGCTGGACCAGCTGCAATGCAGAGGCTGAACCAGCCCTAGCCACCTTTGATGGGAAGTCTTGGAGAAGCTGAGCACGGGGCACACAGCCGATACGGTGGCCTGGCTCCCTTTCTTGGTGAACGTCTTCGCTGCAGTTGCTGGTCACAAAAAACCTCTAAGCCTGGCTTATGTTAACATCAGGAAAGTAGTTTTAGTGGTATAGGTAAATTAGATCTTACTTCCACTTGGCCAGTTTATTTTGCGGGGAGAAATGAAGCTGACCATGCCTATGGATTTGCTTCTTCTCTGCTCCTACGCCACAGTCCACTTTTAGATGTATTTCCAGGTCTAGCTCCCTCTTTTTCTCGCATGGAGTTACCTGCCCCATTTTTGCTGCGCAGCATTGAAACCAGCATGATACCCCCAAAGCATCCTCATCCGGGGAGGTTTAGCTTGGCTATAAGTCACCTGGGGGTGGAAGGTGCCATGGGCCGGGGACGAGCTCCAGCACAAGGGAGCTAAGGGGAGAGGAGCTTTGGGAGAGCTGCTGCAAGCAGGGAGCTCCCGCAAAGCAGGTCCCCTCCCGTGCTCCCAGGGCAGCTGAGGGAGGGGAAGGAAGACGCGGCTTAGCTACGTCAGCCACATCTGTGCACCGAGCAAAGCTGGAGAAGGCGAAATCAACGCTGGGAGATGATGGACTGGCTGCTTAGCGTGACGGCAGCAGGAGGAGGCCGCTCTGAGGCCAGCCACTGCCCGCGCCGGGCGGCAGCAGGGTCTCTTCTCCACCGTGCCCCGGCAGGTTGCCAGCAGACAAGGCGGGGGAAGCAGTGGGGAGAGGATCACACCACCGTGGGGAAGGAGGTGTATAAATAGGGCCTGTTTGGAAGGCCAGGTGTGTCCGTCCGATTCGAGCCAAGCATAACAGGAGGGAGCAAGGAGGGCGTCTTCCTCTCCAGACCCGGTTCCTGAAATTCATTTCCTCTGATGTGTTTCTGTTATTATGGGTGGGCAGACAGAGAGGAAGGAAGGAAGAAAAGAAAGCAAAAATCTTTGTTTTATTCTTGGATCTCACACCCCTGAGTCTTTGTTTACTTTGTACCTGCTCACTTGTGCGTTGTTTGTCCTGCATATGTGTTACGGCCGAGCCACTCTAAGCCCTTGCTTCTGCTGGAGGGGGAGTTTTGCTCCACCGTCTCCCACTCCTCTTCCTCAGCCTGTCTGTCCCTGCTGCTGGGTGCACGAGCTCCTCCGTCGTCCCCATCCCGGCATCACTGGACCTTTAACCAAACCGAATCAACCCAGTCACTTGGCAGAAATCTTCTCTCGTTGGGTTAGTGAACTGAACGGGTGCAGAACCCGTTCAGACAGGCAAGGCAGGGAGAGAGAGTAGGCGCTTGCAGCAAGAAAGGGGGAAAGCATTGGAGGACAAAGAGTTTCCTTGTTTGACTTTGGTGACCTGCTGTATTGGGTCCCGCGCTTGTCTAACTTAATCACCAGCTGGTATCTTGGCACGCTGTTGTTTTCCATGCTCTCGGGAGGCACCTCCATTTCAAACATCACGCCTTCAGCCTGGAATAAAGCTTCAGCTCCCATGTACTTCTAGCTTTCTGCTGCAAAGCTGGCCTCAAATTGAACTCTGACAGAGTGTATCTGGCCAGTGCTGCGGTCACGTTTATGGTCATTCCTTCTGCCAAAATTTTTTACAGCATGCTAGGCCGTTATGATGAACCCCCTGAAAAACAAGGACGTGGCAACCGAAGGTTTCCCTTGTTATCCTGGAGGCAGACCCGGACATCGCAGGTGCTCTCCCTGGCTGCCTGGTTCTTCAGCGTAAAGCCAGCGCTGGTATCCGCTCGCTCCTGGGAAAACACGGACAGTGTCAGGGAGCCTGGCAGCTAAACGGCCTGGTAGGGAGCACTGTTTTCCTTACAGCGCCCAGGCAGCTGGTTTCTTGCGAGCACGGAGCCGGCGAGCCGTCCTGCTCCTGCCATCGCCGGCCCGTGGACGCAGGGCACGTGTGCCTGTGAGCGCTGGGGACAGGAGGGGTGGGACGGAGCGGGTGTGCTGCCAGCGGGGCTGAGGGGACGAATCTGTGTCCCGGTCACTGTGGTTTAGCTGCCCAGCGCATGCATCGCACGCCCAACCGCCTTCCCCGGCCACGGGGTGCCCTGGTGCCTGGCTCACCCTAGAGACATCCCCACATCCCCCCCCGCTGCGCGGGGGAGCACAAGCCCAGAGCCGCGTTCCCCCGACCGCGGGGCCGGGGCCAGCCCCAGCTGCTCGCCATCGGCTGTGGCTGAGCACGGTCTCCTCCGCCCCACGCGCCGCTGCCTTTGGGTGGTGGGGGTTGTCCGTGCCGGACGGAACCCTGCCTCCCCAGCCAGCGGAAGGCAGGTTTGCAGGCTCGCCGCCACTTGATTTGTTCTCCTTTCTCCGCTCTCTCTTTCCTCCAACTTTCTGAAATGGGAACACTTTTTTTTTGAAAAACGGGCGACGCAGAAGGAGGCCGCGTGGCCCCGCGAACGCGGTGTCAGGCAGAACAAAATAAACGCCTGAGGAGGTGCTTCCGAGAGACTTTGAAAGAAACCGGAGCACACACGTTCCTCTCCTCCCTCTGTTTTTGTCACGTCTCTGTAATACAGTGCACATTTTTCCAGCTGCTCAGCAGGGCTGACAGCATGTTGTCAGGACGGGGCTGTGTCCTAAATAGAAACTCCGCAGGTTCGGAAAGTTCCCTTCCTCTAATTGGAACCGACTCGCGGAGGTGAAGAAAAGCTGCAAAATTGTTTTAAGCTATGAGCAATTATAACAACCCTTACAGTGCCAGTGACACTAAGAGGATTTGTACTGGATTATACCTAACGTTAACATGATCTAATGCTGCATGAATATCGCAGCCCGCAGCAGGCCCAGCTCTCGGAGACGGGTTCCTTGTTCTTCAAAGTCATCCGGGGTTTGGGGAAAGAGGGGAACGAAGCCGCGCAGGGAGAGTTTTGGTGCAACATCGTGTCTCGTTTAAACATGGCAAATAGGCACTGTTAAAGTCACAGTGGAAGGCAAAACGGATTTTAACGAGAGCCGGCCAGCCTCCTGCTATTTGGCACTCGTCCGGCTGGACAGAGAGGTACCGCAGAGGTCTCGCAGTAAGGTGACGTGACGGTGCCACGCCGGCAGCGGCGGTGCCGGGGCACACCGGGTGAGCAAACTGTGAGTCCTTCTCCTGTCTCCAGGCTGCTTCAGATGGTCTGAGGCAGCTTTAAAAAGTGTTTTAAAGTAATCCTTCCTTTTATAACGGCGTGGAGAGACCTCCGCTGGTGCAGGCAGAGGCAAAAGGGAATTAATTGGGGTATGTCCTCATACGCGGAGATTTCAGGGATGCGAAGCCCTGGGGGGGGGGCAGGCTGGTTGGGCTGTGTGCAGCTAGTGATGGGGAGAAGCGTGGTCTGTAGGAAAGGAGGGGAGGAAGGGACCGCGCGGGAGCTGAGTCTGCAGGCTGGGGCCTCAGAGGATACCTGCTCTGCTGCTGACTTATTACAGGGTTTGCAGGGAGTTGTTTAATCTCTCTGTGGATCAGTTCCTCAACGAGCAGAATTAAAGCAGTAACATTTTGCTCGGTGGGAAGGGATGGAGAGAAACCTGCATTGGTGTGAGGCACTCGAACCTGAGAGCGAAGATGGAGAGCAGGTAGAAAGGAAAGGA
>JAVKLA010000010.1:9881012-9910922 GCA_034782735.1 Sagittarius serpentarius | reverse complement strand
GCTGCGGGAAAAGAGACACGTACTGGCCTTGAAGGTTTTCCTTCTCGTCTGGGATTTTGCTGGTGAAATCAGCAGAGCCAACAGAAGTTCTCTGGGGACTTAGACTTCAGGTACGGCTGAAGGTCACAGAGTACAGACTGTGCTTGGGAAATACCCAAGATTTGCCTTGGAGCAGCCAGGGAGCATCTGATCAAATGAATGCAAAATTTTTTCTCAGCCCAGACTTAGTGCATGATGAAGGGAATTAATGGGGGTGAAAATGGCTTTATATCCAAAATGGGAAGCCCCTCCCTGCTAGCGCTAGTGAGCTCTGCAGTGCTGAGCTCCGCAGCAGAGGTGAGGAATGAGGCCAAGAGGTCTAAATTACATTGCTGTACATACTGCCTTTGAATTTGGCCCTGACAGTAGGCTAGGTCGGCCACACTTCTTGCTAGTAGCATAATTTGACTGATGAATGGAAGTATTTCATATCAGGCCCTTAGGAGTTTTTATACCACTAATATATTACATTTATTTTGCAGAGACATGTCAAATTGAAGTATACCTATGCAGTGTTGAACTGTAATTCATCCCACTGATATCCATCCAGGGAGTAAGTTCAGACCCCAAAAGAGGATATGACAAGTATCAGACAACTAACATAAAGGAGCGGGGCTCACATTGCCCGTTGCTTCCCCGTTCTCCTCCAGCCCATCTCACTACAAGCCCCACGCGCTGTATCAATCCCAGTTCAGCACTCTTCTGAAAGTTTTGGCACAGTGTTGTTATGCCAGAGTGTCCAAAAACCATGAGCTAAAATAAGCACCCGCAGGAAGATGAACTTAGCTTTGAAAGGAATGTACCACAGAGAAGCAGAAGCAGCATAAATTAGAAGGAAGGTTGGAGATTTGGGCCTTCGAGCCCTCCAGTTGTGAAGGAGAATAACATTTTTTTTTTAAATGGGAACTGAGATACCCCATGATCGGGTGTTTCTAGGAGAACACCAGCAAACATTGTGGGGGACAGCGTAACATCATGAGAACCAGCCATATCTTAAGGTTATATTACGTAGAAAAGGTTAACGAAGAATTGTAGGCGATTCTACACTTCTCACATCTTTAAAAAAAAAAAAATAGACGACTGAAATATTTTGGCCAAAAGAGGCAAAAAATTTATCCTGATTCCCAAAAGTCTGGTGGGAGTTGCAGGTTGGGTGCATCGTGCTGTCATTCTGCTCTGCCATTAGCTTCCCAGCTAGGATTTCGTCTTCTGCAATGCAGCGAGCATCCCCTCGGGAAGCAGGAGAAGGACCTTTATAGCGAGGAGACACGGAAGGGAGGGGAGTTGTGGGGCTGAGATGAAATCTGTTGGAAGATGTGCCACCAGCTCCTCAGTGTAGGGGTGAATTTGACCCACTGTGAAGTTTCTCAGAACTAGTGCTAATATCCTGGGCTTGCAGTACTTAGGCAGCAATTATCACCTATAAAATAGGTGCTAATGTAGATTTTCACATTCAGAGGGCCGGCTGCTAAGCTGGTAGAAATGGGGTGTACCTCTGTGGACTCTACTAGAGCTAGACTGGTTCACGCCGGCTGAAAAAGCTCCCCCGAATTTTTAAGACACCAATTAATCTTAAAATCAAAATAAAGAGAAGAAAGAGTGCACATTGATCCCTTCACTTTAACAGGAAATTTAAATTTGGAGATGTCTGAAGTTCCACCTGATGAATGATTGAGCTGTGAGAGGCCAGTAGCATGCAGCATCACGCACCGGTCATTTTATAATAATGGCAAAGGAAGTATTTCTGGAAAGGAACTAACAGAAAATTATGGTGACCTGGCAGAATATGGCAGCTAGTATTCAGCCTGTGCCCTTCCATCTTGGCAGGATCCTGTTTTCCTTCGTTCTGTGAGATACTCAGATTGGTGCGATACAGCTTTTTAAAATGAGGTCCTAAAGAAAAGATCTTCTCATATCTACGGGGAAAAAAAAATATATATACCAATTTGTGATTTTAAAGTGTCAGGGACTTTTTTGGGTAGGTACACAGAGCTGCCAGGTCAAAGTGCTCCCTTCCTGTGGCCATAGTACAGCGTACATTTCCCCAGTAAGACACCGGCTGTTAGTTGAACCTCATAGCAAAGAATCAATAAAGTCAAGGCAATTTCCTTAACATGCCATCTGTAAGAGATTATGGAAGGGAGGTGGGAGAGAGGTTTTCCTGAGTGGCTAATGCTTTACTAAAGTTCAAATGAAGCAATATATAGTAAACAAAATTCAATCTATATTTTATCTTCTTTCAATTTTAGTGGGGACTAAATGAAATGGAACTCTGTTGATTCTACCCGGTTCAATATATCTTCGCTTTCTAATAACCAAGGTCATTTTTACCTTCATGGAAAAAGAAGCCTAATATAAAATACTCACCCAGACTGAACAAACACATATTTGCACTTTTTCAAAAGCCAGGTAGATGACTGATATATTATGTAATTCATTTCATGGCACACTGCTGAATGTTTTTTTATAGATAGTGTTTAACCTTGCCAATTTTGCTCTGAGATAATCACTCCTTTGAGGATAAAATCTCACATTTAACATTAGAAGAAAAAAGAACCCCCACATGCCGAAATCTGCAGTATACAACAAATAACGGGGAAGTTACTTAGCCAGAAAGATAACGATTAGAGCAGCTTTCGCTGCTGACTCTGTGATTAGCTGGTGGTTGTTACAATATTAATCAGAAATACAGAAACTGCGTAGCCTACGTTTTGTTACAGCCAGTGAGCAATGACAAAATGCTTAGACATCTTAACGTATTTCTGCCCTGACTAATGGAAGTGGCAAATAGATTCATAAAAATCCCCTATATTTAGCACTGGAACTATTCTCAGAGTGCGGGAGCTTTGCTTGTGGTCCTCTGGAGTTTATGATCAGGAATATTAATAGTGCCGGCCCCTCATGGAAGGGATGCAAACCCTGGCAGACATCTCCGAAACACCTAAGGGAAGGACATCGGTGGCGAAAGTCTGCAAGGTCAGCACAGTGCCCGTTTGCTCTGTGAGCCCTGGTGCTCCCCTGGAGACTGCTTTTGAGAGAGGAACGGTGCGGAAGGTCAATGCAAAGTGAAATTTTACCCGGAGGGAGGAAAAAAAAAAATACGTATAAACCCAGATTCATCCCGTCGTGCTGTAGGCACGTAGCCGAGGTGGCTAAGTTTGGAGTGCTGTCAGGGCTTGGTTCCCATTACAGCCAAGGCAGAGAAAGACAGGCACCTCCTAAGGGCCACTCAGCCCACCTCTGATGCGAATCGCCCTCGGGAGAGCCTGTGTTTCACCCCAGCTGTTGGAAACCAAGCGCCTGATGTGCCGTGAGAGGAATCCTGGCCTTGACGAGTGAGGATGGGACAAACTGGCTCTGACTGAGAGCCTCCAGCCAGGAAAGAACCGGACATAAATCAAACGCTCATCTCAGTTACTGGAATGAAAGATTTCATTAACTTTTAAAATGTTTCGCTCTTGCCTCCACCCTTCCCTTTCGGGCACGCACTTGAGGCCATTACTGGAAGCACCGTTCATTAGGTAAGACCTTGTCCTTATGGCAATTCCAGGTCAACCAGAAGCAAGCAGTGCTGGAGGAGCTTGACACTCCCATAGGTTTTCTCCTCAGATTTTGCAGGCTACAAGAGATTCTGGAAAACATCCAGCCGGGACCAGACTCGGGGGTCTTGATCTAAACAGTCAAAGAGGCATTTTAACCCTCTTGTTCAGCTAAGATTTTTCACTACCAGGATTGCCAGCTTGGGCCGGAGGTGACCAGATGCAGTGGGGGAGTACAAAACCATCGTATGCCTTAAAGGCCGCTTTAAATAAACCCTCTTTTTAGGGGCATAATATGCAGCATAAGGCTTCGCCGAGGCTTTATGCCTGGTGATAAATTGTCCTTAGACAGCAGAAGCGATATTCAGAAATTAATGTGGAAACTCCGCATTTTGTTTTTTATTCATTTGTGCTTCCCCCTTATAGCAACTCCATCGCAAATCCATCCAGAAGTAGCAACTAACTTTCAAAAATACATTACAAATAAAAGCCCCCAAAAGACAAGCCTTGTCTTAAGACATCACTTTAAAGCATCCATAAGATCTCTGGCAAAATTTCTTTGTCTACGGAAGATTAATTTTTTTTTTTTAGGAAATCTATCTCTGCTTTTTTATTCTAATCTGTTTGACATAGGTTTCATTGCACAAAAAGATTTTAAGAGCACTTACCTCTTCAAAGTGGGCTTCATTTTGCCACTACATAAATCAGAAGCGTAGGCTGTTTTTCCCAAGTTTACTAACCCAAACAGCAAAGACCCGAGTTCCTCTGGAACTACTCACGGAGAGTAAATAATTAGACCTTGATCTGATGAAGGCACTTAACAGCAGGCTTATTTTTAACTCCGTAAGTGCAGCCATTGAATTCAAAGGGATTGTTCGGATGTTTAAGTTGAGTGCATTTTTAAGTGCATTGCTGAGCGGAGCATCCTGATCCTTAAACCGTGCCATTGGTTTTTGCAGGGCCACCGGCACAGGGTGATGTCAGGGGGCCGGGGGCAGCAGGACTGCAGCCACGGCTTGTTGAAGTCATAGGAAGCTATTTTTTACCCCTCGGACACCAGGACCCTCTCCAGAGCCACAGGGGCTGTGGTTTGGTTTGGTTTGGTTTTGGTGGGTCTGGGTTTTTGCTGGAGGAGTGTTTCCCCTTTTGGTTTAGGTTAATCCGTATCTTCCCTGTTCCAGGGAAATACTACCTCAGCCACGTGACACGGAGACTGCTTGTCCTGCCCTCCATAAAATGCCTGGAAAACACGACCAGGGAACGATCAAGAAATAAACTGCCAAGCCCTGCAATTCTTCACTCTTGTGCCTAATCTCGAAAGGAGGCCAGTCAAGACCACCAGCGCACTCCTCACTGAGCAAAGATTACTTCCCACCTTAGTTTGATACTTTTACAGGCAGCTGACATACGGTTTCCTCCTCTTCCCCCTGCCCCTTCCCGCGCTTGAGTTTAAATAGGGCTGAAGTGGTGCACGGGACTTCTGCTCTTCCTCGCTGCTGGGCTGGGTTTCATCTCACGTGGGAAAGAATTGGTGCTATCGGGCTCCAGGACCCGATCTTACCGAGAGGAGCTTGCTTTTCCTCAGAGCAGACCCGTATGCCTGTTTCTTCCTAACAGACGTGCTGCCAGAAACACAGACTGGTGAAAGGGAGCTCGTTCCTCGAAGGTGAACTGAAACACTTAATCTACCGTGTGTAAAAAACAAAGTCTGCTTCTTTGAGCCACACACTTTGCAGGGTGCATATTCAATGCAGCCGCACCACGATCATCCTTGGAAGTGCGACGAGCCGGATGAGAAAGAGATTTACGGGCACAGCTTTTCGGAGCTACGGTAGCTCAGAATTATTGAATTTCCCCATTCAGGGCAATGTGGGAGGCCACCCTAAGTCTGACGCAATTCAAACCACTCCATAGATCATGCTGGACATCCTCTAATACGTATCATTACAGCCTTACTGAACCTGATAGACGTTAGCCAGGGAGGAGGAGGAGCTGTACTCTATTGCACATGCTCCAAGCCTTTCCTCCTTCACTGCGCCACGGCCTCAGCTGAGGCAGATCGGGGGAGACCTGGTGCAGCGGATGGGGTTTGTGCTAGTTTTCGCCATTCACGGATCTGGACAATCACGTTTATTGCAGCAGCTCAGGCGGTTTAGTCTTTTGTTCTTCACAAGGCCGATGGGGTTTAATTCTCTGCTCTGCCTGCGCGCCTGCGAGCAAGTCCCCCGTGACCCAGGCTCCCCTTCTCGCGTGGGGCCAGGCCCACATCCCCGCCTCCCAGGGTACAGCCCTGGCTGCAGGCCGCTCCCTGTCCGCAGGCATGAAGAGCTGGGAAACCCTCAGCAGCTCGGTGCCAAATCCCGAAAATCGGGCTGCGTGGGAGACTATGATACAACTACGGCTCTCAGTCACGGGCCCTGTGTGAGACCTGAAGTTATCACAAACGGGTGGACGCGGTATCATTCCCAAGCAGGTCTCATACACGTCAGAGAGAGACAAGGTTTTCCCTGTGCTTCCTAACACACTTTTGAACTAACGCAGGCGACGCCGGCAAAACACCGGTACCAAAACCAAACCCAACGCGGAGCCCAAAGAGGGGGCACGCTGTTGCTCCTTCCGCAGCGCTTTCCTTCTGCTCCTGTTTCTGAGGTCTTAGGTTTTAAATGTGATGAGGACTTTTTGTAAGAATTTCGGAGTCCTCATTACAAACCCATTTTTCAGTCTTTGGCTTACGTGAGGTGCCTTTGCCGTAATCAGCTTCAGGTACTTCTGGGCAAGTCAGTTACTCATAGCTGTATAAATAAATATTTTTTGTAGTACACCCATGATTGATCATCATCTCCATTTGTGTATTTATGACTGTGACAGTTACAGAGCTTGCACAAGAAGATACATTTTTTAATGATGTTTACACTCATTTCAGCAGTCATAGTTATATATAGCTACATATTTGAAAGTCCTAAATAAACAGGTTACAGCTCACATAAGAAGTAAAATGAAGTGAAACTATAAACTAGAATCCGATGCATCGTCTGAGGATTTAGCCCTTAACAAATACCTGGCATGTTTTGTACATCTGACAGCTATGTATACATTTTAAAGGCATTAGATATTTGAGTATAGATAGGCAAAACAAATATAAATATGTGTCTATCTATTGGATATAAAAATATCTCATGCAACATACAACAAGACACACCTGTTTATACACACATGTGCAAGCACAGGCACATAGCCACGCATGCATGTCCGTACATTTGGTACCATAATACTTTCGAATCCTTGCATCTGGAAGGTCTGTGTTACAACACCACGTGGGAGCTTAAAATAACATAGCTGCCATGCTAGTGCGTGCCAGAGGAGCTGCTAGCGTGGCGAGTGCTCTCCGAAAAGGGGGCTGAGAGAGCAGCAGGGAGACCCGCGGGCTGCGCTGAGGGGTGAGGGGCTGGAGAAAGCCCTTCGGCGTAAGTTGCCGTTCACCGCATGATGCACGGGAGTGCTGAGGGGACTTGGTGACACACCGAGAGCCCACGGCTTTAGCTGGTGCGCATGCACTCAAAAGGGCCTCAGTTTGATAGTATGGCCTGTGCCCGCGCTTGAAATGGTCCCCCACCCCGGGTGGGACAAACAGCCTGCACCCTGCTTTTGGCACCAGAAGGCTCCCAAGGGAGCAAAGGGGCAGAGGTGCTCAGGGAGCTGGGCAAGGGTGCCCGAAAGCATTTGGGTGCTGTGGAGGGGGCTGCGTGCTGGCAAAGAGGGGCTCACTCTGGCAAAGCTGCAAGCAAGGGCTTACAAGGTGAAGCTAGGAGAAGGGAGACGGCTGGTGTGGCATCACGCCGCGTTCGCTGTTTTGTTTCTAAACCGCGAGGCAGAAGGTGTTAGGTAGAGAGCCCATCCCATCCGCCTCTGGGTCTGCGTTCGGCAGCCAGGACCATGTTCAGAAATCATTCCCTTAACTGCCGCAAAGGTTCTTCACCTCTCAGTCGCCTTGAGGGAAGCACGAGCTCCACTGAAGCCGACGGGCGTCCGTTGCGGTCCCCGCTGAGGAAAGGCAGCCCCCGCCTCTCCTCCCTGCTGGCTTCCCCTGCCTCGCACCTACAGCCGACGGCGCGTGGGATCTGCACGCAGCTCGCTGCCTCGCCTCTGCCACGCTCCCGCTTGCCGGATCCTGCTCTGACGACTGCTAGCACGGCACGGCACGGCGCGGCACAGTACGGCACGGCACGGCATGGCACCGAGCGATGGATGCTGCTCCTTGCAGAGCTTCCCGCCCCACTCCCTTCCCTCTTCCCCCGCCAGCAGTTGCAGCCAGCACCTCCCTTCCTGAGCCTAAAGGAAAACTATTTTTGCAGCCGTTCTAAGCTGGACTTGCTACAAATATTCCCAGGGACACCAAGTTTTTCCTTGGCTGTTCTCGGATAATCTGAAGGGGCGTTGCAGCTGTTACCCCTCGATGCCAGGGACCTCAGGCAGGCAGTGGTGGAGACCGTTCCCCTCACAGCCCCTCGCTAGCACGGCTGCGGGTGCTGGTCCTCAGCCACGAAGCAGGCCGCGGTGCCTCCCCAGACACCCTCCTCCTCCGCCGGGCTGGGTGCTCACACCGCCTGGCACCCAACGCCTCAGGCCCACGGTCTTCACTCTTATCCCCGCAACTGTGGTGTGCATCACTGCAGTATAACTGACCCAGGTGAGGGTCCAGGATCCCAAAAGCCAGATTTACAGCATTGGCTGTGGAGGTTATTTTTTCGGCACTCATCAGCTCTGCCTGTAGCCCGGGTGGTGTCCAGGCCTGGTGGGAAAACAGAGCTGCTGGTGCTGATGCTGACGATGTTGATGCTGATGCTGATGCTGATGCTGAAGCTGAAGCAAGAGCCGAGCTCTGCCGAAAAGCCAGGCCCAGTTGCGAGCCGTCGAATGGCACGAAAATGTAACTCAAGGCTCGCGGGTGGGATTGCACGTTCTAGACCCAATTCCTTTCACCTTATTCGAGCAAGAAGACCCATTAAATTGAAAAGAACCGGCTGTGCGTGCACATGCATTTTCCTTTTTTGATCAAACACCTCTTTGCTGATACGCCTGGTAAAGCGTTTGAAATCCCCATAAATGTTAGATGTCCATGATAAAAGGCAGTGCCCTTATTTGGCCCGTGGCCATCTTCCGTGTTTATTTGCTTATTTATTTCAGTTAAGTGCAAGACACCAGTTGATGCGCAACACCCGTGTGCCGCAATACGGCTCCGGGTTGCCTTGGCAACGGGTGGAAAGGGTTTTGAAGAGCCAGAGAGGCCCATGCTAATGAAAACATGCATTCAGGGGGCCTCTTCTCCAGGTGGGCAAGAAGAGGCTCCCCGCTGGGCTCCCTTGCCCAGCCCGCTTTCAAATAGTCTGGCGCTTTAAACAGAAACTACAAAACACAACAACAACAAAAAAGCCCACCACCCAGCCCCCTCTGCTTTTTTTTTTTTTCTTTCTTCCACGCTAAAACGCAACTCCTGATTAAAAGTTCTGAGACAGTTCTTTGAAGCCTTTCATTAATAGGTTTCCTTTATGAATCCAAATTAGACGGTCAACGCATTTTCCTTCCAAAAAAAAAAAAAAAAAAGGAAAGAAAGAGAACTATTATGGAAATGTTTGTTGTTGCTGTTGCTGCTGCTGGCTTTTACATGTTTAATCCCCCACATGTGCATCCGTGCCAGATGGCACTGCCCGTAAGATGGGAGATAATCTTTGCGCACCATCTTCACCAGGCTGACGCTGGTCCCCGGGCTGTGGCTCTCGCTTGGACACGGTGGGAACCGTGGGCTTTGTCATGGGCTCTGTGGGATAGGGCTGACCCTGCCTGGGCTCAGCACCCGCAGTTGCCACTGAAAGTCTCGAGCGCGGGTGGGAGGAGGGTGAGTTATTCACAGAGGTCTTGCAGGAGTGAGGCTGTGATACTGAATGCATGAGGAGATCTCCCCACTCGAGGAAGTGGGTCTTCTGGAAAGACATCTGGGCACCCGTGCTCAGGAAACTGAAGAGTCACGAGGAATATCTCACCCTGTGCAATTGTCTCTTTTGGAAACGTGAAGAAAAGGGTAATGAATGACACTGGGAGCTGAGCAGGGGTATAGTCACCAGCCTGTGTGTGTCCCACTTCCTTTACGGCTGGCCAGCAACTGCTGGGTATTCCCAGGGGACAAACTGCCGCCTGGCTCAATGAGGTGATGCCCACGGGTTGTGCGAAGAGATAAGCATGTAAATATGGGGATGACGTGAAAAGGGAAATGTGCAACGAAGTCCTGAACATAGGCTGAAGGTTGGTCTAGGCTGGTGGTGGTGAATAAGGGGGTGAAGAGCTTCTGGACATCCAGGCCAGCGGAAGGGCACTGTATGATAATCTGGGGCAATAGATTTCTGTTCCCATTTCTGTTTCCATGTTTCTTGCGCAGAGCAGAACACATTCTTCTGTGGACAATGATAAACAACACTTTTTAATGCACAATTGGGCTCAAAGTCTGAATTTGTGGGACAAAATTATAGGAAAGAGAGAAGTGGCAGCTGGGAGTGAAGCTCACCTCTGTAATGACGATACTGAAGCAAGAGGCACAGCATCCAGCGGGCCAGCAAGGAGGTGCCCACAGAAAGCCACGGAGGGAGATGCCCCGCTTCCCTGCCATGGGCGGTATCGTTCGCACGCAGCTTGCAGGGACGCGGCAGGCAGCTCCTCCAGCAAAAGGTCTCTTCCACCTCCTCAGAAGCAATGGGAGGTGACTGCCTGTTTGGACTGGTGAAATGTCACAAGCTCCAAAGGAAAGAAATTGGGTTAAATGTGCCTTTCAAAAAATCTGAAACCAACGCAGATCATGTGGGGCTGGGGATGAAATCCCAAGAGCCAATGGCATAGCTTCCAGTGTTAAGCAAAATAGATGTATATTTTTTTGGTAGGACTCTTCACCGCTTGTAGGTGACTCGGTGCCAGAAACTGTCTCATGTTGAAACAGCATTACAGCGAGACAAAGAAACTCTGTAATACGCCGCCAGGCTTTCGGTCTGATAATACTCTCATGGAAGGAGTGTTTTACTCTGCCCTGAACTGCAGTGAAGCTTATCACCGAGAGCAGTGACGTACTGGTCAGTTCGTTAATCCAAGCAAACGGGAGTGAAGCTGGAAATGTTTATAAGTGATTTCCCTCTGCTGAGGAAGGAGATAAGAATAACTATGACAACGCTCCTGAAACATTTGTTGAATGTTTCATTCTAAAATGAAGCATACCAAAAAAGAAGGCAGTGCCTGAAGCGGGGGGCGGGCGGGGGGTCTAGAGAAAACCCTGCTCCTTGTAGACGCTTTCCCCAGGGAAAGCAACATTGCAGCTAAAATGTCTGCAGGTAGTTTCAGGGTGCCTGATGTCTTTGGATGGCCAAGCTGCAGCAGGGCTCCTTCCTGGAGGGAGGACGTTCACAACTCTGGAAAACAGGTCTCATTCAGGAACACAAGAACCTGAGGATCCTCAAAACATGAATTTACATTTGAGATGAAAGGCAGCTGTGATTTCAGTGGCAGCAAGTTAGAGCTCCTGAAAAACTGTCTCTGAATTGGGACATTTCTGGAAATATTTATAATCCCCGTCAGAGCTGGCTCTGAAGTAGGCCAAGAAACAAATTCATCAAACCACGTGGGGTGCCTACCAGAAAGCAGGGAAGGCTGACTGAAGTGATAGCAAGGACTTCTGCAGTGTCGCACGTTTCATTTTGCAGGTGCCACTGTTACGTCTCTGCAAACTTCCCGTGTCCTGGGTGCGATCCCAGGAGCGGTGGTCCCGTGTTCTGCACCAGCATGAGGGTTTGCACCGCTCCAGCCGAGCACGGAGCCCTCCGTCAGGCTGGGAAACGAGGCCACGAGCTGCTGCCGCTGCTCTTGTTCTTGGGAGGGCACGGAGCAGGGCTGGCCTGTCTACTGCCCTGCCGAATCTGCGCGAGACCCTGAATTGTTCCCGGCTTGGCTTACGCTCCAGGGCTGCCCCACATGAATAACCCCACGCTGTGCAGGCTTGCTCGTGGGCTTAGGTCAACAGCCAAGATCTGTGTTTACTTTTTGGGGGTATGGCAAAGCCATCCACTGGCACCCACAGTGTATTTCAGTGCAGAACTATTTAACGCTTACGTTACAGAATCTAAAGCACGATTTGCTCCTTGTGGCTCCTAAAATCTGCGATATAGCCCTGCCAACGAAAACATAGAGACGTGGCTATGCAAGGAAACAGCTAGCTCAGCAAAAACGGTGGCCCGTTGTTGTATTTGCAATGAAGAAGCAGAAAAACATCCACTACCCACAGAAATGCTGCTCCATTTTGTTCTTGAAAGTGGCAATTTAGAATTAAAGGCAGCTGAATTACATGGGCACCATGGGAAGAATTTGTTTTATGTGGGAGCCGCTATACATACATAACTTCGCCATAAGATTTCTATATTGATTGCGGTAACCTGCCTGGGTCACCTTGCTCTAACCAGTTATGGGGATAATCTGACAGTCTAGGAGCATGCTCATTTTACCTGCACAAGTACTCATAAACCACCCACTACTATAAAGCAGCTGTTCTAATGCCCTTAGTCATTGCTGTAGACTGTGTCCCTAGATTGCACTGGCACGTAAAACAGAGAGAAAGGACATAAAGACCTGGCTATGTCTCATTTGTACTCACCATGGAAATTATTTTAAACTGTCGTCTTCATTGTTTGCTTTTGGTTTTTTTTTTCGTGGAAAGCACCACAGACTTAATGGCATGCAGCTTCACTGGTGAGAAAACCCTAGGTGTCTACTTCATGATATATGAATGGCAAGGTATTTGGTTTGTGTCACCTGTAATGTGTTTCATCTGGGTAGCTTGACACTGATGTTATTGCACGTACAGTAAGACTGGACGGGAACCCCATTTGATCCCTTACTGTGATTTCTATGTACCTGCGTGTTGCCAGGGGAGAGCTACAGCCACTGTAGCTACAAGGAGAATCTCTTGTACCGCACGGGCCGTGCTATGGCACAAACACGACTTATTTTTTAGACCTCGCAGCACTGATTTGCATTAGGTAAGTTCATGCAGACTATGGCTTGCTTCTTATTCCCTTTCGCGTGGTTGGTTGTCCCTGCAGGGAGGAGCAAGCTTTGTGCTCAGTAAGTTTGGGGTGGAAGCTGGTTGTTGCAGAAGATGGATGATAATGGGTGGATGTGATAAAATTTTCTTCTTCCCAGGTCTTGCGTCTTCTTCACAGCTGCCAGACACTTGCTTGTACTCTCTTGGCATTGATATCAGCATTATGCAGCCCAAAGTTTAAAAAAATCGTGAATGAGACATTTCCCCAAATCAAAACATGGGCAGTAAATTAGACTAAATGAAATAAATGGAAGGTTTGTTTCTCCTCGGCACTAAAGGAATGCCATGTCGAGGTTCGAGCACTGGGCTTCAAGAAAGATGTGGAAAAAATGGAGAGAGAGGACAGTCTTAATAAGCAAAGGTCTTGAAAACATGGCCTGTGAGGAAAAGCTGGAAAAAACACTGTACTCCACTGCTGTGACAGGTAGAACAGGAAGAAACGGGTTTGAATTGCAGCAAGAACAGTTTAGGCTAGACGTTAGAAAGCATTTTGTAATAGCAGGGCTGCTGTAAGTGCTGGAGTAGATTGTCTGGGCAGGTGGTGCAGTCCTCAGTGTGGAAGGTGCTTATGAGCAACTTGGACAAACATGCATCCGAAATGACACCGACATAGCTAACCCGGCCTTGAAGAAGCCAGACTGACTGCAAATGAAGTTGACCATTCAGCTGGGAAGGAGCTGAGCGATTTGCCATAAAAAGGCTGTGATTTCAGTATTTCAGCAAGAAGCGAGCTTCCGAGGGGCGAGCCGGCGTTGCGTACATCCACTGCATACATCCAGGCTGGCCTGGGCTTGGAATCTCCCCCGGTCCTGCATGTGATTCCCGTGTCAGCAGAAAGCCAGCCCGGTTCGTGGGACGCAGCTCTTCCTTTTGAGGGAGGGCACGGACGCTGGTGTTGTCCTGCCTGATAATTCCTTCGGCACGTCACGGGTTTTTCTGCAAGCTAATTGCTTGCAATAGCTTATGCTATGGTATGCAAGGCTCACTGTCCATGGAAAGTATCTTCATTTAAGCTAATAATGCGGAACCTCGGTGTGAGCTGACACTCACTTTTAATTACTGTTGGCCAGTTCTGCCCTGTGCTGAAGCAAGTCTAACCTGCTCTGCACCGCAGGAGTCGGCAAGAGGGTAAGAGAACTCCTTGGGATGCCATTTGATGAATTGACAGAGGGACTGCCCTTCTGGGAATAACCCCAGGTGGCCCGAGATGGGACGGAGAGCCCTTCTCCTTCCTCCCCATCTTCTCATCCCTGAGGTTTGGGGAGGAAGAGTGACCTGGACAAAACCAGACCTATGGATGGCAACCACTTCTGCATCCCCCCCGCCCCGACCTTCACCTCCTTCGGAGCTGCCTTCCCATGCGAGCTCTGGGGTCATCAGGGAATATGGGACATACAATTTCTGGGATAGGACAGGTATGAAAAACCCACAGGGATAAACTCTGTTAAATTCGTTTCAATCATTTCCCCCGTGAAGTCCCCGTCAAGCACCGGGTGAACACGGAGTGAGGTGACGGATGAGAAGAGCTGAGTGACGCGTGGCGTCCTGCGCCCGCTTCTGAGTCTGGTCACGCAGCCCGTGTTTAAATTTTCCCCTCACCACCCCGCGGTGCATAGCTAAACTTAGCTCTCAGCCACAGCAGATCTCAGGTAGGCCACAGCAGCACTTAATTCAAAAGAAAGACTGTTTCCTGTACAGGCTGGTGCCCAAAATATCGTCAGAGGAAGATGAAATAAATTACTCATTAATTCCTGGTCACCATATTATAAGGAAATAACTGTGGCACCAGAAAGATTCAGAAAAGAATTGAGAAGGTTAATTTGAAAACTAAGACATGAAGCTTGTGAGGGTAAAAAGAGCTGGTTATATATGGACCAGAATTTTTTAAAAAAACAGAGAGAGAGAGAGAGAAATGGGTTTTCTTAAAAGAATACTAATAAATCCTAATGGCTAATTTCTGCCGTGGTTCATACTTTCATTCCATTGCAGATAAGCACAAATGGAAATAAAGTAAAAAGAAATTGAGGGCAGTGTCAAGAAGCACTTCCTTACACAAGCAGCAATTGGAGAGTGAGGTGACCTGTGGGACAATGTCATGAGACAAAAACATTAGTGTAATTAAAAAATCACTTAGATGCAACACGAGGAGAAAGGATGAATGAATTTTGGCACAAAATGCCTTTCCCAGCCCCTCGCCCAGCCCACTAGAACACGTGCTTGGACTCCTACAGTCACGTTGGTTTGAGCCGCTCTAAGTCCTACCACAAAACCCAGGGAAATGGAAGCAACTTGGCTAGGCTGTGGCTTCTGCTTGCGCTGAAAATGTTAACATCGATGTAATGGGACTGAGGGCAATCGTTTCTCACCACGGGTGAGAAATGGGTGGTTTTTCTCAAACGCAGACCCGTGCGGCGTGTGGGTAGAGGACATCTCAAGCCGTCTTGCTGGAGAGAGGTCGATGTCAGCCCCATCCTTGACCCTGCCAGCGGCGGGGGGGGGGTGTGGTGTGTGTGGAGTGGAGTGGATGGGGGAGAAGGGATGAAGCCACGCCGCTCCTTCCTGCTGAATCACTGGCGATGGGAAAGCCGTCGGCTTCAGGCGCAGACTAATAACACGTTTGTGCTCCTCCTGATTCACGCAGGCAGCGAATTAAACTCTTCCCCCCAAGCCAAGGGGACCCGCCCTGCAGCGGGGCAGTGCACCGCCTGCCCGGGGGCTCGGCGGGGAGCGGGGGGATGTCCCTCCTGCCCCTGCACGCACATCTGCCCACACATGGTGCACAAAGGGCTTTTGGAAAGCACAGCCTAGCTCCCAGCCCGATTTTGCCACCTTTGCTCCCACTGAAGCTACCACAACGTGTTGCGCTTCTACTGTACCCAGCTGCTTTCCTGCGAGCTCTTCAAATCGTGAGGGATAAATCGCACCAGTGTGGAAACCAAGGGAACATTTATCACTGACGAAAGATGGCAAGGATTTTTCCAAATCAGAGAATTTCTTACAGTAGAACTTTTGTTACGGGAGCAGATCTATAATAATATCACTACTGTTTCAGTATTTTTATAACAGTGCTGCTGGGAAGAGCAGCTCTTCTAATACAAATGCTGTCATTTAGAATTGCTGCTATGGTAGAAATCTTAAATTAAGCACTGTCCTTTACACAAAATACAGCACCACCTGCATGAACACAGAGCTGATAAAACGCTGTATTTTTTTCCATGCGTCACATTAAATTATCCAGCAATATGAAAGAAATGGAAGTACACAAAAGTCAGGGCTTTTTTCTGAAATGGCTTCACCCGTATCTTCTCCTTCCAAACACAATGCGCTGGGTGGGGGGGCAGAGATAGACTGAACAGACTCTTCAGACAGAATTCCTTCAAAATGACCAATTTTTATGTCAAAACTACATGCAGCACCTCAGTTCTGGCGTCCTTTCAATTCAGATCCATGACATGGCCCCAGCTGCACAAAATGCCTGTGTATCACAGGTCTGGGAAAAGGACTTCTGGTATAGCTGTACAACGAAACTCTCCTACCGAGGCCAAAAGGTCATTTGCAATATGGCTTATAGCAGTTTCGCTAGTGAATAAATTACCGGCTGATACAGCTAAATCAATCTGTTGGGGGGTTTAATTTGTTTTGTTTCATTTTTCTGTGTGGTAGAGAAGTGCCATTGTTTCAGCATTAGACGGGGACTTGGGGAATGTCTCAGCAGCTTGCCAAGCTGGCCAGGGGGTCCTGCTGCCCCTTGGGAAGGCAGCGCATCTCCTGCCTGGCCCACGCCTGCCCTGCTTTTCCACTGAAACCAGGGAACATGGTGGCTAAAACTCAGACGGATACGCAGCAAGGGTACGGCTTGGCTCTGCACCCGGATGCCAGAGCGGAGCCCCAGACGTGCCGATGGAGGCTAACGCACAAGACGGAGGCAATATCTAATCCCCTCACGTCTGCCCTGTGTAACCTCACGGCCAGGCGCTCCACGTGCTGCTGCCAGAGGTTGTCCTCTGCACGCTAGGTCATGAGAGTTCAGGCTGGGGAAAATACAAACCACAGCACCAGGTCTTGTGCCTGAGTGTCTCTGAACCGTTTTTGAGGTCCTCTTGCCACCTACAGATTATTCCAGCAAAGGAAACATGCTTGTGACACATTCCCAAGCACTACACCATGACAGAGCATTCATTCTTCTGCATGTCAGATAATTGGCACAGCGTACTGATGACAGTCATTCCTTCCATGGGGCAGTGTGCATTGAGACTCCCGTGATGGGGTATATAAAGCTTGACTTAGATCCAGAGAATTTTGGAGGAGGTGCTGACAATACACTCGTTAATTTACAATTACGTTCCTTCAGAGAGCCTCCTGGCACTTTCCAAATACTGTTTAGAGCACATACCTCTTCTATGAGACAAGTATTATGACTTTGAAAGTCAAAAAACAAGGACAGAGAGGTTTAAGTAACTTGCCCGAAGCCCTACAAGAAGGCACTGTCAGAGGTTACCATAGAAATAAGTCTTGTGCTATAACCATCTGTTCACAATGGCTTGAATTTTCAGAAGAATGCTCGGGATTTATTTATATTTGACAGAAGTGTATTATTTTTGCTACACTAGGTATGTGCTGCTTGGGAAAAAGCAAGGATTTGGTAGTAACTAATGATTCCTTAGTTACCGTGAGATGTCTGAGAGGTTGACATTAAGAGGTGACAACACGGAGCTGCCATTACAAATCAAGCCCTGATCCAACAAAGTCTTTCAAAATTATAAGTTTTGCCTCACCAGAGTCGCTGAAGTTTCCAGAAGGCGTAAAGTACGTGCAGATATCCCCGCAGGGTCCAGTCGCAGTCTCTGTTTGAGGGTGTGCCTCGTAACGCCCCAACTACTGGAAGCGCCAGAACCACAGCGGCCTCCAAAAACTGCGGAGAGTGCAGTCGGTTCTCCCAAATGTGGCACTAGGAATATGCCCGTTACGGTAACAGTGCCTGGAGACCTGGTACGCGTCAGGGCTCTAGTCCCCATCGTGTTAAGCATTGCGCTTTGCCAGTCTGAGTCTTACCCCATCCCACCCTCATCAGTCTGCCAGCCCCTTTCTCTACTACAATTCTGCTGTTCCATCTGGCAGATGAACCCCTCCTCTATGGCTTTGGGAGAAAAAGAGACAACTCCCATTTATTTGTTCCAATGGCCTCCAGTACGGAAAGACACTGACAAAAATCAACAGCTTCATATATTCAGTGCCGTCTGTCGGTTTGTAGAAAGAAAGGTTGTGCTTTAACAAATCCCAGCCACTGTATTCCTGAAGGTTATGGTGCTTTTTGAGAGATAAATAAGAAGAGGCTTTTAAAGCTAAATCACACCGCTAGAGGATTGTCCCCATCCTGGCACATGATATTGAACAGGTATTGGTAAAATAACGATAATTGCCTTGGTAAAGTCTTTAAGGCAAGCTGTACCTATCATGGCCTGGAGGGACATCCCTGGTTGGTTTTTTTTTATGTTGTACAATGAGGTTAAACAACAGCTTGTTTTTTGTCACTGAAACCTTGAAGTGGGTTTGCACCGATAACATTTTCTGCATTTTCAGATGAAATAAGCTCTCTTAAAACTACTTGACTGGTAACATAAGGATTGTGTCAGCAAGGAACACTTGTTGTCAGTCTGTTCATAGACTGTTGGTCCACACTCCCATGAATAATATACTCAAGTGAGTAGCTGGATTGGATCAGCAAGACTAGTGTCCTCAGCAAGAATAAAGAGTTTAAGCAACACTAAGCAATGTAAACAAATTATATCTTGGCTGCCAAAAGGCTAAGAATACTTGCCATAACTCTGTAAATTTTCCGTAAATTTTCCTTTCCTTTAAAAAGACATTAACTGTTAGAGTTAAAAAATTTTACTTGCTTGGACTGTGAATTAAAGCATTTTCTCATGAGAAATAATTAATTGTTAATTGTTCTTTCTCTTTTTTTTTTTTTTTTAGCCTTATCTCATGGAATGAGTTGTCATTATAAGAGATCAAAAAGCTCATTTTTCTCAGGGAAGCCTAGATTCCAGGACATATTGAAAACCTGATTGTAAACTGGATATTTGGCAATAGCAAGAAAGCAGGGCCTCTTTTGTTTGAAAGACAATCAAGCAGCAATATCACTCGAATACCCCAGATAAAACCAATTGCCTGCTTTACAGGTATCTGGCAGATGAGAGGTCAGCTTTGGCTGATTCAAGCCATATAGGTATTCCTTTTCTTTTTTTTTTTTTAGTAATACTTTCTTGTAAACAGAACTTCATCAGACTAAACCAGCTTTCTGTTTTTGTGTGGCTGCTCTGTTTTCCCCTAAGCAAATTCTTCACATGCCCAGAAGGAATCCTGTTTCCAACATCTGGGAGTGCTTTAGAGGCTTTCATTATTTATACGCCAAGATAATATCTCTTGCCCATGAATGTGCTACTGTTCCCATTGATTAGATGTTTGCTGATTAGTGCCAACTGCAGTGGGGGCTGTAGCGTGGAAGCGATTCTCGGGCCCTCGATTTACATCACAAACTATGCGTCTCCAAACACTCATCCGACCTTCAGGAATTCATTATATTTTGACTGCTACTGACTTGGGAAGACGATAAAGTGAGGAGTTGGGGGGTGGGGGGCGGGGCGAAAGCTGGCTTTTAAAGTTAAGATTGAAGGCACACCAAAAGGAAACGGTAGAAAACGGCGATTTAAATGGCGGGCGGGAGAAAAAAGAGAGCCTGTAGAATGAGAAAGGACAATTTCTTCCACATCTGATAGCTAGCAATTGTCTAGCTTGCCCCAGAGAGAGCTGGGAGTGAAGGGAGCCCTTGCGAGGGCCGCAGGAACCCATCTCCTCGGGGTCCCCAGGGCTGCCCCCAGCCTCTTCCTCATCCTCACAGCCTCTGGCCAGACCCGGCCCTTGGCTCCAAAGTGCTCCTCTCAGCAGAGACGGAGGGGAAACAGGGAGAGGAAAGTGCTGCTAGGGCCAAAAACTGCCGCTCAGAGAGGAGCTTTGAAACCGGAGCAGGCAGCTTTGCAACAGAAACGAACGCCGGTGTTCAAAACCAGGCGGGAAAGCACGGCTCCCGGGTCACTGCCGCGTCGCTTTGTGAGGAAACCATTCTCAAGCACTGCACTGCCGCAAGGCACCTGCAATTATGTTAAGGAAGTGAATTAAAATACCACATAATGCTAAGGCAATTCTGAGCGTGTGGGAATTTGGTGAACTTACCGAGTTCCTGAGAGGACCAGTTCGCGTCTCGTCACGGCCCACTGGCAGTGCTGCTGTAAAATCTGTGAGGTTAGTGGCCACGATCACCCGGCTACCATGAGGAGGTCTGTGGGGGTAGACCTGGATCTTCACAGCCCAACTCAAGTAAGTCACCGGAGCGGACATCACTGTAAAATTGCTGCCTGTGTGTCCAGAATGACTGGATAAATAGGCTGATTTGAACCCCTCAGCAATAAATGCCTATTCAATCTTTCTCTTGCAGCCAGCAGTGAGCTATGGTGCGCGCTTGTATTTGCAGAGGGGCTGCCCAGATTCACTCAGATTAGTTTCCTATTTGTTTTTTTTCTAGGTGACTTACGATGCTTGACTCAGTCTTTGGTGTGTCTTGCATGGAAGCAATATTGACAATTCATAAATATTTCCAAGGCTGGTGCCTCAACATGGATACTGCATGCTACCTGCTGCAGCTATTTATAGGAGGACTCCATGGTTTTGTTTGCTCGTTTTCACTACTGCTGACAAGGACCCGATCCCAAACCGCTCAGTATACTTCACTTTCTCCATGTAATTGTCACTGTGATCTAACCAACAACTTGATTAATTTGATTTTAAAGTTTCTAGGCATTTAGAGACTATAGTGTTTTAGGTATTTTTCATCGTATACAGATGCCCTGCAATGGAAAAACAGACATCAGCTCCTCAGCTGGCATACACTGGGGTAACTCTATTATGGTCACCAGAGCCATGCTAATTTACAGCAGTTGTGGATCTAGCTTGCTTCCAGAGCATGCATTGATTTTACCATAATTCTTTATTTCCTGGTTTTCAGCCGTTTAAATGTAAGTGCATTTGACATTTGGGGAGGGCACAAAGCACTGCCGTATCAGTCTTGATGCTGTGTTAATGATGCTTTTGGACAATGATTAATAATCATGGGGTAGCTTGGAAATTAAACTCCTGATTTTATTCTTACAGTCTACTGGATTAGCAATTAAATTTCAGGTCATATAAACACCTAAAAGGTCTGGGAGTGTAGAGGGTTCTGACTTAAAACATTAATAGACAGTGTTGAGGAAAATAACTCCGGTCAGCAACGGGGCAACTGCAACGGCCTTGGTGCTGGAGAAAGTCTGAGGAGCTCCCTGCTCATCTGCACCTCTGCGGTGACAATGTGACTGCCGACTTGTTTTTGTGTTAAATTTAAGTCAGTCACTCCTTTTTTCCCCAGAAGGTGTATTCTGTCCCGCACTATGTCACCGATACCCCCTCTCCACAGCTGCCGATACACGCAGGCTACGCTCCTCACTGATGCCCTCACTTCTGCCATTGCTCTTGCAGCGAGGCTGGGGGTGGGCAGTGCATTCCCAGGGGACGTTACTGTTCTCGGGCGACCATTCACTTGCCTTCCAGCACCGTGACACCGACTGACGGAGCATGGTCTCACCTGTACCTTTGGAATAAAATTGTCACTCAAAATCCTTGTAACGAAATGATGAAGGTTCCATATAAGAGAAATCCTCAGCAGTGACTATAAAACACCATTTAGGCAGATTTAGAGCTCTCTAGCCGGGTTCATATGAAATAGGAGCTGGCACCGTTTCACGGGCTTTGAACACAGGCCAGTTTGCAGCGCGCCGGGGGCTGATGGGCTCTCGGCAGCTCTGCGAAGGGCTGTCCCTGGCTCCCCTGCCATGGCCCGGCAAAGACCCAGTGCCAGGGAAGCCTCTCGCCGGTGCAAGGGGTGCAAACGGGGTCTAACTTCTCTTTGGTGAGTGTGTGAGAAGTGTCTTACGGGTGGGTGTTTGAACTCAAAGGTCTACCTATTCGGTGCCGATACGCCAAGCTTTGTCCACGGTTGACAAGAACTGACGGCTGACTTCAAATCCATCTTCACTAAAGGTGACTGCAGATATCGTCTAAAGAGTTGAGAGATAAAAGCTGCTAAGGCCGTGAGAGAGATTGTTATTAAAGGGAGGTTTTGGCATGCATCTAAAAAAGAACATATCCCTAATTATTTGTTCTTTCCCTCATTTCATACTCGCCAAGCGACAGTTCTGAACATGTGCACAAGAACTAATGTATTACTGTTTGAGTTATTTCAGAGCTTCTTTTTTAACATTACTAATTGACCCACTGATGGATGCTTACTCTCCTTACTTTATCACTGTAATGTTGTTCTAGCTAATTCCCTGCTGAAGCAGCAGAGCTACCCATTAAGCAAGCGCTACGAGCTGATAAGGAACAGCAATATGATTTATGCATTGCATCAGGGAACAGGGACAAATATTGGCATCAAGGTGACTTATTTGCCTGTGAAGCCCGTAGCAAAAAGGTCCTCAGCAGGGAGCACCAGACATCAGTTCGGTGTTTTGCCACAAGCAGGGAGCTAAACATTTATTTTCTACCCTAAGCGAGACTGTATTCAGCGCAGAGGATGCAAGCAAGAAGGCAAAAGACCGAGGGCAGCCAGCAATGCTGTGCATCTGCAGCCCAAAAGGGCAGATACAGAGCAGGGAGGGAAAGCCAGTTATCAAGACTTGTCTGTGAGTCTTGGTCCTTGGGTGCTTGCAGGAGGAGCCTTGGGCATCGCAGCTGAGGGCTAGACGGGAGCACAGTCACGGAAAAGGTGCTGCTGTGTCTGGAGCAGTGGGGCAGTCACGGTCGGTGGGTCGCTCGAGGCAGCATAGCCCAGTACCAGGGAGCGTACGAGGTCCGACAAAGGCCGCAGGGCGCTGGCAGCAGGACAGCCACAGTAACAAGGTGCAAATTAATTAATACTCCCTGTCTCAGCGTTTCCTCATCTCGGCACAAGGGGAGTATTTGTCTCAGTGCTAGGAAGAGGTTTGCCCTTTCCTGCGTATGGGAACACTAACCCTGTTGACTGCAGACTACCATAGGCGCTCGCAGGGGATGAGGGAGGTGGTAGAAAAAGAAATCAAGCTGGGCAATAAAAAACCATGACAGCCTATCTTTTTTTTCTGTCGTGTGACATGGTGGGTGGTGATTTATAATTTTTTTCTTTGGTGTCGTGGTTTAACCCCAGCCGGCAACTCGGCCCCACGCAGCCGCTTACTCACTCCCCCCCCCCACCCAGTGGGATGGGGGAGAGAATCGGAAAATAAAGTAAAGCTCGTGGGCTGAGATGAGAACAGTTTAATAGAACAGAAAGGAAGAAACTAACAATGACGCTGATAACAACAAGAAAGCGACAATAATAATAAAAGGATTGGAATACGCGAGACAAGTGATGCGCAATGCATTTGCTCACCACTCGCCGACCGATGCCCGAGCAGTGCTCCTCCCCCTGCCCAAGCTGGGCACGACGCCCCATGGTATGGAATACCCCTCTGGCCAGTTTGGGCCAGCTGTCCCAGCTGTGTCCCCTCCTCCCACCTTCCCTGTGCCCCTCCAGCCTCCTTGCTGGCTGGGCAGGAGAAGCTGAAAAGTCCTTGACTTCGTCTGAACACGACTGAGCAACAACCGAAACCATCAGGGTGTTATCGACATTCTGCTCATCCTAAACCCAAACCACAGCGCTGTGCCAGCTACTGGGAAGACAATTAACCCTATCCCAGCCGAAACCAGGACATTTGGGCACTGACAACTTTCTTTCTTCTACTCCACAGACATCATGATGATCAGCTTCTTAGAGCCACAGCCCCATTTCAGCTGGCATTCCACCCAATTCCTTAGGGGAACATAACATAAGAAGAGCTGTTCAGACCCAAGGTGTGTCTGCCCCAGCATCCTGTCTCTGACAGCAACCGCTAGCGAGCACCTAAAGAAAGAGTATAATAAATAAATGGGCGTCTATAAGGGATCTTCTCCCACTAGGAAGCTCCAGCTTCTGGAATTCTGTCACTTAGTGAGTCCCTGAACTACAGACCATATCCACAGCATTGTGTTTCGTGGTCTTTGGTGGCCCTTTCTTCCATGAATTTTTTAATTGCTTACGGAGATGGTTTTGGTTTTGACCTCCACAGCATCCTGAGTTCCATAATATAATAGTGTGCTTTGTGAAAGACCACATCCTGATTAATTTCAAAGAACAGATGAGATCTGGTACGTTCAGGATATGGCAGCTGGAGCATTACAGACCTAGGCTTACAGTGCTGCACAGTACTAGACAGAAACCCAGATGACAGAGCCCTACAGCTGCCTATATACCCGTCTTCGTATGTTCTTCTTCATATGGTACTGTGGGTTGTAGAGGTCCATAAGCAGCTTTAAACAGTGGCAAGCAACTAACACTCCAGTAGCCACCTCTCATAACACCGTCTCATAGGTGAACATGGAAGATGGGAGTGAGATAAAATGTGTCTTAAGCCTGCCTCCACATCCAAGAGGAGCTCGCTCTGAGGTTATGTCACCTTGATTCAAGGTTTAAGTTTAGTAGATCCTAGAGAAGCCAATATTCCTCGTGGGATTTTCAGACTGCTGAATTAGGCTATGTCCTGCTGACATTAGCAGCAATGAGGTGCCTATTCTGTTCCTGTGCTTTCCAAAATCCTATATGACATCCATCTCCATCTTTTAGGCATAGACTACCTGAAAGCTAAGCCCTTATTCCAAACTGCTTTTACGTGGTTTGTAGTGCTTCATTTTTCTGTGGTTTGTAATGCTTCATTTTTCTGTAGGATCCGTTTTATGAGCAGCTTAAGGTGAAGTTCACAGCAGCTGGACAGATGTGAGCTGCCAAAGGAATACATGAACTGATCCTTGAAGTGGGGCCAAGGAGGATGGGTCAGGGCCAAAGCGGGACTTGTCCACGGGGCGTAGGAAGGGAGACGGCCCCTGGGTGCAGACACAGGGACACGGGGTTTCTGCAGCTCAGCCTTTGAATGAGGGAAAGGCAGAAAGAAGGATCATGGTGGGAAGGTATCACAGTGGGGAGCAAAGCTTCCAAGCAGTGGATGTCAAGCTCGGCAGCAGGCTGTGATGTTTAAACGCCGGCCCTACCACGGCAGACCAAACCCTCTCCGGCACTGCCCTGCCGCCACAGGTGCTCACAGCTCTGCGTCACCCCACACATCGTGTCTGAGGGCAGGTACCAAGAAGGTAAACCAGAGAAAGGCTAACACTTTCAAGAGGCTGAATCATTGCCTTAAGCTCTTTGGGTGTCAGCAGTCTCACCTGTAAAGGAGAGAGCCCAACTCAGCAGCTTACAATATTATTGTGGAAAGCAGACAATTAATGCTTGGGAAGTTTCATGAGCTATTGAAAGCACTATATAAATGCTAAATATTATTATTGAATTACAGTGTGTTTGAAAAAACTTGATTTGTTAGGAAAGTTTCAATGAATCATATTCATAACAAATTCCATTTAATTTACAACAGTGAGTCATTAACTGGCTCTTCTGCTGATTTATTTATACATCCTGCTGAAAAGATAACTGATTTTAAGAACCAGATCTTAAGATAACTGGTCCTCAGAACTGTGGGATCAAGCATTTTGTAAAAAGCGTGGGAGTATCCATCCATATTTAGCTATCCCCTTTCCATCATATTTAGTCCCGGTGAAGGTTGTGCGAAGCACCTGCAATAAAATGTGCCCTTTTTTGAGTGCTCTGAGCTTGCCTGAAAATACAGTGCTTCTCCGAAAGACCGGTGCTTCATTAAACGTGGTCCAAAATTAAATGTAACATTTTCTAATTGTCTGCAGGCTTCGCTACGCAGGACGATTAGAAGCTATGAAGTACTGGGTGCTGGAAACCCAAATTGCCTCTGGACTTTAAATGTGAGGGCTCACTTCAGGGGAACGATTCAAACCGCAGGATGGAATAGCTCAGGATGGCAACATGCCTTTGGTCCTGCTGTGCCTCAGTTTCCCTCTCTGCAAGAGAAAGGCAGGGCTATGTCTCTGTCAGTGCAGAAAATACTATTTGGATGTTTGGATGACAGCGTCCAGCATCTCAGTGAGCTACAGCACCTTGCACCATGCACTCATTATTAACAGCCATGCATTAATGATCCACCCTGAAGCAAAACCCTGCCAAGGGACAGGGGACCCACGTTTAACCACTGCAGGAAATTTCAGAGACCGAACTTCTTTTGGAGGTAACGGGGGGGTTGTACTGGTTTTGCCTATGGATGCTGCCCTGAGGGAGGGGGGCAGAAAGGGGGTGAGCCCTGGTTAGCCAGGCGGAGGGGAGAGGGGACAGGGGCAGGAGGGACAAGAAGGCTGAAGTTGTGTTGTGAAGAGCTTGGCAGAGCACAGTTGCATGCCTGAGCTGGGTTCAGGGAAGAAGCATCTCACATCTTCAGAGAGAATTTGCCTCTTCCTAATTAAAAGCAGTAAATCAGGGCTCAGCAAACGGAAAAAGGTGAAATAAGCTGGGGAGAGAAAATTTATACATAAATACTCAAGAAACTATTAAAGAAAAGAGGGAATTTTCAGGTAAAACTAGATGCAGCAGGACAACAAATGCCCTGATCACCACAGGCAACGAGCATAAAAACAGCGAAGCCCCACACAACGTGGCTCGACGCTTTGGTGCTACCAATGCCAAAATGCTGTCATGACACCAAGGACGTCTCAGTCCTCTTGGGCCTTGTCGTTAAGGTCTCCTGCACTTGCAGGCCGGCATGGGGTAGGGTGCAAGATTAGGACCACATATACTGTGACAGACAATATCCGAGTCGAATAGTTTTGCTGCGGTTGGTGTTGCTTTCACTTAGGACTGTGGCACTATCTGGCAGAGGTATATTGCCCGCCATTAACACAAGGGTTTCTAAAATGAAAGTAGGAGGAAGGCATGTACTGGCAATTCGCAAGAATTTTATACTTTTTTTTCCCAAGCCTGAAAGAAACCCACTGATACTTCTGAAATGACGGGAGTGAGACAGTTAAAGTTTTGTACAAAGGCTGCCTTTAAAACTTCCTTTTTATTTTCTGATCGTCATTTTTGATCTTCTTCAATCAAATGGAGGATCACTTAAGAACTGATGAAAAGAAAACCTTCATCTGGTTATTAACTCCTCGATGAAAGACCTGTAAAAAGTGCATTGTTCATTTACAGGACTTTGGAAAATACTGAAAATGAACTAAATTCTTTATGAGATACATGGCCTCTTGCAAGGTATAATTGGGCACACGCGCTGGAAAGCAGACCAGTTATGATTGCAAAGACGGGAACAGTGTCATGCAGTTGCCATTAAAATAAACGAGTTACTAGACTCCTCATTCCCTTCTTCACTGCACGTATAAACTCCCCCTCTAAATGACACTGATCTGAGAGGTAGGAGAGGCAGCTAGAGCTAACGCAGGCTAGCTAAAAAAGGTCTGTCCTAATAGATAACAAATCAACTTCTTTTTAAGACACCAAACCAACTTCTTTTTAAGGCACCAAATCAACTTCTTTAAGTTATGACAAAATTTTACGCAAAGAAAAGGTTGTCTTTGACTAGGAAAAGAAAAAAAAAACAGCTTTTCTCAGGAGCTTGCGATGCTGTTCCAGCGCTGGCCAGGAGCGCTGCCGCCTGGTCCCGGCCACCCCTTTCCTTCTCTCTGCCCAAGCCTCTGCCCTCAGGCAGGGCCCAGCCGGCAGTTTGGGACGGGTAGGGAGACCGAAAGGAGTCCCTTTTGCAGAGGATTGCACACCGCATCCCATGCCACCATTGCTCTCCAAAGGCTTGTTTTTTGGGGGGAGAAGCCACAGGAGAGGATCGGTGCAGGATAGAGGGAGGATGGGCCCCAGGTCTCTGCCAAAGTGTCGAGGTCAGAGCCGGGTAAACGTTTCTCTTCCCTTTGTTCCAGGATAACAAAAAAAATCACAGCTTGGGCAAAAACATTTGGGCAACTGTGTCATGTGTCAAAGTGTTTCAGTTCCTCCCTCTCCAAAAAAGGGGGGAAAACCAGAAAAACTTCAGCCTTTCCTCCATATTGGCAAAAGACGATATTTCACTTTTTTTGTTTCAAGCTCATGCTTAGGCTAGAAGGCTACTTACATCAAAACAAATATAATCTGCTGTTGCTACCGTGAAAATGTTTTATTTTTAGTTGAGCTAAACATTTGACCCAAATTTTGACCCAAATCACTTTTTTTTCTTTTTTCCCACATGAGAAAACAAAACAGAACTAAAAATTCATTTCAGGTATTTCAGAAACAAAATCTTTTTTTAATCTCTTTGTTGGACCAGTGTACTATGAAACACACAAACAAAAAGCAAACTCGGGGTCGCCAGTGATAGCCCCAACAGGGAAGGAATACCAGGCCTTCGTTTAAGGTGGGTTTGACTTTTATTTCAGTGATGTTTTGGATTGCTATGGATCTTGGAGATTTAACTGTTTCCAATTGTGCTGGAAATGAGGGTGCTACATTTATGTAGCTGCATTTGTGAAGGACTGCACTTTCGTACCTGGGCATTTGAATTGTCCTTGCTGTGCCTAGGTTGGAAGGCTAGGTGGTTTGCCACATGGCTGTATGAATTTTCCTGCCTGAAGAAAATTTCAGTAACATTTTCTGGGTGATAGCCTCTGCAGTGACGCTGGGGTGCCAAACGTCTTTATTCTGATCAAATTCCTCCTGGCCTGGCCATGCATTCAGCCAGACTGAACAGAGTCTTTAAGGAGAGCACAGAGTTAAAGATAAGATCCTTGGGAAATGAAAAGCTTATAAATGCTCTAAATGCTTTTTTAATAAAAGGAAATTGCTGCAGGAAGTGATTTCTTATATCCCAGGCTCTGCCAATTGTTTCCAATCAGTGCAGCTTGGGGTAGCTATTATCTCGCTAAGTTGTATTAATGTGTTTGTTGTTGCTGCTTTTCCTTTTAAACTAATCTACGGGTTAACTTGGGTTCTGCTGTTTAACCTGTGGTTTGTTCATCATAAAAGCTGTGTTGTGGGGCTCCGTTTACAACTTTAATCCCTCACAGTAGCACGTAATTGTCTCCTCACTTCTTACTGCTCACCGGAGGGTCAGAGGATTAGCAGGATGCGGTGCTCTGAAATAATGCTCCCCTCCCGTTTGCCCCATTACTCTTCCTCCCCTGAACCCAAAGGCCCTGAGGGCAGCTGGTCCTTCACCCTGAGGATCTGATTCCTTCCCTGTGCCAAGACCCGGCTGCTGGGAGCAGCTCATCGCATGGCCAACAGCAAAAGAAGCGGGGGGACACGCCTGAGCAGGGTCCGCAGTCGGTGGTTTAGGGGCTACGTGAGATCAAGGTTTGATTTGGGTTGGGTCACGACCCTGTGAACAGTCGTAGACAGTGGAACAATTTGGGAACTGATGTTTTACGGGCTCTGTTTACATTCCGCAGGCTCACAAAATCCTCAACCCAAGAAGACAACTTATAACTTGGCTTATAACAACTTTTTAACTGGCCAAAAGTTAACTCTAGTAGCCGGTGACTAGATGGAAATGAGGGTAACTCTTCCAAAAAAGTTTGTAAAAATAATAACTTGATTCAGAGCACTAAGAAAATCAAAGTATGTCACCGCCAGCATCGATGACAAACAAACTCCTTCCGTCCTGCTAGAGGCTGGTACCGTGTTACAGCCCAGACTTGTCCCTCCAGTTCTACAGAAGCTGGTCCTGAGAGCCAGGACAGACAACCCCCAGTCCTCCGTCAGTGGCAAGCTGGCACCATTTCCAACTCTTCTAACAGCTTCAAACATCAACCGTTTTTAATAAGCTCTACTACGAAAAATTGTTTCCTGCTTTCCTTGAAAAGACAGATTTCTATTGCTTGGTGGTTGAAGTCAAAGGGACCATTCACACGAGTGAAGGTTGTGGACCGTCCCTTTGGTTTATAGCTAGATACTGTCTGCCAGGTAGTCCCAGTGCACCACAGCGAGTGTGCAACACCCTGCGTGGGAGACCCACGGAAAGAACAGGGTACAGGTGTAAGTACTGCAAGCCAGAATCACCTCTACAGCTCTCCTGGTTTCGGCTGGGATAGAGTTAATTTTCTTCACAGTAGCTAGTATGGGGCTGTGTTTTGCATTTGTGCTGGGAACTGCATTGA
>JAVKLA010000010.1:9857056-9880485 GCA_034782735.1 Sagittarius serpentarius | reverse complement strand
GTGGGGCTTGAAGGGTTCGAGATAGTGACAGGCTTGATTGGAATGCGCCAGATCGAATTTACAGCTGTTATTGCTGTTTCGCTATTAATTGACAGGCTCCTGTGCTTGCCACGGGGCTCGCTTGCCGTACTGTATATTAGCCTTGTGCTCGTTAGCGGCTGCTTTTTGATTTTGCTGCTTGCTGTACTGCTTATCATCCGACTCCGCTGGGCCTGGGAACATTTCGATAACAGCGATGGCGATGTGCCTGGGCTGGCAGACGGCCGGGGCATCCCTGGTGTTTCTGTGCTGCCGTACCGGACAGGCTGGAACTCCGGCGTGAACTCCAGTCGAAGGGACCGCGACCTGTGGATGAGTCCACGTGGGAGCAGTACACCCTGAAGCGTCTGTGGCCGTGGGTAAGTCCACACCAAAGCAGGCACGTCTCGAAGCGTCTGCGGCCGAGGTTATGTCTGTGCCGCAGCAGATGCACCTCTGAAGGGATTGTGGCCGAAGGATAACTCCACGCTGGAGGGGGTACACCTCTAGTATCAAAGATGGGATGTGGACCACAAACACCCTGTTCTATCACTGAACGCCAAAGGTTGATTTGCATGCGACATTTTAAATAATTAAACAGCAAAATGGTGTTTCCATCTGCCAACATCTGTCTGGTGGAGGGAACACGAAGCCCTGAGTGAGAAGCCAGCACCGAGCCAGACCCACTCACTAAGTGGGGAGATGCCCGCAAGCGGCTCACGGACGCCTTGCGGTGCTGCCATCTCTTCTGCCTGGGAAGAGCTGGCGGTCCCAATTGCCCCTGTTTGAACAAGGTTGTTGGTAGAGCATGAAGCTTTCCCAGTAAGGCAGAAAAGTGGCTTTGTAGCATGTCCATATAGTAGAGGTTGCAATAAATATTTTGTAATCAGAAACACTCTAATGGCGTCTGTAAATGCAGGGACATGCCTAGCTTCAATAGCCTTGTTCGGGTCTGGCTACACTCATTCCTGCACTGTAAAAAAAGTAATAGCAGCCAGAGAGAGGTCTAGAAGATGATGATAATGTTCAGAGACACAGAAAGGTCTCTGTGAGGAAGGATTCAGGAGGTTCAGACTGTATTTTACACAAGAGAAAAATAAGAGGTGACATGACAGAGGTAGTAAAACAATGAAAAGTGCAGAGAAGGCAACCTAGCCATTCCCCGTTACCCTTTCAAATACCCTTTCAAATAAGAGTGAGCAGCAGCCCAGTGAAATTAAAAATATATTTTATACACATCAAAGGAAGTGCTGGGGCTGGCTCATGGCTAGTTGCGATTGTGGCACAAAGCAGATCCATTGAACTAGAAAATTGCAGTACGGTATTTTTTCTTGATCTTTCTTTAACTTTTCGAGCCCATTGTTTTTAGTGATTTTATAGGGTTCGGAGACATTTACACAAATATTCAAAGTACGCGCAGTTGTATAAGCACACGTACCGAACTGTGGAGGATATCGTCTCTCCTGCTATACTCTGCTATAGAGTATGTATAGACTGTGGACGGATGCAGGCACCCTTATTAGCTGTAGACAGGATGAGGAAGAACCAGATCTTCCACCTGACAGCAGACCCCATCGCGGACGGGGGTCACAACTGTGGCAGCGACCCCCTGGACAAGCAGTATGGTAACCATACAACTAAGAGGGTTAGCATCCTCAGAGCATCCTCATCCTCCCTTAGCAGAGCTCCCAGGGACCTTCGCTCTTACAGAGCACTGAACGACGCTAGCTGACGCCAGAAGTCAATGGGAACTGAGGGCACTTGCTCCTTTGCGAAGACAGGCTCATCTCTTTCGAAAGGCAGAATAATACAGCGCTAATACTGGCTGCTTATTATAAGGAGGAAGCTTCTTCTAGGGAAGAACACATTTTCACTGCGCGCCGCCCCCACGATTATTTGTGTTGCCATCATGCCACAGTGCACCAGCCGCTCTGTAGATGGGCGTATATCTCAATTGCCACTCCACGTAACACGGAGATTTTCTATACATTCGGCCCCAGTCTTCACTGCTGCTAACAATATTTTTCGTAAGGGTGGCGAAGGCATCTCCCTCAATGGACTCCCCTCAGCTGCCAGACCATTTAAAAGCATGAAATGATATTTCTGGTTTGGACTCTCATTATTTATGGCTGTGTCCTCCTCCTGGTGCAGCGCTGCTGTCCCTGCCTGAGACGGACAGAATGGTAGTTCGGGGGGATTACAGTTTCTGGGACGCCGTACAGGCACAGCCAAAGGAAATGGTCAGGCGGAAGCAAGCCGAAGTTGCCCAAGTCCCCAGTGCACCTCACATCTTTCCCCCCAGAATTTATTTTTTTGTTGAGGGGGAAGGACGAAGGCAACCTTTTCCCAAACAGACAAGAAGAGTCTCCGTCGGCAAGTGAGCAAGCCCTTTGCTGGGGGTATTTGGGAGAAGCGACGTGCCGGTCTCTGCTCCTAGACGCTCTGCAGGCTGGGGGGTCGTAAGGAGGGACATTACTGAAGCAGCGTCGGAGCTGGACGTTGGGCTTCAAAGAGGACAGCATCTTCGCCACAGTCCTGCTGTTACGCACACGTATCTACACATCCAAACTGTTGCTTTTTGCCGGAGTGTTGCTTTTTGCCCAACACCTGAATGAGCAGAACTGGAGGAGAGAGATGACATTTTTCTCAGTTTTGATGTTTTTGCTGTTCAAGCAGGAGTTTTCTCAGAGAGAAAAGTTAGCTTTGCTATGGCCTCCTTTTTCTGTTTCTGGAGTCCCAGGACTTTTGAGGACAGAGGGGACTTCTTGGTAGAAGACAGACTCAAGAATATTACTTTTGCTTTCTTGTGATTTCGTGCAAAGATGTAACTTTCTATTTCCAGAAAACAACAGCAAAAACCGCTCTCTTTTTACGGTACTCGCCTGGTGTTAACTGAGGTTCAGTCGGAGCACAGGTGGTAGCTGATCGCACCCCAAGCAACTTCTCGCTGAGCTTTCTGGTATCTTGGTCTCCAGCTGCCGCTGCGGGAGATGAGCAGACTCCTTCCTCCATGGAACGAACGTCGCTCCTGGCGCTGCAGGAGATGCGGTTTACATCCCTCGCACTCGCTGAAGTGAGCCTGCTCTGGTGCGTTTTAGATCATTGTCGCAGTATTTGGCACTTTCCATTTAAAAGGCAAGTGCTAAAATAAATTGAGGCAACTTGTTATTTAGATACTAGGAAGTCGCAGGATAAGGCAGGAAAAAAGCAAAACAAAACTAAACAACCCAAACCAGTCAGAATCCAAATCTGTGTTTAAAATCTCCCCTATCTATTTAAGTTACTGTACCGGCTCAGCTCAATATCTAAAACAAAGAAAATGAATTATGGAACAGTATGAGGAGAGCTTGTTAATTTTCCCACTGATGCGCTGTGAAATGAAAGCTTTATTCTAAGAATATCATATCCTCAGGGCTCTGTCTGGGGAGACGCTGACAAATACAAATGTCCTTACAGTTTTTCTTTTATTCTTGCTTTATGGTGTATTCCAGACAGATTTCCAAAATTATATATAATAATATATAATCTGTAGTTGTGGTTTGGTGGAGTTCAAGGCTGTGATTTTCCAGGACATTACTATGCCCTGTTTGAAAATGGAAGATCAAGTGCACATAATGAAAGGCAGATCAAATTCTAGAAGAATTTGCTTATTTCTTAATCAATATTAATACATGTGACTTTAATTTCAGCATCATTTCTCCTGTTGTGTACCAAGGGAACATTAACAACAACAGCAGCTTTACATTTTTATAGAGCCTTTAATCAAGAAGGATTCAAAAGTGCTTTACAAACCTCGGACAAAATTCTTCTTTGATCAGCACTGAGAATCTCTTAATCCATGGTGCAAATCTCTGTTGCACTTTTTGTGCTTTTTTCTGCACATAGGACTTCTATTGATTTCGGCAGGAATCGTGCGTGTGAAACAAGTGCAGAATGTGTAATGGAAATCTGCACTGCAGATAAAAAGGAGAAAAAAAAATGTACATGTATGGATTCATTGCCCGTCACAGAAGTGTACGACTGCTGGAGTGGACCCCAGTCGCCTTCCGTATGCATCAGAAAAAAAAAAAAGATCCAGTCTCAGTTCTCTAACTAAGAACACGCTTTGTGGTGCTGCAGAAGTGGGTCTTCCTTAAAGAAGGAGAAGTACAAATATTCACTCCTGTACACAAATTTACTCCTTGGTTACACGGAGCCTTCCCTGCCAGGTCCTTTAAATCTCTTCCTAAAGGCAGAGGGTCAGATCTGACGGCGAGTTACTGGTGAGCAGCTGCTCCGAGGCGGGTGCTGCGGCTGCAAGCAGCTTTTACCTCCCCAGCCCCTCCCACGGCAAACACTCTTGGACCCTGCCTAGTGCAAATGCCTGTCAAGAAGGTGCCCAAAATTTCCAGAGCTTCTGTACTCTTTGCGTGTGCAAATCTTGCTGAGCTAAATGCTAGCCTGGAAAACTTGCAAAGTCTCTCAGGAGAGTCCTGAGAAAATGCTAGATTTAGTGATGCCCTCCATGCTTCAGCTTTCTAGTCTGCAGCTAAACCAGGAGGTGCAGAGAGGATGCAGCAAACTGAGTTTCCCGAACTAATTCCAAGTTCAGTTTGAGCAAAAACCCGAGTTCTCTCTGTCTGATGACGCTTTTTCATCCTTAGAGCTAAGGCTGTGTTTCTGATTAGAGGTTACAAATGCTGAGGAACACTTTCCTTTTCAGTCATCAGAAAATGATGAGCAGCATCCCACTGAGACGAGTGGAGAACTCAAAGTTACCATTAATTCTGCGGACACTTCTATTCGCTAATCGAGATTTCAATCCGTGTGTTGAACCCATCAATCTCTGGCCCTGTCATGTTCTATTTTACTAGGACATTCTGTTTCTCATGAGTAGAACCATACTTTTTAATGAGAAAATCATTCAGAATTAAATGTCCCCTAGGGATGCTATTTGAAGAAGTAAAATGCCTCATTTGCAAAGACAGGTGTAATAATGTGATGAGGGATCTTTTAACTACTTCATCTGTAAGAAAGAGAGAATATTGTCTATATCAATGTGAACAATATTGGTCCGTTTCAAAACAAATTTTGCAGTCACGTTGATTTATCTCACCTGATGAGCTGCCCAGTGAATTTAGTCCTATCCGTTTAAAGCCTTTCTCTTCCAAAGAGTGGAGGTTGGTATTTAAGTGATTACTTCCCTTACGTTTCCTCCTACTGGTACATCTACATCTGAGTTTGCGTTCATGTGTTTAACATGTGTTAGCTAACAGGTTTGCCAATTAGCATGCACACCGTTAGCAGCAAAAGTTCATGTTCTACCACTGGTGCTAATCACATGTGTTAGAAACATGATTGTGCGGTGTAAGTGCGATCCTATCCAAAATTGCTTTCCTTTTAATTGCCAGCATAAAAGGGCCCTAATTACACCCTGTAAACTTAAAGGGGGCCAGAATTCATTGGGAGGTCAATAGAAACCCTTCTTTAAGTGTCTCTGAAAACCCCCGGTCCGGTAAAGTCAAAGTGAAGGTGTGTATGTTGAGCTCACTCTCGAGCCGCAGACCAAGAGGCGTCTGTGCGATGAACTGCTGCGGCTTTGCTCCCGTCCCAGAGTCCTCACACCAGCTTCTGAAGGTCTGCCTTGAACTATTCGGCTTGCTCGCCATTTAGAGGGAAGAGTTCGGTCGTGTTTGAAGGTAGCTAGTGAAAGTCTTAAGTAACATGATGCACATAATTAAACTTAGCGATAAATTGCTGCTTTTCATCTTCAAAGTGCTTTACAAACGTTAATTAGTTGGGCTCAGCGAAGCCCCTTAGAGTGGAAGCCACTCAATCCCTGTCTCCTGTGAAGTGACTTCCTTGGCTGTCCCCACACACACACTATTTTTAGTACGTGCAAGAGCCTGCCTCATGTTTCCTTACTTTCTCTTCACATGGCACATACCTTTTCTGCGATGAAAGCCACGCCGGCTTAGTAATGGGGAGGGGGGGGAGGTTTAAAAATTAAATAGTCTTTTAAAACAGCAATTAGCTTGGGTTTTCCTGGAAGAACTGAGGCATATGAAGATCAGAGGCAGGCGCCTTCACACCCTGCACCAGCCTCCAAACCTTCAAACCTCCCGTCCCCTTTGAACATGAAAAGCTCAGTTTCAGGCGCACCAAGAGGTGGATCCGCCGGCTGATGGTCAGCGTGAGCGCGCGTCCCACTGTGAACAAAGTTACGGTGAATTTCAGCGCACGCCTGCCTGTCAGGCTTCCTTGCCCAGTAACGCATCTAAAAATATGGCCACGGGGAAGGAGAATATTATTTTCATGGCGCTGCCATCACTTTGTCGCGGGGCTCTGCTTCTTCCTCAGGTCCAGAAACACCTGTCTGTCAGTCCGGAGTCTGGTGTCCACGAGGAGACAGACTCAACATTTTTCGCAAATCTGCCTATTTTGTGACACAAGTGGACCATTTCTGGTTTGGCCATTTTATCGCGGCTCCTCTCCTTCCATGGGTGTCTGCTTAGCCCTGGAGTGGCTCAGCTTTTACTCCAGGAGAGCTGCTGGGATCTTCCCTACAGAAGCAGACCCGTTCTCCCATTGCCTCCCTCTTCTCCTTCGGTAGCTGTTGTTTTGGACGTTTCCAGCTCAACTGGTACTGCGTACCAAGTCCAGCTGTGCACTTTGCTATGTGGCTGGGCTCCTGACGACCCTCTTCAAAGGTTACTCTATTGCAGCCATGGTGCGGTAACGTCATCCGACAGCTGTGCAGGCACCAGCCCTTCAGTTGACTTGCCTGCCTGCCTTTCCTGCACTTGATGTTTGCTTTACCAAAAAAATGGGGCAGCCTTCCTGCTGCAAGCGGGAATACGTAAGTGAAGACAGAGACCTGGTGGCTCTCAGTGCAGGAAGCACCTTCTGAAAAGAAAAAGGCAAACTTTTTTTTCCCTGCTTGTTTGTAACTAGGACAAATAAGCAGGCGGTCCAAAATAATCTTATTTATTCAATGTGGCAGACCCAAAATCTTGTTGAAAGGCACAGGTCTCCTGGTTGCGCGCCAGCCTATGACAAGAAAGCCCAGGGGAGAGCTGTATTCCTGGTTTTCTGCATGACTTTCACAAAGGCGTTTTGCTTCTCAGCGTCTCAGGTCCCCACATGACAGGGTGTCGTGGGAATAAATAGGGGAGGGTGGAAGCGGAGGGGAGGGGAGCGGCCAAGTTCATCCAGAAGGCACTGGGGAGGTCTTGCAAACGCTTACAGACTTTCCCGCCGTTGCACTACCCGTTGGGTTTCACCACTTCCCGTTGACAATAGCTTGACATCACTTCCTGGAACAAAATGAATGTATTAAACTGAGTATTTCCTTTATAACTTGTAGTTACTCAGCTACTTATTTTTGGCTGGCAATGCTAACTTGAGCTCTTGGTTTGACTCTGTTTCCTGACCAGCCCCAATGTATTGTCTGTCGTCTAGCGCAATCTTAAAATAGTCTATCCCGGCCTCTGGGAAAGCAGGCACGGGTGGATTTACACACTTACCTTGAAAATGTTTAGCTCTTCAGAGCTGTTGCAGGAAATAATTGCAATGGAAGTTGTGTGACACTTTAATCTTAAAACCAGAAAGAGTTCATCGAAAGAAATCGGGGTTTTGGTCCTTCAGACATTAATTTTATCTCTACAGCACTACCCCGAAACTTCAGAAGAAAGAGCCATACCTCCCCAACATGCTCCATAATAAAATTCCCTGCTGTGTGCCTGTAACAGTCTCATGCGTATCACTCTGGGTTTGCTACAGGAGCATGAAGTGCCTGGAATAAACAGCTTCAGCATCGACACTGGGAATGCGGCTACTGAGTAGAGCCCTGGCAAATCCCTTCAGAGCAATATTATTTTCCTCGGAGAAAACATATGATTTGGTGACAGTAAAAAGGTTTGAAAATTTCAGTGGATTGTTTGTGCTACTGCAGACAAAATCCAGTAAAAAGAATCTAAACCTTTCATTTTGGTATTGAAAAAAAATTAGTGCCACTTCTGTTCCACTAACTTCTGCCACTTCTGTTATTTCTTTCAATTTATTTTTTAATTTAAAAGCTTGTAGATGCTGAAGTCAGAGAAAAAATGTTTAATCTGAGGCTGAAGAAAATGCTACAGTTAAAGTGATTGCCAAAAACGTTGGAAGTAATTCCTTGCAGGTCAACTGCAAATGAATTTCTCTCATGATTTTTCAGCATAACCAGGAAAAATAAAAATCTCAGTTATTCACACAGCTCTGTTATTGATTCTTGTCATTGTTCTTCATCTGATGGCTTCATATAGCAAACTAAAACAAGTGGGAGAAGACAATGGAGACTTAAGCCCATTGTAACACTAGTAGGATTATACGGGCTTATTAAGTATTTGTTTGCCTCACTGGGCCTTCACTTACAGCTAAGGGGCAGTTATTTCTTAATAAATCAATCGCTTGTGATCACTTGTCCGCACCTTTTCCTTTTCACAGCTCCATGTAAAGGATGTCAGCGTAAATGAGAAGAATGCCCCATTAAGTTCATAATACACAAGACCTTCCAGCTTCACCTCGTCATTAAAATCATTACAGACCTCCAGAGTCGTCTTTGAACTCACCTTGCTTTGCTAGATAAAGGCCAGCAGGTGAAGAATCACAACAGCAACAAACACAAATGAAGGGGATTTGAGAGGGTGTCTGTTTCAGAAAATGACTATTGTTCACCTCATGCCATTTTGGGGGCACGGCATTTTGTAGACAACGAGGAAAGCAAGCGTCAAATACAAAGAATATTTTTAAAGACCCTCAAGTGGAATTTCGGGTCCGTTTCGACCGTTTGTTTGTTGTGCTGGGGACGGGGCTGTGAAGAACTCCTCCAGCCGCTAGCCAGGGAGCCAACACGAGGTCTGAAACGCTCATCGAGTCAAAGGTTTCGAACTTCAGGTTCGTAACAGCAGCGCTGCCATCCGTGCGGCGTGTGAAACCACGGGCACCCGCAGCCGTGCACGAGTGCTCGGACGATGACAGTGGGAACTGGCGGAGGAGTCAGCATGCTGACCGGGGATGGCAATGGGCCGCTGTCTTCTGAAGGACTTCCTTGCACTGAGTGAAGGGAACCGGCCTTTCATCTGAAGACGAAGCAAAGCTTTTTGACAGTTTTGCTGGCCTGCGTCGGTTTGTCCTTAGGATTTTGCCTGAGCATTCATCTCACCACCTGTTTTGCGACTGAGAGATGGAGGGTGGGGTTAGGAAACGTCTTCCACTTTAGAAAATTCAGAATTAAAACATTAAGCAAAGCACTTTCAGGCATGAGGTGCAGCATTACAATGTAGAACGCAGTAATGAGGCTAGGAGTATTGTTTTGATTAAATACCAAATTAGTCATCTCTCTAAACATTGTACCATATACCTGCATACTTGCAAGTGTAGTTGTCATTAGACGTGTGGGTTTGGGGACCTTTTTTTTCTCTCACCCGCTTTCCATAGCAGTAAGCCCTGCACTTCATCCCACGAGCAAAGCACGCTGCTGAGCTGCCCTCCTCAATTTGGGGGCTGGACTAGATGACCTTTGATGGTCCCTTCCAACCCAAGCCGTTCTATGATTCTTTCCAAAATCCTCACGTTGTTGTCAAGAGCTCCAGCAAACGGGCACATCCACTTCTGGAGCAGAACCCTCCGACAGCAGAAAAAGCCTTCTGCGAGGACGTGAGGGGAGCTAACGCTCTTCCTCGCGGCGGGCGGCGGGGCGTCAAAGGGCCTTGAGCCCCGGCTGAGGTGGGGCTCCTCGGAGGAGAAGGCAGCCTGCGACTGGGAACACAAGGGAAGAGGGCAGGCGAGCCGGGAGTGCCGGGGGGATTTTCACGTGAGCATTTCTTGGCTTTTCACTCTTCCCCTTTCGTGAATAAGTGCCCTTCCAGAATAGCGGGGTTTTCTCGCCCGGCGTGTACGTTTAATTTGCCTCCTCTCGAGCTGCAGGGAGCTTGGGGATGGAGCCTGCCGGCAACACTGCCTGGGCCGGCTTGCCGGGAGGGCAAAGCAAAGCGTGACCTCTCGTAGGGGAACAGCAGCGGGGAGCTGCTGGGGACACAGGTAATCACCCAGCGTGGAGCTTGGGCAGGCCCGTGGGGTTAGCACCTCTGCTCCGGGGCGAAGCGGGAAGAAATGTCGTCAATAACTTCAGCCGTTGCAGCCTCTGGGTCCGACTCACCTGAGAGGCAGTGCCTGCAGCTGCCGGAGCAGAGCCACTCGGACGCACGCCGGCTGCTTAACGGAGCACGTCTGTTCTGCCAGCTCCAAGGGAATAACGTCACCTACCCAGCCACCAGCCCCACTTCCCACAGCGCCTGAGTTTTTCCTTAGAAGTTTCCTATGCAAGCGCTTTGCCTGACCAGGGCTGACCTTGCTTAGCTTATGAGATGTAACAAGATCACTGCCTGAGGTGTGAAATGACACTGGAATGGAGGTCATGATCTTACGGAGAGCATCTTCTTCCTCTGCCGCGACGTCTCCTCCTGGTTCCCCTGCCCCAGCATCCGACTAATCAGGCAGAAACAAATGCACCACGCTTCTAGCACACCGCTGACAGAATATCAAAATCTGTCCTTTCGGCTATTCAGCCATCTCAGCGGTATAGATTTTTTTTATGAATACGAATCCAAAGATCAAGCAGTTCCTTTTTATGAATTTTTTTTTTTTTTGGTCACTACTTCAACAGAAACAAAAAGTGTTTTCTATAGCTCTATCTCTGCAAGATGCCAAAACAGATTAACAGACAGACAAACAGACGGTAGCTTTTAAGCAATGTGGACAGAACACCAAATCAATCATTCTGAATGAATAATACATTTAAGAACTGCAGCAATACGAACAGCAGAAAATTCATCTGCATCTACAGTCAAACTACCTAGACCCATTTCAAGGTGGAATGTTCTGCAGAAAGTACAGAAGGCACTTTTATTTTGGTATTTCAAATAAGAATGAATTTGTGTATGTGACAATCTTTCACACACTAGACAGGGCTGGTTCTGTGAATGGGCATTACCATGTAAAGCTTTAGATCGAGCTATGGAGAATATATAGGTTTTTATTCACAGGGCATTAGAATAGCACAGTATACAAACAACATTCATAAATGACTTCTCATATGAATTGCTATAAAAAAACTCCTTTTGCAGGGAGCCATGGGTTGTATAATGTTTTTATTGTGATGCAGTAAAGAATGAGCTTTAGAAGCAAACTTAGCAGGATAAACTTAGAGATAGATCAAGCCCAAACAAAAAAGCATTGAAATTCAAGTACAGGTTTCAGTGGCAAGCCTAACTGACAAAAGAAAGGGGGTGAAGTGCCCCTCGGCTGAGTTAAACCAGGCTTGGATGCACGGGACATCTCAGTTGCCTTGTTTATTCTTATGATTGAAACGACGCTGACTTTCTGAAGGAGAAGGAAAAACGAAAAGCCCCAAAGGCTGTTAACCTTTCTTCCGGAGCAGAAGGCAAGGCCGTCAAAAGTTTTGTGACTCTTACGGGGAAATAAAGCAAAGGTGGGTGGCGGAGGCCGGTCCGTGCCGAATGAGATGGGTGAAAGCTCCCGCAGTGCTGCGGGCAGCAGGTTCTCGCTGAAGATGGAGGGGGCCCTTGAGACGGCAGGGGCAGGCGTGGGGGGTATAGGGAGGTAGCATTTTCTCCTTACGGTGGAGGAGTGGTTATTAAATTCAGGCTGATCTGGTTGATGTTGATGCATCTGCCTACAAAAGTCCTCTTTGAGGAGCCCAGCGAAAGGCCGCAAAGCCGGCACGCAGACAAGAGGCTTCTACAGGAGGGAACTGGCTCCTCCTCTGCTGTGGGTGGTAAATCCCTCTCTGCGATGGGGTGATTTGTAGGAAAACCTGAAGAAGTACCTCAGTGTTTTCCCTCACCTGCTGTGTCACAGTAACCTGTGTTATAGGAGAACATAAGGCTGTTGAGTTGGGCAGAGATTTGTTTGCCCATGTCTGTCTAATGGTGATTAACTTAGGAAGGCTGTCACGGAGTAAACGAGAAGGAAACAGCCGCCATTCATCAGCTGGTGGCCTCCCGATACAAATCCTGCTTTTAGAGCTCCTACAGCAGAAGGTTAAAAATGATGCAATGCATGGACTGCGGCAGTCATTTTATGTGTGCCTGTAAGTTCAGGACGGCAGGGGGATAGATGACAAGGGTGTACTCCTGAGCCTTTCACTGAAACTGATTTAAGAGGTTTTGAGGGCTTTCGAGTAGAAAAGAGAAACCTTCACAAGATTAAGGTGAAGGCTGATTTCCCCTCCTTAGGGGGAGTCCCCAAAAGCGTAAGGGATACGGAGGAAGGGATGTGGCCAGAGACACGCAGAAACCCATTTCTCCTAGGATGCTGCACATTCCTCGTTATCTTTGGGACCAGAAATAGTGGACAAGGAGTAATCTCTCTACGAGTGAATTATCAATGCCAAAAATAATGCTCCTTTTCCCATTCTCTCTCTCTCCGATTCTTCCCTGCCTGTCAGATGGAGAGCTGAGAATCTGAGCTAGCGTATTTGTGAAAATGCGATCCAAAAAGGAGGAGGAGAAACACAGCCTCTGCCAAGTGGCACAAGTTCATTCCTTTACGTTTTTATTTAAATTACTAAAATCATGCAGATTACTTGGCATCAATTTTGTTCACCTTTGCAAATGGCTAAGCGATTGCATTAATGCTCAAAGAGTCTTCGTAAATCTGACAAAGAAAGGAAAAAACCAGTTTCATGAAGAATCAGCAGGACTTCTGCCTTCCAACTTCCGCATCCTTCTAAAAGCACACTGGGGGAGAGAGAGAGGGAGAGCACGCAACCGAAAGAGTATAAACTATATAGTTCATACATTCTCAGGCAAAATTAATTTCTCCGATATTCCTGAGGTCAGTAGCTTCCCTGGACTCTGGCACGAGCTATAGGGAGACAAGGGCATTTTTTTAAAACCTCAGTCAGAGGGAGCGCTATCCTCAAGAGATCAAATGAGCACTAATCAGGAAGAATGTTTAGTTATTAAATGCATCATTGAGTACTTCAAATATCACTCGCTGGATCATAAATTCCTATTAAACGTAGATAATTCATCATTGTCTCATGCAGATAGAAGATAAAAGCAGGAAGAGATTTGCCAGCAATCCACCGCTGTCCTGGGGCCCCTCCTTCGGCACGCCTTAAGACAGGTGATAACTGCTGTCATCTTCTGCTCTCAACATCTTCACCGTGCTGCGGCTCACACCGTGCTTTCTCTGGATTTCACACCCTGCTCACTTATTTCTGTTTAGGGTCCTCTTTGCATTGATCATGCACTCCTGCTCTCTCCCACTCTACACACAGGTCTCACCTTAACCGAGCGCTTTCCCAAGCCGGGTGTCCCCTGATAACAACCTACCCACTACCACTTTCGCAAGCTGCTCTTCAACATTTTTTCTCTGTCTGGGAACAGCAAGCTTTTTTGGGAAGGGGATTCCCAAATGCATCAAATGCAAGCAGGCTTCCTTCCCTTCCTTTCACCTGACCACGCCGGTGCCCGTGCCCGCGCCCGCTGTACGGCTTGACATCTCTGGCCTCGTGCATTGTAAGAAAAGATAGTAAAGTCGTCTGCATGGGAAACCTCCAGCCTTGTTCAGAATGTAATTGTACTCGTGCTTGAGAAGAGCTCGCTGCAGAGCAGCTGGGAAAGCTAGCTGGTTTCCTGGAGTGCGTGGGAGGCCACGAGTAGGTGGTAACTAAAAATGGTAACAGAGTTTGGGGGGTTTTCAGATCATCATTACTATTATTTTGGACTCTACAGCAAGATTACAAATCTTAACAGTTGCTTATCTGTATGCAATTTATCTACAGAGGGGCTATTATATACGCTTCTCACAAACAAATGCTACATCAAGAATAGGAAATTATTGATCGTTCCGTTCAGGCTAAAATGGTTTTCTTTTCAGTCTCCAACAGGGCTTTGGCAAGATGATTTTAAAAATAGCTACAGTTTGGAAGCCAGATTGCGTTCCCTGCCAGATTATAATGATCACTTCAACCAGGGCTGGGTGAATTTCAAAAAGCCTGGAGACTCAGCTCAAGACAGTGCCCTCCAGTCTGTGATATTTTTAGTGATGGGCAAACCCAAAAATTTGGGTGGTTATCCAGAGTTCATCTGGACTGCCCAAATGGCTACAGTCTGCAAAAATGGACTGGAAAGTTTTCAAGGAAGATGGGTTTTGCACTATTTCCAGCACTGCCTATTTCTGCTCAGGTCAGGAATCCTAGGAGAAAAATCCTCTTTCTTCGTACTGTTCTGCTGCATTTCAGTTGCCAGTCATAGCTGAAAAGTGCAGAGTCTGGCAAAAGAGCCTAGAAAAGTAGCTGGGGAAAAAATGAACCCTTCTGAAAGGCAAAATGATGGTTCAGGTTTAGGTGGTGGTCCAGATATATTCCTACCCTGAGATTCAATCCTACTTCTACCAAAAGCAGAGGGAACTTGCATGGCTGATCACAATGGAAGACCTGTTTTGCTCCTCCCTATTAAAATATCCCCGAGTAACCTTCTGCTACTGAGGGAGTTCCAATTTAGACAGGAGAAAATTCCCTGAGGATTACAGCTTCCGGGCAGTTTTGGGTAGTTTTTCGTTCCTTCCATGCCAGATACTGGCTGTGACGTTAAAATTGTCTTGCAACAAATAAATGAGTATTTAATGTCTTTCAGGCAAAGAACTGCAAGCTACCCAAACCAATTAATGACTCCGAGCCAAATTCATTCCTGGTTTAAGCTTAAACAATTTCAGTGAAGTCGCACCAGTGGGCAATCAGATTTAATCTATATTTAATCTTTTGATGTCACATGAGAGTCCTGGCTATGTGTTAGGTCTTAACAACTGATCAGCTCAGCTGGCTTTTGGGGTGAGACTGTAGGTGGAGAGGGAAGATGGCAAAGGTGGGTTGCTGAATACTAAACAGACACTCTGGAAGAATTTCTAAATAAATAACATTATCTTAGGCCTCATCAGGGGAGAGCCTGAAACGCTTCTGCCTTGGGAAAAGTCCAGCGTGCCATATTCCAGGAAATTTTTAATGACGCAAACTCAGCAGTTTAAGACGTAACTTGCTTCCGGTCTTCAGGACATGAGCCCCTGAATCTCAAGAAAACAAGCCTGCATTCTTGTTTTCTTCCAAATCGCATATGCTCTTTAAACATTGCACAAATACCGAAGCATCATACTTTTCTTCCTGAACAGCACTTTCCTTCGTGGTGCCTATCCCAGCTGCCGTTAGCGCAGCCTTTGCCTGGCTCGTATCACAGCACCGTTGAGAGAGGAAGGAAATTTCCTTGAGACAGCAATTTCCGAAGGGGTTAAGGATCCACTTCTCAATTAGCCCTCTAATTGGCAGCAGCAGGGGCTGGATTCCCGTTGCAGCAGTAGCAAGCAGCTTGGTTCAAGTCGTGCCGTCGCCTGCTATTTCTTCCTGCAGGAGCTCACCAGTAAAGATACACGCAGACCTCGGACCTCGGCACAGCAGGAATCTTTGCAGCAGCACATATTTCTGCTTTTTGCTCTGAAGGCATCAACTTAGATTATTTTGTGCCATGCTGCTTCATGCATTAGTGCTTGTTTTGGGGTGCACAAACCCACTTGGAATAAAAACAGAAGCACAGCTGAACACCCCCCCCCCCAACAAAATTCAAATCAAACCCCTCCAGATCCAGTGAAAATGCAAGAACCTGGGGTTTTTTCCCTTCCTGTTTTGAACTCAATTATTCTTCCAAATTTGGGCCAGGATCAGAAGCTAAAATATTCAAATGCTCCAGATAATATTTTTATAGGGTTTTGACCCCTCAGGGTGTTAAGGACCCTTGGCAAGATCTAGGGACCTGCAAAAGGAACTGGATCCTGTTGGCTTTAGTGAAGGGGACAGAGTCACCAACTCAACTGACCTCATGCAAAATGTGGTATTGATCTAGTTTTAGATGCTTCCTGGAGAGTGGAGACCTCTTCCTGCAGCGATGCCTCTGTCTTTTAGGTTTTCAGCTTTCATGGCTCGTGCCCTTCAAGTCTGAGAACGTGAGACTGAGCGTGTGTGACCCAAGCTGGAAGTGAAAAGAGCTGGGTAGCAGCCCTGAGAGCTCTCCCCTTCCCCGGCCCTGCGTGTCATACGTTTCTGTGGTGGTTGCTCAGGCCAGCTTATTTGAAATGCAGTTTCTGCCTGGAGCCAAAGTTTTCAGAGCTGATCTCCTGCCTAACTAAAAATTCAAATATGAGCAGCCAGGTTTGGAAGCCAAATGTAGCCACTTGAGCTGGAAAATTTGGGTTCCAAATGAACGACTTCCCCTTAAGCTGAAGATCAGTGACAAATGAAAGGCACGCACCACCTATTTGTTTAGGCAAGGAAAGCCGCGGGGATGGAGGCGATCATTTGCCCAGGGCAGAGCTACTCTAACGTCAGTTTGGAGGGCTGAGCAGCCCGACCTTGGAGGTTTGCCCTCTCTCAGGCTGCAGCTCAGCTAAGCACACGCTGAACTTTAAGCAGATGCTGAAGCACTTTGCTGAATTCGGGTCTCAGGAAAGCTGAGCTTGTTAATGCTGAGATCACTTGAGTGCTTTTTTGTTGAAATTTTTCGCACTTAATTTATTGTGACAAGGGAGATAAAGTATAGACTATTAAGTCTAATTAATGGCACGTGAAGCGACATTGATATGTAAGTGCAGAGAGAAGTGAAACAGTCGGAGCATATACTGCTGCCTCTCTCTTTCTTCCCCTCTTCTGGGTGTCATGAAGGGCCTCCTTCCACACTCCTTTAAAATTAAGGCTTTTGGGCTACCTTCTGTCTGCAGACCTGACCAAGAAGCAGCCTATACCCCACGTTGCTCACCTGCAGCATCGTTCCACCTCCAAGCCACAGCCCAGCTTTCTGCAGCAGGCGATTAGGCAGAGAAAAGGGCTGTAACCTCCTTATGGTCTGAAGCATCCACAGACGGTGATGTCCGTGCTCCTCTCCCTCCACCCTGGAATAGCTCTTACAGCACTTCCTACAGGAAAGACAGTCTGCCAGGTCAATGGTCTCCCATAGCCTCCTCCATTTACTCCTTCTTCCTGCCCCAAGCCTGCTGGGTGACCTCTTTTTGGGATGAAGCTGCCGTCTGAGGTTTCCCCATCAGGCACTGAACATCCACGCATGGCAGTGACCAGCTGCGTTAGACACCAACAAACACACAGAATATAACAGAGCCGGCAGAAGGACGCTTAAGCACACGCATTAAATAATTAACCCTCACAAAATCCTGGCGAGGCAGGATTCCCTGTTTCACAACGGGGAAAGGCAGAAGCAGAAAGGTTAAGCAATTTGCTCAAGGTCGCAGGAGAAGTAATTGTCGGTGCTGGGATTAAGATGTAGGAATTTATAGCTCCTGGTCCTATGTGCGGGCCACTAGATCACCGTCCCTGGCACTCCAGAGAGCCAGGCTGCTTATTCTTCCAGTAAAATGCTAAACCAAATGCTCTGACCTTTCCTGGCGTTATCAGATGAAGTGCTTTCTTAACTCCAGCTTACAGAGGGCAGCGGGGGGGGGGTGGGGGGGGGGGTGGGTGAGGGTGGGAGGAAGCGACAGACCGAAACTGGTATGTGCAATGCTTGTGTAAGGGGATATTCCTCCACCCATTTGAGGAGCGCTTGCTATCTGGCTGACTGCAGCACGGGAGGGAGAGTACAGTGACCTGATGGAGGTTCCGGGAGTATTTGCCCCATTTTCATTTCCAGGGACTGACAAACTCTGTCAGAGGTTGCACTGGGGGCGGGGGGGCAGGTTTATATCATTCACAGGAAGTCAAATGCTGCCCGTGAACCTGAGTACTTACGGAATATATAAATAAGCTATAATTCACTGAAATATATGTATGGAAATCTTTGCGAAAAGCTGACATGCAAAATTCAGTATTGCCAGCCCACTACTATTATTATTATTCTTCTGTGAATCTGTGGAGCTTCAGCTTCAAAGAAACATACCCACCTCCCTCCCTTCTCGGAGCTTGCCGCTGTTCAGTTATTTCATCCTGCTTCTGTATCAGCCATTAGAAGGCAACACCTTCGAGACGTGACAGACTGCAGGGCTGCAAGCAGGGATCCCAGCTCTGCAGGCACAGCAGCCAGCAAAGGTGTGACTGGCCAGGAGAGGAGAGCGCTGCGGATGAGGGACCACCACGCTCAGGACACCCTGCCCGACCTGAGCTCCGGCTCAGATGACCTCCTGAAACAGGCGGCTTTTCTCCTGAAACAGGCGGCTTTTCTCCTGAAACAGGCGGCTTTTCGCATACTGACCAGAGCAGGGTGATGCTGCAAGAAGAAGATGTTGCCCCCGGCTTTTCTGGTGTTTATGGTCAGTAATTCAGGAGGAACCCAGACTGCTGTGCCACACTGGCAATTGCCTCCTCTGTGTCTTTTCTTGCACCTGCCTCGGCCTGATCTCTCTGGACCTCAGACAGCTGCTCTTCAGCTCCGTTCATCCACGTTTCGCGCAGGCACTGCGGTATTTGGGAGACAGGACCCCGGTTTTTGATAAACAGAGAAATGTGCGTAGCCGGGGCTGAGCAGGGGCTGAGCGGAGAGGGTCTCCCACTCTGTCCGAACGTGTGTCCAGAGCTGCTGAGCAAGTCTGGGAAGAGCCGCGGAGGATCCCAGATTGGAGCCGCCTTTACGCGCTTCGGCTTTTACCCGCAAACCTCGACAGTTTGCAGTGGCCTTCTTGCCTGCAGGACCAGGAGGAACGGCTGGCCTGGGAGCAGTGGCTGCCCTTTCAGTAACCAGCCTCGTGCTGCCTCTGATAATTAACGAGAAATGTAACGCAAAACGTGAGCTGCACGAGATCTGTAAATCGGCGGGCCTAAAAGGTCTCCTTCCGACAGCAGGAGCAATAGCACGTGGTGCCAATTCCCTTTCCAGGGCTTTGCCAGACTGCTCTTGAGGGCTGCAGGTTTGGATGTTATGAGAAGGGAAGGAGCGCATGAGAGATTTTAAATGGAAACAACGCCTGACTCGGTGAAGTACGCAGTAATTTCACCAGAAGAGCTCCACAAGAGGGTACGATTGAGAAGTATGTGTGTGTGCGTGTGTGGGTGTGTGTGTATATATATATGTGTGTGTCCTAATTTTTTTATGGATACATATGTGTGTGTATATATATAATTCCTTACCTCGGAAAGTTCAGTTTTGATACATGATTGGTTTCCTCCAATCTTCCATCTCATCTGAGCGAGCGAGTCACTTGACAATCTTGTGCCTCAAAGTCAGGCAGTTAATTCAGACTACGCTACAGCTAAACACTTCTCTCTTTTCACTTGCCTGCTCTAAACACAAGCCCATGTGATTTGCTAATTTACATAATATCTTCTGACAAGCTGACTCTGAAGTCTTCTTGGGTGATTTGCTTCTCTTTGCCGAACAAAATGGGAGACAGTAACATCCACGGGAATGAGTGTACCTATTTCAATCGGATTGAGCGGCTTCAGCTCTTGGAGCTCTGGTTCCTCTGGAGGTAGCGGGATCAGAAATGGCGCAGCCGCCGTGGAGACGGAGGCGGAAAACCTCTAAAGGGACCTGGAACCATGTCAAGTGGGTCAGCTCTCCTTCCTGTCACACAAACCGGAAGGTGCTCTGAGGTGCTCCTCTTCTCCAGACAACGATAAAACGGCCCAAGTGTCACCATCTGCGACAGCCGGGAGGGTGACATGAGCTGGGAGTTTAAGTATGTGCTACCTCTCCCTGAAATAACATGCAGTGGTGCTCTGCCTCTTGCAGAGCTGGGAAGTAAGACAGATTAATCTTTGCTAGTATTTAAAAAAAAAAATAAAATTCCTATAGATTATCTTTTCACAGAGCCATACGCCTTTGAAAATTTGGTCCCAACGTATCTTGCCTGTGAAGTCAATTAGCTCCTAAAATGACAACGCATTAGAAAGAACCCAGAAGCTGATATAGAAATACCTTGCTTTATTAAGCTTGGCCAATTTTCTGTCAACAAAAATTACGCTTCTGAAGTGATGTGGAACAAGAATCAAACATGAAAGCATACAAGTATCCACTTTTGAGCCCTTGAACAGTTATAAGAAGCCACTTCTTCTTGGTATTTCTGCTACACAGAATGAATTTTCATTACCTGAAGTATCTATTATCTAATGAATAAAACCCCCTACATTATGCATTAAAGTGTAGTATGAACAAAAACCCTGGAAAACATACATCATGGTGAATTCTTGTGGCAGAAATGGTATTTTTAGTGACTTCTGTGGGATGGATGATGTGTCAGCAACCATACTACTGAGCTTGCAGTCAAACTTCATCTTGACTTCTCAACAACAGAAGCAATGAATTTCACAAATAAGCATGTGCTGGTCGGGGAACATATAATTTTTTCATCGGGATGTCATGCTCCAGATCCTTGGTTGCGGTTGAGGAACGCAGTTCCCAAATCCCGAGTGGCTCGTGTACGGTCCAAAACCTACGGCAAATTGAAGTTATAGCAATCAAAAATGGTATAAACAGTTATAACACCAGTTATATATTAACAGTATAAAACACCAAGGCCAGGTCTGGCGATGTCAGGCCACTCCTGCTCTGGGAGGAAAGAATTATGCATTAATCCAGCTGTAGGCACGAAATCCATGAGGTTTATAGTCTGGAGAACCTCCAAATGCTGGGACCTGCCCTGATGGCTCTGGTCTTCCCTTTACAGCACTTCAAAGGAACTTTGGGGAAAATACATACCTTCAGCTCCTCAAGATAGAGAGGTTATCATTTAAGTCGTGCAAGATCCATCCATTGTTTGAAAATTCGAGGATGGTGCCCTGCGCCTGCGTTGTGTTCTGCTCCCTTGCTAGCACGTCATGCTTTCCCCGCCGGCAACAAACTGGAGAGGAGGGTTTGCTAGCACATCTGAATTTATCACAAGATATGCCGTGCTCAGTCCCAGCTACTCCATCCCAGTTTTGCACGCAGGGAAGCAGAGCCAAGTAGACTCCAGTCGTGCACTTTCATGAAAAGGCAGCCTTAATGGCAAGGGTAGCCTAACGACCTACTAGGCTAAACACAGAGCTGGTTAATAGCACGGAGTAGTGTGGCCTCTGTGTCAGCTGTAAGAAATATAAGCGCTTTAGCTGTTTGGGGAATGGTGGCAATAGCTGAATTACACCTCGGACAACGCAACGAACAAGCACAAAGGCGGAGAAAGGTGCAGCTCCAACAGAAAGAGGAGTGCCTGGGCTGGGGCTGGGTCAAGCGCTTTTAGGTAGCGGATGTGCAGGGAGCCGTGCAGTTAGCGCCGCGCTCTGAGGAGGTGTGAGGAACCATAAAGAAGAGCAAAACGTTGTTTACAGAAGCCAAATAGCCGAGGCTGAATCTGCTGTGATAACAAATCCATAAAGTTACACTGGAGCAGTAGTCCTGAAGAGCAGGAGTTTGGCAGAGTGCCTGTGACCGTGGAAATAATTGATATTTTCAGTTAGGTGGCCAGAACCGAAAAAAGGAGAAAAAAAATCAGTCCGAGTTGTCCGAAAACATTTTTTCCCCTTTTTTCAGCAAGGAAAAAATAAACTGCCTTGAGCCAAAGAAACGTTTCCTTCAGCCCCAAAGATTTTGTTTCCCCACGTCTCTCACCAGAGGAAAAGAAAAGGGCAGTGCAGAGCTAGTTTCCCATCGGGGCTCGGGGGTTGCTCTCGATCCCGAGGAGGATGCAGGTGGGCAAAGGGCTGCTCCCTTCCTCCTCCAAAGCCCAGCGGCTCAGGCCCTCCCCTGCCATATGGGTCGAGCGTACCGAACCACCCCGACAGCGAGGGAAACGAGCTGGAGAAGCGCGAAAAGCCCCGTCCGTGCTTTCTGCAAGACGCTGTAAGCTCTGTGAAGAGAGGCCCGGGGGAGCAAGGTCAGCACCACTGCGACCCAGAGCGCGGGCATCCTTGGGTGTCTGATTTTTTGACCCAGGACAGGCTTAAAAGCCACATAAAGGAAAGCCTGGGGAAGAGGTTCAGGCATGGCTTAGCTCTTGTGCAGGAAGCTTGGAACAAGGTCAGGCTGCAGAGAGGCAGGTGGGAAATGTGAGGTTACTCTACGGGACGGGGCGGACCCAAGAGGAACTAAAAAACTCACGATAGAGTGGGCAGAGATGCCTAGCTTTTTGCTTGTTTTTTGGCAGGGGGGGCTATAAATTAGTTGTGGGGGAGGGACAGAGAAAGGAGACATTTCAAACAACGAAAAAAGGGAGTGAGACTGAAAGGGGTAAATACTCATCAGCTCGGACAAGGCGAGAATAATTGCGTGCTTATACAGCAAGGGTAGCTGAGTGTCAGGTTTTGGCCCCAATATTCAAGTATCTTTTGCTCTGCATATTCAAGTGTTTTTAACCTGAGTGGAAGAATTTCAACAGAAAAGAGAGTTGATATCCAAAAACACCCTAAAGCTTAATAGTGTAGGGCCCTTCCAAAACTACAAATCAGACGGAGAAGGCACTGGAGCTCGGCATTCCCCTGTCCCAAGTGTGTGTCCTCACACTTGGATGGCGAGTGTACGTGTAAAGATGCATATAAGGATGCAACGGAGGGGAGGGGGAAGAAGAAGGTAAAAGGGTTTTTTTTATCGACAACTACTCCAGTTTTCAAAGATCCTGTCAACTCACAGAAACGGCAAAAGGAAAATCTCTGGGTTGAAAATGCTACTACTAAGGCCATTGAATGCATCTGCTTTTTTCTTTTTGTGTTCCCTGAAAGTATTTGCTGAATTGTTTTTCCTGCCCTGAGACTGAAATAAAATATTTGCTGATAAAAATTCTTCTTGAGACTAGTAGAACTGTATACTTCAACTAAATATATCAGCCAAGCAGAATACAGCATCTATGCCCCTATGGCAAAGCATGTACATAGACACCCAGCTTCTGTTGAAAGCCGCAGTTTAAACCATGTAAAGGAAAAAGCACAAGCCAAGTTTAAATGCGGGTGACAGTCGCGCAGTCAGAGAACGGGGCCTGGAATTAAACAAAGTCTAGTTCCTCCTCCTCACACCGAATCCCAGATGGTCATAAATGACTCCTTGCTAGGGAATGCTGAAAACCCTCTGCACAGGTACGACTTTGTACATTGTCCTCTGGTTTTATACGGCTTAAAGAAATTCTGAAAAAATGGGGTTTAGGGGAAAAGTAAACACAAATAAGCTCTCAGCCTCTTCAAAATCCTCCTCAAATCCAAGCCCATGCAACACTTAATTAAGAACAATATATAATAATGCTGATTTACAGCCTGATGTGATTTTGTCCACACCACTGGGAAAAACACAGTACGTTAGGGACCTGTCCTGGTTTCGGCTGGGGTAGGGTTAATTGTCTTCCCAGTGGCTGGCACAGCGCTGTGGTTTGGGTTTAGGATGAGCAGAATGTCGATAACACCCTGATGGTTTCAG
>JAVKLA010000010.1:9839460-9856956 GCA_034782735.1 Sagittarius serpentarius | reverse complement strand
CTCTCCCCCATCCCCCTGGGTGGGGGGGAGTGAGTGAGCGGCTGCGTGGGGCCGAGTTGCCGGCTGGGGTTAAACCATGACAGGACCTCATCCCAGCCTGAATGATGTATAGTAACACCGTCTCGTTTCCCAAGCCAGGCTAAGTGAAACCTGGATTTGCTGTCATAGCAAAATGTATCTTAAATATTAGGACCCTCCTTTCAATGAACCCAGTCACGATAAAGAAGAATCGGGTCCCATCAGTTTCTGTGACCATCTTTTTTTCTTTTTCCCTGGCACCGGTAGTGATCTTGAAATATTTAGGTAAGGAGACCAGAGCACCTTTACACCCCGCACCTGAAGCCTTGCAGCTCGCTGCTCGTCGGCAGCGGCACTGGTGGGTACGCGGTGCACGTCATCCCTTTTCAGGGCACGCTGCAGGCAGCGGCAGCTCAGGCGCTGGTACCCGCAGCACCCCGGGGTGCTGCGGGCTCCACTCCCACGCGTAAGCTGGGGCACCGCTTAGGCCGCTCCACGTGTGCTGTCATTTAAATCCTCCTCCAAACTCCCGGTTACTCTCCTTCCGCTCCCACGGTCTGCTCCGAAGAGCACAAGCATCCACAGGTGACCCCCTGTTTCTGTGGCACGATCCTGCTGTTGCCGGTGTGATAATTAAGATGGCAAGTCCTGGTTTTCAAAAAACCACCAACTTGAGAAGTAACCAATTAAAAAAAAATAAATAAATCTGGTTATTTCCTGTCTCCTACTCAGATCAGTCTGAAAACAAAACACTACGCAAGCACAAAAAGTTATTATGTGACTCGCAGCCCCCAGCTATTCTGACTTCACTGGATGCCTTACAAGCATCTCTTGTTCTTGGAGATAGCCTGAGACGTGCTTCCCAGAGAGATTATTATATATTCTTGCTACGAGGAGGAAAAAAATCCGCTCTGATACTATGTCATGTTGTCTCTTTAGCGGTATCTCATATGCAATATGCTGTGGAAGCGTGAGAGGGAAGAAAACAAAACTGTTCTACCACTAGTGGTGTTGAACCGCTTATACTATGGGCCCAAGAGCCTGTATTTTACTCATGGTTGACTCTGCGCTCCTCGCCAGCTCTCAGTACCTTTACACGCTTGTACGTGTAAACCTTTACAGCTGGCCTACACGTGGGAACGTGCAGCAGGAGCTGGGGATGGGGATGCTCTGAAAGCACGCGCAGAGCTCTTCACCCACGCCGTCGGCCATGAGCTCGCTCCGAGGGACAGTATCCGCCTACTTGAGAACGGGCTGTGACTGCACACCGCAAGATACGGCACTGCGATTTTCCGATCTCGGTAAACTTGAAAAAACGAGTTTTGAACCCTCATAACGCTGTGGGGGTTGGTAATTTATAAGCACGCTTCCACACCCACTAGAACTAAATATCGAACAATTTTCCTTTTCGGAACTGGCTTTTGGGGAAAAGGAGTAAAACTCCGCAGTGAAGGAGGGCACCAGCTTGGCTCAGCAGGGCCAGGAGCTAGATCTGGGCAACACAACGTTGTGTCGCAGGAAGAACAAAGCCTTCCTCGCCACCTCCACGATGACATTCACAAACAGCACACAGCTGTATTGCCGGTGGTTGCAACAGGCCACTACTCAGCACCATGCCGCGGTCTTATTTAAAGCAGTATGGCAAGTAAAAGAGAGAAAACAGCGGGGCGTCGTGGTTTAACCCCAGCCGGCAACTCAGCACCACGCAGCCGCTCGCTCGCTCCCCCCGGCCCAGTGGGATGGGGGAGAGAATCGGGGGAATCGCTCCTCCTCCCCCCACCAAGCTGGGCATGATGCCCCATGCTATGGAATACCCCTCTGGCCAGTTTGGGCCAGCTGTCCCAGCTGTGTCCCCTGCTCCCACCTTCCCTGTGCCCCTCCAGCCTCCTTGCTGGCTGGGCAGGAGAAGCTGAAAAGTCCTTGACTTGGTCTGAACACGACTGAGCCACAGCCGAAACCATCAGGGTGTTATCGACATTCTGCTCATCCTAAACCCAAACCACAGCACTGTGCCAGCTACTGGGAAGACAATTAACCCTATCCCAGCTGAAACCAGGACAGCGGGTGACACGGCTACTTTCTCCTTCCCACCAGAACTTCAGCTGCTTGTACAAGGTCGCACCTTTCCCAAATACCCTTGCCAAGAACGTAACGGGCAGTAGGGTGCTCACCACGGTGGTCCTGGTTGCTCCCACCAGACCGGTGTTTGCAGGGTGGATGAGGAGATGCTGCGGGGTCCCCTTTCCTGGTTAGATTTAATCCAAGGAAGAGATGATACTTATTATGTCATAGAGGATTATGGCTGGATCAGCAGTCGATGCTGAGATTTTTTTATTCTGGATAATAGTTAAATGCTTTTGAAGTCTTGTAATCTCATACAGCACAGAGGTGGAAAGCTAAAACCAAGAAAGCGGTAAAACACAGCAAGAGAAGTCGCAGTCTCTATAACGTAACAACGGCAGCCCTCCCTCAGATTTTGTTTTCGTGTTTCTTTCAGGCCACAATTCGCAGAACGGCTTGTTATTACATCCGCTCGGCCCTGATGTGCTGTTTCAGTTACGGTACTGTCCTCCGACACCTCTCCCAACAGGATTCACTTGAGGGAAGCACAACAGCCTCCCGCAGGAGCACGGGCGGGCAGGCAGGGAGAGCAAACCGGACCAAAGCGGGATAAGGAACGGGGAGGGGGGTCTTGCCAAACCCGAGCGCATGTCTGTTTATTCTGCTCATGTGAATCTCCGCAAAATACCCTGTGAGGGTGGGGGCATGGTTTACAGCTGCTGGAGAGAGAAGACGACCCTAAAGCTGAAATGCGTGCCTCAAAGCAAAAGCACTGCAGCCGGGGCAGGAGTTTATGCCCTGGCTAATCTTGGCTCAATCTCAAATGGGAAAACCAAAAGGACGATAGCCCAGTGCCTGCCTTACAGACTGTTCCGAGAGAGGGCATCTTTAAAATTGAAAATGAAATGAAATAAAATAATATGAAATAAAATATAAAATAAAATATAAAATGAAATATAAAATAAAATATAAAATGAAATATAAAATATAATATAAAATAAAATATAAAATAAAATAAAACAAAATAATATAATATAACATAACATAACATAACATAACATAACATAACATAACATAACATAACATAACATAACATAACATAAAAAAAAATAAAAGGGGGGGCCCACAAGCCTTGGCCCCCCCGCCCCCGGTTTGGAGAGGAGCTGTTTCTGATGACTCCACCCCAGGCCAGGAGGACCCCCGGGCTCACGGAGGGGAGACAGAAAAGCTGCAAAGGTACCACGGCGGTAGGAGGAGGAAGCCAAAATAAGGCAGAAACGGAACTGACGGCACTTCAAAGGTTGGGAAGTAGAGATTTCTCCTCTCTTATTTCTGCTTGAACCGGTCGCAAGTTCACCGTAATGTGCATCAGGCAGGAAGGGGGAGTCGAATAGAGGTAATAGCGTGGATAATTAGCAAACATGGTATCAACATGCAAAACCATGAAGCCTAAAAGCGTCTGATTCCCGTGTACTCTATAATCTTTACGAACTGCTCCAGGGACGAAGAGGAACCTGAAATGAGACAAGTGGGCCTGCGAGTACCTCAGGGGACAGGCTCCGCGTGGCTGTTCCGACCCCGGAGCAGTGGCGGGAGCTGCGGTGGGTGACCAGGGCCAGTTCTTCACCCACAGCCACGGGGCAGGTGTGGGGAGCGTTTCGCAGGCTCTCAGAAAGCCGCTGCTGGGAATTTCTTGTGCATGAGACAAGGGCGCAAGAGGCAAGCGGTGTCCTGCCCACCCTGCTCAGGGACCGCTCATTCTCGCCATCCCAAACCACACTGCTCCAGAAGAGCTGCCAAAACGCAGGGCGCAGGAGCGGCCTCAGAGGCAAACCAGTCGCTCTTGTGTGAACCCCCCTGAGCTTTGGGGTAGAGGGCAGGGCGGCTGTCCCTGGTTCAAAACACGTCATCCAAAATGTCCTGAAGAGCCTTTATGGACACTCCAGACTGATCTGCATCGCTAATAAGACATTATGAACTTTTATAGCTTCTTTTAAGACAAAAAGCCATATAATGGTCCCTCACAGCATCCCTGTGAGATCAGCAGAGATTATAATCTTTATTTTATTGAAAGAGGAATAGGCAGGGAGAGGGCATGGGCCACTTCAGAATTCATATCCACATGATAATTAGGTGCCACAAGCATAATGAGGAGAAATCACGGGCAGCTAAGCACCTACACCAGTGCTTTAAGTCTTAAAGTGTCTGGACAAAATGAGGTGGTTTTTTTTAAGTCTCTGACAAGGCTGAGAATAAAGCTCTCATCTCCTGATTTGCAGAGGTGTCCTTTATCCAGAAGACTTTGCCCAAGAGAGGTTACGCTAACAGCAGCCCGTGGACACAAACAAGCACATCAGCATTTACATGAGATTGCAACCTCCGCCTTCTACCCTGGCTGGTTGATCTAAGTCTCCTTTGTCCTGGGTGGCAATGACCCCTACTTCGTGTCAGACATAAAATTTCAGCATTGTTGTCACCCTGCCCATGTTCTACTGAGGGTCAAGAGGCACAAATAAGCTTCACCTACTTAACATCCAAAATTTCGGACCGCACATGGACTGAGCCCCTTGCTGTTACTCTGTCACGATGCAAAGTTAAGCTTCACACGGGATCCAGGGACAGGAAAGGCGGAAGGAGAATGACCTAGATTTCTTGTCAGCTAAAGCCCCCTTCCGCTTTGAGGTCACGCTGGAGATGAAGGAGGGCATGCCTATTGGTAAATATTTTTAATTGAAAAACCTTCTGATTCTGTAAGTCGTGTAGAGGAGTTTATAGCCTGCCGTGCTGGAATTGAAGGTTACCAGCTCATGACTGGTCAAGGTCCCTCAGAGCCACAGGAGTAAGAACTAGAGCTGTAAGAACTAGAGCTGAGCAAAGCATTTGCAACTAATATTTTTTTCATGAATTTCACCTTTGTCTGAGATTTCTCTATAAACAGATTGCAACATTCTCTAATTTATTCATTATTTATGTTCAATAGTAATGTCAGCAAATAACTTCCTCTCTGCAGAGCAGTCCATTATAAATTATAATATGCAACATGTGCCATATCCATCTATTTCCCTTTCTGTTCCCTGGTAAGGGGGAGTTGGGTAGCAAAGCAGCATGGTGTAAATTTTACAAGAATATAAAGTATTCAGAATTCACTGATGGTCAGTACATGCGCATCTCTGTTTAAAATTCACTCGGCAAGCCCTCGTGCTTGTAGAGCTTGAATATACAAATAAATGCAGAAGTCAAACACAGAAGGACTGCTGAACTCAATCAAATCAAAATTCGCTTTCAAATTCAAATAATTACATGCATTTTTTTTCTCTTTTCCTACTCACTCCACCCTGCTAGCTAGCAAAGGAGTACTACGCATAGCAGCTTCAGGTCCAGGAGGGTCTCATGAACCTTTCTCCCTTTTTTTCCCCAGCCACACAATGAAAAGATCTCCAAAATCCACTGCCCAATTCAGCCGAAACCATGATGCTGTCAGTCGCTTAAAATCATCCTCTTTTGCCGAAACCAAATTATTTCAGTATGAAATTAGAGACTGGTTCACTAGGAAAGTTCCCTTCCCTTTCCCACGTCTGCTCCCCGTCAGGTCCCCTCGGAAAGCTGGGGCGGGCGGGGGCGGGGGGGCTAGAAAACACAAGCCGACGTGAAACCAAGGGGGCTGAGTTTCACAGGGAAAGCATTGCTCAGCCAGCCCCGTGCAGGGCTAGGCATTATCTGCGTGGAAAGCTCGGTGCATTGCCCAGGTCCCAGGAATGACTTCACCAAATTTATGCCCGGTCTCCAGTGCATTTTACACTGGAGTTGCAGGCTATGCCCCGAGCACACCTGAGCTGGTGTCCCACAGTGCTGGGCTTTCCATACCTCTCCCAAAGGACATGAGGCAGGACTCCAGTCTCTCCAGGCACGTCACCAAACCATGCTCTGTCCACCTGAAAGTCAGACCTTGGCTTACCTACGTAAACCACACTACCTACGGCACGGAGGGATGCGACCAGCTGTATGGTGTGCGCAAATATGTGCCCGGAGGCTGAAAGAGAGCTTGGGAAATCCGTGGCATCCCAACTAGACATGGTATATACACTACACTCCTAGGTAGCAGCAGACCCCATGTGTCCCGATACCTTCCTTTACATTCCCTGTAACTGTGCTACACACTGCATTTCTACGCGGTGTGGGCAGACATCCCCATCTGAACGACGTCGTCTACCCAGTCTGTAGATGATCAGGCAGCGTGAGCATGCGTAGAGCACCAGGGCCACACTAAGGCTTGTTGCAGCTACAGGGCAATATTTAGCAGGGCAGGGCCTTCGCTGCACAGACCTAGAAAGGCTGACTCTTCTTCTAAAATGCAAATTTTTAGGCGATATATTGCAAACGTGCTCCAAAGGACTGTCGTAGGAAAAGCATTTACTGTGAATAAATGTTACATGTTCCCGGTTAGCTGCAATTTGTTCAAATCTTGCTCTGCCTTGAGATCTTGAGGCAGAAGGTAGCAAAAAGAGAAAAATGTAGGAGGTTTGGTTTTTTTTTCCCCAGAAGAAATACACTTTTGAAATTAGGCACACAGATCCTAATCCGGTGCATGCGCTGCCTCTGCTGAAAATCAGAATTTTTATTTTATTGAATGACTTGAATGCCCCACCGCTTCTTTAAAATGAAAACAAAACCACATAGTGGTCTCCAGCATGGCCCAACGCCTGCATTATCATGACCACAGGACGCCGGGTTTTTTCCGCTGCTGTAGAATAATGTAATTTCATAGACAGATTCAACTCCTTTATGCTTCAGTGTGAAAGATAATGACTGCTCACGGGAGGCCAGACCTTGCACACCTTAAACAGATGAGCTGTCCCCATTGATTTCAGGCTGTCACCATAAGCTCTTCCACCTCCTCATACAGTTTGCATCAGCACCTGCGCTCCAAGCGTGTTTGCTGGGTGAGGCCGAAGATCAGAAGCAGCAGCCACGACGGAGCTGTCTGTACAGACCGCTTTGGGGGGGAGGTGGTGGAGTGGAGGTGTCAAAAAGTGATGAGCCCTAAAAATATTTTTATCTCGCGTTCCACTACAAGCTTTGCTTCCCGCGACCGAACGCCAGCACAATGGAGACGTTTTCATATTAGCTCCAAGCAGCCTACATGACAAAAGTCTTTGTTGCCACGTGCAGTATCAAAGCTCCCTCTGTGTTTAAAAAAAGCGTTACAAAATGTTTAGTGTGGTTGAGTTGCTTGGGTTCGTTCACTCGTTCCCCTGCTCTTGTGGCCCTTTGAATTCACTTTCCACCAAAACATTCAGGCTTAATATTCCCAAAATAGCTGTCAGCAGGAAATGTTGAGAGTTCTCAGTCTGAGAAATAACAGGGCCGTCTGTTGATCTGAATCTCCGAGGGTGGGATTTGCGGCCCGTGTGTTGCCGAAGAGGAGGAGGGAGAGATGGGGGGGGGGGGGAGCAAGCGCCACTCCCCGTGGGGTTTGCAGCAGCGTTCGTGAGGGCGGAGGTGGCTGCACACCCTCAGGAGTCACTCGCTGGGGCTCACAAGCACGGTGCGAGACGTGCAGACTGTGAGCTGGTTATCGGCAGAAAGTCTTCAGCACCTCCTGAGCAGAAAGAAGGAAAGAAAGAAAGAAACGGGAACAGCGACTGCGATCAGCTTGTCCTTGGACCGTACTGGGGACCTGCTCCAGCTCCCACTGAGACTCGGGGAGAGGCTCTCCTGGGCTTCACCGTGCTTTGGAACAAGCCTCAGTTGTTCGTGTCTTTCGCTTTGGAAAATAACTAATGGCGCCTGATCTTTACTTGTCAGCAAATCCGCTTTCCCCGTTTGCTCTTGGAGTTAAATACTCACCTGTCCTACAAAGTTTCTGAACTAATGCGTATGGCCCAGGCATCTCCTTCCTTGACTTGGTTTCACCTCTGCCCATCTGGGCCATCCCGTTAAAGTGACCATTCTTGTTCCCGATGGCTTCCAAGGCTGTACAGCCTGGAAGTTGGGCCGTGGTTGTAGCGTACACAGAAACGAAATGAAAAGTCTTCTAAACCTCGGCGTGCAAACGCATCTTGCCAGAAACATTGATTTCTCAGTCAAAGTAGCCCATTAGAAAATGGCACATCTTTGTCAAAAAACGAAAAGAAACCCAAATCATCATGTTGCAGATGTTCTGGCCGCCCCTGCAGCCAGCCCTCCTTGACCGTGCTCTGGAAGCTCCGTGGTAGGAGGACACAGTCTGAAAGACAGATTGGGAGATCGGTGTTTCTGGCCAGCATGGGAGAGAAAGCGATGAATCTTTACTTTGTTCTCTCACAGGAACACATGTGGGGAAAAACAAGAAGAAAAAAATTTGCACTTCAATCCCCAATAAACCGAAGAGTGAAGCTGCTGGAAGGGGAATGGGACTGGCACTGGCGCTGGCACGCAGACCTTCCCGGGGGCAGCGGCAGGAGGGGCTGGCTCTCTCCCTCCGGCAAAGAAGGTGCCTGTCCTAATTAGGCTTCTGCAAAAGTGAACAGTTTTGCTTCATGGGAATCCGACTAAACGTGTTCTTCACCTTTCACCTGCGTGAGTCACCATTCCCGGCTCGCAGCAGAGGTCCAGCTAGAAAGCGGTGACGGGGGCAGGAGCGAGCTGCCGGCTGCTCTGCAGCCCTGGGCTCGAGGTGCCGGGTCTGGGCTCAGAGCCACGCTCAGACCTGCTGCTGCCGGCCTTAAAATCTCTCCTTCCTCTGCGGCTGAGGCGTTATCTCAGTCAGCATTTACGAGGCGCTACGACAGCCCAACGCGGCGTACCGGGAAAAGCCTAACCTTACGGATTTCTGCTGTGAGCCACCGCAAGCTGCTGGAAACAAAGCCCTTCCCGCTTTTTGTCTTGGCATGGTTTCACTCCTCACTGCCAAATGCTTCCCACATTTCTGAGCGTAGCAGTCACCTCCTCAGGGCACCCCGTCGCCGTATTAAAACCAGCCGTGGGTCAGATGCGGCAACAGTTAACACGATGCATTCCCTTTCCTAGGCTTAGCGCCTCAGCCGTAGCAAGAAGCGCTCGGTTGCCTGCCAGAGCTGAATTAATAAGAGGGGAGACTGCAAGACAGTCAGACAGCAGTCGGTTCAGCGGAGGGAGAAACAGACTGTGCCCGAGTTGTTGGGTGCCTGATAGCAGAAATTCCCAGCTTCACGAGGAAGGTGGGAGCTGACGGACATCACGCTAAGCCCCGGAGAACACAGCGCGAGAGGTACGTAAACACCTCGGCAAAAAGCACCGAGCGCGCTAGCACTCATCGCTGACTTGGTAACGTATATCTTGGTTTAAAATGTGAGCACCGAGATCACGGATGGCTGTATCCCCCTTGGCAGGGTAAAGCAGCACGCTGTACCTCATTCGTGGCTGGGAACGCGTTCAGAGGGCGATACCGCACTTCCAGGCACTTTCCTTTACCCTGCTTTCCCTCCCTGGGGTATAAGGTCTCTCCAGATGAGTGAGTAGCAAGGCTCCCGCTAACTCTACGTACATCTTAATCATCACTCGGAATGGTAATTAGGTTTCTGCACGTACATTGCAGAAAATGATCTTTGTTAACTAGAGAAGGACGTTAGACATGAGCAATGCTATTTTCCACTGAAACTTTCCCATTCATATACAACAGAAGTTTAGTTATGATAGGCATATCAGGTTCAAGAAGGAAATGTAACCTGTTCATATGGGGCCAACCTTCCTGCAGGGAATAGCGATTCCCCCTCAGAGGCCTTGCTACAAGGGCTTTACGCAGGGGAGGACCACGGCCAAGTGCAGCGGCAATGCCCAGGAAGAGCTCACCTGCGGCAGAAACCGCGACCGCCCAGGTTATCACAATTTACCCACCCTGACGGAGATTCCCACTAGTTCTTCCTCCTGAAGGATCCAGGCACGTAGAGAGAAACCGAGTGACACGGTCCCGGGTGCTTCACTCAGCACAGGGCGGGCTAACGAGCTTGGAGACCCCGGGGCGGAGGAAGCTGAAGTGTACAAGCTTGGGTTGAGCCCAAGAAAGAAATGCGGCTGGTGTGAAGTATTTCTCCAGGTGCTGGAAGGAAAGAGCTTTTAAAAACCAGCTGCCAATACCTCGGTGTCCCCTGCGTTGCCACCACCTGAGTCCTCCCAGAAGGGTGCTGGGTGAAGGCATCTCCGGCGGACGAGCCCCGGGCAGGACAGCCAAGCGCTCCGCTGCCCAGGAGGAGCGGGAAGGGAGCACGGCCTGCCCGGGGGACGCCTAGCGCCTCTGCTCCCCGCCGTGGGTTTGAGCCCCCCACCCAGTGCTGACAGGAGCCACCCCCACTTGGTGACCGTCATCCGCCTCTGCCCCTCCAACAGCTCCTGCTCTTCTTCGGAAAAGGTGCCAATCAACGGCCGCGCTGGGACGGGTGAACGACCGCAGCTCTGTGCTGGGACAAGCAAGCTTGAAGCGGCGCGGTCCGCTTGCCAGGCTTGGCTCGCAGCACGGTATTGCAGGTTTCCCGGCAGTTACTTCTGGAGATGAGAAGAGCTGGAGACCAAGGAACTGCTGCGTCCTGACGGGCAGCTCTTCCCGCAGCACACCGAGAAGAAAGCGGTGTTCGCAGCTCGTGGGAGGCAGCCTCAAGGCCAGCTGGGGCCTGGCTTGTGCTCAGCCTGCCCACTGCTGCTTTCCCCGGCCGAAGAGGCCTGAAAAGCCCAGGGAATGCAGCCGGGGCTGCGCTGCAGAGGTACGACCCGGGCACTGGAAACCGGCACAGACGGTGTCCTTGGAGAGCGGGCTGTATCTGAATGCAGGCCGAGCAGCTAACGGGAAGCGTCGCCGCATGGGGTCTGGTGGCCTCACTGTACTGCCAGTCACTATTCTCTCTGACTTTGCTCCTGCTCCCAGGCCCATATATCCAATATTAATGAGGCATTTATACGCCAACGCGGAGCCCTCGAAGAACATGCCTTTACTCCTAATGGGGCGTGCTGTTAAATTAATACCATTTTAATTTTTTTTTTCTCTATTAGCATTATTTTGGGGAGGATGATGTATAGCAGGGTTTGGGGTTTTTTTTCTCCCCTCTGGAGCAATGTAACAAACAGCAGCAGGCTGGGCGTTTCGTGCTGCCCGCGGTCCGGCTAGTCGGCACGGCTGGCTATAGGGAAGCAGGAGTACGCGCTTGCACATTAGCACGTGTTTCTCAGAGCACTCTGGGAATATCAGTGAGACGGGAAGTGACAAGAGTATCGGTGACAGTAGGACAAAGGGAAATTAGCTGCGAGCTGGTGAAAACCACAAAAGGAAATACATTTTCCACTCGAATGGTCCTTCCCGAGTCAAACGCCCAAGCCAGAGAATCTGTTGACCTGCGACACTTGTTGTCGCAGATGCTAAAATACAACCCTAGCCAAATCCATCGTGTCTCGCGTGTTTGGTGACTGCCGTTTCACCAGCGTGGGTGGGTACCTTGCCCCCGACGTGGAGGTTAGGAACTATTCCATTGGTTCATCCCACGTGCCAGAGAAGGCAGTTCTTACTGCTCTAAATACTAACGGATTACGAGTCTTAGAGAGACGTAACAGGAGTAAAGACTCCTCTAGGAAGAGCTGAGCTGAAAAGGAAGCTCGGGCTCAGGAGCGTGTATTTCACGTAAGCAAATAATAAAGAAAAACCCCAATGTGCTTGCACTCACTATAGTAGGAGCAGGAAACGGTATGGACCTAGAAGCATAGCTGCCCACAACTATGCAGAGATTTTAAAACAGGCAGGCACCCAGGCTCCTGTGTTCGCAGACCCAAGCTGGAGATCTTCCTAGCAGAAGAGACTGTCAGGGACGTGCAGAATTATTTCCCTATAGCTTTGCATTACAACCTCGCAGGTCTTTAACGCTGGGATTTCGATAATGTTATCTGGCGAGGGAAGGAAAGTGCAAAGTTCAAACAGGCTCGAATATCACAGACAATTTACACCCTGCCGGCCGGGGCTCTGGCTCTTGCAGCATACTCCTCCAGAAGGCTGCAGCAGCCAGCCTTGCGCATCTGATTCGGAAGGGTTTGGAGGGAGGGACAAAGGATCATCTGTGCATCTTTCCAGTATGAAGCCTGCTGTTACCTGCCTGCTCAGGACGTTATCACTGCTCTCTCAGGGAACGCGCTTGGACTGCAGACGAGGCATGAACTGCATTAATTCTGCCCAGCGCCTGGGTATTCGGTGCTCCTTTGTGCTAGTATTTAGCGGGCATAATTGTATCACAGGGGCGGATGCTGGACATTTGGGCGGCTCTGCAGGGAACGTCTGGAGATACAGCTCTTAAGGGCGGGGAGGAGTTTTGAGCTTGAAGGACGTGCGTTTTAGAACCGATGGGTCAGCGCACAAATCATTTCCCCATAGAGGTACAAACTGTCATTAGGTTTAAGAGACGGAGGTGAGTTCATCCACCTCTTGCAGATTTTCAGGGCTCTCCAACGATTTATTTGATGTTGAAATGGTGCGCGCTCCCTCACACTGTTAAATATTTCGTCATAGCCCTCACGACTTAATGTTCCCCCCCCGCCTTTTTTCTTTTTCAATAGAAGTGTACATTTTGAACCACGACTCATTGCAAGAGGTGGAGCTCGTGGCAAACCCCCTCGCCGAGGAGTGACAGCGACCGGCAGGAGCCCTGACGGAGAGCGCACGTGGTCTCAACACGGGGAGCAAACCACGTCAGACAACGCCATTATTCTCTCCTCCCTCCGTCAGCTCAGGCTCTGGGGTCTGGTCCATCTCCCGCCGAGGACTTTGGCCGAAACCCCAGCCGCGCGGTAACCGCCGGGGGGGTGGGGTGGGGGGGGTGTCTCTCCCAGCCCATCCTCATGCTGCCTTTGCCAGGACCCAGCTGGGTTCTCACCGGAGCTGCTGACTATGCTGCACCTCCAAATCCTCAGGCAGATGAGGAGCAAACCTTTGGGCTTCCCCCGGCCCCCCCCCCCCCCCAATTCAACAAAGAAATGCTTCGCCTGCAGCCACGCGTAGTGCACCTTCGCCTCTCGCCAGCAGACCTGAACTGGAAGACGTGTGGACCGGCACAGAGAGGATCCCCAGCCCCCGCGCAGCCCCCGCGCAGCCCCCGCGCAGCCCCTGCAGCCCGCCCACCTCCCCGGTGCCCGTCAGCCCCTTCGCCGGCAGGTGCCCGACGCGATGCTCGGCTGCAAGCTGTGCGCTAAGTCATTTTCCTCTCTCGCCGTGGGCAGCGTGGTAATTTAATAAGCAAACTGATGTTTTGAAGGGCTACAAAGTCAGCGGAGGGAAAATAGTAGCGAGGAGGAGAAAGTGCCATGCCAGCAAGCAGCTTTCATTGCGTGATGCGAGGCAGGGAAAGCTTCCAGAGGAAAAATGCCACTCCCAGCTAAAAATAAAGTCAGCCCAGGAAGCCTAAACCCAACAGCTTGTCTGCTGCTAACTGAAGCAACGTTAGCTGAGAGAGAAGATATTGATCAGCTCCTGCAAGGAGGCCACAGAACGCCTTCTGCATTTGAATATACTTCCTATTTTCTAGTTTGCGGCGGAGCATAAAATGTGAGGGCTTTGCTGTTTCGACAGCGGGATGAGATCTTTTCATGCAAATTGTAGAAATTGAAAGCGCAAGACAACGCCTACCTGAAGGGAAGGATTTCCTACTCGAGCGATGGAGGCTTTGGGTTCGCAAACCCACGTTCTGTTCCACAGGCACCCGCGAGGGCTGGGTGCTGGTGCCCGGCTCCCTCGCTGAAACTGGCGCAGGGTTTCCCTGTATCACCCTGCCTCAGCTGCAGAGGAAACTAAGATTTGCCTGGCTCGGTGTCTCGGAGGCTACGTGGTGTCCTGCTTACAAGGAGATCTTTGCTCTGAAGGCCTTAAAACCTGCTTTCAGCGCGCAGCCTTTAGAGAAGCAGTGACAGCATCACCCTCTCCCAGACTTCACAGGGACAGTGACAATCTCACCCTTCATAAATGCCACTCAAGGGGGAAATTAAAAGGCAGAAACCTCTGAGAGGGGGGTTATTATGCAAACAAGCAAAAATAGTTACTGACCAAAATCACTCTGGGGACCTGCCTGTCACTTACAGCCACTCAGAGTCAAGTTCTCAAAGTTTATGGAGGCATTAGCGGTTCCCGAGCACGTTCTGGCTCTCCACTCATTTGGGAGCTGTACGCCGTGTGTACAACGCGACATACTGCGTACAGCTGTAGCCCTCCTGGCGTGCCTGGGGCCACCGGACTTCCACGTACGGAGGAGAAAGCGACGCCGAGGAGCAAGGAGCCCGCATCGTATCTGCAGCGAGGACCGCTCTCTCCTTTATACTTAACAGCTTATGTGCTACAGTCTCATCCTATTTTATCCCAGCGAGCCACTTAAAGAAAATCGCTGTCGTGGTAGAAATTAGCACCACAAAATTTGCCAGACACGATGCATCTGTTCCCGTGCGCTCCCTCCGACGGCGCAGGGTGCTGCGAACGGGAGAGGCTCCTTTAAGAGAGCAGCTTGCAGCAAGATTACTGCTAAGCCGGTCTCAGAAACAGAGACATTTCCTAGGGCAAAAGAGGATCCTGGTACAAAAGGTGGAGGGAACCTTTCGTCATAATCATCTCAGTCATTTTCGCAGCACACCAGATTCCCCGGCAGCATGGCGAGCACAAGCACGTGAGACTCGACGCCCGCTGGAGTTGTAGCAATGGGGAGAGAAAAGCTTAACACTCATGGCACTGTTCCCCACGTTCAAAGGCTCTCAGAGGAAACTGCCAGGAAAGCAAATCTGGTTTTAAGCGGGGATGTCTCCAGAGACTTAGGAATCTTTCTGCTAGATGTTCTGAATATGGTCGCGAGTCTCAGAAATCCTGATAAGAAAGTTCCTGCTGAGATGTTCTGTTGAAGTTAAAATGTCTGTACGGAGCCACAGGAAATCAGCAAATGAAATGTGCATTAGAGACTCACCGTGCACATTTTCGAGCCTTTGGAGAATTACAGTACGTGCAAAAGAGGAAAAAGGATTTATGGAGCTTTACAGAACTGGTAAACATATTTATTTTGCTTATGAGTATTATAACCATGTATATGTTGTACATGAGTACTAATCCACGCATTAAGCTGTGAGCATTTTGCTCTGTTTCTCTTGGCTGTTTATAAAAAGCAAGAAAGACGCTCGCTGCACTGATTTGTGACCCCATCCCCTTTACTCAGCCGTGACGCTTGCTCCCGCATTCAGCTGCGGCTCCGAGAGCCCCAAAGGATGAGGACAGTCAGTCCCCAGGACGTGCCTTTAGTCCACCTCTGATTTTAACGAACCAGAAACGGAAGAAGGAACCGAAAAAGGAGGTGACTGAAAACCCGGGCGGCTTCTCCAGAGGTACTCCGATAGCTGGGGACTGGGAAACCCAGCTAGAGCATAGCAGCACGCTGCTGCCGTGGTGCCCGCAACTCCTTTTATCAGAGCAGCATCTTGGGGTTTGAATGCCCGCTAAAGAGGCGCTTTCAGCACGCCAGGCAGACAGCGACACTCTCGCAGCTCTTGCCTCCGTACGGCTTTATCTGCTGCCACCAAAAACGGGAAAAGGGGAAAGGAAAGGGAGAGATTTGGGTTTTAAAGTACGTGTGAAAACAGGATTACGCTCTCCTCATGCAGGGAGATGCTCCCTGCCGCAGCCTCCCGGGCTGTGAGCGGCGTAGGCAAAACCCGACGGGTCGAGGGCAAGCCCAGGCCCTGGGAGAAGGACCAAAACCCAGGTCACAGCCGCCCACCAGGCTTCTGCCCGCCGTGGCAGGGGAGAGAAGAGAGGCGGGAAGGAGGCATTAACACCGCGCAGTGCCGTGGCGCGGTGCTGCCCGCCCCGGCTGCCTGCCCTTCTTCCCTCCGCCGCCCTGCCCCGGTGCCACCCCGGGCAAACGACTTCCCACGCAGCTTCATCTCCGTCCGTCAGCTTCCTCACAGCAAAACTCGGGGAAGGAACAAACCACGGGCGAAGAAATGCATAGCAGCAGAAGTCGCCGGGAGATGCCTGCCCCGAGCAAAACCCCGCCACTAATGCAGCTGTGGGCTGCAAAAGGTACGGGGTCAGAAAGGGCCCTTGCTTCGTCAGTCTGGGTTTTGCAAGAGGAAAGGGGCATTTGTGGGGAAAGGACTGCAAATGATGAAGTGAAGGTGCAGCAGGAGAAAAATACTACATATTTATATGCACCTGTTTACACAGGGGGGACAAGAGAGGACTTTGCCGCAGCCGCTGCGGAGGCTGGCTTTCCCTCTGAGGCAGGGGGGGTTCACGGGAAGAGGAAGCAGTGAGCAGCTCGGTCATCACAAAGGTATAAAAAAACCCCCTTTGGCCTGGCCCGGATCCATCTAAGGACACCTTTATAGGGTCTAGGTAAGACAGTACAGAGACCGGGACTTTGTTCTAACCCAGCTGCCTGATTAGTAAGTCTGCAGTTAGCAGGACACTGGACTCAATAAAGGCAGTGAGAGGAAGGAGATAAGCGAGGGCACAGTGACATGTTTGTTCAGGTGTTAGCACGACAAACATTTTACACCTGCAGCCCTCCTTTGTTATTAATAGATTCCCCTCCCATGCTCCGAAGGTTCGGGCCTCTATGGCCGCCTCTTCGGAGAGGCAGATAAATGGCTTTTCTAGTACCAGGGTTAGGCAGAAAAACCAGGAGAGGCTTGTTTGTGCGTACCACGGGCACGGCACGGCCGGGGCGGGCAGGAAGGCAGGCAGCCAGGGAGAGCGCCCGCTGCGGCAGGACCGAGCAATAAAGAAACGGAGTTTCTGGGGCAAGCTCTGCCTCATTTTACAAGCCGGGCTCTCCTCCCATCCACACCAGTAAAACCCCTCAGCACTGTTCAGCTGGCATCTGGGAGACGCTGTGCCGCTTCCAGTCTCACTGACTGATGGGAGCCCTGGGCAATAAGGAGCCCTGAAAGTCAGACTAGTGGCTTTTAGGCTTTTTTATATTTTGTTTTCAGGGGATTTCCCAAAATGGAAAGATTATCTTATTAATTCTTTGGCCACAACAATCTTGGAGCAGATTTCTGGCTTATTAAAAATAACGCAGTATGTCAGGCAGTGCTGAGCTAACATAAACCCAACTCTGCCTAAAAAAAGTAACTTGCTAAGAAAGAAAAGCTGATTTTCTAGATCCTTTATGTACGTCATAGTCATTTATCATCACGATAATGGTATCATAAGTGGCGTAAAACTCCGACTTACTAGGGCTTCTTTTTAGTTTCCTTTTGTACCGATGCAAAAGACTGTAGTTGGCGAGCAAAGAAAATTGGACTGCGACAAATATCCTGTTACGTCTTTAGGACCCAGCTCTCCTCTCTCCCCAAAGCCCGTCCGAAACATTTTAAGACTCCAAGGCAGACCGGGCCCCACTTGCTTCTCCATTCCAGTCTTATGGGGGGCGGGGGGGGGGGGGGTGCAGGCGCGCG
>JAVKLA010000010.1:9809958-9835267 GCA_034782735.1 Sagittarius serpentarius | reverse complement strand
CTGTTTTGATGTCAGCTAAATGCATCTCCCCACCGTCAGACCTCGGTGTGGTCGGGCGGAGGGTGGGGGGCAGCTGCGGGAGGCAGGAGGAAGAACCACGGTTGCTTCCAGCCTCTCTTGGTGCGAACTCACCGCTTCACCTTTGCAAGCCGCAACAACCACGGCAACGAGGCCGGTTACACTGAAAATGAAACGGGTTCAAGGTCCGACATCAAAGGGGAGCAGTTTCTACCCACACTGCTCTCCGAGCGCCAGGCTCCACAGCAAATTTGTGGTCAGCCTGCTGAAAGCCCCCAGGAATTACTCAGCCAGTCTGTTCTCGTCAACAAGGAAATTCCTGTCCTTGGGTTTGGGGATTCTTTTTCTTTTACTGCTCTGTCTAATCTAGGGGAGGGTTTGGGGCAAACGAAGCAAAGCCCCGGTGCCGCTGGGCCTTCTCCTCCCATAGCCCAACGCGCCCCGCGGAAAAGCAGCAGCGGAGCTTAAGATCACCCTGTTGCTGGGGTATGGGTAGCGTGACCGGCGTCAAACGTGTGTGTGTGTCCCCCCCCCCATAATTTTTAATAACTCCACCTGCCTGAGGTCTTTGTTTTTTCATATCATTCATCGGCCAGTTACGTGTGAAGACGAGAAATAAAGGCACGCTTGCCCCCCACTTGCACCGACCCCCAGCATCTGTACCCCAAACAAGCCCCGCGAAGGTCAGTGAGGAAACGCAGGCCTGAACGTGAGGGAGAACTAGAGGACTAGGGAGGAAGGAAAACCTCGTTTGCTACGGGATGAGTCCTTACCTACAGCTGTGTTCCTCCGCGAGTTAACGAAGGATGCTGGTTCGCCCCGCGTTACGAAGCTGGCTTTTCACTCGCCCTGCGCTGGGGAGCGTCGGGGCCGGGGGGGGGTCCCCACGCAGGTGTTCCCACGCAGAAGTTCAGGGCTGCATCCCGCTGTACTTCGCGCGCCGAGAGGAGCGCAGCTCAAGGTTACCCTGCAGCCTTGCTGCAGCGGGGAATTCGGGACATGACTCAGGGATTTTGCGTCAGCCGGCCCTCTCCCCCGCTCTGCTCGAAGCAGCATCTTCAGCGTCAGGAGCCTTTGAGCGGATGCCCAGTGAATCCAGGACCGAAACGGTGCAGCGAGGAAGGCCTGGGAGGTCGCTAGCACGCATTCAGCATCTCACAGCCCTCGCTCAGTGCCGGGAAGAGGAACACGTGCTGCGGTTCATCTGTACAGCCCCCCCCTCCCCGCCCCCCGGCTCCCCTATAGCACAGGGGCCCCAGGCAAAAAATAGGCTGGGAGAAGAGTAGGACTCACTCGTGATCAGGAGGCACAGAGACGAAAGACAACGGATGGTGTCTGTAGCTGTGCGCCGTGTTTTCGGACAGGACATTACAATTTTGTGTTCTGACTTCCAGGCTCTCCCCCCTATTTTTTCTAAACGGCAGCATCACCGTTGATTGCAAAGCGCTGTGTGGGAGTTCCAATTAGGCAGCTTTCACTGAAGCGTACGAGGATATATTTTAAACCCTTTATGGGGTTATGCATATTTTTAACTCTTGGAAGAAACTTTGTTTCCAGGGGAGCACACTGCTGGTAGGACCGGCTCTGTAAATAACCACGAAACCAGCTTTTTCAAGGCGGGAGCGATTCGATGCTCGGAGTGAGCAGGAAGCGTGTAGCTTCACAGCCCATTTGCATTAGTGCCAGCCTCCCCAGCAGCACGAACTGCAGCACCATAGAGCAACACTGACTCTCTGAAAGCCGAAACGTATCTATACGCTAAGGCAGAGCCACGACTTCTAGGGAACCATTCGGTTGGTATTGAATCCCGTTGCTGCTGCAAAACTTCACTAAGTAATCTGGAGGCCTAAGTTCTAGACTTCCTAGCTGAAGGAAATAGCGTTTCTTTTTAAAAGTTCAGCTAAGGCTCATCTGTCTCCCCGAGTTTGGAAGAGGCTGCCGAGGAAGCAATGAGGCAAACGTTGCAAGGTGCCACAACTGCACCGCAAGTATGACAATACTTTGCGTTCCTCTCCAAGTCCGGGCTCCCCAGATCTTTACACAAGCAGCTCAGCCATCTACAGAGAAAATGACGTTTCTTCCTCTCAGCTTCAGAGAAAGCTTCAAAAGTGCTGGCACAAAAAGCTCAAGAACTAGAAGGCAAATGAAAACACGACTAATCACATCGGTTTTGACGGCGTGTGGTAAGGCAGACTCCCGACGGTTAATCCTCGAGGCTGAGTTTGATCCTACGGCTTTCAGCACCCTTACGTACGGAAGCGCGGATCGCTTCGGCAGAACCGGGCTCCTCAGGCTGCCCAGCCTGAAGCTGCCACCCCATCCCTGCAGCGGGAAGAGCCCGGCTGCCGGGACCCCCCGCCTCCCCCCAGCACCTTTGCCAGCGCACCTCGGTATGGGCTGCACGTGGAAAAAAAAAACCAGCCCAAAAGCCCATGGGTTTCAGCTGTGGCACGTGAAATCGAAAGTGCAGGGAAACGGCACAAAGGGACACTGAGACAGGGATGAGACAGAGGACAAGCCACACTTTATATTATTAACACATCTGGTTAATTCAATGGATCTGTTGGGGTTCCCCCCCCCCCCCCCAGCGGGAAACAAGCTGCCACAGGATTTTTAATTTTGTGCGTCAGAGCCCTGGTTGCCATCCAGAAGAGGGGACCTTGATAACAGCGTCTTGCTACACATCCAAGACGACAACGCACAAGGGCTGGCTGGTGTTAGCGACGTTTCTTCTGGGCACCGTACACGGCAGCCCGATGAGGCGAGGGAGACAGAGGCTTCACACCTGCCGCTGCGCTACCGCTGTGCCTTGGGGGTTTATTGCCCCCCCCCTCGCCCTAGAGTCAGCGTCGCTGCTCGAGTTCAGTGGGGTGGGGTAATGGAAAGTGATAACCAAACATTCAATAAAGAGGGAGGGGACCGGCAGGTAAATCTATCGCGCGTCTCCTTACCGATGCAGAGGTGCAGCCTGGTCATCTTTCGGGCAGGGTGCTGAGAGCATCGGGCCTCTGGCAGGCTGCAATCACTTTGGCCTGACCGTCGAAGTGTTAGCTCGCATTACGAACAGATTTTGCAGCCCTCCTTGAGCTCTGACTTACAGCCACTACACCACCACTGAGGGCACCCGAGCGCTGCTTAACCTCGACTGGATCTAGTCTACTGGATCTAGTCATGCTTTGGGATAGTGCTGGTCTCCCGTCTGCAGAGGGAACGGCGGAAAAAAAAACCCCACAGCCTCAGAGAAAGGCATGAAAACCTCTGGGAGGCTTCGGAAAACAGGTATGTGCCCTCCATGAACTGCAAAGACCTTTGGGTGTTGTTAGAAGTTGGGATGGGTGAAGGCTGAGGGCAATGGTGGAAGGAATAGACTGGGAAGAGGGCAAACAGAAAATAGGAAGTCAATAGGCAGACAAAAAGAAGAGAGGGAGAGGGTGAGGGAGGAGCACGCCACCAACGGGAAAATGTACCGGGATCCAGAAAGCATCATCGGCGTACAACCACAAAGACAACCTCAATCATTCTCATTTACTTTAACATTTTGTTTATTGCTCCATCACAGTTGCTGTCCTGTTCCAAAACTCAACAGTTCCTATAAAAAACATGTTTAGGCAGACTGCCCGTGTCAAAGCTTTTTTGTTTTCTTTTTTTTTTTTTTTTTTTTTAAAACTTGAAGATGTGAATTTGGGTCTAGACTGCCTGGAGACAAGCACTTCAGAAAACACTCCTTCTCCCTCCCTCCTCCTTCCCCAACCCCAGCTGTGCCCATCTGATGGCTCTACCTCACGGCACCTGCCAGAAAGGTGGTAATACAGGCTGGGTTTGACCTCTTACCTTTCCGCTCAGTCAACACTCCTGCATTCGCCCTTTCATTCTGGGAGAGAAACAAAAGCAAAGAGAAACCCACACGTGAAGAGCCCTGCAAGCTGAAGCGTTATCTCAGGAGTCACAGAAAAATCAACGCTGACTTTCCCTGGCTGCTGCCCCCAGCCCCGGCTGTACCTGTACCGGTACCGGTACCGGTACCGGTACCGGTACCTGTACCTGTACTGGTCGGAGGTACAGCAGCACTACAGCACACTTAACTCCCCAGCAGCCAGACAGGCCCTCCTGTGCCCTCCCTTCCCCCCAGGCCCTCCTTTCCTAAGAAATTAAGTATGGTAAATTCTCACTCTGCCTGAGCGAAGATCAGCCTCAGAATTCACACCATTAAACGGTAAAGTGTAGGAAACGAAACTTTCTTCCCTGGGAGCCTGTTCTGCCCCGTGCCTCTGCTGTTCCCAAAAGGGCAAGTTCAAAAAAACTAGCAAAAACAGTGCGGTGAGCTCAGCTGCATTTCTCTGGTCTGGATGCTGCCCCAAGGTACCCAGGGAGACCTGACTCCCCGGGTCAGTCTGCCCGACCCACAGCATCCAGAGCACTCCCACCGCAGTGGGGCTCCTGGCACGCCAGAGGGGGAACCCCTGCTTCGGTGGAGGACCAGGGAAACTGGTGGCACGGACCAGGCTCCCTCATCCCTCCCTTCAGCCCAGGCCTCGGAACGGGCTTTTCCTTGCCCCAGGACAAGCCGTCTTTGCAGGGCAGAGAGCGCAGAGGGGATGCCCTCACTCTTCCAGGGGGTCTCCAGGCGTGGGGCGGGCTGAGATCAACCCAAATGGCCCTGCGTTCCCAGGAGACGCGAGTCAGCGCCCAGGCGGCCACCCTGTCCGCTTCCCGCTGCACCGGGAACGCTGTATTGTTGATGGCAACTTAATGAGGAGGCGGAAACCGCCATGGAGAACACTTGTACTCCACGGTGGTGCGCACGCAGGCTGTGGTGACCAGAAACGCTCCGCGTCATCTTCCCCACTGCCCGCAGAGACAACGTGTGTCCCGAGGAGATTCCCGACCGGAGTTGCTCCTCCCGAGAGCTGCCCCTCCGAAGAGAGCTGTTCCTTCCCGGCGCAGGATGACCAGCTTTCCCCCTTTCCCCCCCAGCAAACTACCAGGACCTGCCGCCTGTGGAGACCCGCCATTGACCTTCTCCCCATCTGCAGCCAGCTTGTGCTTCCTCCCAGCCGAGGGGGAAGAAAACCACCTGCGCCAGGCCCCGAAGGAACGCACCGTCAAGGCATCGACTCCGCTGCAGTTCATGGGAAGTGGTGAACCCACAGGAAAGGACCAGGCTGTCGAGGAGCACAGCAGGCTCGACCCCGGCTCGCGCAGGCACCACAGAGATGGTTGGTTGTGACAAGGGATGAGCCTGGTCCGTGTTTTTTTAAGGTCGTATTTCTGCCTGGTTTAGCACACATTATTCTATTTGAGTTGATTGCAATCAAGCTGCCCCAGTTTAGCCTCTTTCAACTGGGAAAAAAATGGCAGCTAGGTCAGTGTCTGCGAGACCACGGAGTAAATTTGTGTGAAAAGATGGAGAAACTGCTGTTAACGACCCTGCTTGGGTTTTCCAGCCAGGCGAGCAGATTTTCCTTGCGGCGGCTGCCGTTGTGTACTGCAGATTCTTTTCCTTCGGAAAGGTGGTAGTTTAAATTGGAGTTAGACGTACGGTACCTGCCAAGTTCAACATGCCTCGGAGACAAACACGGCTCTGTCCGCAAGAGGCCCCCGCACCGCCGAGGCTAGGCAAAGGCCAGCTCAGCTATGGAAAACAGCGGGGAGAGGACTTGGCTGCCTGAAAATGCAACTGCTTCTTGTAGACATAAACTTTTCAGGGAAGGGTTGCTGGAAGGGCAGAGAGAAATGTGAAATACAGGCCCGACCATTTTTTTTTTTATTATCATTATTATTATTTTTGCAAGAGTTCATTCCCAGTTCCCCCGCGCTGCACACAGGCATTGCTCTGTGCGCTGGCTGCCCCTGCGCCAGGACCGCTCGGCCCCAGGACCAGCAGGTTTCAGCCCTTTCCAGCAGTCACGCCACATGTCCTAGGCTCGGAGCCCGTCTCCCTGTGTCCCTGTCCCCACTGAGCTGCGTCCCCAGCAGCAGGGGATGGAGAACAACTGGGAGACATACGCTCCCCGGGATGTCTGGACTGCCTCTCCTGGGTGCCGCTGGAGAAAAACCAAAGCACCCCGGCAGCCTCCCCTGGTGCGAGAGTTTGGGGGGGGGGGGGGATCCTTCAGAGGCCAGTTTCGGCAGCATTGACTCCTCCCTTGACATTTAATGGAAAGAAGGAGAGCACCCCGACCTCCCCCAGCTGCCAGGTCAGGCATCCTGGCGGAGAGCATCAGTGGATGCAGGACGTGCAGCACGGCACGGGAAGGAGCAGCTTGCTCCCTCGTCCCGTTCCTGTTCCCGATTCTCAGGTGGGAACGGCCACGGTGTGCCCTCTTCACCTTTACAGCTTGCCGTAGCCCCTGCTGAGGTGCCGGGCTCCTATACTCAACGCAAGGCTCGGATCTGCGATGAAAGTAACAAAACCAGCCACCTGGTCATTCACAAATCCGTTCTGCCATCCTCATTACCTATCCCAATCAGCTAGCAGACCCCACCAGGAAGGTGTCTGCGAGCAAAAGAGATCTGACCCTCTCCAGGCAGAAACCCTTTTAAGAGGCCCTACACAGCCACTCTACGTGGGGATCCCCAAAACGTGCCGCCAGAAGCAAGAGCAGAAACCACGGGAGGTGACCTACATGTCTTTTTGTGAGTCCTTCACATTTTAGGCATCCAGAAACAGCAGCACAAGGGCCCGATTAACCAAAATGAATCTACAAGCTCCTTGTGCGGCAGCAAAAGATGAAGCTGAAAGGAGGGCTTTCCAGGCCGGTGGCAGGAACCAGCCCCACAGCGTGGAGAGAGGGATGGGGTGAAAAGGGATCTGCTGCCGATGCTACGTCCCTTAGCAGTTTTAGGAACACAGTGGCAGCTGTGCCCCCTTCTTCTCCTTCCCTAGCACTCACTCCCAGGACCGTGTTAACAAGCTCAGCCCTAAATCCTTCAATGTTTGCTGCATGAGCAGATCACCGCTCCTGGGCAAAACCCACTGGATCTCAGTGGCCCTCCTGGGGCTGGACAGAGGACAGCTCTTGGCCAGAGAGGACAGAGATGCTGGGAAGGGAAAGGAAGGGGAAATAGATATGGAAACATCTGGGCACAGTGCGGCTGAGGCTGTGCCCGTTCAGACAAAATACGGGTTCCAGCTATAGGGACTTAACGAAATGCAAAAGCGACGGCGTTGAACTGCTGGGCAAGGGCCCTTTGACAAAATGGTCTGTCTTCTGCAAAGTCTAACTTAAGGAAACTGAGACTTCCCATGGAAATGCATCCGTGTCTACAAAAGTTTCCTTAGGTCCTTGCCTGGACCTGGTCTTGCCTGACTTGTCTCGCTTGCTCTCCTTCTCCGCTTGGTTTTGCCTGGAAGAGCCCCAGAGCCGCCCCACAGTTTGAATGCCGCTCTGCCCAGCGCCAAGCAGGAACATGCTGGATCTGTGTCTCACATCCCAGCTGCGTGCCCCCGCTGTTGGGCAGGGGTTTTTTCCCCATTACAGGCCTCCTGCTCTTTCTTTCCCTGCCATCCAGCACCCAAGCAACCCATCAGATTTTCTTTATTTTCTCTGCCCGTACGACTCACCCTCAGACTACCAGTAGATCCAGTTGAATTATTGACTGCAATCATTATCATTAATCCAGCCCATTTGCTGGGCCAGCCCTGATGGGTGAATACATTTGTCATTCCTAAGTATTTGCCAAAATAGCCTGGGTGAGCCATTTAGCCCGGGGCCATTCGTAGCAGCTATTTGTGTTCCTTTCCATTAAAACTCATCTCTTCTGTAACGGCCAGTACAAGCCCTGCGCAGAGCCGAAACCCCGCTCGGGTGCTGTGTCAAGCACCTCAGTGCACGGCACCTTCCCCTGACGCGTTTCTGCCTCAGCAGCCTGCCTGCGCGGCCAGGGCGGCACGGCACAGCTTGGCGGAGCGCAGCACTGGCTCCCAGAGGCGGAGCCTAACTCCCCAAATTAATGCTTTTCCCCTCTATAACTATTACATTTTATTTTTTTTTATTCTCTCCGGTCACAGCTTTTCCTGGCTATGGACACCAGAGTTACGTGGATTTTCTGTTTGCTTCTTCAAAAGTGCACATGCGTATGGGTGGAGAAAATGTACTAAATGCCAAAGATTATATTTTTCCAAGTGTTGTAGTAGGTTCTATGGTTACGGTCACAGAGAGCAAAGGAAATGCAAATGCTGAAGTGGCCGCAGGAGCTGGAACTGAGCCTCTGTGCTTAAGACTGGCGTGTATTTAACACGAGCGGCTATAGGCTAGGTGACCTCTGAAAATACAACCCGTGCACGGCGTTGAAGCCTAGTCTGTTGGGGGAGTCGTTTCTGGGGATGGCTGCCCAAAAACCGCACCTTGTGTTGCCTGCTTATTTCCGTTTCCTAAACCCTGGTAAGGATGTGTAACAGCCTCGGCTGCACAGAACCCTTTATAGTCACGATGTAGCTCAGCGTTATTTGCTAACAATGCGATATGTGTTTAATATAAATTAAGCTATTAACTATGCATGCGTATTGCAATTCGAAGGATCCGCCCCCTATTAAATATGGGGTGATGCGGCAAAAAAATCCCCACTAGTGACGTATTTGTTGTAAATCCTGACAAGTTAAAAGAGGCCCTCAGCGAGTCATTTTTTTGATAAAAAGTATTAACACTTACCCCAGAAAGTGGCAAAGCTGAGCCCAGCCCGGTCCCTGCAAACGTAAATAAAACTCAGCTTTTGAGGTGGGTGGTGTTCGAAAGGAGCCCTGGATTAGCCAGACAGCACTGACTTCATTCCTTCAGACTCCACGACCATGAGGATCCCGACGTGTGGTGGCTGTTACACGTAACGTGGCAGAAGAGACAAACTGCTTGAAACCTCTTTCAAATTTAAGCCCACGAAAGTCAAAGCTGATTACACCAGCCTCGCGTTTGGCCCGTGAACTGCTGAAAAGCAGATAATCGGTTATTTTCTTTGCTTGCAAGACAGAGGCTCCAGCCTCGGACGCGGCCACGGGACGTGGTCAGTGTGAGGACCGCAGTCCGGAGGAAGGCCGGAGGTGAGCACTGGAGCCGTACCTCCCCTGCACGCACCCTCGCGTCTCCTCCCAGGACCTTTTCCCACTCTCCGTTTGCCACAGCCGTCCCTGGATCACGCAGCCTGTCTCTGACCAACTGCTTCCACCACCCTTTGACTAAAGAGGGATGGTCAGCCCCACACGTGGCACCTCCGGCAGCGCTAAAGAGCAAACAATAAAACCACAGTGTGTCAGGACATCAGATTTCAGAGGTTCTGCCTGTAAATTTTTTAGCCTCTGATAATGACTTTTTGCAAACAGGTGATAAAATGCAATTGCTCCCTCCATTTCAAGTGAGAGCGGTGTACGATAAGCACCCCCGAGAAGAAGAAATATATTGTTCCACAGCTCAATATATTCATAGTTTCAGACCTACACGTTGCATTAAATGAGCTGCCATCAATCAGCTAGGAAATGCTTTAGGTCCGTGAAGCGTGCCGTGTTTGAGAGAACCAAAGGATGTGCCGCAGAGCCCTTCATCATGAGGATGGGGACACTGCTCTGGGAAACGGTTGTTTCCAAAGATAAAGCCTCATGGATCAAAACTCAGCCCGAGAAATAACAGCAAAATTATACCGAGGCTCCGACACAGCCCCGGCCCAGCTCCCAGCAGCACGCCGTTAAGAGGGGCATTGCAGGAAGTCTCTCCTCGCTGCGCTGCACGGTGGCTCCCCGCTTCCCTCCCTCTCTTCCCCAGCACGGGCAGGAACCCCGTTGACACAAGCGGTAATTCTGCTCGGGTAGAAAGACAAATTTATGTCACGTGGCAACTTTCATAACTGAAAGGGGAACCTTACCGCAAGACCTGGTTTTTTAGATAAACGGGCCAGTCTTGAAATTTGTGGTTGTTAAACTTCTGTGGCTAGGGCTCATATTTGCCTCATATTTGGCCAGAAACTATACCAGCTTTGTGCACCTGATCTCCACAGATCTTTACCTGTGACTTGGATGTTAAGGCAAGCTGGGAACGTATCTCTGAGGAGCATCTAATCCTTTCTTGCCTTGATCCTGCAGCAGAGACCGCTCCAGGAGCAAGGTGAGCACACCGGGACGGCAGGAGGCACGGCATCAACGCCACCATCCTTTCCCAGCCTTGCTTGCAATCAGATCCCAAGGATCCATCTTGCAACTCCCTACAAGTTCAACATTTGTCTTTGCAAGGAAATGATGACAAAGTAAACCAAGCGTTGAATGCAAAGCCCCTTCACCGTTGCAGAAAATCTGCCTTTATACACGCTCTCCTGCCAGCGCAGAAGCGTTCAGAGAGGAACGCCTGCAGAACAACGTTGGTCTGCGCCGACCAGACGCCGACAGGCAAGACTAGCGTTACACTCCTGCCGACACCCTGGCTGCAGCATGCTGGGCAGGTGCTGCTAGGAGAAAAGAAAAAAAAAGGAATATGCCATCGCCTTCTCTAGGCATGGCTTTGTAAATCTGAATCCAAGCAAGCTGGTGAAGTCTGGTAGACTGAAACCAGAAACACAAGGCACTCGGCTTTGAGCGGGCACAGGGCAAGCAGAGAAGACTGGCAAGGAGACAAATTTCCTGCACTCTGCTGCTGTTGTACATCAGCTCCTACTAAAAACATATGATTCTGGAGTAAGAGATTCCAGACACACAAGGGAATCAGCCCCGCTTTGCTGCGTGACCCCATAAGTGGCGGTGCTGGCAGCAGCCCGGGACAGGCGAAAGCACGGGAACTGCTTTGGCTGCCCGTGGTGCCGGGAGAAATCCCTGTGCAACCGCAGCAGTTCTGCCTCCGACCGCCGAGGTGTGACGAACCCCAGCACTGCCCACCCCATGCCCATGGGTGCTCCCAGCTGCACGCAGCGGGGCTGGGGATGAGGATGAGGAGGGCCACGGGAAGGGGCCAGCAGCTGCGGGGAGGAACAGATGGCCTCAGCCTTCCCACAGCAGCTGCACTTGCGTCTGTTTAGAAATTGCTGCAAAGTGCCAATTTTCATTATGCAAAGCACTGAATACTTGTCGGGTGGAAACCACATTTCATCACAACCTACACAGACTGGATCTTGAACGGCAACCTGGTGGTGAAATGAAACTCTATTAGCCTGGGTCTATTTTCGAATCGGCTTTTACCCATTCTCTCATTTTTACACCCGCGCAAGTTGCATGCAGACCCTCTCCCTGCTTGCCGCTGCAAACCCATCGGAAGCTGAGCCCAGCAGACTAAAACAAGGAAAAGTTACGGGGTTTAAAGAAGACGGAGGACGTGTGGAGTTGTACCCGCCCTGGCTCTCTGCAGCAGGCCTGCCTGGGGACGGGAGCGCGGCTTTGTTATCGGTAGGGTCAGATGACTGCACTGTCAGGAATTGCCGTGCTTGGAGCCGAGATACAGTATCAGTGCACGCTGGTCACCTTGGATAAAGAATTACTTGAAAGGAGTTATTCTCAGAGGAACAAAACTCACCTTGCTGCCCGCTCTCTCTGCCCGCTTCCAGGCAGTGATCTGCAACCAACCGCAGGAACAGGAGGGGCGGGTGAAGGAAGGGAATTGAATGCTTAAACACTTGGCTGCACATTATGGAATGTTTTACATGTAGAATAGGTTAAAGAACATCACGAGGAGGAGAGAATATGGAGCAGCAGGTTCACGGTTACTGGTATCGGTCTAACATCCCTTCATGGTAAGGTCAGAGCACACAGGAAAACCACATCTTAAGGGAAAAAAAAGCTCAGATCAGATTCTTGTGTATCCAAGAGTTTTAAGTCATGTGAAGAATTACGATTAACCTGCACGACAGCATTCAGAGCACCAGGAGAGCTCAGTGAAGCAAATCACGCTGAACTAAAATTAGCGGCGTCTAAAATTCAGCCGTCTACTTGGCATCCACACGCGATGCTTCCGCGGCCCCAGACCCATCACACCACTCAGCTTTCCCAGCGCCGTCAGCTCCTCGCTTTCAAAAGCACTGCTGAGTGAATTGCTGCGGTTCGCATGCAGCCTGCACCTGCCTGGAGGCAGCAAGCCCAATTGCTAGACACGGGCTGGGTTTTTTTCCAATATTTCCTCCAATGTTTATTTGCTGATTGTTTTCCAGGCAGCTGGAATTCAAGATGTGAAGTGGGGACTGCCTGTCAGTGAAAGGATGGAAAAAGACCAGATATAATAGGAGGAGATCATAGGTCTAGAAATAGGCTGGAATCCCACGTGGCTCAAAACGGACATGAGCCGCGTCCCGAGAAAAGCAAGGAGGGATTTACCACGGCTCAGACGCTATGGAGCAGTGAGACAAGAGTTAAGGTCTGCTTCTGGGGGACTCAGCACAGAGCGCGAGCGTGGAAACACGGTTTTGTCGCTCTGCCCTAGACCCTGTGCGTTCCTTGCATCTGTGCACAGAGTACGGCTGGACTTGCTCCCCTTAAGCATCTTTTCAGCTCCAGGCTCACTATTCCCATTTGCTGCCTGCAATCCCACACGCACACAGGCCAAGCTCTGAGCCATGCTTAAGCACTCACTGCTTAAGCACTTGCCCAGGCCCACGTTCTTGCTCCCAGGATCTGGAGGAACTGGTGCGATTGTGCTGCAGACTGGTTCGCCAGCACTAATCCCAAAGCCAGCTCCAGCTGGAAAATCGGAGCCCAAACCGTGGCTTAGCTAAGAGCCAGCAGTGTGGACGGAGAGTACGCAGTTAAAGGGACCCCGTGTTTGTCACCGCACGGGGCCCAAGACTGCCTCGTGAGGAGTAGCGTCTCCTAGGGAGCATGAAAAGGATGACACAGGACATTAGGACGGAATAGCAATCTAGCTTCCCATGCAGCATTCATTTCCATCTGTAAAGAACCCCTCAGAAATACCGGGAAATGTTGAATATGTTTTTTTTTGCCTGAAGAAGCAGTAACGTGGGAAACTTTGCAGATGATTCAGTGCACTGGTAACACCTAGAGAGTGAGAAAACTTCACAACAGCTTGCCAAGAGGGCAGACGAGCAGCACGGTAGCGGTCAAAATGCCAGGCCAGCAAGCACACGCTGGAACACCCCATGCAACAGGCAAACCAGAAAACTGCGCCGCTTCAGGAAGACAGGGTGGCCAGCAATAAATCAAGGATGAGGCAGAGGGAACCCAAAGAGGGCAGAGAAAGAGAAGGAGAAACCAAGATTTACCCACATTACAACAGAAGAGACAACAACAACCTAGGGAAAAATAAGAGTAAAGAACAAAAATGAATGGTATTTAAAAGCTAGACTGCATTTCTCCTCCTATCACAATGCAGACATGATTCAAAGAATCTGTCAGGGAGCAGAACAGGGAGAATAAAACACACGCGTACCGTGGAGCTCGCTGCCATCAGGGCCACAGATCTCTCACGGCTCCTATCATGAAATCTTCTTATGCACAACTAAATACCAAGAGAATTTCAGGCGCAATAAAAAGCCCCATGTCCCACGATTACACCAATGTCAATAATGGAGACGAGGAGAAGACTCACCTCTTGTAGAAGACCCCATATCTACCTATTGCAAGGGCTTTTCACCCGCCTCCGTGAGCATTTCACATCAGATATAACACTGGACTGGAGAGGCCGCTGGACTTAACCTAATACAGTAATTTCCACACTACTCTTTTTTCTGACAGCCTCGATCTTCTGAAGTCTTACAGTGGAGCTTCTTCTCCCCCGTACCCCCCCTTTCTGCACAGACACACGCTATCTGTGTCCTTGTGATGGGGTATTTTCACAGGTATTTGCCTGGCTACAGCCTTTGAAAGAAGGGCTGCCGTCAGGAGGAGGCGGCTGGGCGCTAACGGAGCCTGCTGTGGGCTGCCCGGTGGGAAAAGCTGTGGAAGCCGCGAGGTGAGAAAGAAGAGCGTGAGGAAAGGAGGAGGTCCAGATGCCAGTCCTGCCTGGCACAACAGCCACCCACGAGCTTCATTTACTTCATCTCCACGTCCTCCCAGGCTCCATTTTACGCTCTGCAAACACCTTTTCCTGATGCCATTTACCATTGCGTGCAAAGGAGTCTGTCTGCCTCCCGAGCAAAGCCGGAGCAGCTTCCCTCCCCTCTTGCGCCGGCCCCACCACCTTATTTTATGCACCTTCCCATCTCCTCAAGGCGGTTCCCAGATCACCACCAGCGCTGACCTTTCCCGCTCGCCTTCTCCCGGCTGGACGCAGGCAGCGGCACTCGAGGCTCTTGCCAGCCAGCGCCGGCTTTGAGAGCAGGCGGCCGCTGCCACCCCGACGCTCAGCCGTGCCAAGCCAGCACTGACTCCCAAGAAAACTTCCTGCCCCGACAGCCGCTTTACCTCGCCGCGGCGCACGGAACACGGACACATTTCATTGGGACCACCAAATTAGACGGTTTTTATGGTGCGCAAGCGGCAAGCAGGATCCCCAGAAGCTGATAAACCAACCAAGGTAAAGCAGGGGGAGGAGAACACTTTTGCTCAGAGCGCATAAACGTTGGTTAAGAAACAGGTACAAAAAGCAGTTTGAGGCACGATCGTTCAGGCCGCTACTCCTGTATTTAGGCTAACATTTTGCACGATAAACAATTTGTGAAGGTTTCTTGAAATGCTTGGAGATGACTATTATTTGCAGATCTCAAACGCAGCAGGTAGAGCCCTCAGGCTAAAGCCATGCCTTTTCCCAGACTTGCAAACTGCTATCCCAATTTTGTTACAGTAGATAAAGCATGAAAAATGAATAACCATTTTTTCCCCCCTCATTCCCTCCCCCACTACTCTTCCCCCTCCTTGCCTGAGTACGTCTCAGGAACCTTTTAGCACTGAGCCAAAATACCCCACGGCAACCTAGTGCCCCTTTAGAGGCTGCTGGAACACCAGTGCCACGTACCGCACTGGGGATGCTGGGACCAAGGGAAGAGGAAAGCAGGGGGGAGGAAAACAAAAGCAAAGGACAGAAGCAGAGGAACAAGGGCTTTGTCACGGCAGCCGTTATCAGGCCTGGCTTGAGGGCTGTTGTTTGCCATTGGGAAACTGCATGCAAAAAACTTCCCCTGCAGGAATGTCAAGAAGGTTACGAAGTCAAACACTTGGGACTTGGGAAATACCAGCTTTCCCAGAACGCCCTTTCTTCCGCAAACACATGTGCACTGGAGTGCTGTATTTTTCCACAGGAGCCCTGCCTGATTTTTAGCCCAAGACGGAGGCAAAGGGGAGCAGAATCCAGACATGAAGAGTCACTTAACAGCATTCCCTAACTTTTGACCAACGGACTTCGTAACTCCAGGAGCCCTCTTTTACGATTTGTATGTGTCAGTATGTTGATGCACACACGTACAGGGACACACACAGGGCAGATTTTCGGCTGCCACCCGTGCCGCAGAGCGCTGCCAGGAGTGGGGAAGCCACGCGGGTTGTGCAAGCCGAGAGGCAAACGGCAGAGCAGAGGGATAGCACGTCGGCCAGGCAGAGCGGCTCTACACCCATCAGCTGAGTCACAGGGGTTAGGCACCCGGGCGACTCTATCAGTCCTTTTGCTCTGGCGTGGTTTCTGGGAGGCCTGGGAAAAGGCAGCACAGTTACACGGGACACAAAAACCACCAGCAACGCTTACTTCTGCCGTCTTCCTAAGCCTTTCCAAATGAGTGGTTTGGGTCAGTTCTCTCTCCACCAACCAGCAGATCTGTCCTCTCAACCAATGCATTGATTTAGCAGGCAATGACGAAACGAGCTTTCTCTCCTGCTCTGCGGAGGGTAGCATCGGCCAGAAACACGGTACCCGACAAGACTAGACACTTGTCATGCATCAGCCTCCGGCAGGCTGCAGCCTCCCAGGTTTACTTGAAGTTACAGATATTCTTCCCGCTTTTAGGGAAGGACTGCCAACAGTTTGTTGCAAATGTCCTCTCTGGTAGCAACGGGCCACCCAAGTCCCAAGGCGGTGTTAGTTTCCTGCCTGGATAAGCACAAATCTTGTAATCAGGAGAAGGCTTTGCAAAGGCCCACGGTGGCTTTCACTGCCTAGGGACAGGAGGCAGATAAACCGTGACTACAAGATTTGCACAGACCATTTTCAGCTTTTCCTCACTGGGCCACACAGACCTTTGCCTGAGGCACTGTTACTTTAAAAAAAAACAAAACACAAAAAAAACCCCACCAAGCCAAACTTAAGCTGCTCGGCAGATTTGTTGGCAAGATATGGATCTTACAGTTAATGCTGTCTGAGTACTTGTTAGACATACTTAAGGACATGCATGTTTTTATTTACAGAACACTGGCACACCCATGTCTGGCTCACTTCATAGCCTTTGTTCCACAGACCTGGCAGGGCTTTCTGAAAACAGGATCCCACCTTAAAACCTATTATTCCATTTGCAAATAATGAGGTTTAATTTTGCTTTCAGTAGGTATCCGGAGGAGTAAATCTTGACTGTTTGAGTGTTCACAGCTCATGAATGCAGAAGAGGTGTGAACACAGATAAAGCAAGCATATTTTTAAGTCAGAGCAAATACTCACAGAAAATGTACTGCATTCTTCCAGCCTGGTGAGCGGAGAGCACGCTGGGCTGCTCTGTTTACTCTGGAAAGGAGTGACTCCCATCTGTGCAAGACTTAGACAGAGGCTCATAGAACTGACCAAGCTATTTGTCACAAATACTTTCAGAGATTCCGGCCTTTGCCGTTCACAGTTTGTTTGCAAGCAAGGTTGTTTTTTAAACAAACCTCTTCTGTACTCATAACTATTTGGCAAACGGGCAAACAAATTTCAGCCTCCCGATTGTCTGCAAGCTGTGTCCACTTGCTATTATTAGCTTTCCCGCAGAGCGGCGGACTCCAGTTCCTGCATGAGAAGGAAGAGTTCCCCCGGGGCTGGGCAGAAGTAGGCAGCCCAGCCTTGATGAGCAATGCCCCAGGGGGAAGGCACGCCCTGCCTGGACAGACGTACCCTGCCTGGACAGACGTACGTACCCACCACCTCCCCCACTGTAAGACTTACCGGTTAACAGGTCTGCTCTGAACTCCAAGACACCCAGGAGCAACTGGTGCTGTTGCGATAAGCGCTCATGATATTTTTGGCTGGTGAATGATTTATTTGCTGGGGAGAAAAAAAGAAAAAAAAAGCAGTTTCAGGGTGGTCACAGCTATTTGTAAATTCAGGCAGCTCCACTCTGCGTGGAGTATTTGAACACTGAGCAAGCTGGAGACTGGCAGACTGAGGGCAAACTGTTCCAGTTGCTGCTGATTGAGGTGAAAAGGTTACCACTCCCAAGCACACTTCACTGTCCCAGCCCTTCCCCACGCTAAGGGTAGTTACCATACTCACTTTTTTACCCATTTTAAACTGTTTGTTTGATTACTTTCAAACTCAAACCTGTAAACTCTCCAGCTTAGTAATAAAAAAAAAAAAACAACCTAAGAACATACTACTATTAAAAATATTTTTAAAAATTTCCCAGACCTTTAATCATTGCACAATCAACAGAAAGTTACACAGATATGGTAAAGTTACACAGCAGTAGGCACTGACGACCAGGATGTGGAAAGAAAGTTACGACAACCAGCTGGGGTCGGAGAGGAAAGAATACGTAATCTGGACCAACGGCTGGAAGAGGTCATCCAGGTCAACAGCTGGAACAGGGGTTCAAAGGGAGAGCAGGGAAGTTCATGGAAGAGAAATACCTTGGGTGTTACTAATGCACAGAAACTGCATTTGATTCAGGAAATCCCTGAAGACAGTGGAAGGCTGGGAGTGTGGCCCGCAGGAAATGCAGGCTTGACGTGCTTGAAGTCTTCCCCGGGCACCCACATCTGGCCACTGCTGGAAGCAGGACACAGCCCCGGACAGATCCTTGGTCTGGCACTAGAGAGGAACTTGACATCTGGCTGGAGAGACGTGGTGGGCAGCCTGCGCCCCTGAGGAGCGGGACAGCTTAGTTCAAATCTCTGCTTCAGTTCCAGCTGAGAAGGTCTGGTGAAGAGAGACTATTCATTTGGGTAGTAATAATGCGGGGCCAGACTGTGGGAGGAAGAGGGGGAAGGTGGTAATGGGCCTTGAGCACTGTCTGCTAAACATACACTCATTGTATAGTCAAGCAGTGCTTTGTTTAAGGGTCCTTAAAGACTATGAAGCAAGGCCAGATCACTGTGAGAACAAGTGATGCCAGTGTATGAGGAATATAAGCTGATGACGGGTCCGTCTTCTACGTCTCCTATCAAGGATACGGGTGTCCCTGTGATCAAGTAGCATTTACTAACACATTCTTCCAATGAAGCACTTTTCTAGTCCTTATAACCTCTCCTAACAGTTCTACAAAAGTAATATTGCCTTCACTTTTTAAGGTCACAAAGACTCTTTTTTTTGTTGTTCACAAAGGCTGTTGGAGCAAGTGGGTAAGTGACAGCGTCTAGATTTGATCTGCATCATTAATACTGACTTCTAAAGAAGGCAGTTCACACAGGGCAGGTGACAGGATCAAATATATTGTTTAAGCAGGCACAAGAAGAACAACCATCCGTCTTCCTTGCATCCTGAAGCTCTCCAGAGCGTGTAAACGACAACACTTTCATGTCACTAGATCAGCCACTTGGAACAGTCCTGGGACCACTTCTTTCAGCAGTTAGTATGGCTCATAGGCAATATCTCCCCGCAGGGGAATCACAAGGTCTTTTTCTAGGCGTGCTAAGAGAACTAAAGCATCACCTCTCAGAAATACTGCAGTGACCGGGGTACATTTACTTACACCATTGGCCCCTGCCGGGCAAATTTAGGCTAGTGAAAGGTATGTTGTGGGCCACACATTATAAGCCAAGAAAATACGTTCTCCTGTGGCATGGTGGAACAGAGCTTCTGGAGTATCAGGAGAATGTTGAGCCCTCGATGTCACATTTAACTTTTGTCTGGCACTGGCAAACCTTTAAACATATTTAGCACAGATGTGAGAGCACAGAGGAGAGGTGAAAGGTTTGGTAGAAACCTCAGGTTAATCTCAGTATGTGTTCAAGTCATAGAGCTTTAGTTTTTGAAAGACATTCGGGACTTGCACAAACTTTGAGGGGTCTGCAACTCGCACCGAACCACTGAAAGCCAGGTACCGCATCGAGACATGAACTGGACAAAACCCATGCCTCAGGCACTGGTCCTGAGAGCAGTTTGCCAAGTCAGCTTCATGTCCAGCCTTTCCAAGGTATCTGAGTTCACTCGCCATTGCCAAAGTGCTGCCCAAAGCCATTAGGAATGCCTGTCTTAATGGAGAGAGCTCTAAGCCCCACAATTTGTGTTGTGATTTCTATAGGAGAACTGCACGTATCCTCCCATGCCAGTTGCTGCAGGCCCTTCCCGAGGGTTTTGCCTAGGAATTGTACCCAGAGGTGAATTAACAAGGATGGCGTAGCAAGGGAGGTGCGTACCCAGCATCAGTCCAGAAAACTCCCCTCTACTGCAGAGACGAGATTTTCCCTCACGTTGCATGCTGAGGATTGGAAAACTTCCTCTCTCCAGATCTGGTTTTTCTTCACTAACAGCACCCAAAGCAAGGCATAATACCGACCCTTTCTCCCCCATGGGGGGTATGGCGGTGTGGAAGCCCATGGGCAAAGAGCTACACAGCCTACACCCCCTTGCTTGCTTCAGGGAATGGGCAAAACTACGGCCGTCATTCCTAGGAGGAACCTTGGAGGTGCCTGCTGGCGGCAAGAGCCCTTCAGGCAGATGTTGGGAGCAAGGTCCTTCTGCAACAGTATCGATGGCGAGCCTCGCACAGGGGGATCCCGACTCCTTTGCTGCATGTCAGCCCCCGCGCCTCATTCCGTAAGAATTCATTCATCCCTAGGGTAGCTTTTTCAGTCAGAAACCCTAACAGCTAGAGATAAATTAAGCTGGAATTGGAGTTGGACCAAGAACATTTGAGTAATCCATCCAGCCTAAGCAAGATCCCCCAAGACAGGAAATCTCAGCAAGAGCCTAGAAAGAGATTATAAAAGAAAATAAGCCCAGGCACCGCAGTCACGTGCTGGTGGGACAGCCCAGCAGAAGTGAGAACACATTAGAGGCCATAAAGCCCGCTGCCCGTACAGGCTGCTATAAGCACAACTCAAAGGGTAAGGCAACTGCAGCCGCGACCAGAACTTCTTTTAGAAAGAGAAAAACGGCATCCTTCAGCACCTGTGCTTTATTCCCGTGGCTCTGTCCTACAGCATCTTCTGCTGTTGCCTTTCCCCGAGTACCTGCGAGAGAACAAGCTAAAGAGTCCTGTGCACACGCTCGGGTTGGGCTGCAGCCCGTCGGGTGTATTGCCCTCTTGCCAGGGAATACGCTAACACCACATCTGTCCTCAGAGGGAAGAGTACCGGCAAAAACGTACACAGCCATGGTCTAGAGGTGCGTCCTGAAGTGGGAGAGCCCTGCCTGTCCGTGCTCGGGGCACTGCCTTGAGGCTCCGCGAGGCTCTGGGGTACAGGAAGGTGGGTAAGCGTAGGAAGCGTGAGAAATTCTGAGCACAGACAAAGGGGACTGGTATCAGAAGTAAGTGGGAGAGGACAAGGACTGCCAAGTTTTAAGAGGAACTGGAATTTAATGAAGCGATTGAACAAAGAAATTGAAAGCCTCCTTTGCCTCCTGCAAGGGTCGAACGGATCTGAGCAATACTTGGCTTGGCTGCATTACAGGGTTGTTATTTAATTTTAAATAACTCGGAAGCTTTCAATGCACTTCATAATTCTATTGACATTTATGATTTGAGATAGTTAATCTTGAAAACACAAACACAACGCTGCTCTGTCTCTCACCCAAGAGAACTGGGAGTCGGTGCCTGCAGCTCTTTAATGCGGCAGATCTAGGCCCTGCTTGCCGTGGGCCGGCTTCTACCTCCCTCCGTCACTGATCCCTGACAGGGACCTTGCGCTTTGCAGAGCTGAATTATTCAATCCTGAATAATTTGATACCTTTAAAACTAGCTTGTTTCATATTGACCTTGCAAGGATGTGACTCTGGTCTTGCTCCTGGAGAGAGCCTCCACCCCTCGCACACCGTGCTCAGGCTGGGATCCTTCCTCCCACAAACCTGGATGGAATGAGTGGAGCCACGGCCACATCATCCATCCATCAACAGCAAAGCTCGTGCAGCTTGCTCTTGGTAGACCCCCGACTGCATGGGGCCACCGAGGACTCAACATCCCAGGCTGCCCTGGCTGCAGAGCTACAGCCGACCCCGTGTGTGTGTTGGCGTGTGTGCGCGTGATACTGTACAACAGAAACTGGCTGGGTACTTTTGGGTCATTCCCCTCCCCTGGCAAAGGATCCCCCAGAAACCAGTATGAGAAATGTTGGTATATGAAGTGTCATATTAGGACCAATATCCGATTCATGTATTTCAAAGCTCAGGTCTGTTCACTTGTGAGGGCAGATGTTGCCAGTAATCGTGTGTATTAAAATGGAAGAATATATGTGGCGAGCCTGAAATTAATTAAGGTCTGATTCTGCTCTCATTAACGGGGCTTGCAATTCCCATTGACTAAACAAGATGTCGTACCCTTGGAACAGACTTCGGTCCTTAATTTTCACACCATGAAATTGGCGCCGACATTTCAAGGGCATGACAACAGCAGAGAGCTTGACCCTTGGTCTTTGCTACTAAATGTATTTTCAGGGTATGACCAATTTGTAAAGCCTAACATTACACTCATTAGTTAGAGAATGAAGAGCACTTTGAAGATCAAAAGTGCTATTATTATTTCCATATTTTTGCCAAACCAAAGCTCCCATGCCGGAGCCATGTGTGTCAAATGTAAAGCATTACCTCCAACGCTTTCTTTCTGAGCAGACCCTCCCCACGTGCCCCCGTTGTTCTGCCTCCATATGTGGTTTCAAGATTATTTTGTGAAGATGCAGTCAACCGCGTGGCAGTACTGCAGGGACGGTGGAAGGCACATCTGGACAGGACGGCAAAGCAAGCTCTGATTTGGGTTTCACAACCAAATGTTAGGGAGCAGTCACCTAACAGCCATCTCGGGCATCAGCAGGGATGGAGGATGCGCTGGAGACAGGGAAGTGGATCGCCGCTGCTCCGGGATTCCAGGCTTGAGGTGAGGAGGGCGGAGGGGAGCAGGGAGCAACCGAAGATGAGAGAAAAAAGGGATAGCAGGAAAAAGCATACTCTCGACTGCCTCGCACGTGGCCCCACGCCTGGCTGGTGGCACATTACGATGTGAGTGTGAGCATGGGAAAACAGATGAATTGCAGATTTGGACCAAGTGGAAAACTCAAGAGCCTCACGCTTCGCACAGGGAGACAAGGCTCCTTTTTGTGAGCAGCTTTGCCGAAAATCCCTGCCTCTGATCTCCCGCAGCCACCCTGCATGCCCGTACAGCCAAAGGGATGCAGCCAGATGGGAGCTGGAAATAATCTAGAGAACAGCAAAGCCCACGGGAATTTTTCCATTGATTTTAGCGGACTTCCGATCAGCCCCTGAGCAAAGCAGAACTTGCGTGTTTGATACCAAATTCTGTTCCGGCTCCAGAGAGAAGGAGGAAGGTCGGGTAGGAAAATGGGAAAGAGAGGAGGTGAAGCTGCCTCTCGGGTTTTTTTCTTGTCTGTAAAGCTTCTGCTGTTTCACAAACTAGCAGGTGCAAAGGAAAAGGGAGACGAAAAGGGCCAAATCACTACATGAAGGAAGAATTTGCAGTGCTGAGATGGGGAAAGTCTGCCCTTTGCGAGACGGTATTTCTGATCTGCAGGCGCACAAAGCCATCATAATTGCCAGAGTCATTATTTGCTGTAGATGGCAGAGAGACATGACAGGTACTGCAGGACATATAATAAGCTGGAATGAGCAGTGATGTTAATCCAATACCATCAAAGATCGGGCTCATCACAGGATCCCATTTAGAGGCCACAACAGCAGCCCCGACACCGCTAAGGAATATGTTTCATCTAAGTGCAGACCTCACTCGGTGCAGGCTTCAGTCCGCGGCTGTACATTTGCTGTCTCCTCCTCTGCTCCCAGATGCTGCAGCTACAACCTATCCACCCCAGTTTATTCCAACCACGTATCTGACCCACAGTTTGTTAGAGCCTGGCCCGCCTGCATTTTATTTCACTACCTAAACTATCCCCGGTAACGAGGAGGCTGGTAACAACCTTAAACAGCATATGTAAAAATTCACTTCTCTTCCAGCCCAGCTGCCGAGGCTGCAGGTGCTGTGCCGCTCTCCCGCACCCAGGGGCTGCAAGCTGCGTTTCGGCTCTCGGACACTTTCTATTTATCGTGATTCCCAGATGCAGCATCAGCGAACGCCCCAGCGTACCTCCTCGCTTCCGCAGCGTGCCAGGTAAGGAGGGTATGTCTAGACAGAAGGCAAGGCTGAAGCTACGGATCATTTTTCCTCCAGCAGCCCCTTGACAGCTTTCAGCAGAGGAATGACAGCTAGGGATTTATGGCTAGGTTGCCGAGTCCAAGCAGACAGACACCTTACTCAGGTGCTTTTGTGGGGCTGGGAGACATAGGAGACAGCTGCCAAAACAGCATGGTGTGGGAGGACATGTTTAGTCAGAGCTTTGTGAAGCGCATTCCTGAATGTTTATTAAATTCAAATTGGCACAATTTGTGGCCACTAAGCTGGATACAAGCGTTCCTGCAGATAGGCGTGCGCAAGAACGGAGGCTGAGCTGCATTTGACTTCAGCTGAAATCGTGCCCAATGTCTTGAGCATTTGGCCTGTTACTTATTTTTAGCACTTGGGTTTTGCACTGTGCTCTCTCTCTGAACTTCACTGCTTTGATAGTAACCAGAGTGCTCCATGCGACCAAAACAAGAGAATAAAGTGACTACAACTTTTAACTACCGCTGTAGGGGAAGCTGCAAGACACAGCAAAAGGCACGTGTGAATTTGTACCGAAGAACTTCATTAGCTGACTGCTTATTTAGAAAGTATAGCAGCACGACCTAATCCAAAGATTCAGTGGCAGGGGCCTGGTTTGGGTATACGAATACACTACAGCACTACAAAACCAAAACGGCGCTTCTTTTACTCATTTCTGGAACATCATGCTTTTTCCTCCACTTCTAAAAAAGCAGAGAGTGCCAAATTTCAATGACTGCAATTAGCCTCCCATCTTAGTTTTGCGGCTTTTCTGTGTCTCCGTTCTTCTCAAGGAAAACGTGTTCAACGAGGGCTCAACTCTCCCTTGACAACTGGATTAACTTTGACTGGAGACATGGATAACCAAGGGCAGGTAGGGCCCAACTGGAGGGAAACCAAAGAACGCAGAGAAAACAGCCGTAAGGGACAGCTACTAGCGCTCGGGAAGCACCGGCCACACCTTGATGATCCGATACCAGCTCCCTCCTTCGGCTGCAAACTGGAACTCAGCCTCCTTACCTACCATTAATGCATTCACGCTTCTAAAAACTTGCAGCGCTTTTGAGTATGAAGTGAGTTTTCAGGAGATGGGCAACAATATCCCTTAAACGCTTTGTGTTAAAGACTGAGTCCCTATGGTACTTAGCACTCCTGCCTGTCCTCCGTTCAACAAACACCGAAACTCTGCCCAGGCTGTATTTGAGGACATTAGCTTGTAACTAAGCCAAGCGGGTAATGATTTATCTAAGTTTATACAAGTCTATAGAAGGTTATAAAGACTGCTGGCAGGTTCCACTCAACAGATCGGTCATTTCCACAGCTGCCTGGCACTTTGTGCAGCAACTACCAGCGGCAATGCTGGTATCACCCAGCGACACTGGGGGATAACGTGCCATGGCCCATGGTCAGAGCACACCGGTGGCAACCAAAGGGCACCCAGCCCCTCCAGGCTTATTAGCTCCACCTGCACCCAGTCTAAATTAGCTGCCTAAGTTTTATCTAGGAGCAACAGAGGGAGAACATGACACGGCAGTTCATCCCTTCTGACTTACCTTAGGACAGCTCTCTCCAGAGGCAGTTCACTTTATAGATCTGCACTAACTAGAGAGTTACGTCGGACAATTGAAGCGAACGCCTTGCTTTTATCTAGCTCGAGTTAGGCAAGGCGTGCTTGGGATCACCACCAATACAACCGGGACTTTCAGGTCACTCAAGATGGTTTTAGGTCAGGTGCACCCTCCTTCACGTTGCTCTGCTTTGCTGCCAAATTCCCTGTCTGAAGCAAGCATTCCAGACTGCCAGAAATAACAGGCTATGCAGGTGAAATAAAGACTATTTGCAACTCATTGCATTAACTTGAGGGTTAGGAGAGCTCTAAAGTATTGCTCTGCTTGTGCTCAAAACCACATTACATCCCTTTCAAGTGTTGCCTATCCCCTACACTACCAAGACCCCCCCC
>JAVKLA010000010.1:9790709-9809948 GCA_034782735.1 Sagittarius serpentarius | reverse complement strand
GAGAGGCTACCGTACACTTACGCCAGAGCCACACCACCAAACAAGACGACACTTGAGCTTTTACTGCTCCAGATCAATTTTTTTGCTCACAGATTTAAATGTCCTTTGCAGGGCAAAGTCAGGATTTTTTTTGGCAAATTTTTTGGCAGATTTGACCTGCACCTTTCTTGCAGTAACATACAAAGATGTCTTTCAAATGTCTGCTGGTATGCTTTTTATCCTTGAATTGATGAAATAAACACACCTTGAGGTCAGAGGAACTGAACATTTATTCAGTGATAGCGGTACCACTGCTCCTGCAATTAGAAGTCATCTTTGGTCTGTTAGATCATCCGAACAATGATGTTCTGCATGATTTCAGGTAAGAGCCTGTGATGTGCTCTAATTTCCAGGAAATTAGTTATCTTCATTAGAAATAATTCCTTAGGTCAGTGTTCAAGACTTAAAGGATGGCTTGCATTGCCAAGACCAATGTGTGCATTTAAAACTGTAAGCAGATTTAGCATTCTTCTTCCAAACAGCAATGTCTTGCTGCCTGACCCCTACCATGCCAGTAAATCCCATGTGTCTCTCGGAGCTCACGTGCCACCCTGTGAACGGTGGGAACAATCACTAGGCGCACACATAGACTCAGAGGCCTCAGCCACGTACTCATATAGCTCTTGCCACTCTCAGGGGAGAGGAAGGTATAAAAAAAGGATCCCTTACATTTCTTCAGACTTGCCCAGAGAGTCCAGTACAGCACGTTCCCTAGGGCATCCATCAAGAAAGACCACCTCTGCCGACCTCGTGAAGGGCTGCCCATGAACTCTGGAGTCGGTGGGAGCCAGCCCTTTGCATTTTGGGTGCACACGGAGAACCAAGTCAACATTACTACTTGGCAGTGATCAAAATCTACCCGTGGTTTCTGAGAGTCACAGGTAAACACCGAGTCCTAACAGTTAAAGCTGTCTTAGCCCCCCTTCCTTCTGACCCTAGCACCTGCTAAAATGCTCAGGAAAATAGGATCAGAGCTCATATAAACAATCCATACCATGCCCAGGCACTCACCCTTTCCACTCCCAACCACCTGAGCCTCCAAGGCTTTCAGAAATCCTCAGCCATACCATCTCAACCAGCATCTCTAAATGAAAGCTTTGCGTACCGTCCCGGTGCTAATAGATTCCTACTCCTGCCCGGCGAGCAGAGAAGCTCGCTTAAAACATACGAGTCAGTCAGTCGGTCAGTACTCGGTCATTTACACCAGAAGGTCGCTACTCCGAACGGCGCTGGACCACGCTGTCCAGATGTCAAGGGGGAGGCTCCAGAAGAGTGAGCGAGGGGCTCTGCCCGGCCTCCCCCAGGCAGGGCGAGCTCTGATCCCCAGGAGCTCAGCCCTCCGCCCCTGCCCACCTCCACCCCGCCAGCAGCGCAGCGCGGGGCAGCTTTAGGTTTCTTTTCTCTTTAGTGACCTCCTTTATGCAAGCTGCATCCCAGGGTGGCCTCCGGAGCTGAACGGGGCGGGAGGGCAAACCGCACCGCCTGTCAGCCCCGGAGAGTGCTGGTGGGAAAGCCCGTTGTGTGGGGAACGGGTTAAAGCACCCCGTCAAAAAAGCAACAGCAGCAGGAGAGAGGTGTTAAGAAAGAGAGGAAGGAGTGAGGAGGGACCCGTTAAAATTGGTAGTGAATTGCATTTGGAAGTTGCAGTCCAGGTCCTCCTGTTGTGCAGGTATTCACATTTGTCCTTAAAACCTTTACTTATTACCTGCGTATACATAAAAAATGGCCAAGGCATAGCAAACCTTGCCAGTAAGTGCAGTTTTGGGAAGAGGAGAAGCATTGGGAAATTCAATCCAAATTTAATTGTTTTGAGTCCCACAAAGGGAGGAAAATTTTTTTCAGTGCTGAAACATTCATTTTTCAACTTAGGAAGTACTTAATTCCTTTCAACACTTCTTTCTGAGATGGCATTTTTCATTTAAAAAGCATGCAAGTTACAAGCAAAAAGGCTAGGCCCCCCAAAATAAATATTTCCCAAACAAAGTGCTACAGGTCAAACCAAAAATTATTTTTCTGATTCTGTATTTTCCCGCAGAGCCGAATAAAACCTTTGGGTTTTGATTCAAAACCCAGATTCTTCTAGCCCAGCCGGTGCCCAGACAAACCCTTTATTTTCCAAGCTCTGCTTGCACGGGATGCTTCCACCATCAGATCTGTGTTTAGTGCTACCAGCTTCTCCGGGTTTATCGCACATAAGGTGACTTTATCCTGGAAGAACACAAGAAACCCCACCAACTTTCCGACTGCCCACCACGATACGCCTCACGCTGGCTGCCGAAGAGCCGTGGGTCACAACCACGGTGGGAGCTAGGGAGAGCCGAGAGGAGATTTCGGACAGGATGCACGGCGAGGGAAATAACCGGTATTTTCACAAGCAGGGAGGCAAAAGTGTAAAGCTCAGCCGAACTAAGTCTACGGCTGCTTTGCGTCAGCAGAAGCAGAGGAGGGTCCGCCAGAAGCCTGCTGGCCCTTCTAACCGGGGCAAACGCAGCCCTGACCCTGCCACCGCCGCGAGAGCGCCTTCTCCATCCGCACCCCCCCGAGCCATACGCGTGCCAGACTTTTCTGACTTCGTGACGGTTTGGGTTTGGGTTGTTTTTTTTTTTTTTCACCCTACCGCATCCGCGGGAAGGGGGGATGGGGGGAGGTTAATTGCATTTCTTTAAGAAATTAGGAAGTTAAGCTTATCTCTCTGCCTGCATATGGGGAGCCGTGTGTCCTGGACGAGCGAGCAGACGCGAGATGGTTCCTAGGCAACTTCTGCAAGTCATGTCGGAACAGGAACATGAATTAAAATTAAAAACAAAACCCAAACAAGTCAAACAAAACAAGTAGCAGCTACTCCGCGCAAAACCAGTTTTGACTGACTCGTAAGGTTCGTGCGAGGTCTTTTGTGGGATTAATATTGCTTTACTGTTAAGGAGAGGAAAACCGGCACCCCTGCGCCAGCATCTGTTGTGAGACACGTGATAAGCGTGTTTATGCGGACAACACACATCGTTTGTGTGTGATAACAGGCCTGTCATGCCACGGCCATGCGATGACATTACTCGAACGCTGAAATGCCACAAACCAAGTGTTGCAGGAACGCCAGCCTGAGTCCAACTAGGGGCTGGAAAACGGTGTCATTAACTCTTTCCTCTTTAGCTCTTCCCTCTTTCCCAAAGAACTGTGCTTTGTATTTATCAGTTCATTATACCTCTTTTTTTTCAAGGGCTCGGTAAAGTTTAGGCAAAAAGTAGCATTCTTGGGAGCTGCCTTTATTTGTTTCTTTTCCGTGTAGTACAGAAATGAGGAGGACGTCTCATCTGCGTAGGCTGTTCCGCGGTACTAGGAATCGATGGCTGTACTTTTTTAGTCTCAGTCCAAGTTTCAGGATTAAGGTGAGGTGATCCCATTCCCCTCAAAATTTATTCTTCCACCATCTTCCCCAATTTATTGAACTACAAAGGTCTCAGACAGAACATAACCTCACCCATGTAAATCCAGAGTTGTGCAATTTTTCCAGCGTCAGAGTAAAATTTAGTCCTCAGTGCCACGGCTGAAAACTAATGGTTTGGCACCGCACACTGTCAGTTGTGTTTCCGAGCCAGCGTAACAAGGGGTATTGAATGCAGGGTTTACAGCCTTCCCTTAAGTCGTGGAGGGCAAAGAATGCCTTCCAGGGATTTTAATTATCAGGATCCCATTCTGCTCCTGCATTCGCCAGCGTGAATGAAAAGCACCTGCCAAAGTCTCAACTTGCCTGAGCTCGGGGAATTTGCATTGTCAATAAAGTTGCTAGCAGGTGTTTTAAAAGCCAGAATCACCATCATTATTCCAAAGCGTGTGTTCAGGTTTCAAGAAGGGGGATACCAAAATCAAGTGAAGTGATTAATAACCATTAATAAATAAACTCCAAAGCAGTTTAATTTACAAACCACCTTTTTTTTTCCCCTTAAAGGTTCTACAGCACCGTTTGTCTGAGAGTAAGACTCTCTTTCCCCCGCAAAAGTAGGTTATAAGGAGTGACACTTAACAAATTTTGTTGCTCATATGAAGTCAGAGCAAATCGAGGTTATAATCAGAAAACCAAATCTCTGTGCCTAACTCAAGCTTTTCTCCCAGCTCTACAGAAATCACCGACCAGCAGAACTGCTGGGCTTTCTTCCAAGGGTAAGTTATGTGCGGACCCAACACTGGCTTTAGCAGCAAGTGCGCTTTGCTCTGCTCGATGAACCCAGAGCAGCATCCCAGATACTTCCAGTCGCTCCACGTGTACCCAGCTCCCGACCCTTCACAGCTGCTGACAGACGGCGAGTGAGCGAGCACTCCTGGGCTGCTGACGGGGGGGGCTCGCCTCCGGGGCCCTTCCAGAGGGATAAACCCCTACGACGAGCACACGAAGCGACTCACAGTGTTGGGACTGAAGCGTTTGTCTTCTGCAGAGGCTCCTCCGCTCCTCACTACCTTTTACCAACTCTCCACCATCCAGAAGGTACGCCAAGGGCGATTTTAGGGGAGGGCTTGGGTTAGTCGGAGAGGTTGCACCAGAACAACGAAAGGCAATTTCTCCCCTCAGGGATTCACACTACTGCCTCAGGAAGACTTACAAACGACTTTCCTCGGAAACCCAGGAGAGGAAAAACACAAAAACTAGATGTCACTTGTAGTTCTAACCCAGAATGAAGGACACCAACTGGGTTTGCAGCGCATTGTTGTTGTTATTACTACTACTGCGACTGCACAGTGAGAATGCAGGTGGTACCCAACATTGCTCACATATTAGAGGAGCCAAGTGCTGTCCTGCATTACCTTTTGGGATTGTGGTGTTTTCAAGGACACTAGCTTAGCCACAAGCGAAAACTTGCACCCTTCCCTTTGCCCCCCACGCACTGCTTGATGCAGGGCTGAGGCACCAGATCGCCCCGCACGACGGCAGTCGCATGGTTTAGAGGTCCCCTCCGCACATCTTGGCTGCTCTCACCCCCGCCAGCACAAGAGGAAATCTGGCATGAGGTAGCATTGGAAGATGCTCTTTGGAAAGCTCAAGCGGAAGATTTGTGTTTTGCAAAATTAACCTCAAACCATGGATGACTCAAATCTAGGTCCTATCATACCTGTACCCCAACAGTCTGCCAGGGAAAGAGGGCTCCAGAAAGAGGTCTTAGCTTACCTCTCCTATGTAAGCAAATACATGGCTACGTATGAACAAGTGTCCCAGCAATGACTAGGTGTGTTTCGGAAACCTTTGGTGATTTTAGGAATTTAAAAGACAGGTCACCCAAAAAAGGCCTTTTCCATACCCTCCGATAAGCTACCCAGAGCTTTGTCATTTCTGTCCCTTGAAGGAGCCGTCTAACCCAAAGGCACGGTGGTGTCGCATGGGTCTCGCCATTTCCAGGACTTCAGGGAAGAAGATGGCTGAGGCTCACTTACTTGATTTATTGGCCACCCATAAAATTTTCAGGATTCTCTGTTATGACATAAGCAAGTGCAATTCTTGCACTGCAGCTTAGACACTACCACGTAGAAGGATTTTGGAGTAAATGTCTACCATTCGTTCATGCCTTTTTCGGGAATACTGCAGATCCACTTTTTAAGTAATTTCTCTACTGGATCTTTGCGGTTCATCTCTTCTAGCGAACAGAATATTCTGTTGGTGGCTTAAGCTAAAGCCTTAAATCAAGACACCAGAGGCATCAGAATCACAATTTTGTAGGCTCACCTCGCACACGATTTCAGCATAATTTGACAACGTCTTGCCTTCCAGGCTGCTCTTGATAGAATTTTTCTAAAGGGAGATTGTGAGTAAAGTACAGCAGACAAGGGCTTGATTAGCTTCGGGAGTCTGGTGCCAAATTTTCAGCAGAGTCTGGGTCAAAATAGCAGGAGAGGAAAGATGAAGATCATTTTTTGTCATGCTTGATAGTACGGCTTAGTGGTGGGACGCTCAGGGCTGGGTCATAGCACAAGCGCTTCAGCGCATGGCACAAGTTAAACAGCACGGAGCGATGGGGGTGACTGCCCCCGGAGTTACCTGACGGTCAGAATAAATGCCTGGCTGTGGTGTGAAGCACGCCGCCTAAGCCCACAGCGCTCAGTGTACCCTGCCATATCCCAGCAAACAGCCAAACTTGTCTCTGCATAAAACGGCTCAGTCCACCTGTAATGCCTGCAACAATTGACTTCTACATGTTAATTACCCAGCTTTTCTACCATCAACCTACTTCATCACAGCCCATTGCTCTGATTTTCATTGCTCAAGTCTTAGTAAGCCACACACTCCTCTTTTTGTGGTTGAGGAGAAGGTAAGCAGCACGTCTTGACCGCTTAAGAGCATGCATGAGGCGAGGAGTCCTGGGGGGATGACCGCGTCGGCACTGCTGTCTCCACTGAGAGATAAAGATGAGCAGAAGTTCACGCGAAACGTCATTGTATGATGCTTTGAGCAACTAAACCTCAAAAGGTCTGCAAAATGCTCCCGGGCAAGTTAGAGATGGGTGACCATCCCATCACCTCGGAGAGATGCTGAGTCGTTCTGTGTCATTTTCTGAGGTACATCGGACTGCAAGACGGAAACTCCCGTAACAGTGTGAGTAGTGATTGATCAGTTACCTTTCTGACCAGCCATTTCAAACCAACGTGAGAATCCCAAACAATTTTTTAGGCTGAAAGACAGGGGCAGCTAACCAGCATAAAAATATATTGCTTTTAAAATGCTTCTATTCCATTATATGTAGATTTTCCTAGAGGAATTCCATTGAAATCCACTAAAATCCACCACTTCAGGTTTACACCACTGGGATCAACATCTGGTCCCCCTCCATAAGGAGGGACCATTACGGCATCTACGATCCAGCAATGTAAGAGGCCTTAATGTTAATAATTCCTTATTGGCAGCATTTTGAAGCCTTCCAAAGACCTGAAAGAAGACCAGAGATGCCCGGAGTGGCACAGGAAGCCAAACTCACGGTCCTGTCTTGTCTCAAAGTCTATTGCTTCTCCCTAGTAAAGCGTCCATGTTCTCACTCAGAGCAAAGGCATCTGCAGGTAGGTTGCTCTCTGCCCAGTCTAATGGACCAATTTCTGGGTTTTGTTTTCATTTCCGAGGATATAAATCTTAGGCTCACTTTTCTGACAACACAGCGCATTTCAGTGTAAGAAATTTCACCCAACAGCCTCAAAACCCTGAATGGTTTCCTCTCTGGGTTTGGTGGGTTTGTTTTTTTTGAGTCCCACAGTTTATTCTTTGTATGAAAACAGTGTACCCAGAGGCACAGCAACCTTACTGCAGATGTCAGCTGCTTATCCACACAGACCTTTCCCGGAGACATGTCAAAACGGAGGGTGCAAAACACCGGCATCGTCCGTCTTCAGCCCGGCTCTGCCGTCGGTGTTGCACAGTCAGCTGAAGAGCAGTAACGGTGTAATGCCTTGGGGCAGGGTACAAAGGAGGAAGACAAGGGAAGACTGAAAAACATCTATCATGTGGGCTTCCGTGTTTAGCACCTGCAAAAGAACGTTGTTTTTCTAACAGCTGCTTTTTGCAAAAGGCTCGTACTGCAAACGAGGTACGAACTTTATTCTTAAAAAGCTTTTAATGAAGCAGCTTCAGTAGTACAACAGACCACCTCAGGAAGAGAAAACATTCACTTTATTGTTTCTGTCCCCTGCTTCTGTCTCTTTGCTCTGGTGACTGACGCTCTGCCAGCGTGCAGGAGGAGCACCACCACCCTACGCTCAGCAGCACCAACGCTGAGCTTTCTGAGGAACGCGGTCACTGTTGTTTTCCCCTGCAAGAGGGTTATATGCATAGATATATGCAAGAAGAGAGGGTTTGATCTCTACTGCTGATTCAGTAAGAAAAATGTAACACGAAGAAGAGACCAGAAATCCAGCAGAGAGCTAGCAGGGGATCCAGAAGCCATCCGCCGGTACCTGTGCAAAGTGGTGGTGATTACCCAGGATGGGTGGCTGCTGTTTGAAACTCCTGGGTTTTAAAGGGATGGCTCACTTTGCTTTCTGCCTTTCTCTGTTTGCTGACCTTGACGCTGGCTGGCAGGCAGGCAGAGCAGTTCGCCAGTTTTCCACGCTGTGGTATTTGCCAAATAAGTAGCAAGTGAAAAGTAGTTCTTAAAACGGCTCCTGGGGTGGGGCTGGGGGGAAAGGAAGGCACATTAGCAGGGTGTTCAAGAGTTTTGCACCCGATAGATCAATCCAGGCAGAAGTTTAAAGACTAAAATAATAAATTGAAGAGATCAAGGCCTGAATTTTTAGCATCTAACATAAGACACTTGCATGAAGACGCTATATAAGCAATTTAGAAGTCTTCATGATTGGAAAGGAAAGGCAGAGCTATCTCCTCTCCATCGACTGCCGAGGAAGCTCCCAGGAGCGCTCTGCTAACGGAGGCCTCTCAGCTGAATGCTTGAGGCTGGATGTTGGGAGCAGAGGCCACGATTAGTAAACTTGGCTGAAGTAGTCAGGCTTGAGTATAGACAAAACCCCAATTTAAAAGGCCTCACTGCTCCGGTGATGGTGCAGCAGGCGTCCAGCCGCTGTGCAGACACGGAGCCTCTCCCCTGCTTCCTGATGCCCTGCAATGTGCACGGTGCTTATCTGCAGGAGAAGGAGCCTGGAGGAGTGGGAGTAAGACAGCGGTAACCAGAACGTGCTGAAGCGAAACCAGCCAGTAGCAGACAGCGGTCAGCATTTGCTAGCCCTCAAACCGTGGTGAGTCTCAGTCCAGCTCCCCGTGCACCGAAGTCTCCCTCGCAGAGACCTTCACAGTCCGTGCTGCTGAAACGAGAGGGCCATTCCCTGTTACAGTGCCTCTTTCATGGGATGCCTTTCAGCTCCACGGATCTGCCCCGATACGCTGTCGTGGAGGAGAAGAGTGCGAGTTCATAAAGGCAGCCTGTGAACTGCAGAGACCGGTGTTGTCGACACCTGTCCTTCCAAACCCTCACTCCTACTGGGCTTTCTTCAAGGATATTTAAAGTTCCCTTTCGTGTAATTGGCGATTTCCCTTCCCTCCCTCCTACAGGTTAGGTTAAAAGGGGCAGGAGGTCCTTTTCCGTATTGATTTGTTTTCCTGACCTTTCAGATACATGCAGAGAAGATCAGCAAAAAGGCACTGGAAAAGGAGTGGAACAAAAGCGCAGTGCTTGCTCTCATTTGAAGAAGGAAGACAAACACGAGACTGAGCACTGAGTAGAAAATAAACTGTCTGCTGAGGAAAAGAAAGCAGCTGCCCGTACAGAGAGGGGACTGTGAGGAGTACACTTGGCACTGCAGCACGGAGAGCCAGCCTTCAGAGAGCAGCCGTGATCCCAGAGGTTCTTCCCTTTTAATTTTTTTTTTTTTTTAAGAAATATAATTTAAACAGATAAATCCCATTTCCAAATAAAAGGAAATCAGATAAATTATTTTTAATCCTTGATACTTACACCCTGCTGTTATGCCACTCCCCACCGCAGGGCCCTGTGTGTGGTACCGTTACATGTGCTGTGGATTTGGTTAGACATAAAGCAGACGCCCTGATCGCTAAAGCTCCCCTGACATTTTCTCGCAAGTGCATCACGGTGGTTTGGCCAAATTCTAGGCTGGGTAGCAACATTTTTTTCCTTGCTTAATTCCTCCCATGCATTCAATAAGCTTTGATACTCATCTTCCCTCCTGTATCTTGTAGCACTGCTTTGCCTTGCTGTATTCCACACTAAAAGCAGACATAGCACAGCAATGAACGAAGTGATTGTTACAGAGCCTTTGCCAGCCTCACAGCGGCACGGTGAGGATTAATTAATTGCTTATTCAGAGCTTTTATATCCTAAGATTAAAAATAGTACAATCATAATAAAAACAGATTCCTACATTATCAGAATCAGTTACTAAAAACCCCAGTAAAGACAATACAAGTTTCCTACTAAAAAAAAAAATACTCAGAACTGTATTCCAATCTCACCCCTGCTGGGAGACACAAAAAAATTAACCCAGACTAACTTTTACGGTCAGTAAGTTCTATCTCATTAAAGACCTGTATAACATCCTCTTTCATAATTATACTGAAACAAATTAGGACCATTTTGATTCTGCAAAGAAGAATTTAAGGAACCCATCCATTTATGTGGCATTGCTAATCCACTTTCAATTCACACATTTAGTTAATTCAGATAAAGTTTTCCTCAGTGACTCTGCACGAGCAAATCCTCACTCTGAAGCAACCGCCTCCCATCACAGATACTCATCCGCAGCTTTCCTAAGTTCAGTAACCTTGCGGATTTATGCGGTTGGACATGGGCGACAGTTTCTTCAAGGCCTCAGACCTCTGGGATTCAGACCTGAGCAGACGAGAGGTGAGGGAACTGCAGAGGAGATTCCCGTAGCCCCTCGCTCGAGATGTGACCCGGGGTTGCTCCAAACCACGCTCCAGATGCAGTAACCCTTGAGGGCTGTCAAGCAGCCAAGAGCAGATGGGCTGCGGGTCCTCCAGTGCCGTTCCCTCTCACGCCTCGCTCGTCCCTGGTGCTCACAGGCAGCAGACGTCGGTCTCTCCATGCAAAATTCACTCCTTCGGGTGCCATGTCCATCCTAAAGGAATCCTTCCTGGAGCACTTGGGCTCATATGGTCAGAATGAGATTTAGGATTGAGACTTCTATGTCCAATTTTTGTACCATGAATACCTGCCAGGTCTTCAGGACCCCACCGCAGGCATAACTTTGTTGTTGTAGCAACAGAAATACCCTGTTAAGTTCCAAACCCTCTGAAAGATGGCACTAATCCACTCCGCTATCACATTGCTACCAGGGCGGTCTGCTGGAAGACACCAGCACCGGAGCAAAGAGCCCACGAATGGGAAACTGAAGCAGAGTACCCTGACACGCAAAGAGCCAACGCTCAGCTCACAACAACCAAAACAACCCTTTCCTTGTGCCCCGAGGCACTGAAATTCTCTCTGAGAGTGACATTCTTTTAAAAGAAGAGTAATCAAATATAAATGCTTTTCAGCGCTGAAGCTGACGCCTGCACCCACGACGCGCAGGGACGAATGCACCTGTGAAGAAAATGCTTTTGTTCCTTCTGGGCTCACATCAGGGCAATGTGTTGTAGATGGCTGCAACTCCTCTAGCTGAATGTAAAGGCGGTGTCCTAAAAAAGGAAAACACTGCTTTTGTGTACAGTTAAACCTGGCTTGCCAGCAGGGATTCGTTTAAGATATAGGGGGTCCTAAGGCTACATGCCACTGATGTGTTTTGAAGTTAGGGCAGATCTAGTCATTGCTAAGCAAACCTTTACAAATATGTTAGCGTACTCTGCATAAGCCATGGGAGGTGTTTAGGAGACTACAGAGGAGCGTTCATTAGAGCTGCTCGGCGGTGAGGAACTGGGGCACCAATGCATTCTGCTGAGAGAGGAACAAACGCGCTGCTCAGAGCAGGTCTGCAGGTACGTACACCATTATAAAGTGCTCTTACAGCAGCGTTGTGCCCTTTTCAGCTTCTTTGTTCTAGCTTGTCTTGTGTTTTCTCCTTCCTTTCCTCACCTTCATTATTCCCGGTTGCTCCTCTGCCTTTACCTCGCTGCTTTCCCTCTTTCCTTCCCACCTCCGGCTACGAGGCCACTCTTCCTCCCAGGTCTGAGCAGTCCCAGCAATACCACAGCAGCTACTCCGACCCTTCACTAGCTCCGCAGCCCTCCCCGGCAGGACCCGAACACTTTCAGGCACACAGGCCTGGGTGCGTGGCGACTCCACGCACTACCTGAACTTCGCTTTACTGACTGGTCGCCCTAAGAGCACTGTTTTTCTTCTCCCAAGACAGACAAGGAGGTTCTGCAGGGCGATTCATCCCGGTCTCGCCGCCTTCTGGAGTGGTCTCACTTGCACTGGCTTCGGTTCGGTGCTTAGGTGATGCTCTTGAATCAGGCACCTCCATGCGATTTCCCTCTGTCTCAGGGTAGCCAGGATGACTCTGGGCTTCACACCCTGACAGCCTGAGGTACCCTTTGCGGTAGCCTTGGGGTTGATGTATTTTTTTGCCAACTCAGGATAAATATTAAATCTGGATTCACTGAAGCTGTATACGTGCAGTCTGCACTGGGTTTGGTCCTTTTCTAACTACGGAGAAGCTTAAAGCCGCTGTCAGCTGCACAAACAATCTACGAATTCATCATCTGTAAATTTTAGAGGATGAGGAACAATTACTGTACAATGCTGCACATGTATTATTCAAGCTCCCGAAGCCGCCCAGCTGGCAACACAACAAAAGAACAAACATTTTGCAATAAAGTTCATTTTAACTGGAAGACCAAAGAGTCACATGCACCTCTCCTTTTAGCCTTAAGGACAGCAGTAAAACTAATGTCATCTGCCGAGCCACAGCTATTGAAAAGGGGGTGAGGGAGGGCTTTGCTTTCTATCAGAGAGCCATATTCACTTTTAATGCCCATCTATGCTACTCTGCCATTATAGAGGGGAGTCCATTTTGGTGAGACTATGATGCTGTACCGTTTGCCTTTTATGGCTTATACGGCCTGTCACCTCAAATGTTAATCTAGATATTACCAGAGGAGGGATAAACACAAGAATGATGGGGTTCTGTAAACTCAGTCCACATTCATGACACCACTGTACAAAATCAGTGCTGGGTAGGAAGCCTTTTGGTTTGTTATCCTTGGCATAAGAAACAGCTCAACAACTAAATTAACTCAGATTCTCTGATTTAGAGGCAAGCATACATATGGCTGTCTTCAGGACAAACTCGCGCACCAGGCTAGATGTCGGGATGGCGACGTTTCTTTCCTTTTTCTTTCTTGGTTTAACACTAAATCACTAAAGGCAGTTTTGCACAGTTCACGTCTGCAGTTTCACACAACTCGAGGCTGAAGTCCCAAAGTGACCGAAACCGCTGGCACAGCCTGTTCCAAGCCCACGTATTTATGAGGACAAAGCTTGTGAGATCAGCAAGAGAGGCCCAGATGAAGCCAGCCTCTGGCTAACTAACAGCTGCGTCCCTCGACGTGCAAACCCATATGCTATACACTTCACGCTCCTCATGCATTCTCCTAGAGTGACCTGGTGCTATTAATAGCCTGCTACTGTCAGGATCCAGCACGACATATCAGAGCGAAAGAATTCGCTCCTTTTTGGAAAAGGCAGACAGCCACAGCATTCCCTGCCTGGCTTCTCTGAGCTGCTCGCTATGCTGTACGCCACCCATGCAAGGGCAAATTTTGTGGCCCCCTTCATTGGTTTCAATGGGTGTGCAGCAGGTGAGCTGGCTAGAAATAAAATGCGGATTCTCTGTCCTAGCATGGCTGTAGTAGGTACAGACCTCCAGACCGCCTCTGTGACGCTGCACGAGCATTAGACTTTCACGCTTGCTGCAAAGGGGTATTCTGCATGGCTGCAGCTCCTGGGAAACTGCTCTCCTGGAGCAAGGAGAGGGGCATTCCCTGCAGAAATGAGCACTGACCTCTTGCCAGGACAACAGACCTGTTCCATTAGACAGAGGTGTTTTGCCCATACCCCATAGGACAGCACATCTGCTTTGCTGGGGACCTAAGCCCTTTATTTAGGGCTGAGTCTTGTCTGACCAAGTCAAAAGTCCCACTACTTCCAAGTAGCGTAGGATCAGGCTCTTAACCCTTCAACACATTCAGGGGCGCAGAATTCAGTGAATTTCACTCTTTTACTGAGATCTCTGGCCAGAGAACTGCGGTTCGCTCCATCCTAAGCTCATGGTAGCACTTTATTTCACGCCTCCAAAACGCTCAGAAAATTTAAACTTGCTCAGATTCCTTTTCACTTTCTTTTTTAAAGGGTGGAAGTTTTGCTTCTCTTTTTTTGTTAGCTTTGGAAATGGACCGTTTCTGCATAGCTGACTGCAGCATTGATTCCTCCCCTTCTGTCATGCAGGGCAAATATAGATACTTTAATAATGCTCTAAGAATTTGCATCTGCCCGGTATCGGAAACCACTCTTTAGTTTTGTTCTGCAAAATACGTACGCATTGCTTGCTGTTTGTTGGCCTCTGGTCAAAGCAAGTAAAAAACGAGCACAATAAATTTAAGAGAGGGGAGAAGAGAGATCGTTTGGATGTGAAAACATCACAGCTAGCAATTTCAAAACCTCGCTCCGCTTGCCCCAGCCTTTCCGAATCCCGTCCCCCTCCTGCCTTCCAGGATATCATCGGTCCTGGAGGTGGGGAGAAGCCAACTGAATGACAGCTGCTGACCTCCAGCTTCTGCAAACAGTCCAAGGACAACCTGCTCCTTTCCAGACCACTTGGGGGAAAAAAAAATACCCTTCCATTTTTTAGGCGTACATTTTGTATTTAAAAGACCACACACAGGCCAGAGCTTTGAAAGGATACTGTGGGATTCAAAGGATATTTTCTGGCCATAATGATTTATGGTGCTGCATCACAGCCCTCTTTGAAGAAACAAGGTGAAGCCAAGCGGCTTTGGCAGGAAGGGAAGGGGCCATCCGATGATACGTCCAGGTTTAAAACAAATAAAGACCCAACCATCACCGCAGGATGTTGCAAAGACTGGAATTACAAATGGGTTCAAAAAGGGATTAGACAAATTCATGGAGACAGGGCCCACTGGCAGTTACTAAACACGGGGATCTGGCTGCAGCCTCTAGCTTGTGAAGTTCCCTAAGTCGCTGGCTGCCCGCAACTGCTAGTTTTTATTGAACGACGATGTCTCTCCGCGCCCTGTCGTTGCAGCCTTCCCTCCCGCAGCTGCCACCAAGAAAAGGCGGCGCGCTGGTGCAGGCCGGGGCCGGACGCAGGCCGGGGGAGCGCTGGTTTGCTTTGCTGAGTTACCCCGGGCTGTGCGGGTGAGTGCCGCCGGCCGCCCAGGGGGGTCCCGCATCAACTGAAGGTACAAAGGAGTTCGGTGGACACTAAACGCAGAGCGGGTGGGAGGGAGCGTCCCGCACCGTGCCCGCTCGGGAGCCCAGCGGGTACGAGCATCCTGACGCAGCTCCCCGGAGCCCGAGAGCTACAAGAAAATACACTTGTTAGGTTTCCCGCAGGGCTTCTGGAAAAAAATACGCTCGCCCCGGTAGAGTCTTTAATACTGAACACGAACACTGCAGTGTAGTCAGCAGGAATCCCCTCCACAAATCCGAAATACAGCCCGAGACTGAGAGCCTGTGCAACACTATCCTCACTTGCAGGGGTGGAGAAAAAGCACGGGGCGAGTTTCTGAGGTGGCAGCCCGGAGAGGGGAAGCTGTGCTCGGGGAAGAGCCTTCCCCCAGGCTCTCCAGCCAGCGATGTCCCCAGGTCTCCTCCGTACCTCGCTGAAGAACAACCCTGATGTATTTTCAGCAGAGATACAATTGAGATCAGACTTCAGAAACAGCCACCAGCTTCTGTAAAAACAGAAACTCTCGCCGTGAGCAGCTCCCTGCGTGACGCAAAGCGCTCGGTGTTGGTGAAGACCCTGCCCTGAGGTTACCTACCCAGGCGAGAAGGGACATCTCCTCAAAGCCTAGCCCCCTTCTCAAGTAAAGAGCATTTGAAAATCTGCATTCTTGCTCAAAAAATCCACTGACCGACCTCTGCATTTTAATAATGTGGCATAGCAGAGTCACCCTGCATTTTGAGAAGCTGGGGTGGTTTTTTTTAAGTAAATGTTCCCTCCCTAATACCTTATGCAGGCAGACTTTAATGCCGATCCTGTATAGCACCTGTAAGCCATTTGGAAGATGAACAGCGACACAGACACAAGCAGCCTACCCCAAAGTTGTGGCAATGAGAGGTAACGATCCTGGCTGCAAAGGCAGAGCGCTATTCTCAACACCATCTTTTTAAAGCCTTCTCTCAGCTGTAACTCTTCTCCCGGCACTGTCACACCAAGCCTGGCCTCATTCTCCTCGTGTTTACACAGATGTAAGCCCAGGACTATACTCATTACCGCTGGCAGTGGGGATTTTCCACCTTTCTCAAGCAGTGGAGTGGCATTTTACCAAATCGATGGCAAGGTCACCTAGTTAGTTAGCCAAAAAAAAAAAAAAAAAGGTACCCACTGAACTCTGTGAGATTGTGCTTTGGCCCACACATCCTCCAGCGCCCAGCGCTGAGTGTCACCGCAGAGGGCAAGGACAGGGAACGGTCAGACGGTCCCCGAATCAGCACGTTAGCGTGGTGCCAGTGGCAAGCGGCTGGAGCATGGCCAGCCCTCTCGCTCACCCCCTCCTTGATGGCTACAGCTTGTACCCAACTGTAAAAACACCAGGCACTGCCTACGTGTGAGGCAGCCAAGCCTTAACAGAGGCCAGGTGCACAGAGGGAAAAAAAGGACGCGATGACTAAAACAGGCGCTGGGGACTCCAGGGACGCGGGTGCTGCGTGACACCAGGCATCTCAGCCCCCGGTTCTGCATGCCTTCCCGCACCGCAGCGGTGGTGGGAGGCTTAATGAGCGCTTGGGAATCCTGCAACCTTTTTTTTAATTACATTGTGCTGCACTGTGCGCTTTTGCTGTAACAGGTCTGGCTGAAATACCATGCGCAACGCTCTGCTCAAAAGTCACCTCAACATTAAAAATGATTGGAAAAAATACATCTAGAATTCATTTTAATGTGCATATTTTTCTCTCCATCCTATTCTGCCTCCTCCATTTTTTCCTATCTCCTTTTATTTCAGCGTAGCCTGCAAAAGGCTGGTCCAGGTCTTTGACTTCTGCTTCCTGTGCTGTAGGTCTTATGTTCAAATCCCCAAGTGGCAGCAGCAGGTGGAGTAGAGGCAGATGACGTCTTCAAATTTTTAGTGTTTTAAAATGTATGCTGAACTATTTATGGAAGGGATTATATGGTTTTCCTTCCAGTCCAAAGGACCTTTTAAAAGCAAGAAGTAGCCGAAGGAAGGAAAAGACTTCTTCTATTTAAATGAAGCAAAGCTTTCAATAAATGATGGTTTCCCAAGGAAATGGGACTTGCAGACTGATGCCCCAGACACCTTTCGGGCTGGCTGGTCAGGCTCAGCCAGGTTTGCCGAACGGGCAGACACCTCAGATTCCTGCGAGCTTCGAGGCAGCCCCCGGAGAAGAAAAGCCCCACGTTAGGTCATCCACTGTGCTGACAACTACGAATGCTGTCACTGCTTCTCCAGCCTGCCCATCCAAGGGGGGATGTGAGAAGGGAGGAAGAGGAAGGAAGCAGCCAGGAGCATCACGGCTCCTGGGCGGGGTAGGAGGCACAGGTAGGAACCTGAGGATGCTGCAGTGAGGCTTTAGCAGGCTTTTGGGGGAGTCGGCTACGCTCCCGTAGCCAGCTGGAGAGCACCGGGTCTGCCTGCGTCTGTCAGGAGGCCAGAAAGCACTGTGCCGGGGCTTTTTTTTTAGGAGAACAACAACAGAGCCAGTAAGAGCCGGTAGGGCTGTCAGAAGGCGGCTGCTGCAAAGGCCAGGGAGGGTCCCCAGCCTCATAAAATCTGTCCCAATGGGAGCAAGTAGGATTCATCTCACTGTTCACATCGCAACACAGAAGTCTGCCGCTAAGCTGGTCACCCCGTCTCTATTTAGAGAAAAAGGGGAAGAACGACACAGTCTTAGGCTGCCATGAGCCTGTCTAGGACAAGGAGGGGAAGACCCAAGACTATGTTAGTCGTGTGTATGCTGACTGTAATGGAAGCCTAGGGTCACTGCTGCAGAAATCTGGGACGGGGAAAACCTCCTTCGGGTGGATAAGTCGCACCCAGTAGTCCCTCTAACCTCTTTTTGCTTAGAGCCTGCCATCCAAAAAGAAATTACACTCCCATAAGCAGGTATTTTCAGCAAAGAGGGGATCCCAAACCCCAGGTCAAAGCACTGTACCCTAAATACAGAGCGAGCGTTCTCCCACGCCCAGCGCTCCTTTAGCAAATCCCCTCCGCAGCACCAGCCAATTCCCCCTCCTTCAGCCAGGGAGAAGGCGTGAGAGCAGGACAGCAAGCACACAACCAGGCTGCGATCATACGCGCAAGGAAGGGACCAAACAGTGTTTTCTACAAAGGGAGCTCGCAGCTACACGCAAGCCGTACCGAGCCGCGCAGCGGCTTGTCTAGCCAGTAGCACCGCAGCCCCCGAGATCTCATTTGCAGAGGCTGCAAATAATGAAGAATACGTCAAAGAAAAAAAGAAATCCTATTAAAAACTTCTCCTTTTAAAAGGATTTCCACAGTCACCCCGTTTCACCTCTTTGACCACAGGGTAAAGGTAAGCGCCGCTTTTGTTGCCCAGGCATCCCCTTGCAGCAGAACTGCCACCTCTCCGCTGCCGTATCTCCCCCTTCCCCTGCCCGTAAATCCCCTGCAGCCTCTTTCTGAACTGCCTCTGCCTGCGGCTCCTGCACAACACAAGCAGATCTTAACAGCCATCAGCAGATCCACCAGACCTCACTCCTGCTGTCATCCCCAAGACTTCATCCGCCCTCCTCCTCCACCAACAGCTACCTGCCTTCGCCATGAGACACCACCCCGTGTTACTCAGCAGGACCGATTTCTTTAGCCGGGAAGAGTCTGCCATTCCACATGGTCTTTTCTCCTCGCCTTGCCAAGTAGCAGACAAGGTCTGCAGATGCCTCTGGCAGGGGACAACCAGAGAAAACAGCAAAGGAGCCGCTGAGCCAGTTCTTGGTCTGCTGCAGGCCCCGGAGGGATTTGGGGAGACGCACAAGATGAAGGAAAGCCTGTGCACTCATGGTCTAGTGCGCTAGGACCAATACGACTGCCTGCTCCTCCTGAACACAACTCCTGCGCGTCTGGCTTTAATAACGTGGCGCACGCCTTTGCAGCCGTTATGAAGACGGGCTCTGACCTCGAAGCCAGGGCTCTTCCAGACCTGGACCTGCCACACAGGTTTGCAGGGCAGCCAACTGTGGGACCTTGCCAACCTTCCTCGCCTCCCCACTGCAGATTCAATGGAGACGGCGTGCAACACACCGAGTCAGGTGCCAGACCCTATCCCTCCGAGCGCCCAACAGACACAACCCCAGAAAGACCTCCAGCTGAAAACACACAAGGAGGGGGATAAGCATGCCACAGATAGCCCTTTTTTTCTCCCCACCATGCCTTTCCAACCTCTGTAGGTGACACGTACAGCTACTCCTGATTGCTCCCTCTGAGAGTGTCGTGGTTTAACCCCAGCCGGCAACTCAGCACCACGCAGCCGCTCACTCGCTCCCCCCCCACCCAGTGGGATGGGGGAGAGAATCAGGAAAAAAATA
>JAVKLA010000010.1:9762202-9790609 GCA_034782735.1 Sagittarius serpentarius | reverse complement strand
CTGAACTGAAAACACAGCGCTGTACCAGCTACTAGGAAGACAATTAACTCTATCCCAGCCGAAACCAGGACAGAGAGTCAGTTAGCGATCGCATCCTTTTGGTAATTATCCCATCACCTGCACAGAGCAGAAAATTCAGTGGGCCTGCTGGTGTCGTTCAGCAGCCACGTCCCCAGGTTATAAAGTGAAGTGCTGAGTGGAAAATTTTAATGACTAGGGGGCTGGTGAAATCTTAAATTGATGGCAATATATGGCGAAGTCTCTTAAATAATGTGAAATGCCCTTTTGGCTGGAGAGTGCTGGATGAACCTGTGGTTGATAAGTTGTTAAATTACATCCCATGGCTGGCTGCTTGTCTTGGGAAGGTACCGAATGATAAGTGCGCAAATTATCATTACTGCACAGAGCGAAACTATTTCCAGCAGAGATGATTTGATAAAAGAGAAGTTATTTATCATGATTAAAAATGGTACATTTGTACTTCTCCACATTGAACAGACCCTGAACTGGCAATCACCTTCCGAAAAGGTACCTGAGCCTGACTTAAAGGGCTTTATGACTGTTTTAATGGATGGGGTTTTCTCTCACGGAGAAAGAAGATTTTAATATCTAAATTGCCATGTTTCTCAGAATTACTTCCCTGTTCATTGCAGCTTGATTTCATTTTTTTGTCACACCTTTTGTCATATTTGACTTTTCCTGAAAAAAACCCAAAGAAATACTCTTTCACAAACAAGGAGGAAACAGGCTGCTACAGGCAACGGTAGCGGAGAGCTTTGTCTGCTGCACCTTCATTTTGGGCCCTGCAGAGACAGACGAGGCTTAAATTAACGTTCAGTGGTTGGCTGCTCAGTGGTGGAGGGGATTAGGCGGAAGAGCCAGTTTTGTTGCAAGAAAGAGAGTGACTCCAGATCGCTTTAACTACCACAGCTGGCAGCTAGCCATTAGCCACTGCCTGGTGGCCTCTTGAACCTCTCAGGAGACAACCCAAATGAACTTAATACGAGCTCGTAAGAGCTATCATATGAAGTATGAGCTTCCCATACAGCTCTACAGGCTACCAAAGCCGTGCTGGCAACATTCAGTGAGTTTAATGGATAAATGAAGGGCGTTATTCTCCAGTACCGTTACTGCAGGATCCTTTAGCTCTGGTCAGTTAAAGAAACAGGTGGGACTACCTATAGAGTACCATGACTGCCACAAGGAGCTGACAGGAACCATCGTTAGCACCATTATGCAGTAGCCCTTGCACGGGGAAGAGCCCAGTCATATTCCCAAACCATTCCCTTTCCCGTCCCTGAGGTCACAAGGGACTTGGCCATTTTTTCATCCTTGAAACAGCATGCAAACCCCACTTCATGATAACGTTAAGCTTATAGTCCACCAAGGCAGCTAAACATGTCTGGGCCAAAAGACAAGAATAAACGCTACGACTTCAGTGGGACTGCCTCACTTGTGTAGAGTATGTGAAATCTAGTTTGCTGAACTAAAACCTCTTTCCAATATTTCTTGAGGTCTTCTGAGGAAGATGTCATTGTTTACATTTTGGCATTAACTTACAAGCCTGCTATCTCCTATAAGTACAGTAGTAGCTGGTTTAGGCTGGATTATCAAATCACCTAATCTAACTTTCCATCTAATATGGGCCAAGGGCTAATATGGGTGAGATATTTACCCTCCTGCAGTTCAACCAAGCTCCCCTGCACCTGACTACAGCGTCCCTTTCAACACAGTCTTAGCCTTGACCTGAAGTCTTCCAGAGAGACGATTCAGCACCAGTGCAGGTATTTAAAAAAAAAAGTACCTTGATAAGGGAAAGAAATTCCACCCATAACTATATAATGATACTGCTGCAGTATTTAGAGCACCAGTGCTTTCCAAAGCCTTGCTAGTACCATCACCAAAGGGAAGAAAACGTCACCTTGCGCTGACGTGATCCCTTCTGGCAAGATCCACATCCAAGGACTTTGTAAAGTTTTTCTGCTCTTGTATTGCAGGAGTTGAAATGCTGTTACAGCTTACTCCTTTCAGTATTTTTTCCTTCCTGTTTATTCACTTATTTATATTTCAGTAAAACTCTATGCCCATGAAAGTTAGATATTCTTTGAGATTTTCTGATGCCTGGAACAGGTAAAGCCCCAATAACAGTTTATTCACAGGGAGCGTGTTCAACAAGACAAGCTTAAAAGAAGAGAGTTGGAATTAAAGATCAATTGGAGAACCAAAACATTGTTCTTTAAATCCGCACGCTTGCCAGCCAAACCAGCACAGGGCAGCAGCAGGGTTTCATAACTAGGCTCCTCACCCTGCGCTGACAGGAGACAGCGTGGAATATTTTTCTTCAGCTGCACCTCAGTATCCAAGTCGGCTCCATCACGCCTCAGCAGAGTTGTGGTTTCTCAAACCAGGGACAAATTTGGCCAAGAAGCTTCAGTGAGAGCAGCGCCTAGCTAGCCCTGAGCAAAACTTGGTCCTGTCAAAATGTCTGGTTTCCGTCCCCATTAAAAAAACCATGTCCCAGCGTGCAATCACGCAACTGGCAGAATGTGCATCTCCCTTAGACGCAATTCATCAGAGACCTGCTCCTTCTGTCCTGACCTCTCTTATTTGCAGTGAAAGACCAGATCTGATCTCTCAGCTCACCCCTGGCACACCTGAGGCTTGTGCAGGAGTGGGACCGCGTCACCGGGAGCTTTCTGTGCCACACGGACCAAAGGACAAAGCGGTACCCGGGCCCTCACTACCCTTACTGACGTCACTGGGAAAGGGGCCAGACGCTAAGAGCAGAAGTTGCCGAAGGGACATTTTTGGTGACTTCTCTGCTTTGCCAAAGTCCAAATGCTTTAAGGCAAATTACCTTCCACGAGAAAAGTTTCATCAGAGAGAAAATACCAAGGGCCTGTCACAGGCTAGGTTAACTCCTGGTATGCGACAAAGGTCGTTGTGTAGCGGTGAATAAAAGAAGTGGGTGAGCTCACCTATTCAGTGTACATCAGAAGAGGGCAAATTCTATATTGCCTAAATTGGGTGTGGAGCAACGCCACTTACCTTCAGCTATGCTCTTGGGAAGGAAAGCCCAGGGTCATCCACTGCTCTGGAGAGGAGCCAATAACCCGATAACCTGGCTATCCTTCTGTGCCCCAGCTGAGCACCTCCTCATCCACCATCGTCACCATGTTGGATGGGATGAATGAAAACAAAGGGCAAAACTCAGAAGCTGCTCCAAAACTGGAATTATCTTGCTCCAGCTGACCTCATTAACCAGCACTTTATCAGAGTGTGGATTCCTTACAAAGACATGACAGTCTTGAAAATATTAAAATAACTTCAGCTGTTTAATTTCTAACAGCGCTTGGAGAATTCACCCAGATCTGGTTGAGCAAAGCATTCCCTTACTTGCTCAGCTTGAGGTGCGCTTAGAGGAGTGAGCCCGAGTTAAAGCACATGCTTAAAATAACACATACGGGTAATGGGTTTGCTAATTTAGGGTCTTGAAGTTGAAAAGGTCCTTTTATGAACTCAGGGAGGAGACATGATTCTGATCTCCAGTGGCATCACTAAGGGCAATTGCTGTCAGATGTTTATGTATGGTGAATATATGTGTAGCAGATAACCTAAAACGGCATTGACTCAAACTATACGCCATGAGTAATAGTTTCAGTGCTCATGCACTAATAAAAAATCCTGTGCTCCATTTATGTTTCTGCTCCCTTGTGTCTCTCTTGTAGTAACCCAGGGCAGTGATGTAAAACAAGCTAATACCCACCCCGGTTTGCCAGGATTCCCTTTTCAAGACCCCAGAGCAGCAGGGCAAGCTCTTAGTGGCATTCCGCATTAGTAATTCTGCCCCCACGGGGGATGAAGTGAATTTTGATCATCTTGACTCACAGGGATGGAGAGCACGGGCCTCGATCTCTGCCCAGGCGTCTGCAGTGCTACCTGCAGCAGAGGGAATGCCGCAAAGGCAGAAGCACTGGGTATGCAACAGTACACCCTAAAATGCATTAAGAAAGGCCACATTGCATCAAAACAAGGGTTTGTCTAGCCCAGTAACCCCTCTCTGGCAGCGGTCAGAAGCAGATGTTTAGAAAGAACAGAAATAGGGTTTCCGTACAAAGATCTTTCCCTGATATGCCCTCTCGGCTTCTGCCTGTCAGCAGCTGAGGCACTCTCTGGGTCTCAGGTAGTGTTTTAGTTACCAGTAGATCCATCCTCTCCGTTTCTACCCCAAACTTTGCTAAAACCATTTACACTTAGAGCTGCCACAGCAACCTGTGGCTGTAGCTCCACCAGCTGTTTCTGTCCAGCACGCAAAACAGGGAACTTGTTCCGCCGTTTCAAGGAATCCAAAAGGACCACGTCTACGGACTGATGTAGCTGATCGAGAATGAGCCAAACAAAAGATGCTTGTTACTTATCCCGTCGATTTGTTACCTCTCCATTCTGCCAACGGACCTTTGCTGAGCAGCCACGTTCTCATGCTGATGCCCGCGTTCCTCCGTGCCCTTCCCTTCCCCTACAGCACCTGGTGTCAGCCTGCACGGTCCTGAGGGTAGAGAGCAACGTAGTTGTACTCTGAGGGGTCTAACAAGCTCCTGGTATCTGGAAAACACAATTACCGATAGCCCCTTTTAGTCTATGCTATTAAAGTGTGCACAGCTGCCTAAAACTCACCCATATTCTGCTAGGCAATTTACTGGAGATGGTTGACAACCAGCACGTAAATGACAAAGCTACTTTGTTGTAGAGGAAAAGCATGTGGGTACTTAAGATATTGATGAACTGGACTATAAGCGGATTATCACAACGCTATGAGTAGAGACTAATTTCCCAGTAGAAAAAGCCTTTTGAAATACAAGACAAAATGTCAATCCATTTACTAGTCACATATATTTAAAACATTTCTCTTATTTTGCTCCCTGCTACCGACTCTCAGTACAGTTCCACGGTCTATCCAAATTCCCTCCAGAGTCCAAAAACACAAACACATAGATTTTCCTTGCAGATGACTGCTTCGGGGCAGGAGGATTTCTCCTGTGGACTGCTGGAGTAATCCAGGACCTTCTAACTATACCTTGAGGGCCTCTTCCAGCCCCTTGCTTTAGACACGTGCAAAATTCCCTTTGATTTTGGTGTGACAAAGAGAACGTACAGCACGAAACCCTTACTGGAGGGACCCCACTACATTCAGTTGAAATACAATGGCCAAAAGAAAAAAGAAAATAAAACTGGGAGGAAGCTGCAGAGAAACTTCGGTGCATATTATAAACACACAGAAGTCCCTATAAGAAGAGATCTCTCGTTAACGCTTGGTGGAGAACTTAAGAGGGACAACCTCTTCTTTGGGCAAATCACAGCTCACCCTTGGCAATCTGTAGGTAGATCACCCAAGCCGTGGATTCAGCATCTCTTAGGGTACGTGAGCCCAGTGCCGTGCCATTCATGAGGCCCCGCACTTGCTGCTCGGACTCGGCTCTACCCTTCCCGAAACCCTGCTGCTGGGCAAAGAAAATTTGAGGGTAGGGGGCAAAAGAGAGCGCACGGCTCTGTCATCTCTAGTTGCAATCTCTGCCGGGGAGGAAGGAGACCTGGGATGAAGTTCCTGGTGTTAGGACTGGATCTGTGTTTCAGCAAGTGACCCTTTAACTTAAACAAAATAGGTCCAGGAGCAGGACCCGTGGTACCGTGCTTTGTGATGGTGGCCCAGCCGCTGGCGAGCAGGAGCCAGGTGCCCCAGGGCTGCCGCCGGCCGGGAGCCAGAAGCTGCTGGGAAGGGGCTGAAATCCCACAGGGAGGGCTGAGCTGAGGCAAGTCTGACCTTGGCGGCGGGGGCGGGTTTAATGGCACAGCTCAAAGGGGCTGCTCCAAAATTAACTGAAGACATGGGGAATATTTCCACTCATGTCTTTGGGTTAAGATCTGGGAGCCATTTCAGGAAAATGCATCAGCACATGATAAACCCAACTGAAGATGATGACATTTCATCACATCCTTAATTCTAGCCTCACGCTTACACGCGTAGCCGTATAGGAGGCTGACAGCAGCACTCCCATTAACTTCCACTTTTCACACTTCCCGGCGGATCAGATCCTTGCGTCACCAGGGTCGCCTAACTCGGCCGGAACAACACACAGGTTGCTCTTCTAGACATAAATCTATTTCTGGGGGAAAAAAAAAAAAGAGGGTGAGAGGGAAGAATGAAATTCTTTTAAGCCATTTTCCTATCCCAGACCTCCTCTAGACAACGCAATTTCGCAGCCGGTTTCGGGTTCTGGTTTTGCCAGCAAAAGCAGATATACGATTTTTAAAGCCATTTAAAAGGTCCCGCTGACGCCAAACTCGAACTCCCGTGCCTGGCTGCCGTCCCGGAGGATCGGGCCCGCCAGCGGAGCAGGTGGCGTGTGGTTCACCCGCGCTTGTGTGACAAACTGTGATAATTGGATTGTTTGGGGAGCAGGGGAGGGATGCGACCGCTGTGTACAAACCTCAGAAGGGAATTAAAAGCGAGCCTGCATCCCAGTTAATAGCGCTCTATAAAAATGCAAAGTGGCTAATGATAAGCGAAGGAAGTTCCATTAAGCCATGCGCCTGGCGCAAAGGGGCATCGCTGACCCCGCAAAGGATATTTGCTGGGAACGGTCCGGCAGCAGAAACAGGTGCAGAAATAAAAGCAAACCAACGGCTCGTTTTAAACTCCCCAATCTGCAATGTTAATGAACGCGAGGGCCAGGGAGAGCCAAAGGGACTGAAGTGGCCAGAGTGTAATTTTTCGTGCCCATTAAAGTCACAGGCATGCTCAAACCCAGAGGAAAACGGCTTGCCTAGCGCTGGCCATCCATTAGCCCTGCCCGGCGGTACACCGCGGCGGGAGCTTGCCGAGGGTATTTGGGGTGGGGTGGGATGGAGGGCAGGGAAGGAGCACGGGAAAATGTTCCCCTCAGCCCCAAGCACCCGCCAAGCTGCGATGCGGTCAGTGGGGAAAGCAACTCTCGTCGGGCCGATAATGAGCCGTCCTCATTATAAGATTAGATGCCAGAGTGAACAACACCCTCTTAATAATGCACACATCACTATGACAACCACGGAGTTTGATACCCGAGGACAACTTTATTGTGCTTGTGAAATTTCCTTATTTTAAAAACACTATTTATAGTTATCAGACATCGATTCGCCATATCCACCTTCCTCCTCGTCTCTTCGCTTTCCTTGTTTCCAAGGGGCGATCAGCCAAAGGGTGTATGTGCCGCTCCTAAGGTTAGCAAACTGCTGTCAAGTATCAGCGCCAGAGTCTGCTGACATAATTATCCTGCTAGCCCATACATAATTAGTAAAGCTAAGCCCAAACTATATTAATACCAGGATTAATTACGGTGGAAGCATAAACAAGGATATTAATGCTATGAAAGTAGCAGTACGGATATTCGACAGCCCATATGCTTGTCTGTAGGATCACTAGGGATTGTGTTGAATCGGGAGCTGTGCGGTGCCCTGACTGTAATGAGAAATGAGAAAACTGCTGAAAAATTGATGCCGCCTGCAGATTGCACAATCCGCTGAACAGCAGGGGGTCGGCTTCTTACATCTCCCACTCTCGGTACAATATGCTAATTTCTGCATGCATACGAGTGTAAAAGGAAAGAAGAAAAGATTTCACAAAAGGAAAAAAATGCAAATGACAACCACAAAGATCACTGCAGAGAAATCCATGAGCTTTATATGGATTAACTGTGTTGGAGCTAGTGCTCGTCTGAGTTTAACCCTTTCTGTCCTAGACCCTCTGGCAGGTCCTTTTTGTGCTGCAGAGGAATACTTGCGGCTCCTTTGTGGGAAGGGAGGCAGGGAGGGCAGGGCAGCGGGGAGCTGAAAGGATGGAAAGGATCTTTTTTTCTCTTTTCCATGACTGCACTCCTCTTGCTTTAACATTGACAAGGAGGCAAGGGTCTGGAAGGCGGGGGAAAAAGGACTGGCAGGGGAGCTGAGAAAAGGAGGCTAAGCAAATATTGGTAGCGTTTCAGAGAAGACCACTACGGCCCAGTCTGGTCCAGCTTTAACGGGGGGGGGGGACACACGACTGGCAACAGACCCTCCCCAGTCCTGCAAGAGCTCCTCTTAACTCCCCGTGCCCCTTAGAGCGTGATTTGCAGCATGTGGCCAGCAAGGTCCTGCTAATAACGTGCTACAACATCCCCATCAAGAAGACAACTACCCCACGATTATTTTCAACTCCCGATCCACCACCTCTTCCTCCCAGGCAAAAGCAGCAGATGTGCCGGCTTGATGACAAGCCCATCTCTTCACCAGAGACAGCCGATGCACCGGTGGCCCTGTGGTTCCCCGGTGCGCCCCGAACGTGCAGCGTGCCCGCAGACAAGCAGGCTCCAGCAGCACCCAGACAATCCTGCTGCCATTTGCCTTCGCCTTGCTCCCGGAGAGAGCCCAACCCTGCCCTCGGCCTGCCTCCCTCTGCCACCCATGGCACCCCAGGGGATCGCTGCTACCGCAGCTCCAGGGAGCAAACCGGCCCCTCTACCTTGCACGTCGCGCGGCCAGTGTGGCACAAAACGCACGGGTGCCAGCTCTCGTATAGGTAATGGAGGGGTGGGTGTCCGTACAACCCCGCTCTTCCCTCGAGTGCTGCCGGCGGGGGCCACCCACCCCATGGTTTAAGCCCCTCTTGCAGCCGAACAGGAAGGCAAAGAACATCTCCTCCCCAGCCTGCAGGGGGGAAATACCTATGTTTCTGCAATAAGACAAATCAAAGCCTTAATTCTTCTCCAATAATTAAAGAGATTAGTTGCTCTCTCTTTAGTAGCAGCAGGAGCAGCAGCAGGTGCTGTTGTGCGTGGTCCGATGTATGCATAATGTGGCTTCTGTATGCAATCGCTGTGTCCAAGCGTGAACAGAAACCTTAGGAAATATCTGTCATTAAAAAGTTGCCGCTGGTCCTGTGTAATACAGTAAGGGCTTAGCAAAAAGAAATAGTTTGCTTGTTTGTTTTAAATAGTTTTGGAAAGAATTTAGCACTCCCGGAAAAAATCTGGCAGCCCAGAACACAAAGACCGCAATGCCTCTCCTGCGCTCGGCAGGGAGAGAGATGGGCATCGGAGGATGCCCCAGCCTGGACAGACACTTGCAGTGACCAGGGGAGGTGGCAGAGGAGAAAAGCATGAAGAAGTCCATCCTGCCTCCCTATCTGAACATGGCAGAGACTGTGAGAAAGAAGGAGGACAAATGTTTTGGGGTTTTTTGCGGCATAAATTTACCACCAGAAACTGGGACAACAAGCAATGACCACCCTGCAGATTTCGGTACCGATGTGAATCTTCAACCCACAAGTGAAAAATATTTGTATGCCACTGGAAAGTCTCCACTGACTTTCTGGGTGTCCTCCCATCCACTAACCTTCTCCCGTAATGTATCATCTTCCCTCCTCCTCCAAGCCTCTTTTACCCCCAGCACTGCTTACATCCATTGCTGATTTTTAAGGGTTTTTTTCCCTGATTGTGACTTATCAATTTGATTTTAACTTTGGTATCTGTGATTGCTTGTACATGCTCTTCTTCTGCTACTGAGTATTCTTCCTACCAAATGGTATCGAGTGTCTTCCCTGGTCTGATGCTGGAACCTGTAAAAGCAGGTGAGTTCTCACCTGGGAGATCTTCACAGCAGATCCTTCTTCCCCTATGACTCCTGATTCAAAGCATCACCTGCCTCGGCAGGTCAGAACGGCTCTGACCCAGGTCACGCAGGCACTGATCCTACCCTACCCAAAACCTCTGACTCCGCAGCCATAGCAGCAATCGCAATAACGGATGAAGAAGAGCAGGTGGCAACCAACGAGGAACATGCATTTCTTGCCTCTTCTCAGATACTTTTGCTTGCAGCTGAACAGCGGCATCGGTACAAAGAACAGCCTTTCCCCTAATATTTGTGCAAAAAAAGTCCCTTTAGGTAGCTGTTCAAATAGCAAACAAGTAAGTAAACAAAGTATGAGTTGTGGTTGAGTAGTCATCATTTGGAATAGTGATGAATATTTGAAAACAACCTTTCTACTGTATTTGATCAGCTCTGCCGTTACCATAACCATCCTGAAGTTACACGGAAAGTCTAGGATGGCACTAAAACTTCTTCTTTTTCTATCGCTCGTTGCACCAGCCTGACAGACTAAGAATACAAACGCCATGCTTTAACCTTGTTGGAGTTAAAAGGTGTTTGGAGCGAGGGGGAAACAGTGTGTTTATAGCAGAAAGACTGTCCCCGTAAGTGACAGAGTAGCACAAGAAGGCACCGTTATGAATATCACAAGAGGGAAAACCCACGACTCAGGCGAAAGAATATCTTGTTGGTAGTCATTTAGAGCTGCTAAGTTTCAGGAACAAGCTGCCCGCTCCTGAAACCCCTCCGTCCAGAGCTCTTAGCTGGAGCCGGGCAGCTGGAGAAAACGCGGGGAAAGGCGAAAGCAGAGAAAAAGCCCAAGTAAAGTGGGGCAAGTGAGAACCCCCCCATCCAGGCACCCTTGCAGCAGCTGCGGGGCACGCACCCACACCAAGCACCGGCACCCAGGGGTGCGCGGGTGCCGCGGGGGGGTACGGCACGCTGCCAGAGCTCACCCCCAGGCAGCACGGCAGTGCCTGTGCCAAAGCCTCTGCAATCAGCCGAACTACGTCAGATTAAACCAGCTCATTAAGGTGGCCTCTCCGATTTATAATGAAGGCTTCTCCTTTATATAAGCTAAACTGGCACCCCTGGACTACAAATGCATTTGATTTGAAACAGAAACAATGCCTAATTCTCCTAGTCTGCATTAGCGTGGCTGAGGAGCAGTTTAGTTTTGACTCCCACTGCAATTTAACACTACGGTGGCAAATTTCAGTTTAAATCATTTTTACCCCTCTTCTCTCTGCTTTTTGGCATCCCTGCATCATCTCTGGGTAAAACTGTTTGCACCGTAAAACCAGCCCTGCCTTTCTTTATTATTTAAGCCTGGATCAGGTCGCTGATACAGTCAAAAGCCCAGCACCACAAGCAATCAAATCCGCTTTGCTGAAGGAGAAGCACAGCGGCAGGGACGGAAGCCCTTACAGCAGGATCGTCGCTGAGAAGAACGTAAGAGGAGCCACACACCATCAAAGTCTTCCAGAAACACCAAATGCTGTTTCCACCGGGGAAACTAGTATATCGAAACCTATGGCAGGGCAATGCAGGACATATTTCCATCAGGGCATGGCCATTTGAATTTGTGCTGAGCTCAGAGGACCAGGTGAGTTTGCATAATTAACAACCTGACCTTGCAACCCGCATGCAAATGCAGTTCCCAGTGAAGTCAACAGGAGACTGCTGAGTGTGAAGAAACCAAGGCTCAGATATGAGTTTCGCATAGGGCAGCGATGAACTCAGCCACAAAAATGTTTACAGGGTGGCGATATTTCCTTCCTTCTTTTTTTCGGAGAACTTCTAAGGAATTTGTGGTGGCAGCAAAGCACAGAAAGGCGGCGACCATTCCCGCGACTACACCTTGCTGCTGGTGCCAAAAAACCCCGCGTGAATTCGGCTTTGCAGAGCGCTTGTGCTGCCACAAGCCCCACCGAAGGCTTCGAAGAGGGCGACTGCTAAGGAGGAAAGCAGTCAGGCAATGGTGAGATCCCCTTCCGGAGGCTGTGGCGAACGACTCGAGCCATGTGGAGACACACGAGCCTTACCTCAGATGTGCTAATGCTCTGGCTCCCGTCCAGGGAAGCCATCGCACCGCCGAGCCTCCCCTGCCCTCCCTCGTGCCCGGGAAGTTGTGTAGTGCCGCTGCGCGCGCTGTTAGACAGATGCCCCTTGCCGCTCCAGCCCAGGGGAGCCCCGCGCGGCACGGGGAACGCGTAGATGTGCACAATATGCTTCTGCCTGTCGCTTGGCTGTGGCGGCGCTTGGAGTTGTGGGTTGGTTTTTTTTTCTGGATAAAAGGGGCTGCGTGAACGTAAGTCCTGATTGCTACCCCAGGTTGCGTGCAAGCCCTCTGAGCGGGACTGATCTGTCACGGTGGGCAGTTCTCTGTCTGATGTGACCTGAAGTAATTAAACGCGGCCCAGCAGGCTGGTGCCTCCCTCCCCCATCTCTCTTCTCGCTCCGTTTGCTGGCATTTACCCAAAACAAGAGTGACTGACGGCTCTGAGAGGGCTGTCGCTGCTTTCCCTGCCATGATACGGCCATTGATCCAGCAGCATCTGCCACCTCCTCCGCGCTTACTGTAACTCCCTGCCGCCAGGTTTGGGGTGGGTTTTTTTCTTTTTTTTTCCCGCCCCCCCCCCCCCCCCGCCCCGCGATAACTGCTGTGAAGGAGAACTCCCTTTTGACCAGCCTGATGAGATCCAATTACCACCGTGTCAGCACTCAACCTTGGGAGTGCTCGTGACCACACGCTGACCTTAATCGAGGATGTTCAGCCCACTGTCGGGGCAGAGGGCTGATGGCAGAGTGGAGGGGCAGTCATTTAGCTTTGGGTCCATCACTAGGAACCTGCCTCGATGTTAATTCACAGTACAGCCCTCAGGGGAGGAGCCTGTTGTGTGTTTCTCCTCTTTCTCCCCATCTCTCCCCACCATGGGGAAGAACCACATCAACCACCAAGATGGAGTTATACTCTGGAATTGCAATAATTGCACCAAAAGTCTATTACCAAGAGCCAGGACGTGGCTGTTTTGCATGTGTCTGTGTTGCCTCCCTTCCGCTAGCACGTGTGGCAGAAAGGTCACCTGGAGCGAGGAGCTAATCCACCCGGACACTACTGCTACCAAAAAAATGGTGATGGCTTTTCAACCGGATCAGTCCTCTCCTCGGGCAGACTGCCCGGCCGCTCCTACGCTGCTTTCAACCGGCTGTCAAAGTGCGCACAGCCTGTTCCTCAGCTATCGGAGCGAAGTACACCGTAACACCCGCAGCAGTCTTGGTGTCCCTCTCACAAAGGAAAACGCCGTGTGCTGGGAAATGAAATTAGAGTGAGCAGTTTGACCGCAGCGTTTCTTCCCCATCCCAAATGAATATTGCTATAGAGGTGCAGAGACAGGGAGAGGGCAGCAAAATCTTCCACGTGCACAACTTGGAGGAAGGGGAAGCAAAGACCTTTTAAAGAAGTCTAGGCCTACTTACCAAAATAGTTCCTTTTTTAATTACCAGCCTTTCACAATCTAACCACTCCAGTGGTAAATGCATTCGTTAGGATTACTTGTGTGATCCCCTTATTTAGGGATCACCACTGTCCAAAGACGGTATCAGTTTCACCTGGGGGGGAGGGGGAAATCTTCAATTTATTTTCTGTCGCTGGGGCAGAGGCTGCATTTTTCATAAAGTTCCCAAAGAGTATTTGGGGACATCCCCAGCCTGGTGAGACTACACGGCAAACACTTTGTTCGGAGCCACAAGAAGAACTCTGCTGACTCCCAAAAAAATAACATGGTAATAATGAATAGCAAATGTGGGTCAGATGCTCAGCTAAGAAAAATGGGCATCGCTCATCAGTCCTCGGCAGAGCTCAGGTAGTTTACACCAGCGAAGGACCAGGGTTTCTCGCTCTACCTGAGGGTATCTGTGGAGGATTCCTTATTTGCTGGGGTGGCATAAAGCTGTCATTGACGTGAATTTGGGATGCCTGCTCCACTCATGATTAATGAGGCCACAAGTGAGTTATATTAGTCACCCTGGCATGACTGACACTTGGATTTTTACTGTGCCACACCACTGCCTCTTGTTTATGCCAAAGGATTTACAGGCACAAACCCTAACTTTGAGACTTTATTAAAGTCTGCTTTCTTAATCCCTCTACCTATACTGCTAATTTGCCTTAGCAGAGACCTAGGAGGGAAAATAAATATGAATGGTGCATTTTAAAATGTCTAAGCAGCTCCCTAAAACAGCAGTTCTGTCAGTCAGTGTCATGATTTTAAAATCTTGTTTTTCCAGTCTGCCACGGTTGGAAACACTTGCTGTATTCCTTTGGAAAGGAGGATTTCTCAGCCATCCCATAGCAGAAAGCCTTCCTTTCAAGCACTCGTAATGATATATATTGATATCTGTTTCTTACAACTGTCACTGTTCGGGGGACCGAATATTGTACGTACAACAAAACCAGTCAGCAGACTAACTGACTGATTAAATGGTTGATTTTTGAGTGGAAGTGGGATTTTGTATTAGTAAAGGAAATTTTTGCTGTTGGTCAGTGTGGAGAAGGTTAAAGGAAATTGGCTGAGGTATGAAATCTCAGATGTATGTTCTCATTTACAAATAGATAAGTTTATTCTAATTAGAGTTGAGACTTCCAGCTATGTAATCCCAGGGGAACTTGCAACCAAGAAGTTGTTCTCGAGGAAAAGTCTTCTTAAGCAACCAAGGCCAAAGACTGAGGTGATCAAAGGCGATGAAAGTTAGAGTAAGTACAATTTAGGACCTCTGGCAGCTTTACCGCATGGGTATATGATAACCTCATAGGGTACAAATATGTGCATGTGTGCGTATTAAATACAGATAAATTTACTTTCAAATTTAAAAGCTTGGCTCTGCAGCCAAATTATACTGCTATAAACCAAAGTGTTTAAACTCATATAACTACTCGGGCACTGTCCTCTGTGGATAACCTTACTCGAGCCGTCCTGTACCGCGGTGCAAGCAGCTGGTAAGATTTTCCGCCACAGTCAGTTCCTAACTCTCTACCTCAGCTGTAAAAGACAGCTTAAGTGATCTAAACCACAGGCACAAAACATCTATTTATTTACACTGGCTGCTTCATTTCCACCACTACATGGAGTTAGTTAAGGCTGAATTGAAAAAATGATCACCGGTATCTATGGAGATGGTTCAACAAACATATATTGCACCCACAGCCACAAACTCATTTTCGCTCGGGAGGTGAATGTGCCCAGGCGAGTGGGTCTAAGAACAGTCTTGACATTTTCATTCTGTCAAATAAAGGGAGAGGCTGAAGAAAGAGGTCAAAAAGCCTGAGGAGGTGGAAGTCATGTAAAAGCTGCTTCCAACTGTGTGTAAAATGGTTAGCGACTCCGGTGTCGTAACCGTTCGACGCTGAGTTGGCAGCATATGCCCTCCTGTATGCCAGTTTCTCATGGGGCCAAGGACAGCTTTCCTTGAACTGCCAAGCCTGCTCCAGTGATCAGATATTATTGAAGAGGTGACAGGGGCCGGGACTGGCAGGGCTGGTTTGTTTTCAGAGGTATTAGAGATGATATATTCAGTTCCAAGTAAGTGACATCTGCTTGGACTCAGAGCCTCATGAGGCTCCTACTCCTGTATATTATTTACAGCGTCCTTCTTTTTCAGGGGCAAATGTCTATAAAGATTTTGCAGTTGGCTTTTTTGTAGAGAAACAGCTCTAGCATATAGACCAATTTCAGTGAAATGAAGGATGGAAATAGAGGTGGGAGGGGTTAGAAGAAGAGCAGCTAGGAAAATATCAAACTTAGCTAATAATAAAACAGTGTCCAGATGATTTCTTTTCTTTCTTTCCCCGGTGCCTTTTGCCAACAGTCAAATATCAAAAAAGGAGACGGACCAAAACCTGTGATAGAAACAGTTCCTCCCTGCTCCTCTACTAAACTTCAGGGAAGTTCAGCTCCAAACTTCGTAGCTTTCTCCTGTTTGATATTAAACAAAAAAATCCTAGCGTTCACGAATGACTACATTCCTCAGCAAATCCATCTGCTGCTCTGCTGTTTCCATGGAGGTTGAGCTCTTCAATTTTTGCACTATTTTGATGCCCATGCATGTCTTCAGCTAACTTGAAGGCATACCTGAGAAACCGTAAGGCCCCTTTCTTCAGGAAATCTTTTGTAGCTTGATGCTCGCACCCTACAAGGCTCACCGCAAGGCTGAGTCCAAAATCAGTAACTTCAGCTAGAGAAGAAGACGGGCCGTGCCAAGGTGGAAAGAGTTTAGCTGAGGAGCCTATCCTTTGTTAACATGCAACCACATCATCAACTTGGGAATGAAACTCTAAGCCCGTGTACTTCCCACCTCCTCTTGTTACTAGGAGAGGACAAAAGTCTCAAGATGCCAAAAACCTGATGTGGGCTGCCCCTCCCCAGGCTTGTTTATTGTGTGCTTTGGGGAATGGTGAGCCAGCCTGCTGTCCTGGCCCCTGGCACCCCTGTGCTGCTCCGCTCAGCCCCCTCCGGAGCTCACTTCCCCCTCAATTTTGTCAGCATAATTGCACATGAAAGGGCTCTCTAACCCAAGCGCTGAAGTGATGAGAGCTACAAAAATAAACGTAGTACTGGAAGTGTTGAGGCTGACCCAGATTACTGTGACAGAACTGGGTTAGGGAGCACCTCCAACCTGCAGTTATGCTGGCAGATACGAAGCGGGGATAATGTTTAGCAGGGTGGAAAAGGACAGCTGGGGCATGGGGGTGCTCTGAAACTGGGTTCGTCTGAGGCCAGGAGAGCACACTAACCCCTGCTTTAAACAGCACCTGCTGTCGAGAGAGCATCTCCTTTCTTCGCTGTGTGAACTCTTCCCTACGGTACAAGCATTCGGGAGGCTTTTCAGTGACGACGGCAGCGAAGCTGAAAGAAGCAATGAAGGGAAAGAGGGACAGGGTGAGAAGGTGGTAAGAGGTGAAGGTTGTCCTTGCTTTAGGGTCTAGTCAAAAGACTCTTCTGAATTACATACAAGTAAGAGAAAGGCCCTCTTCTTTTGCCAAGACTTTAGAAGGGGATGGGTTTTTTCAAACCAACAGAAGCTCCAGGCTAGAGATGAACTCTGCCATCGCAGCGAACACCTCTGAACTGAACTCCATCCCTCCCTCAGCATTAGCATTTCCCCCTCTCCTAGCACTTGCTACAGCAGCCACTTGAGTCAGTGAATATCAGACCCTTTCACGTCTCTGCAGCCTGACTCTGGTCACGTGTTAGAAAAGATTAGTACAAAGACAGGAACATAAAAGAAAATAAGAAAATAAGGAGAAAATAAGGTTCCAGTTTCTCAGAAAGCCTCTTCTGTGGCAGGTTGTTAATCAAATGGTTTCGGAAGTAAACTTTTTTTCACAGAAATGGAGAAAAGGACAAAGCCTCTGCACTTCTCATTTGGGATAGGGCTGGGTGAAGAGCAGTAAAACTGGGAGTGGAAAGGAACCGGTCATCCACCAAGGTAAAACTCTATGTCTTTGTAGAGAGAGAGCCTATGTCAGATCCGTCCCAGAAGGTCAGGCTTAGGAGAGGAAGAGAAAATATGGAAGAAAAGGCAGAAAGGCTAGCTCTGTTTTTCAGGACTACCTGGAGCTTTCCTGGCAGGGTGCCTCCGGTGAGAGAGGTGTCCTGCTCAGGGAGCCGCAGTCAAGGGAAATCACCACAGGCAGGCGATGTGGCCAGGAAAAAATCTTCCTCAGCACTGAAACAGAATTAAGACATGATCTTAAAGGGAAGCTATTTGCGCATTTGGTAAGCAAGCTGTATTAGCTTAACAAAACCCTGCAATTACGCTACATATTCTGGACATCACCCACTGATGACCTCTCTGCTACTCCTCATGAATAATGTGTATGTATGGTGATATAAAGCACTCCTTTAACAGCAACCGGAGACCAGTTTGAGGGTGCTGGTTTTGTAGTATCCCCTGGAAAGACTGGGCTCTGGGTCATATCGTAACAGGGCCACTACCCTGTAACTGATTAAAAGCACCTCTGATTCTTAGCAGCACTCCCTCAGGTCTCGACTTGATGATTCAGGTAACGAGAGCAAGGTGACCAGAGATATTAATAGACATCACTAGTCTAGCTGGAAGATGGGAAGCTGAGTGCAAGCGTGAACGCATCCCTTAAGTGAGTTTTGTCCGTGAGCTTAGTGAAAGGACTGAAGTGCAAGGAAGAGAGAGTCCTTTTCATTTCCAGTAATATTATATTGATTTACTTCACATAACGCAGTTCAATAACTCATCCCCCAAACAGATGAAACTTCAGCTCCATATAAATAGGTATTAATCTCAAGTAAATTACTGACAAGTCTTAATTAAGCAATAAGATGGCACAGCCCATACAGTCGGGCTGATTAATGGCACACGTTGGACATGCACCGAGGCCCAGGGAGGCCCAGGGCAAAATAACGTGCTTCTAGTCCACCCGTGGCGTGAAATTAGGCAGCAGAACGGTAACTTCGAACCCACCCTCCGGGTATTAGCATACTCAAGGGCTTGACTGTTGCTCCAGCCATGACCATGCAACTTCCAACAGCCTGTTTTAAAGAAAACATGGCAGAAACTGAGTCCCTCAGATTCGTCCAAAGCAGCAAGCCATGTGATTGCATTGCTGTTTGCGTCTTTCTTATGCCTCCAAATAAAACGTGCCAGAAAGAGCAGCAGAAGCACAGGAGAAGGTGTATAATGCAAGAAACTCACCAAGTAGAGAGATGCCTTTGCAAATCCCTGGAATATGCCGTGTTCTTCAGCGCAAGCTGAAAACAATTCTGCACATTTCAGAGGGCATCGTTCCGATTTTGTTTATGGCGCTGTAAATTAGGAGGGACTCCATGGAGGTCAACAGAACTAAAAGAGTGTGAAATTGATGCAAGGGAGAGAAGAGGGGGAAAAAAGCTCCGTATGTTTCTCTCCTTGCACACTAGCGTCAGAGTCTGCTTCCCGGTTTATCAAAGGATGCTATAGCCCTTTCTATTTCCCACTAGAGGAGCAGACTATTAGCATACAGCTGCACCTCTTAGGAGAGCAAAACAGAAAGAACTGGAGTTTTGGTGGAGTGCTTTTCTGTTGGTTTTTTTTTTTTCCAGGACAAGCAATATAAAACACACAGAAGAGGGAGACATGACAAAGCAGCTACAGTAATTCAGTGCAGCTTCGTTGTAGTCAGTGGAATTATACTGATTTACAGTAGACAGTTAATTTACATCAGTCCCCCCCACCCCTGACTACTCTCTCCCCCTGGGTCCAGAGAGGTTGAAAGCAAGCACTGCAGAGAAAACAACATATAAGGCCAAAGAAATTCAAGTGGCAGAGAACCTTGTGGAATGAGAATGCATCAATATTTAACAATGCAAAGACACTGTGCCAGAGGGGGGAAAGAGAGGCAGAGGACGTTCCCAGGAAACTGGAAGAAGTTCCCAGTGGAAAAGGCACGGCAGCTGGATGGTCCCCAACTGCTAGCACCACCTCAGCCTCTTCTGAGAAGGGGGAAAAGTACATTTAAGTGAGTAAATGGGGGACTCCCACCGATTACAGGTTCCCATTCCCTCCTTGCTTAGGGTCTTCCCAGCCTCCTGCACCCTGGGGCCCTGCATGCCTCCGTTCCCACTGTTCTCCCGCCGCCTCACCAGGATCCCTCCCTCCCACCACCACAAGACCTGCCTGGCATCTCCTTTTGTTTTTTTCCTCCTTTCCCCCTCTGTCCCTTTCACCACTGATTTGGTGGGCTCTGCTTTCACGAGGGTGGGAGGGAGGTGAAGAAAAGAGCCATTGGCCACTGATTATTAGCACTAACGACTTCAGCCCCAAGGATAACTGTCCTGGCTGATTAAAGTACTGACTGTGGCTATCAAATCACTTTCTAGCTTAATAGCATTCTTCCTGCGTGCTCTGTCCATCCTTCCAATCCAATCGGAAAAGTCCAGAGCAGGCTGGAAGCTTTGACAACGAAAACCAGATCTTTTGGAGGACTGTTACAAATAAAGCATTTGTTGGGAGCAATTTCTTTGAGTCAAATTAGCACGGTAGGTTGCCACCTGGGAGAGCTGAGGAACAACCAGGCGAGACTGTCCTATCGTGGCCTGCTTCTGACAGCAATAAGCTCTGGCTGAGGTAAGGTGGGCAGGCAGACGTCGGCGACCCCTTCAGCCACCTCCGCTGAATCCAACAGACAGCGCGAGTCAACTGGTCTTGAACGTGTCAGGATGCCCTGCTAATTTTTCTCCAAGCTTCGGCGCTGTGGGGTTTTTCACGCACACACCAGAATAACAGATTGCATAGCAGACCTCTTTTTTCTTTCACTCTGCACTTCAGCTACCCTCCGCGCACACACGCACAGGCACACGCGCACCCCGTTTGAGCTGCTGGCAGCCCAGCTATATCCATCCTAGCAAAGCCCTCTAGGGCAGATGTAAAAAAAAGGGCTTTGGGTAGTTCACCTTTTAGTCTGGTTCACTGATGTAAACGAACTCTGGCAGGGAAAAAAAATGTTTGTTTTTATGCTTGATGTTGGTTTAACTGCAGCTGCCATAAAAATATAGCTGGAAATGTCACAGCAGAATCACACCCTGACTGACAATGAAATACCAGCCAACGTCTCTAGCATAAATCTTGCATAAAGAAAATACTAAGGTTTAATTTCTAGGGCAAAGGGAAGCAGGCAGACGCAGCAGGCAAGAATTTAAAAGAAAAGAAAGAAGAAAGGCACCTTAGGAGAAAACAATTCTATTATTAAATAGATACTCATTCACGTACATTAGCAGATAGTGCCGCATCCCATTAGCAGTCACTCTTAAAACAGTAAGAATTTTGCTGTCTGTTTAAGGCCTCTGGATAAAGCTGCCAATTGTTGAATGGAAAAAGCTCCAATGAAAATATTTTGTTTTGGCGGAGACCAGGCCACCTACAAGGCTTCCCATTTTCCTTTTTTCTCCTCGTTCTCCCTTTCCCAACCCCCTTGCAGCCATTAATTTACTAGCAGCAGCTGTGATTGTCTGAGATATGCAGAGAAGCATAAGACCATCCTGTGCCTCATGCCAATGCTGTTAGTTCAGGAATATTACGGGATTATTTTTTAAGATGTTCCTCCTGTTGTATGCAAGGCTGGAATTGAAAAAAAAGGAACTTAAGAGGATTTTCATGCAGTGTGTTTGTTATTCATTTTGTTGTTGCCACAGCATATGGGATTTGTGTGCATTTAAGATATCAACTTAACTATGTTCCCTTCGCTTCATTACTTGTGTTTGCCAGCTGATGGGATGCCAAGGTGAAGCAACTGAATCAAAGAAGATTTAACGTAAACACCATTTAGGATACGGGGCAAACAATCTAATACCAGCGAGGTGGCTAGAGAAGCGGGAGAGAAGGGGAGGAAAAGGGGTATCGTGCCGTTTTAATAGATGGTGCCTCTCCAAAAGACTAATGAGAGGAGAAACCAGCTGTCCTGACAAAAATCATCTCAAACGTTGCCAGAGAATTCTGTTGTCACCAGTCCCACCACTCAGGTTTTATTTGGCGATGTCTTTTACTGTGTTCTGAAAGGCGTTCCAATCACGAGTTATCCTTAGGCGGATAACTACAAATAAACTACTGCACTGTGCCGTAGATTGTTTTTGTCCCATTTCACTGTTGCTTTACCAGACAGACCATACCAGTGTATGCCCAACAGTCATCCTCTCATTCTCAGATTTTTTTCTTTACAGGTACCAAGAAGGTAAAGACTAAAACCTAGACGCTTGGTCTATAAGCACTGGCTACACACTCTGTGCCCTAGCTCCTTTTTTTGGAGAGCCCTGTTGAGTTAGATCCTGTGTTATTCCCACAGTAGAGCTTTGCCCAAGGGGCAAGCATGCGACGTTACCTTCACTGTTTTCTAGTCAGGAAGGTAAAATCTGCTATCACATACCTACCTAAAATTTCACTTTTTGAGGAGAGTGACAGTGGTCAGCAGTAAATGTTTTAGAGAAAAGCATGAGACATCCTGTTCTTGAAAATAATGAAGTAACTTGGACGTTGAAGAACTGACTTCTGCAAGGAACTCTCACTACCTGCACTTCAGGCGCTTCAAGGTTAGGGTCACTTATTTTCACTCTTTTAAACAACAAGACAATATTTTGTCTAGGGAACACACTAGTGTGGAGAATTCAGAAAAATTATCTCTTTATACCTCTCTCTCCCCTCCATCCAGATTTTGGAAATGAGAGTATTTATTAACAGTGGCAAACTGGAGACGATACGGCCCAGTGAAGGGGAAAAGTCATTGTTCCTCCTTGTGAAAACCTTTTTCTAACAGCTTCAAAACTCATGGACCTGCCAAGACAGACTTCACTCGAAAGAAAAGGAAGCGGGGCTTCGGGGGTCAGATAAATGTCCTGTAAAGTATGAAGAGCCAACGGCTGAGTTACCACGCAGAGGCCAGATTTCAAAATGGCTCGCTCAGCGCCCTTCCCCGTAGCCGCCCATAATAATGGGTTTAGCCTTAAAATGGCATCAGGAAACTGAGACCTCTGACCCCCACCTTACAGCTGGGGGGTGGCCCAGAGGCTCAGAGCAGGGAGGAGATGGATGCAGATCTCCCAAGTGCTTAGTCGGTGTCTGAACCGCAAGTGATACCCCATCCCCAAGACCCCGTTGAGCGGCACACGTCACCCGATAGTCCCAGCTGTCACCGTGCCAGCATGCCGCCGGCTGTGCCCACACTGCAACTGTGCCCGTAGCACGTGCCAGCGTACCTGCCTTTCTGCCAGCAAGGGTAATGACGGCGGGGAGAACGGGGGCAGCGGGGGCTTGGGCACGTATTAGGAATCAAACCACACAGGCAGGATCCCTGGAGTGTTTGTATGTTGGTTGCTAGCAAACGGTTGAGCCCCGGCAGTAACACAGGCACAGCTGCTGTCGCCCACACTACTCAGAGTAATGTAGGACACGATGCAGTCACACCTTTGCTCTTCTCTGAGGCTTTTGGTCGTCGCTCTTGAGTCACAGCCCGGGGGCACCAGACAAGATGCTGGGAGACCTCACTGCACGCGGCTTGAGACAGGTCATTCCACTTCTGTGCCTCTATTTCTCAAGGTTTTACAACCCTAATAATTATTCCTACATTATCATTGAATCTTTTTGTTCTCCTGTTTACAGTACGGCTTACGAGGATGCCGTGTACCGCTCTCATGTAGTTTTATTTTTTTAACCTCCATTGTTTACAAAACCCCACTTAAAAGGCTGAGAATAAAATTTCTCTATTGATTTCTTTTCTTTTTCCATTTGGCGAACATTGATTTTTTTTTTCCTTGTGTTTTTAATGGAGCTTGAAATTAACATGAATCTGTTTGTTCAGATCCCTGTTTGAATTAGTGCAGTTTTAGTAAGAAAGTTAGGTAGCTGTTACCTTGGAAACAGAGCTCTGTTTTAGCAAACACTTTAACAAACATTAGGGCCTACACAAACAGAAGTAGTAAAACCAAATTCCTCGATAAGAGATTGGTGGATGTCAGTAGCAGCCACTACCTTCAGCCCCGAACACGCTGCCTGCCCGATGGCGGCCATAGAAAAAGTGTGTTAACGCGGGGGCTTTGGCTGTTCCACAGTGTTCAAGTTTTTGCAAGTGCTTCTTCTCCCTTTTCATCGGGTAGTGCCATGTTGTCAGTCAGCATTAAGGATTCGCTGCTTTTCACTATCCCTTAATTGTCAAGCTAATCTGAACTACTTGGCTTAGCTGCGTGATCCTGTAAAGGTGCCGGCGTAGCGTGTGTACCTCTGATGCCACAGCAGTGTAATATCCAAGGTACTGGGCATGACTGTCACGGCAAGATGGCCACAGGGAGCTGACGATTAGTTGCAGGGATATACTATGCTGCTACAAACACACAGGTTGGAACACTAGCCCACATACTCAGAAATGTATTAGGCCTTATCTTCTGCAGAAGTGCAGGAGAGAGCCTTGAGACAAAACCACTGAAATGTATGTGACAGTTCAGAGAGCGGTGTTACAAACACAGAGGCAGAGTATATGCCACAGCCGGCACTGCAAAGCGGTTGTCCACACACAGCAACTTCACTGGACAGAACAAGAGACGGCACAGACTGAGCCAGCTGTGCTAAGCCTTATCACCTGAAAACTGCTATTTACACCAGTCAGATAAGGTTCATTTTTCTCAATTTCTTTCGTTTCCAGTAACATCCAACTGGTGCACCAGGACAGGGCCGCTCCCCCTCTTTCTCCCCCCTGAAAGAGGAAGCGTTTAACAAAGACCAAAAAAACCCTCGCAACAGCAGAATTGTTTCAACACCTCCTTGACAGGTATGATTCACGTACGCCTGACTTTCTTTGACCATGAGGCTGAAGGTGTCTCAGCCATGCTTGCTCAGATTCCAATTAAAAATAAATAAAAATAAAATGCTGAAGGACAGATGACATGCTGTTCTGCTGAGGTTTGTTGTTTTTTGATCGTTTCTGGCTTCCAATATCAAAATCCAAAACTTGTAGCTTGGCAAAACACCAACTGGCTGGCTACTTATTTAGCTACGTGTATCTTTTGTGGACAGGCAGCAGAACAACGAAGAAGGAAGGAAGGATAATGCTTAGTGTAACCTCAGCATTAACGCATACAGCACAATAGATGAGTAGCCACCACATTTGAAGAGCAGTTCATGAAGCAAAGTAGAAATGATGTGTGTGCAGGATATAATTACGGCAGTAATGTAATAACATTCCATGTTAGATTATTAGGGGTCTATTCTGCCCTTGACATGCCTACATAACTCCCATTAATGTTAATTGAGGTTATGCACGTGAATCAGCAGCTGAGCAAATCACTAAATTAATTACATGTAAAGTACCTGTTTCATTTTTTTAAATCCACTGATACACTTGGCCAGTGCAAATGCTTATAGTCCAGGAAGGAACTACCACAGGGTGGTGGAGAAGGGATGTGGAAAAGGCTGCGCAGATTTAAAAACCCCATTAAACGAAATTAAGTTTTGACAAACAGGCAAGGGATAGCGGGAATATTAATTCCTGGACAGGGCTTCCTGTGCATTCTTCAGAAACCCTGGGGCTCTGTTTGAATAAGCTAGGAGAGACTCTTGCTTTTCTGCAGCACCTCCTGCAGAGGAGGTTATCTGGAGCTTTTGTAAACAAAGGTGTTAAATACTGGCTCTGCAGGCAAAGGCAGGCGGCACCTACTGTGAGTGCAGCCATAAGAGCAACGACAGGCTTGGAGAAGGCATACAGCTCCTATTTTTTTCCGGCTTGGCAATCGCAACCCCCACTTTCCGTCCAGGAATGCTTTGATCAACCAGATGTGATGACAAGGATCAGTGTGATGACAAAGTCTTTGCATATGGTGGGAGAAGTTTGGGCTTGAAATTCAAAGCGTATGTTTCACTGAAGGGTCTCATTCTGCAAACACTTATCCCGGGGTTTGAAGGGTGGAGATTGTTACACAAGAAACTGCATCAACCTTCTCTCGCTCTTTCTTTGCTTCATTTTAGGTTTAAGCCCCAGGAGCTCTTGAGCTTTCAGTTCTCCTGAGCTGCTAAAACCGGGTGCAAAGAACAGAAAGTGCTTCCTGCAGAAAGGAGGGGGGCAACAAATACATCTGCACCTCTAATATTGCCTCCTTCTGATGCTATAATTAGTGCAGAGCGGGACTGTCGGCCTTTTCCACAGCAGGAATCCCCTGGAATCCCCTCCTCAGCTGGGCAGGATCTGGAAGGGATTCCCCCACCCGTTTAGCAACCTGAGAAGGCCCGGATGGCCATAAAACCCTGGCACCTGTTTGTGATCCCCCACGGGGAGGGGGGACAACTGCCCCACATTTAGACTTCCTGAAATAGAGCAATATCCATGATACAAGCAACAGAGCCCCCCCTCGCTACAGATTAGAAAGGCTGCCTGAGCTTTTAAACCTTTATTTTGCACGGAGTCAACAGCCTCTCTGGTTTCACCTGGACCTCTCTGAAAGAGCGGCTCCTGCAGCGGCTTTAGTTACAGTGAGCTCCGCTGCCCCCCCAGATCCTTTGTGGCCGGGCTCCCCGTGTGTGCCTGGTGGCACTGGAGCATGTTGGACGTGCTTCGCCACGTAAAGAGCCCTGGCTTCAAAGAGTTACGCTTACGGGCTCCCTGCCCGCCTGCCAGGCAAAGGGGAACTTAAGTTTCACTTCAAGACAGTGTGGACACAGCTGCCGAAGTAGAGTGAAGCTAACCCTGGTCAGCTGCACTGCAGATGGGGCTGCCAATTTAATTATCAGTAGCATTACTTTCTGTAATTCTTAATAGGTATTTATACCCATTTATTTGTCACAATTTGCACTGAGGAGTCCATTGCCGTCACTGGGGGTACAAAGAGGGCCGGCTGGTGGTATAAGCACAGCGAGCAGTTGCCCAGGCTGGCAGAGAAAGGAGAGCGGTAAAATTGCAGCTTTAAGTGAGATCTCACCGCAGCGGCCATGGCACCATCCCTGGCCTGCACTGGCTCAGTGGCAACGGCATAGCTATTTCCACAGGTCCTATTGTTCTCGAGGAATAATGAGCTGTGATGGCTCTGCTGCCTTGGCGTCTGGCTTACTGCTGTCTCCCTCCCTCACGGATGAAAACAGACAGCCTACACAGCAGTTACGCTTCCCAGTGGCAGGGAAATGAAGGTGGGAGGGAATAAAGGTGTCTAGAGACAAGACCGTGTTTCTTCCTCCGCTCTCCCTGCTCTTTGGTATGCGTCTCAGTGTTGTCTTGGTGGAACCCCATCAGCAGGACCACAGCAGCCAACGGTGGGGCCGGGGAACCCGTGCTCAATGCCTCAAAATCCTCAAGGGAGATGGAGCTTAAAGAAATTGCTCTGCTGCAGCAAAGGAACCCCAGTGCAGGTGAGATGGTCTCCTTTACCTTCCTCACACCCTGCACCGCATACACTGCTGAGAAATGGGAAGTTGTCATGGAGAAAGGACTGGCCTCTGCCTCAGAAAGCTAAAAAGCTACCACCTAAAAAAAGACGAGCGTACAGAGAATAGATATTCAGATGACAAATAAGAACTTTGATGCTTCATTTCAGATGTTCATGATTAATAATACAGATGTATGTATTTGCTTGAGAAACAAAATGGCTTGTTCATCCCTTGGTTTTATTCAGTTAAGTCTACAGAGGTCTCCAAAAAGCATTCAGGGTTATGGAACTGGTATTTTAAGAAAGAAAGGTGGACCCTGTGGACATAGGACTGGCTTCCCACCTATGTCTACGTTCCTAAGTGTTTTGCTCAAAATCTCAGTTGCTGCCCACTTCTATTTAAAAATACAATTAGAAAACAGGGAGAAAACAGCATGTGAAAACGCTCACCAGCAGGTTTCATCAAGTTTTTAAAAGGATGGCTATCTTACTGTCCTCATTTCAGAACGGAGGGGACTGGCACTCCAGAGAAGCTGTGGGTAGTCAGGCAGCCACCAAACGACAGATCCATTTAAATGAGCTCCTGTCCCGTATCGTATTGTGCAAGTTTCATCACCTGAGGTGTGCATGGATCCTATTCCCATAGCAGGTGAGATTCAGAGACATCAGAAAACCTAAGTCACCTCCAGAATGACTTTTGCATCTCCAGCACATAGTGCCTTTCTAAGACACCACCTATGCATACGGGCTCAGTCTAAGTATACAAGGTCTAATGATTAAATATCCCTGTATCAAACATCCAGTAGCTGGAACTTTTACTCTGCAGTTCCACAAATATCAATTAATTGACCTGAGCTCTTCTGCACTTTATGACATATTAGAAATCAGACCTTACTAGGGTCTCTCCTTTTGCATTACAGATTGCACTTCAGCCTAAACATTCAACTCCAGTTTGTTTTGCTTAATAAAGTTCTGGGCACATCTGTGCCGGGAGATAAGTGATAAGTAACATGAATAGATGGCAGGTCAGGCGCAGCAAACAGAGCCAGCCAAATCCAAGAGAACTTGCAAGATTCAGACGCTGATGACACCAAAGTTTCGACAGTGGCGCACAGAATTGGGCTGTGAGGGAGGCTGCCACTGAAGCCAGTGGAGACTTTTTGCGTAACTAAGTTTCCACCTCTGTGCATGATGATTGCAAGATACAGCCCATAACCAGTACCCTACGTGGGCAAGGGGAATCTTTTCCACTCTTGTTTTTTCCTCACTGACTTTTAAGGCTGTCTTGCTAAGCCCTGTTTTCGGTCTCTTTGCGGGTGCTCCACAGGCTGTCCCCCATACTCCCCGCAGTTACATCTCCCGCCCGTCCCCAACCGATGCGAAGGCCCTGACTCTGCGTTGCCCATCAATTAGGCCACTAATCCTGGGTCGCGGCGGTCAGCGGCCAGAGCAGCGAGCAAGCAGTGTGCCTCGTCCCCGTCCGCACCCTCGGCCCACCAGCCTTGAGGCCCCGACACCCTCAGCGGGGCACCCCGGCCCCCAGCTCCCACGCGCCCGCGGTGGCACGGTGCATGGCAGGAGCCAACAACACGGTGGCCGGGAGCACCCAAGGGAGATCGGTGGGCACCGGGGGTGCGGCGGGGAAAAAAACAAACAAACAAACAAACAAACAAACCCCAGAACCAAACAACAAAAAACCTAAACCCCAGCCCTGCCGACGGCCCTAAGGAAAAGGGCGCTGCCTCCCGGCCAGGCCCCTCCACCGCGACGGAAGGGCGGGCGGGGCGCAGGCTCCGGCGGGGATCCTGCGGGCCGGCAGCGCCGCCGAGCCGCGCTTTGGGAGCGGCAG
>JAVKLA010000010.1:9729665-9761940 GCA_034782735.1 Sagittarius serpentarius | reverse complement strand
GGGGATGGGGAAGGGAAGGCTTTCGGGGAAGGGAAGGCGGGCTCGCTGAAGCAGCGGGACGGCCCTGGCCCTGGCGCCGGGCCTCGCTGAGCGCGGGTCCCGCTCGTCTGACAGAACCGAGGGGACGAGGCCCGGAGGGGCCGCCCAGAATCGCTTTGGTGCTGCGGAAGGTGCCGCGGGGCTCCGGGGAGCAGGGCGGCTCATGCACAGGGTGCTGCTGCCCGAGGCTGGCGGGGCACCAGCGGCCTCCTCCCTCTCGCTCCGGCATTTCCTTTGCAAGTCCTCTGAAAGGACGGGCTGGTTGAAGCGAAGCAAGGATTAGCTCTGACGTTCTGTTAGCCCCGGACTGACTGCAGGCGTAAATTAAGGCAGAACCTGGCTACAAGCGAGCCCACGTCGCCGGGGTGTCTTTGAGCAAGAAAAGCCTGAAACACCACAGATGGCACCAGCCATCGGCCGGGAGGAGCTGGAACTGGCTAGTGGAATAGGCCAGCAACAGCGCAAACCCCCACATTTTGCTATTCTTTCCCCTTTCCTTTGCTTTTTACGTGCTAATCATACTCATTTCGCAGATCCCAGGCTGATGTAAACCACACCACATGATGGTAATACCCCCTCACATCCACTCTCTGAAACGCTGTAGCCGCAGACTGCTGTCTGCCACTCCCAAGCAGATGCCAAGCCACCTCAAGTAGGGATTTATCTCTTCTACGATGTTTTTGGGGTAATAAATTGATGACGGACAAATAATTATCGCCACTGCAGTCAAAGAGTAGGCACAGGTTGTTATGAGTGAGTGACTGCTGAGGTGGAGCATGGGAAGAGCCAAGACCAGCAGAGAAGTTTTTCTCTTCTCTCGTGATCCTTCTTTGGTAACCAGACATAAATGCTATTGCCTCTCACTGCTTTGTTCGCATGTGCAGCAGCCAGGATACAGTTCTGCGGGTTTTAGAAAAAGGAAATAAGGCTAGAGAGGATGCTTACTCGGTTAGAAAATATTTATTCCTCTGCACCTGTATTGATTACCTTTAGGTATGAATAGCAATGGCATTCTTATCCTCCAAATGTTCATTCTAGTCAATAACAAAATTAATTTGTATACCAACAAATCTGCAGCTATCCAGGAGGGAAATGAGCTCAGTATATAATAGAGGGGAGAGTTTTGGCAAAAGGGAGAGTGTAGAAAGAAGCCTGCTTTTAAGAATTATTGATAAAAGAATTATACGTTTCTAGAATCCAATTCTGTATCTTGAAGCGCTTTACATGCTCAGTCCTCAGCGACAACTGCAACCATTTCAATAATTGCTGTTTGCTGAAGAAAATGGATTTTAAGATCTCCTTGATTCATTTACAAATTACTATCATTTTTTGTACTAAAGTAGCACCCCCGAGTCTGCAGCACAGATTAGGGCTCCTCTGGGGTAGGTGCTGTGTAAACTCATCATGCAGGAGCATTGTCCCTTCAAACCATCACCCAGGAATGGGCTTTCCAAACCGCACAGCTCAACGCGATCCGCGGGTATGTATTTGTGCGTGTGGTACTGAATGACTGCACTAAAGCCGACACCTGAGATAAAAGCATTTATTTATGACAGCCTACACAGGCTCTCAAGCACTGAAAGGTGCCTTAAAAAAAGCTAGCATCCACACATAAAAGTCTCTAACTCACTCAAATCCCAAACCCAGCTGGTGGTCTCTCTGAACTCCTTCGAGGCTCTGCAGGAGCTGGGGGAATGGCGGAGTGCCATTCACAGGCACTTTCGGCCTCTGCTTGTGCCAACCCAAAGCTGAGGGCAAAGCGGGCAACACAGGAGGTTTGCAGAGCCGCGACAGGATGCAAACACCTCACCTCACTGAATGTGAGAAACGGTCTCACGTGGCAAATGCTCAGGCTGGTTCTGCTCAAGAGGAGCAGTGAACAGGCCCCTTCCCTGCCCGCGGGGAGGATCTGCTGGGTGACGGGTTAGCCTCAGTGCCGGGGATGTAGGAGGTAAGAACTAAAGAGCAAACGGCCCAAGAGGTACAAGTTAAAACGCATTGGGGCGCTCGCAATCCAAAAAAATTGCCACCACATGTAAATAGGCAAGTTAGACACAAAAACGGTGGGGAAAAAATGTTACTCTCCTCATGCTGTGGTATACGGTGAACAGCCAACATGGGAAAACAAGACGTTAAGAAGCAGTACTACCCAGGGAACGTGTGATCGGAGCCAGAAATGATCCCCGTTGCAGCGTCCAAATAACAAGGTCTACATTCCTCTCAATCTCAGAGTTAAACCAGTGGGCAAAACGAATGAAACTGCATTTCAAGGTCAAGTGATCCCGTGCCACGGACTGTACCCGCAGGAGGGAGAAGATGAGTGTTTTGAGCAATGGCAAGCACAAAGTAGAAACAAGTGACATGAGGGAAATCTGCCCTCAGATGAAAGCCTGTGCTGAGCCACTGCGTCTTAAGTTGAAACTCAGGGGGCACATGGGTTCTGGAGCGCTGACCTGGAGGTGCACTTCATCCCCCACGTACACAACCGCAGCAGAGGCTGGGGAATACGCACGGAGAACGCACAACAAAGACAAGGAAGGTAGCCGTGATCTGGACGCACCAGAGCGCACTGTTTGTCCGTCTATCTCCAACACACGTGAAAGACAAGTCTTGAGCGAAACGGATGAGCAAACATGGCAAAAGCTACTCTTGACTCTGATCCAAAGCCCACAACAATCAAGGGAAGTCCTCTATAGCAAACCACATGCAGTACCCACAGCTTCAGTGAATACGGTCAGTCTGTAACAAGGAAATATCAAAGATACATAGAGCAAAGGGCGTCTTACAGCACCCTGACGAGCATTTCACCATTATGAAAAAGAACTGATACCATCCTTCTCTCTGCTGGATGCAGTAAAACAATTTAATGGCCAAACATCCAGTCATAATGTTACCAGATTTCATGGTATATGTTGAATTTTGTTTCAAGTCTCAGCTTCTGGAAGCATTATGCAATTAAATGAATATCCCAGTTCTATTCTGGTTTTGCTTTTTATTTTTACTTTAGTTTCTATTCTCCATGTAGCTGTAGAGAAAAGCTCAAAAGCCATGAATGCTGAAGGGCCAAATTCAAACTCCAATCAAATAGATAACAGATACATACATATATATACATGTGTGTGTATGCATATATATTATAACCCCACTTCACGGTTTGACATAGAATTTTTTAGAACACGAGGGCTTGGCAATACTGTGATCATCAGTGGCCAGGCATGGCCTTTGGGGAAAAAAAACATACGGGGTCACATTGCTGAGCACTGAGGTACCACCAGTCACCACAGTGACAGTGCCGAATTCTTGGCTGCTCGCAACTGGCATAGTTCCACCGAGTTACATAAATCAGCAGCTGGGTCACGAACTAAAACCTGAAATCAGGGAAAATACAAAATTCTGGGAATGCAGACATTTCAGCCTGCTTCACACACTCCCACCTTTTGTTAAACTTTTTTCTTTTTTTGGCATGTGCACAGAAAACGTGCCAGTGTGTCTTTCACCGCACTCTGAGGAAGAAAATTCAAGCTGCTCTGCCTGATATTAAAAGATGTGGCATTTGGTAATATTTGGATGCAATCCAATTGCTGAACTGCCAAACTGCTGTTTGTAACACAAGCACATCTTGAAGGGAAAGCAGCAAAAGACAGATGAAAATGAAATTTATCAACAGGAATAAAAGAACATGTGAGCAGAAAGCAGCAGGAGGAATATCCAGTGTCTGAGAATGGAGAGAAAGGTACCAACCAAGCACATGAACAGCAGTATTAGTGATTTATACACAGCTACATAATGAAGCTGAGCACTAGCGTCATGATAATTTGGAGTGGGAGAAGGAGCTTTGGAGTGAGTGGAAGCACAGTGTGTGGCCAAATGTGTGATGGTATGTGAAATGAGAGTGACCCCACCTGGAATACGTTAGATGCTAAAGACCACTGCTGGCTACTTACTCAAATGACAAAATGGAAGTTGCAGTATGTAAGATTAATACACGTTAGAAGAAACAGATTCTCATGCTATTAAAAAGATCACGGTCTAGTCATACAAGACTCACAGTTGTGTAACCTCCAAGTATTCAGCCTTTGAACAAGTCCAATTGTGTTACATGCATTCAAGTGTTAATAATTAAGGGTGGGATATCAACCTCCAGCTTTGAATTTTCCCAGATATTGTCAGTTTAAATCTGACTCTTGGCATCACTATAGCATGTTTTTGCTTTTAAAAGGAATGGTAAGGCCCTAGGAATATCACATCAGCCTTCCTAACGAGAGAACCATAGAAAATAGGGCTGGAAGGGACCTTGCATGGTCTAGTCCAGCCCTCTGCCCTAAGGCATGATCAATTATACCCAAATCACTCCTGACAGATGTTTGTCTAACCTGTTCTTAAAAATGTCTGGCAATGAAGATCCCACAATCTCCCCAGGCAACCTGTTTCAGTACTTCAGTACTGTTACAGCTAGAAAGCCTGTCCTAATGTCTTCCTTAAATCTCCTTTGCTGCAATTTAAATCCATTAGTTCTTTTTGTATTCCCAGTAGACACAGAGAACAATTTATTACTTTCCTCTTTGCAGCAAGCTTTACTTATCTGAAGACTGGTATCACATTCTTATTCCCTCCTCTGCATCTCCTTTCTCTAGATGTATAAACCTACTTCTCTCAATCTGTCCTCACAGGTCGTGTTTTCTAGATTTCTGATCAATACCACTACTTTCTGCTGGACTTTCCAACCGGTCTACATTTTTCTTGTTTAAGTATAGAGCACAAAAGCAGACACATTACTCCAGCTAAGGTCTGAAGCAGAGAATAAGTAGGGTAAGACTACTTCACATTTCTTCTCCATCACACATTATTTATAGAGCCGAAATTGGATTAGCTTTCCTCACACCGTGGCCTGTGTTCAGTTTTTAATTCACAGCAGTCACAGATCCCTCCCTGCAGAATGACCACTGAGTCAGTCGCTCCCATCATTTATGTATGTTGTTGGCTATAGGAATTCAGTGGCAAGATCCTGGCGTGTCCAACGCTTAACTTCTTCGAATTGAAACCTATTCGCCTCAGACTACCTTGTTCAGGTTTAGTAAGGAGCTCATGTATCCATCAGTGTCATTTCATTGAGAGCAATGGAGTAACATCAGAAAATAATTTAGCCCAAGCTGCCCATCCAGCATAGAGGAATTCAGCAACGGTTTTTCCCATTAGTACCACGTTTAGCATATTCAGTCTGCAGTAATCTGAAACACCACGATTTCGTTTTAGAGGAGCTGGAGCAGTTTAAAATACAGAAAATTAAACACTGATTATTATAGCTCAGAGGTATCCCAGTATGATGAAAGATCTCCAACCTATCTGTATCCTGATGGGCATAATGCCCAGTGAGAGGAAGGCTCTTTCAATCACCAATAATACCCAAATTAGGATGAAATGGGAACTGTACCTTATCAGCTCCACCTCGGTTAGTTGTCCGGAAGGGAAGTTCAATCTCTATTCATATCTGTAACGTATGGAATTCTATTTGTCTTATTACATAATCTTGAAATGTGCGATGAGGAAGCAGGTGCTGTTTCTCTTCCTGCTCTACAGGCAGATACTTCTCTGTAGCAGCTGGAGTAATTTGCAGGTACAGCCTCGAGCAGAGACAGAACAAGGTTCCTCACAGTAATGGGGCCTAAACAACCACCCAAAAATACACTGTGGTAAGAAATGGGTTAACTCTTCAAGTGCCAAAGTGGTTTTTCACCTGAAACAGTTACAAGTTACCCACCCACTGTTTATAAGCACATTAAACATTTAAACAAAATTTTAAAATTTCCCTGAATTTGACCCTCCTCTAATTTTGATTTTTACCAAGTATGTGAAACAATTTGGCATGATTAAGAATTAACAGTGAAATACTAAGTAGCTCAAAGGAACAAGTTTTCTAATCCCCATCAAACTCGAATCCGTAATTCCCACAGGTGCCTTTGAAAATCCCTGTTTTGAATGTTGTTGTCCATTGGATAAACTGCTCAAACATCACCGCTTTCTACATAAACATGGTCTGCCTGCAATAATTTATGAAAATCATAAAATTGATTTAAGCTCTTCTCAGCGCTCCATAAATTTTATGCAGCTCTTAAATTATGAAACTGCTGCTGCTGCTGTGGCACTGATCAGAACAATGCTTAATCTCTTCTCTCGAGATAGCTGGCATGTCAGAGGAGAAAAGAAGAGACTCAGGCTGCTGAATTGTTTGTTTCAATTTAACAGGGCAGAATAAAACAGCCTAGATGCCAGGGCTCTAGTCCCACTGAGACTGTGCGCATCACGTTTTTATTGCCAAAACAGTTGTTCTAACCTTCCCCTGCCTTTCCTTGACTTTAAACCAGAAAATAACTTTCATTGATTTCACGACACATTTTTTGCACACATCATCAGATTTGTGATACTTGAGATGTTCCCCTTCTAATTTATCATCCCCTTGTTCCTGTTCTCAAGATATTCCGCATCTGTCTAATTACACATTGGTGTAAAAAAGCTCTGCAAACCTCACTACATCCTTATCAGAAAGTCTCCCTCTCAGCCCAAAGCTGTACCAGAACAAATGTAGGCCTTTTGCTTTACTAGAATTAAGAGTTTTTAGGAGCATTTGGATGTTTTTTTTTCTTCTTATCTCTGCCTTCTTTGGCAAAGATTAAAAACATCATTTCTGGCACTGAATCTAACACAAGGTGAAATTAAAGTCCCAGTACGGAGAAACTATGTTTCAATGGGCTCCTTTACTCTTAAATTTGGCCTAGTCACATATTAAAACTGCAGACTGCTTTGGCTTTATTGAGATTTTGGCTTGTGCTAGCTAACTCAGATTCAGAGCACGCTTGTTTTTCTGGTGAAGCCTCATCTGGAGCAGCTGAGATTTCAAAGGCAAAGGGCTCAGGACGTTACTGGAATCACTCTTTTCAGTGTTTCATCCGGGGGATGCAAAGTCAGCAGCTGCTACAGTCTTTTTCTTAGCACTGGCACTTTCCAGCTCATTCCACTCGCCTGGTAACGTTTCCTAGTCTGTCATTCAGACAGTCATCATCTTTAAGGGATGCGTTTTCAACCTTTCTATACTCGCGCTTTTCTCCCACGTAACCCTGTGAGTTTCATTCTTCCTCGCACGTTATGTTTTTGCTCAGAGGTATACAAACCATCTGTGCCTCTAATACAATGTTCTTAAATAGCCTCCAGGCAGATCTCTATGGTTTTTAAGTACATCTCTTTGCCCTTCAGCCTGCTGTTAACCATTTTCCTCATAGTTTTATAATCTGCCCTTTTAAAGTTCGTTGTTACTGTGTTGTCCCTAAGGGAACAACTCTTTCATGTTATCAAAACTAAAAGTGTGCCGTGATCACCGTTACCCCACAGAGGCTTAACAACACCCTCCTCTAATAACTTCTGCCTATTACAAGGTAGCTCCCTCTTGCCCATGGCCTTAACTAATCAGGCACTGCACTGAGGACTGCCATGGGAGTCAAGGAAAAGGAATCCTTTGCCATATGGATTGGAATGGCACCAAAGCCACTTTACATCTCCTGATAGAGGAAAAACTGCTTTTGCCAGCTGTTAGCTTTACCTCCAACAAAAAATAAGCAATAGTAGGGTAAACACTGTAAAATTCAATCTTGTGCAATTTTCCTGACCAGTCCCATCCATTTTCCCCAGGAGGAAGTGACTCCCTGGGGGCTGGCTCCAAGATTTTACAGGTTCTCAAAGTCTTGAGGGAGTCTACAGGAGGTTGCAGTCACTCACATAAAACCCCGTGGCATTTCTCCCCTGTTTTAACGGCTGCCCTTGTGACTGCTGCCTCTGGAATGCTCTCAAGGAAGTGGGGCGGAAGCGGAGGTCTATGACATGAAAAATCTCTTTGCAGATTAACACCTCGCTCTAGGAATGGGAATAAAGGGATGATACCGAAGAGGCAGCTGATACACCAGCCTTGCTGTTTGCTGAATGCACAAAGGATTGATTTATGGCATCTTGCCACGGGAGAGGGCTATAGGTTATTAACCAACTTCAATGGACAAACCCTTGCTGAGACTGCATATCATACCTCTTGTGTTGTACCGAAGGTAATGACTCATCTTCAGGCATGCCTGATGTCCTTGAGAATGCAATTGGCTCTACACAGCGAAGTGAAGCATTACTTAGTTAATACACTACAGCACAAGGGAAACAATCAGCTGAAACGATGACATTGCTACTTCCTGCTTCATTATAAATCTGCAGCTTCCTAACAGGATTATATACTGAAGCACTGTAAAAAAAAAAAAAGACATTAAGTCCTGTGATGAAACTTAAAAAATGTGTAATTAAAACAGCTAAATGCAGGCTTCTTGTGCTCAGTGTCTGCAAAACACAGCCTTTGATCCTCCAAATGATATTTCCTGGAAAAGTGCCGGACACAAAAAATATGAGAATAGAATTCTGACTCATCCCTTCCTTTTTAGGCCAATGAAATGAACACTTGCAGTACAACAAATTTGTTTTTATTTGAGAAAAAAAATTAACCTTATCAGACAGGTTAGAAATACAACCAAGGGTAGGCACTCCTGGGCCACCTGCCCACACATGCATTTTCTTGCTCATTCTGTCCCACGTCTTTGCCGTTTCTATCTCACAATGCAGCATTCTTGACGATTCACCTTGATTTCTACCATTTAGAGAAAGATGCTCTTTCTTCAAAAGAAAGAAAGGTGACAGAGCATCTCACCTTTCCTGGCATCCAGGCACCTTTGCAACATAAAAAGCCTCTCCTATAGCATCCTTTGCTGCAATGCTACTACAGTTCACTGGGTTTGTTCCAGCTTACTGCTCAGCTAAGAAGAGCAAGAACTAACACCACCATCAATAAATGTTTTGGAGTCTTAATGAACTGGGAAATTTCAAAGATTTTATTAATAAAAACTGTACAAGATTCCCACATTAGGTAACAGGCCACATCTGACCAAGATTCCCGTATTAGGTAAGAAGCATCAGCGACTTTCACCTTGCTCCTCCACAGTGCTTCTCTCATGCTTAGCTGAGCAAGCTCCACGACAAAAAAAAAAAAAAAACATATACCTTCCCCACTACAGGAGGAGAAAAGGACTGGGGATGGGGGCAGGGAAGAGGGAGAGAAAGAAAAAGCCAGGAGAATTGTCCATTCTAGTCCTAGCCCCATGTTCCATGTACTTACTTTGGCTTCCCCTTTATTAGAAAGTTCTTGCGATTATTACTTTTCCATGGCCCATTGCTTAAGGCAGGTGATTGCTTAAGACAGTTTCACATTTCTTTCCTAAATGAACAAGTAATTGTTCTCTTTAGTAACAGGTTTCATGGGGAGTTGATGGCGTGTGTAATTTTCCTGGTGTGTCACATCAAGAACACTGAATTTTCACATGACTACTTGGCTAAAATGCTTCTGTGCATACTCACACCTCTTAATAAATATATCCAATTAGTTATTGTTAGGTGAACTGAGAGTGAAATACAATGAATACAAAGGTCTCCTCCTGATCAGAGCACTACAAATCACAGTCGGAATAAAGGAAAGAAACTGGGTTTCTGTGTCCACCTTTCTTTCCCCTGCTGTGTGGCCTGAAGAACAACATACCTTTCATTGTATAATTTCCAAGCAAACCCAATTAATTTATTTGCCTTCCAGACATCTGTCACGAAGTTGCAGGGCAAGGAGCATGATTAAGCATAAGTATTGCACCCAGGATTTTGAGGTAACCCTCTTTTTACTGGAGTTCAGTCTCCCAACTCTTTCACTGGAAATAGTAATTTTTGTTTAAATGCAATTACTAACCAGATTCAAACAAAACCTCAATCTTATTTTGAACATGCCAAATCAGCTGCATATTTGGGAGGCTCTTTCTAATTTTAAGGTAAATCCAAATTCCTTCTGATCCTTGCCAAGCATTTATCTCTTGATAGCCACGTCTCCTAAACTGCCTCACAGCTAAAGTGAAGAGATTTCAGGCTGTGCAAGAAAAATGTAAACAAGTGTATTTTTGTGCTGATGAACAGAACCAGGAAAGTTTAAGTAAGCAGTCAATGGTTAATTCATTCTTTCAGATGAGTCTCAGCAAGTCAGAGTATTTACTCAGTTGTTGAAATATGCCCAAATATTCCTCCAGTATACTGTAATGCTACAAGACTTCTCATGGGTGTATATATGTATTTTTTTAATGGATTCAAACAAGTTTTAAGTATACAAAATAAATGGAAAGATTAATCGCTGGAAACCTTTGATTCTGTATTTCTTCTTCCTACATTTAATTTTCTTTTTTATATATGCAGAATGCAGAAAATTATGTAATGTAAGATGTCCTCATGGGAAGAATCAGGTTGTCACACTGCACCTCTCTGGCAGTTCTAATATCAGACCAGTGCTACAACAAGACTTTAATATCTATTTATAGATCTGCTTCTAGTTTTCTGAAAGGACAACAGATCTATTTATTTTCAAAATCAGGGTAACACGCACTCACACAGTTAGTGTGAAATAGTATGCAGACTTGCAGCTGATCTTATGCTGCAGGAGGCTGGTACGTACGGAGACAGGCAGCAGTCATAAAGCTCCATTATCAGGTGACAAAAAAATCCCATTTTATGTACTGAAATTTTCATTCAAGTATCTTTGGACCACTTAAAGAAAACATAATTTATTGTTTAACACCAGATTAACAAACTAAAACCAGCTGTTTCAGACAGCGACTTCAAATTTGCTTCTCAATGAAGCTTTACAGCCCAAATAATGTCGGATGTCCTGTCACACAACAGAGGAACTGGTTTCATTGCCTTGTACCCTGTAATTCCGCAGCAGTCTAAGCCTTGCTTATACGTGGTTACAGAACACACCATACTCCCAAATAATTTCAAAGTCACTAGTCCCATTTCCACCACCTTGTTCTCCCCAGTCCCATCAGCTCTCAGTGTTATTTTGAATTTCAGCACATTCTGTTACATAAACGGTACAGAAAGGGTCACTTTCAGTGTACTGTACATGGGCAACTGAAAAATTTTAAAACTTTGTATCGCACCTATCATGTTTCTTGACTTAAATTTCCTGTTTACAGTTTCCTACTTGAAGAAAACCAAAATAATGCTTCTCCACAGCTTAAAGATTAAATACATTTTTTTTTAAAATACACTGTTTGAGATCCCAAATAATTATGAACACATAGGCAGCCAACTGGAACAAATATACTTCAAAAAACCAAAACTGCCACCAAAACACAGAGCCCATCACTATGACAACCAAAGTGCACAATCTCCACAGGTTCAGGCATCTTTCTTTTGCATTAGTTGATACCATCAACTACAATCAAAACTTTGATACCTTGCTAGCACAATCAATTCAAATTAATTTGATGCTTCTTAGACTGCATCCACCAAAGACAGGAAAAAGACTCCACGATTTTAGCAACTGCAGGCCCACTGCAAGGGCTCTGCAAAGAGCTAATCTGCCAAACCACACATACAAAAGCTGTGCAAACTTTTGTTAAGCTAGGAGACAGAAAACTTCAGTCTCTGTGCCACAGCAATGAAGTCTCTCTTTTGAACATCAAGTCAACAATAACAGGTAAAAACCACACAACTGTCAACTAAGGCCAAAAAATAGAGAGGAAATACATTTTTAGTAACAGAGAACATTTTAAAATGTATTGATTGAAAATTTATATAGGCTGGACATATACAGGTATATTTTGCTACTCATTTGTGACCTCAAATAGCTTTTACATACATGGTTAAATTCTCTTTTAAAATAAAGACAGAACATATACTCTTCATACAGTTCCATCTGAACTGCAAAGACTTAGCTCTTGCTAGTTTTGTACTGTGTTTCTCTAGTTGGACTACAACAAAATAAGAGAAGACTCAGATACCATGCTTCCGTTTCTAGGAAAACCTTCAATCTTACTCAGATCCCTAGAAGGGTAAGTAAAATATAAAAAACCAGAACTCCTAGTCATCATTTTCCTCATCATCAAATGAGAGAAGACTGCTATTTTTTATTTGCTTAGCTGTACTCTGAGGAGTAGTTGCTTCTCTCTTAGTTTTCTTTGCCTCTTTCATCTTCTTACTTGAACTTACATTGAAGTCCAAAAACTTCTCTGATGAACGTTTGGCTGGTTTCCTGAACATAATTTTTCCATCAGCGGGTTCTGGTTCACCATCTATAACAAAGAGAGTAAAATCAGAACTCATCTGCACATGTTCACACACGCATACAGACCTTCGCTATTATCTTTTCTTATTCCCCAGAACCAAGATCAGCGAGACCTCTGATAGAACACAACAATCATGAAAATGTATTTTTTGGCCACAAAGTCTGTATCAATGAGTGTCCCTCATGCACACACATCTGCTCCATCGCAACCAGCCCTTGAAGACAGTTCTCCTGCAGTTCCTATTAGAAATGGGCTCTCGCTAACCAGAGCTTTCACTTAGAAGAGACTGTGAGCAGCAGAGCTTTTCCCACACAATCCAGCCACATCCACTTACCAACATGGAGAGAGGAACTTTACAGGATCCTCTAATTCCACTTCACTATTTGTAAAATCCGTGACAACAAATGCACTTATTTCAGAATTATGGTATCTCTTTAAAGAACAAAATGGCACGTACACAAGACAAAGCTTCTTCTCTTTTTCTTCTAATATACCCTGTCCTGCTGAGACAGCTAAACAGATCACATGGTCATAAACCTGCCTTTATTATCATATAGGATGAAAGTTTTAAGGTTTCTTCGTATCTGCAAAATCTCCATACTATTCCAACTGACTAATTCTGCTCCGCTGCATGTGCTAGAGCAAATAACAATTTTAAAAACAAGAGAAGTCCCTTCCAGGTTTATCAGCATGAGGAGGAAAGCTACTGCACAAGTAAAGAGCATCAAGGCAGTATTTCTGGAAAAAAAAGCGTAATTGTAAAGTCATGAATCAGATACAAAGGCTCACGCTGCAGTAGTTTCCAATTTTTATAATGTATATGTGACAGGATGTTAAAGAACCATAGGTTCTGTGCAAGACATTTTCCCTTAAGTACGTTTGTGAAATTCATTATTCAACAGAAATTTCCTAACAATATGCATGTGTTTGACAAGATTATGTGTTATTTAATTATAACCAATAAATATCTTTTCTCTTTCACATTAATTCTTTCCTCAATATATAAGCATTACGGCAGAAGACTAACATTTCAGTGTTATCAAACACAGCACTGGCTGAAACACTCTTCAGTGCATACTCCAAACAAGACAACTATTAAATCTGGTGTCTTAAGGGTTGTGTGGTACAAGTGAAGACATCAACTTCATTAGGAAAACCTTTTTAAGAAGAAACCTAGCTTAAAAAACTAAGCACCAATGCTGTCAATGACTTCTACAGAATGCATGCTGCTGCACTAGTTTATGAGATAATACTACTATGCAGAAAATAACGAACCAGCTTTTGGGAAAATATTTCAGTACTGGTGCATTAGAAAAGCATTACATTTACAAGGATTTACCAGCAATAATAAACTGTAAATATGAAAAGCATACTATTCAATGGATCCATTGTGAATTCTGCATGGAAAGCTTAGGTGTTTAGATGTTGTGCATGTGATACAGAAGTTTAGGAAGTACCTACGGTAAATTCTGAGTAGGGAAAAATAACTGTTTCTGAAAACACAGCACACCCAACCAATCAAAATGCACTATATATCATTTTTCTCAGAAGTTGGGCCTCCATTTTTCAGCTCAGAAGTTTAATATCAAATAACTCCCCTTACTAATTGTTGCTTAACTACAATGTTTATTTGGAAAACCAGATCTTCTAACTTAAACAAGATCTGAGGCACGATATAAGCCAAATTCTGCAATAGAAATGCATCTGTAAGAAAAATTTCACTTATGAGCAGACCCAACTGTCTATGTACTTGAGCCAGCCAGCGTACAGACTGTATACAGTACTAGTACAGCTGTGAAAAGAAGACAGCCAGCTACTGCATAAGCAGGAGGAGCATAAAAAAAGTCCTCACTGGACACTTAACGAGTGTTTACTACATTTTCTTTGAAAGGTGAATTGAAAAACCAAACCCCTAAAAATGTAATGAAAGTATATCCACAAAATAAATCAGATAAACAGTTATGTACTCATACTCCACAGGAAAACGGCAGTCAGAAATTTCAATTTTACTCCCAACTTTCCTGCTACCCACACTGTGAACTGCACAAAATAATCTCACCTTGTCTACCAGACGGAGAAACTGATTGGTATCTTTGCAATATGAATTTGAACACCTAATAAGCAAAGTGCATAAACAGAGTAAAGCTCAAAAACTGCACCAAAATGGCAACTAGCTTAGCTCTGACCTCCAGGGCCTCAATAGTATTTGCGGATCATTCTGCGTCAAAGGAGAAGATTTTAGCTCTTGGCCTGGTTAAATACCGTCAAAATTCCATTATATGCCCAAGGACATTCCTTTCAGCAGGAAGCCCAGGCCAGCTTCAGAGAGCCACGATGTGTTGGCAGTGCTTGACAAAGCACGAAGCAGATGAGGCCTAGCCTTACCTTAGCAACTTGTGGGAAGAGGGAGAACAGACAGACTATGCTTTGTGAAAGAATGTGATGTAGCAGCTCACAAAATTTGTGTCAATTTGTTAAGATTGTCTTTTCCAGCTGGTAAAAAAAACTTCACTTCATCCTTTCTAACTTCACCGGACACTTATGTGTCAGCTGTCTTTTTTGTTTGTATCGATGACCTCCAAAAACTGACGTGTATTAAGCAATGCAAAGAAGAGATTGAAGAAACAATCCCAGTGTTGGTAGTTTTTAAAATAGAGCCCTGATAAAAGTCTGTATCAGTATTACAAATTATGGAAAGCAGGATTTCTGACAGACACACTGAAACACGCAAAGTAAAATACAACCAACACAAAAGCATTACAGGAGAAATAGTAAAATCCACTTCTGGTAAGAGAGTCAAAAAACTACCCTAGCAGTTCAAATTCTGACTGTTCTTAGTTATTGCTGCTTTTACCTGGATCACAAACCTTTACACTGGTTGACTAAGAGGGGCACAATCAGATGCTGAGCTGAAAACCCACTTCACAAGTGACGTCAATTTAAGAAGCCACAAATTCACAAATTATTTTCTTCTCTCTTAATTGCAAGTTATATATTACAAGAGAAGTAGAAATGAGGGTCTGAAAAAGAAACACTGCCTTCAGTTTACTGTATTTTTTATTTAGTAGTCCCTTGTGTTGTTAGCAGCATGGTTTTTCAGCAGTTTCTGTCTGCATGGGTCAATGAGGCAACAACAGGAACCACAAACGCCACTAAACTGGCAGGAACAACAGGAGAAGCAGTACAAACAATATTTCAAGAGATATGTCTATTCAATGATAAAGGTTGGAAGAAAATTATGATAACCTGGCAAATTTCTTAATGGTTTCTAAGAAGTTCAGGTCGGCCATTTCAGACACTCCTTCTAGTGCTTTCTGGCCACCCACCTCTACGCATGCCTTTGGCAGCATTTACTACAGGAATCCTGCACACTGGTATCGTGAAGATAAAAAGGCCAGTCCTGCTCAGATATTCAGTCTCAATCGTTTATGAGGACACTTGGGAAAGTTTTTGTTACTTAAATATTGTAAAATTAGCTTTGATTTAGATTCCTGCTATTCACATGATGAAGAGCAGCATGAACTCTGTGATACATATTTGATGTAACAGCTGCTTAAGCCAAGGAAAGAGCTCCAATACCCAAGACAGCGTGGACTGTGTTCTCCTTGCCTCTCCCTTCTCTTGCCCTCCCCCAACCCCAGCATCTAGAATGAGACAAGAATAATATTACAAGATTTTGAATGAGTAAGGACATCTTCTGCCAAATTTGCTCATCTGCATGTATCAGAGTGTCCCAGAGGCCAGGTGAACTAGAAAAGCAGTAGAAAAATCAATTCCATAGACTATAATGAATGCTGGGATGAAGTATCTTGCAGTAATTGCTGTCTTCGCTTTTGTGCAAATTTAATTTCTCGTAAGACCATTTTTCTTTGTCTCTGAACCAACAGTAACAATTTATTAAATGCTGCATAAAAATATTAAGCAAAATGACTGTTGATAAACAAATGACTTCTTTTTAAAAAGCCACTAAGTCAGTCCTCCATGGAGAAAAATATTTCAATATGGAAGGGCATTTTCTAATATAGGAAAGGTTCAGTCCTAAATAAGAGTTCCCTACGACTATACTTGCAAAAGCCAACATAGAAGCTTCACTAAATTTTGTTCTGCCTTAGGAGGCAACTTAATGCAGCTAGGACATTAATCAGCTGGTTTTGCCAAATTAACGCAAGTGTTACTCATCTGTAAAGGAAAATGCAAGTCACAGGAACTGCTGGTGCCCAAAATAAAAAAAAGTGTGTCTGTGTCAAACTGGTTCTAGAAGAAACTGAAGGAGAAAGGATGTAAATGAGAGATGGAAAATCCTAGAATAACATCCCAAACAAAGCCTGAAGAGGACCTTCAAATGAAGACAATCACTACAGATATAAAGGCGGAGAGGGCAGAACCTCAAAACAGTACTTTCCATATTTTAAAAGACTAATAGTTTCTATTCACAACAGGTAGTTAGCAGCACATTACTTATGATCTATCAAAGTGCCTCGGCATTGATGCATGGTGGAAAGGAAGATCATCAGCTGGGAAATTTACTTCCCTGCTACCTTTTCAGCTTCACATAATTTCACTAACGATCTGATTTGGGGCTATACATTATGGTCTAGTACCCGTTAAATTAATTTCACTTTCAACTCTGGCATAAAAATCAAAGCCACAAGAAATGTAATCAAATCATGCAGCATTGAACTTTCTTTATACTTCCCATGTTCAGAATTGACAATTATCAAAAAAAGAAAAGAAATTAACACGTTATTCAAAACTCTCTTTATTAAACTGGAAATAACCAGCTCTCTAAATACCTGCCTACGACTAGAAATCAGAATTTAAATCTAGAGGTCAGACTGACAGTGCAAAGATGGCCAAAGACTCAAAAAAGCCTTCAGCAAGCTGTAGCACAGTCACCCACACCTTCACTGAAAATTTCACACTGGGACCTCTCCATAGCAGAGGAACATACTAGCACTCACCCTGTTTATTCAAACAAGCCAAAAAAAAAGGAAAAGGAGGCTAAGACCTCATGTTAACAGCAAAGGCAGATGAACGAATAGTAACACAATAGTGCAGAACAGAGGGCAGCAGTCCCCCGAGCATAGTGATTCAACACTCCTGCTACCTACTACTGTGGATTTTTTCCTCCAAATTCAAGTTATAACTGAAGGGCTGAAGGGGTAATAAGCAAAGGTGCCAAAGTCCTACGGGGACTCAATACTGCCATCCTCACTACATACAATTACGTCTTAGGAATGTCTTTTTCCACCAAAGAAGTTCAGTTACTCTGTTCAAATATACTTCCATTTCATACTGTGCATTCAGCTTGGTAGCTCTTTTGGACTTTTTTCACAGCGTGGACTCCATCTCAATAGACTCTCATGGCCAACTACTTTTTGCCCAGCCTTACAAAATCATTTTTCCTCCTACTGTGATCATTCAAAATTCAAGTTGCTTATATGAAAAGGAAACTAATGCTCAAGAAAGAATCATGCCATTTCTTTCCAATAGGTTGAAGTTTCTCCCAACACTAGGAGAGTGATCCCACTTTTGAAAAGAAATCACGTGACAACTTTACAAACTGCAACACCAAGCACATGCATTACAATTCAATAACAGGAGACCAGGAAGTAAGCCGGAAGCTGAACGCGTTTTCACAGAGGAGTTCAAATTATATAAATGCAGCCCTCAGTCCGCTACCTGGTTACACCTAACATATACTTATCTACCTGCAGAAACAAATCAGACGTAGTTTTATTTAGTTTCAAACTAACCTACATTATAAAAATTGAGAATTTTTCAACAATCTGCTTTTCAAAAATGTAAGATTCTCAATGTGTTTTCTCCCACTACTGTTATTTGACTTCTCCATTTTATTTGACTTCTCCATTTATACAATTTCTACCATTTAAACTTTAACACTTCTACATAGGGGCAGCACAAATCTGAATTTTTGAATCCAAATGGCAGAAAAAGACAGAAGGTAAGGATGTCATACTGAAAGCGGTATGCTAGCCTCTCAATCTGCTCTAGGCTCAATTTACAGCCTTTGTAAATAGCCACAATGGCTAACCGAGGAAAAGGTCCACAGCTTCTATGAATCACCTTTTTATTTTATACTTGTGAGGTTCCAGTTCTATATTCTTATTGGCAAGACATTTCCACTAGAGACAGTACTAGCTACCTGTAATCTGTCAAGTCTTCTGTCAGCAAAAAATAAAAATAAAGCTACATTTCATCACACCCTGTGTGATGATCAAAGTTTTTGGAATCTCACAGCACTTATGTCAAACATATCTGAATGATGAATACTGACAGAAATTCTTAACATAACTGTATCCATCAGCTATAGTTTCATGTCTTTATTGTCTAACCGCAGCAACCTCTCCCACACCACTTCCATCTTTCCATTCTTGAAAAGCCTGTTAAGTAACTTTGCTAGAAAGAATTAGAAAGCTTTATCTAAAAACATTTTTTTCTATACCTTGCTGTTTGTTGGCACTATTGTATCATCTGTTATTTTCAGCTAATCAATTTAGTTTTGCATAATATTGTTGCAAGTCACAACACATACTGGGGATGATTTTAAGCACATAATAACATGGATCAGTCAGTTAAGTGAACACATTACCAAGCTTATACATCTGCCATTCTTTCCACTGAAGCATTAACCTGAGTTTCCTCCTTCTGCCCATCACTCTTTTCATGAACTCATACAATTACCTTTAAGACATCCACTCTGCCATCAAATTTGGCTGAACTAATGAGTTCAAATAATTAATGAGTTCAAGAATTATCACGAGTGATGTCAAAAGACTGCGTACCAGGACAATGACACACCATAACAAAAATAAAAACCCAAACAAAGAAACAAAAAGATATTTAAGGTGGCATTTGGAGGTAGGATGATGCACAATCAAGAAGCACGGAACTGCAACACTGTAAAAAGCCAGACAGCTTGGATATGTACTCAACAACTTTAGATTAGGAATCACAAGTGCAAATTATTTAGCTGAAAATTTCAAAACAATTAATCAAAGGTAATATTAAATGGAAGAAAACTGAACAAATATCAAGCTCCCTTTTATGGGTTATCTCTCTTTGATTCACTCACCTGATTCATTTGACTTTAAAGCCTCTTTGATTTGCTGTTTAATTTTCATTGCTTCTTCGGCAGTCAAGTCCCCTTTTTTCAGTGTTACCACTTGAGGCTGCTCATCTTCGTTGTCACTGCCGTTCTCACTATCACCATCTGCAAGTGGAAGCTGCTCTCTCTAGACAGGAGAGAAATAAAAGCAGTTCTGATCACCACACCAAATCACAGCCGCTAAGCGTGGGCTAGCTCTCTTTGGTTTCACTTTTGCAGTAAGGTTAGTGACGAGACTTGGTACAGCTGTCAGTGCCAAGCCGCCGCAACACACATTGTCCAAATGACACTCCAATCCCACCACTGAGACATAGTATCCCCTAGAAAAAAAACCCTATGGGCTCTTTCAATTAGAGTCCAAACCAGCAGGAACTTGGAAGGTAAGAAATTCATTCCTTTGTTTGTTGTCTTTACCGTACAAGCGCTGTCTGCCATGCAACACTAAGAAAATCTTAAATGCGTGCGTTCAAATTTGAATCTTCTAAGCTGTACTCAAAACAGCGCAAAGGGAAAGGGAGTCCATGGTGGCTTTGTTATTAAAGCTGCCTAACCAAATCACTGTAAGCATTATTGACGCAAGGAAGACCGTGTCCCTGCTTCCACTCTCTCAAACTTATGCTCCGAGACAGAAGAATCATGTGGGTTAAAATTTCATAAAAATAAACTTTCTGGCATGGAAACCTCAGTGCAACAACACAAACTTTGGCAATATTAGAAAAACTTCATCTCATAGGGAAAAGTATAGATAATATTACCATAATCTACTGAATTTACCAAGAGATAGACAAAATGCAGTCTTCCTCCCAAAGTGAAACAGTTTGTACTAAATTTCCTAAAGGCATACTTTTACCTCAGATTCAGGCTCTGACAAATTTCTTTTTTTAACAAATCATTGTGACTATTACTTTACTGACCAGTCTGGAGAGGTTAGATGATAACGGCCTCTTTAGCTTAAGACCCACAACATACTAGAATTGAATCTTAAAAGGCAATATAGGCAAATGGAGCAAGTGCTGAAAGTCAATACATTGTCTGTAATAAAAGATACTTTCACAAGTAACTTGTACATCCACAGTGGCACAAGTATGATTCAAATCAAAGCCACAACAGTGAGCCACTGGTGGGGGGCTTTTTTTTTGCTAGGTTAGTTTTCAGCTGCATACAGGTCAGGGTGGGATCATCCAAACATTTGTGCAGGTACAACCAGGTAACAATGTAACTGCACAAACAGCACTACTAGCCAATGTTAAACCGTAACTTACATTTCCTTAGTCGTCAAAAAGAAAAAAGACAACTTTGCATCTGCTATATTACGGTAATGATGGACCTCTTTCTTAAGGCATCCTGTAAAACCTTAGTTAGCAGGAACCACAGGCAAAAGCACAATGGAAACAGAAAAAAAAGTGCCCTCAGAAAAGGCTGCCTTTTAACAAGCTGGCTCAAACCCTACTTCCCCCGCCCTGCTTTCCTGGCCATCACACCAGCATTGCGTCTGCTGACCTATGTTAAGATGACGTCAACTCTTTTCCAAAATTTTTTTTTTTACTATACTCTCAAAACACTTTTTTTCCCTTTGCCTGAGCTTTGTAAGGCCAGTTAGACTTGGGACATCGTGGCCGTTTCCCCCGCTGCCCCCACAGACCGCTTGGGCACTGACAGGTCAGCACTGGCTGCTCTGCAAAGGGCACCGTGATCACTACGGCTGCAATTATTAAAAACAGCGACAGGGAGGGGCACTGCAATCTGTTGTTGTTCTGAATCTCCAACACTGAAGCAAAAACAAGTTACAAAGACAGTTTCAGTTAATTTTAAGCGGGTAACTACTGTTCCCCCTCGGCCTACAGGGGCAAAGCCTTCAAGTGCTGCTCCCCCACCGCCTGCGACGGGGCCTCTCCCTCGCCTTCGTTTCAGGCCCAAGGGGGGGGGAACATCACGGCAAGGGAGACCCCAAGAAGCGGGGGCTGCCCCTTCCCACGCCCGGGGAGGGGCCGGCCGCGGCGACAGGAAAGAAAGCAGGGCCCCGACACAAGCCTACGGGCCGGGGAGGGCCGCGCTGCCCGAGCGCGAGGCCAGGCCGTTACCTTGGTTTCCACCGTGGGCCCCTCCCGATACCCGACCTGCCGCTTGAAGCGGCTGAGAAAAGCGGGCTCGGCCGGCCGCACGTAGGAGACCTGGTTCCTTTTGCTCATGGCCGCTGCCCGCCACCAAGCCGCGCCACCGCCTCCCCTCACGGCCGGCCCCCCCACTTCCGGGCCGAGCGGGCGCGAGAGGACGGCGGCCCTAGTGGGGCATAAATAACACGCCGCCTCCCTTCCGTAACTCTCTCCGTCACGTGAAGGGGGCGAAGGCCCGTCCAACCAGCGGCGGGAAGAGAGGCCGTGGACCGAAATGGCCGCGCCCGTGTTGGCTTCGACGAGGGGGCGGGGCTACGTTACGGCTCTTAGCGCCAAATTCAAACATTCCGCCATTTTGGAGAGGTGGTCGGTGGGTGGGTGGGTGGTTTGGCGGGTGGGGAGGCGCGGGGGTCGGCAGGGCCGGCGAGGATCATGGCTCCCGGCATGAGAGGTGAGGAGGGACGGGGGTGGCCGTGGGGCAGCGCGGCCGTGAAGGGGCCGAGGGATGTTTCCCCCAGCTGTGCGCGGAGCGGAGCGGGGCGGCTCGGTGAGGGAGGCCGGGCTGCAGGCAGCGCCCCTGGCCGGGCGAGGCGGGGGCCCTGCCCTGTGGGGCCGACCACCTCCGGTGGGGTGTCACCCGGGCGTAAGAACGAACAGGGTCAGGGAGAGCTATGGCCGCGCTGGCTGGGCTCGGTGCCTCACGGAGAGGCCGGTCGGTGTCCTGAGTGCCCGCAGGGCAGCCGCCCTGCCGCCGGTGGTGTGGGGGAAGGTTCGGTGGGATTGGGGCAGGAGCAGGAGCAGGGAGAGGCGGGGTGAACACCCCCCCGCGCCCCATCCCCCTGATTCCAGAAGCACTTTAGGGCACTGATATCCCCAAGGGCTTCTTGGGGTTGGTCCGTGTAAGCAGCCCTCCCGAGCGGGAAGGCTTTACAAACCCGGTGGCTGTCAGCTGTCCCGCGTTTATCAGTTCCTCTTCTTACCGAGTTTTAATTAGCTGTGATGTTTGTAGCTGTCGTCTCTTCCGAACGTTCAAGGGAAAGCAGCCCTGTAAAATGGGAGCTAAGAACGCTTAGCTGAGAGTCGGTCATGTCCCGCGGTACAGGTTGTGCAAGTACCTATCAGTCAGTCTGACGGCAGTTTTAAAATGCAATGCTTTTCTTGTCCCAGCTCGTTTTGATACCTTGTGCATTTGAAGAATAAATAACTGAATTAGAAGCTAGCACATTTCTCAAATGTTACCGTGTGAATCAAAGCAGGTAGGCTCGCCTAGCAGCAGCAGGATATTAATGTAGTATGCATGTTAATAAGAAGGTTAGTACCTTTGCACATCTTTATTAATTCTACTTTGGAAGGGATCCTCCTACAATAAAACCTGTGCGCTTTTAGAGACTTTATAAGGCCTTTATTATTGGAATATTTTGGTAAATCGTCTTTCACTGTCATTTTACTTATTTTTTAAATTTGATTATGTTAGTTAGTATTTTGCCTAACCTATGTGAAATGATTTGGTGTCAGATTCACCCTTAAGTAAATCTACCTATGGGGTGATATGTGCCATTTCCTTGAAATAGGAAGCTGTGCAAAATGATGCTCGTACATACAGGAGAGCTTTTATGCGTTACAGAGTGCTCAATGTTACTTCACAAAAGTGAAAGTAATATAGCTTCTCAGTTGTGCAGGTTTAGGAAATTGAGTTTTTGCAGTCACGTCAGTAAAACTATTTCATGCTGTATTGTTTTATCTGCAATAAGTTAGCAATTTTTAAAATATAATGGATATATATAATACTGTTAACACTTATGTTCCTAATTCTCCAAAACACTTGCAAAACCTCATATACGTTAAGAGACTACTCATTGCACATACATTCACAAGCGTGTGCATGCTCACATTGCAGGACAGGAGCTTTCTCTACCTCTGCAAGAAACTGCAGACTTACTGCTAAAGGAATATAGTTATTAAATATTTTTGTGCTGTTTTGATTCATGCATGAAACAGATATTTATAAGGCTCTCCACTTACCTCCCTCATTACTGCTTACAGCATTTTCTATTTAAATGGGGTTTTTTTAGCAATAATTTTATCTTGTTTAATTTGTGTGTGTGTGTGTTTCACTTTTATTTTATAGGAGACTTACGTGACTCTGCATTACCTTTGTTGAACTCACCTAGGTAAAGTAGTATTGGCCAGTTCCCATATATGAATAATCACATTGCACAAAAAGTGCAAGCAAAACTTAGTATAACTCTGTGAAATAAAGTTTTTTCTTTCAACATTTTCCTGCACAAGATTGTTGCCTTTCTCTTTTAACTTCCTTAGAGGTATTAAAAAAAAAAGTTCTCTTAATAAAAGTGTTGTTCTGAGGTGTCTGATTCCTCTTGGAATGCTGCCATGCAGTAAATTCTCATTTGTCCTCTAACTCTGCAGCTGAAGTCTAGAATTTCTCTGGAGAGATATTCCATGAAGAACTCAAATGCTGTGAGGAAGTCCTAAGCTAAAACAAAAACCAAAAAGCCCTCCAAATATAAACACTTTCTGCCACAACTCAGAATAATATTATGTAATGAAAACATATTTGGCAAGTTAGTGTGGTGTGTCTTAATTCCATTATAACATCTTCCCTTTCTCAGCTGCTTCCTGTTGTTTTTTAGCCCTTTTCGCTGCCACTCCCCAACCCCACATTTCAGTCATGAAGTCCTCCCCCCACTCTTAAAATTATTTTGCTTCTTCCTCTTGTTCACTGAAAGTAAAAATCAATAATGGTTATAACACCTTTGTGCTATAACTGCCTTTTGGGAAAGAATGAAGTAAATTAAATCCAAGTTTGCTACCTCTTCATGTAAGAATTTAATTCTTTAATATTATATCGGTATATTGGTATTTATGCCAGAACTCCTCAAAGCTTTAATATAATAGTCATGCACAGTTACTCATTCAAGCTAAATTTACTGGTGCATCCACTGATAAATGTGATGAAATAGGTTAGGGAGCTTTGAGATGTCAGTGCTGCTATACGTTATTGGACTCATGGATCAAGAATTGATTGTTCTTTCCCCTCTTGTAAGCAGCAAAGAAAAATGCTAGTAAACTTCTTGCTGGAATGCAGCATCATCCTCTCCATTTATAAAGTCTTTTATAACTTCCAGTAGTAAGAAGGATGCTTGAAGCCCGTAGTCTTAGAAACTACTGAAACCTTTGTTACAACACTGGTTTTATCTATCTCAAGTTCACTGTGAAATGTGTTCTTTTAGAGCTAGTTACATGCAACAGCAATAAATTCCAGTAACTTCATGTTCTTTGTTTTTAAATCTGCCACATTGTTACCTGTAATAAACCTGTGGCTTGTACTGAATTGATGTGTACAGCTACAAGTAGTATATTTGCAGGAGAGACCTTTGTATGACTTCACTTACTTAATCTGATTTTTGTGATTTAATTTTATCAAACAGCTGATAGATCTGTTTTGAAGTAATCTAATGCATAAATATTCATTTAGTGTTGAAGGTGATGCTATCAAAGTTTATGTAAGGGTACGTCCCCCTTCGGAGGGAACTGCATTAACTGATGGAGATCAAGGCTTGTGTTTATCTGTTCTTTCATCAAATACCATCCGTCTGCATTCGAAGCCTGAGCCAAAGATCTTCACTTTTGATTATGTTGCAAATATGGAAACAACGCAGGTAATATCTTCCAGAATCTTGTAATAGTATTGCAGTTTTTCCCCAAATTTTGGCAACTGCTACGCTAAATCTTTCTAAAGACATAGTACCTTAGGTCTTATTTTTTGCAGTGGTCAGATTGGTATTATGTAGTTATAGTACAGAAATGTTGCACTGAACTCTGCTCTCTGATAGTTTTAATATATTTTTTTAACTGTTAAGTTTGCATTAAAAATGAAGTTTCTATTTGTAAATTTTACAGTAACACCATAGACAGAAAGTAAACCTGCCTGTTGAGACAAACATATAAAAATAGCTGGTGCTCAGTAGCTGATATTAAAGATGTGATTTGTACATTAGGAACTTAAGAGTTTATATACTATTTGTTATATTTCCTTCTTATACATTTGCCTTTTAAACAGGTGCATTGTTCATCTGGGACAGGTAATACTGGAAGGAAAATACTTCAATTTAATTTTTATAATACCATGTTTGAAATTCTGAACATAACTTTAATTCATCTAAGACTTCAATTCCCTTTAACTCCTGTTTAAAAAACCAAAACCCCCCCAAAATCCCACCCACTGTAGACTGTTATTTGTAGCTAGGCTCTTCTTGCAGGTCTGAGAAATACATTAAAATAGATGAGGCTAACAGTTGTGCAGATTTGTTGTATATGCCGTTGTGCAGCGGCAAATGTTTAAATTTAACTAGATTTGATAAGTGTCATCAGCTTAATTTTGACCTACGGATGGTATAAACCACATAACGTAATCAAAAACACTGGACCAAAATTAATATATATTTGAAAGCTGTCACTATGATGCTGAGTTTTATTTTTCTTTCAGTTTATCAAGAAATAAAATTTTTTCAGAGGGAGTGATTTATGTCACAAAGACTTAGGATGTATTGTTTGCTGTGAGAACTCCAGGGGTCATGATACATGTCTAACTTTAAGGAATGCATCTATTTTATACATTATAAAGTTATGCCATAGAAAACACTGATAGAAGAGATACTTAAACGAGTGGTGCCAAGTGTCGTCTTTTTCCCATGTCCCCAGGAGTCAGTGTTCTCAAGTGTGGCCAAAAGTATTGTTGAATCTTGTATGAATGGCTACAATGGAACCATCTTTGCATAGTAAGTCCTTTAATGGTATTTTGTAGCAATTGCAACATTTAAGGAGACTGTGTTAATGAGTAGTTGTGGTTTTAAGTGCCAGAGCCTGCTTAAAGTTACAGCAAACTTTGAAAGTACTTCCTTAGTGCAGCGCAACATAGGAAATGTTCTTTCAATATTGAAGAGTACTTCTTATTCCTCCTTCAGGGAATCTATTTGTAGGTGTTATGCTTCTAATGCTTAAGGCCAAAAATGTGGATTGTAAACTCATTTCAGTTTTCCTATTGTTTGTCAAATACTAGAAGTTTTATTGTACTGTTAAAGAGAAAGCTGATTGTTCTCAGTATGTCCATAGTAAAATTGAATGAAAATCGCTTTAACTTGATATTTGGCCAGCTCAACTCTTTAGTGAGTCTTAGCTGCCTGTGGGAAAACTCATGAATGATTATTTTAACTTTCAGAATGTTCTCAAGGTAGAAATATATCCATGACTAGTAGTGTGAATATCATTAACTCTCAATATTTTTTCATTTTGAAAACTGAGTAAGCACTTTGGTCAAAAATGCTAACTTGAAGGACTGATCTAATCAAAACCTGACTGGGTTTTTTTAGCCTAGCACAGCATTTGCAAAACTGTGAAGTCTACTTTGTTACAATATACAAATGTGGAAAAATATGGAAAAATGAAGTGAAATTGCCCTGAAGTTTCTCTAGTATGATTAATAAATGTGGTTTAAAAAAGGGGGGATATATTCAACTTAAAATTATTATTCCCGTTTTGGGTTTACATGCACTACTGAGTGGCACAAAATCCAGAAGACTGACCCAAAAATTACTTCGATGTGTATATTTGAAAGCTAAGTTAATGCTAAGTTCCACTATTTCGCTTTCCAACAGAAATAAGGAAGAAAATGGTGGGTGGCGGGGGAGAGAAAAGATGATTTATCTAACAGAATTTCATGGTTAAATTTGTTCTATTTTTATACCTTTTTAGCTGACTGATTTCTCAGCTTGCCTCTGTCTCTTTTTATCTTCAGTTTAGAAGATTTTTTTTGTTTTTTTCATTTTAAGCTGTGAGTTCTCCTTAAAAGATGCAGATTAATGAAAAATTCAGAGCCAGAACAAAGCTTTATATGACTCTTTTTTTTTTTTTTTTTTTTTTTGTTAGTGGCCAGACTGGGTCAGGAAAAACCTTTACTATGATGGGTAAGTGCATGAAAGCACTTCATCTTTCAGTGGTTTCTTAATGTTTTTTTGTCTTGAGTTGAAATGTTGTCTTGCTCAAACACCAGGGATGATTTAGATTTTTATCTTCCTGCAGATAACTTTAAGGTTTAAGAAATGGTGTAGTGCTTAGTGCAGTTGGTTTTGCTTTATATCAGAAAAGTGAAGTATAGGTACTCTCCTCTATCTTTTTGAAGATGTAGGTATTTTCCTGTTTTTAACAGGAGAGAAGCTTTTCGTTTAAATCAGACGCTTTTAGTAAATTTTCTCAAAAATGAGTATTCTACTGGTTTCTCTTTTTGGCTGATATCCCTTGCACGTGTAGAAAAATATTCCAATATGCAAGGGTCTTCCAAATAACTGCTTCCTACCCAACTAGGAGTTTAGGACCTCACTGTATATGAAGGGATCCCCTTGTAATCTTGTTCTTCATACAGTGGTGATTGTAAATGCATTAATATTGTGCTTGACGTTAGAAAGTTACCGAAATAACCAAAACCAGTTTGGCTGACATGTTTTTGAGAAATTAACTAAGCGTGGGGACAAACCCTCCCCATCTTTCTGGTTCTTCAGATCAGGATTAAAGTAGCTGTACTGGCATACGTCCACATCTGTGCATGTTTTCTATAGGGGTCTGAGTAGTTTATACTATTTTAGACTTAGGTTACCTATGGACAGGTAACATAAGCTTTCACAAGCTTCATTTAGGCTACTTATAAATCTGATTATGGAATATTATCTTAGATCTTGAAAGTTTATTTTATTGCATTTCTTCTGTGGTTTTGCCATAAACTCACTAAAGCCTGGTTGCTGAAGTCTTTCTGTAATGAGATCTTGAAAAGGTGAACCATTACTCTTGAGTAGTACTAATTAATTATTTTTTTAATGAAAAATCTCTTTAGGACCTTCTGATTCTGATAATTTCACTCACAGTCTGAGAGGTGTAATTCCACGGAGCTTTGAATACTTATTTTTTCTGATTGAACGTGAAAAAGAAAAGGTACATTTATTTTATGCTTATTATTGCAGTGAAAATAATGTCTTGCATTAAAGATTAGCTAAGGCTGTTTGGTAAGCAGTTAAGTTTCCAGGATTGTTGCCATCTTGCATCACATTTATTAATGAGAAGTGCTTGCATCTAATACTCTACCAAATTATAGTACGCTTTCTTCAGACACAGGTGTGCTTATATTTTCAGTCTAAAAATGCATCTAGGTTTCTGGATGTTGGTTGTTAGCTGGGCATCAGAAATGTATTGTATGCAGAACATATATGCAAACTAGTAGCTTTAGATATGTGTAAAAAGATACTCACTGCCATATAATGCCGGGCTTAATAAAACCAATCTGTTTATAGTGTAAATTACTGTGTTTTTCAGGCTGGCAGTGGAAAGAGTTTTCTCTGCAAATGCTCATTTATTGAAATCTACAATGAACAGATATTTGACTTGCTAGATTCTGCTTCAGCTGGACTCTTTCTCAGAGAACACATCAAGAAGGGGGTCTTTGTTGATGGTGCTGTTGAACAGGTGTTGTCATCTGCTGCTGAAGCATACCAGGTATTTCTTGTCACTTTTTAATGTTTGGACTATTTATCTTGATGCTTAGTTGGTAAATATTCCTCTTTGATTAAAGCATGTATTTTTTGCGCGGTGTCTGTGATACCTTCTTCCCCTATCTCCATCCTCCAAAGAACGGTGTAAAAAGCTGTTTCTAGGCAATGCTTCCTGACTATCCCACACATGTAAGAAATCATGTAGTTCTGGGGTTTAGAATATATGAATTGCAATTACAGTAATCTTTCCCTAATGCTTGCCCTGCACATCTCTGAAATAGCAACAGAAAACTGTATCTCCTGCTAATTAGGCAGCATGCGTGTTCCAGAAATTGTCAGATTTATTCCTCCATGAATGAGACATATACACATAGTACTTCTGTGACTTTAAATTTTTTTTTTCCTTGTGTACTGCTAACATACACCAGTATTGGATATGTTATGCTTTCAAACAGCAACAGCACTCCTGGAGGAAAGAAGTGAATATTATAATCAGTGTTTTTATTAAGGTTGACTGTAGCTATATTTTTTTCACTTTTAAAATACTTCTATTGGAAAAAAAGTAAAAAAAGTCCTTGTCCTTGAGATTTTTGAAAGCTGTTGCACTGAAATATGCTTTCTACTGTTTGTCGCCTGTATGTAAATACTGGCTACAGTCTGAGATACTTGATATTATTTGATGTCTTTTTCATCCTTAGGTATTAACTATGGGCTGGAGAAACCGTCGTGTAGCATCGACCTCCATGAACAGAGAATCCTCAAGATCACATGCAGTTTTCACTATCACAGTGGAATCCATGGAGAAAAACAATGAGATTGTTAACATTCGGTCTTCCCTGCTCAACCTGGTAGACTTGGCAGGATCTGAGAGACAGAAAGACACCCATACAGAAGGACTGAGGTTAAAGGTTAGTTCTGTAATATCTGTGGCATCTTTCTCCTTTCAAGTGTACTGCTCTGCTCCATCCACTAAATCTGTTCACTTTTGTTCTCTTCTCTCCTTTTTTTGGTTTTTTAGGAAGCAGGTAACATAAATCGATCACTAAGTTGCCTGGGCCAAGTGATCACAGCACTTGTTGATGTGGGTAATGGAAAACAGAGACACATTTGTTACCGGGATTCCAAGCTCACTTTTCTGTTACGGGTAATATATAACCTCTGGATTTTATATGCTATGTGGGATGTAGAAAAAAATATTTTTGGGTTGGTTTTTTTTAACTCTAAAAAGCTGAACTCAGGTACATTAAAAATTTCTTTCAATATTGGGCAGGTGGAAGAAAGCTTGAAAAATACCTTTTTACCTAAACAGACTTCCATCTGATTTATTGCTGTTAACCTAAGACAAATTTATTTATGCTCCTAATCTCCTATTATGTATTTGCAAGTTTTAAAGAAAAAGCATATGTTTTCATCCCTATAATTTGGGAAATACTGTGTATCACTATGTAGTATTTAGGCATGTGTTGAAACGTTTGACAGGATTTCCAGAATTAGCCTGTGTGTCCTAGGTGTTGGTATGATGTTAAGAATTAGATAAATTTACAGTTTCCTACCTGAGAGCTTATGGGCTTTTCTCAAGATGAACAGAAAATAAAGGTGGAAGCAGTCAAAGATTTGTTGGATGCCAGCACTCACCAAAATTCTGTGAACAGTAATGAATAATATCTGCAGTATATTTTTGTATTATAATATAGTACTTGTACATAATAGAGTATGTGTTACAACACAGTATTGTGATCACAGCAAAATTTCCCCAGTCATTCCATCCCTCTTCTATGTATATCTTAAAATCATGAACCTCTGAAGAATTACGTTCTTCCAGTACAACCCAAAATACATAGAAATTGGAAGAGAATTGCAACTGTATGAGCTGTTACTTTAAATGGTTATTTTTTTAGGTGACTGTACTACAAAGAAGTCCGCAAACATGACCACCTCTACTAGAGACAGAGAATGCCACTGAGGCTTGTGGGCTATTTTGTAGTACTAGACTTTTTAGTCTTAGACCTAACTGCTGTTGTTTAACAGGTACTGTTTAATAGCACAGAAATATCTAAAGACTGTGCATGTAAAAGGGAGAGGTTCCTTTTATATCTTTGGTCAAGTGTCTGTTGTTTTGTGATTTTGTTTGGCAACTGCCACTAGAAGATAGGTTGGAACAATCGATAGGCTAGATGGTGTTCAAAATAGTGTGAATACCAATCTGCTAATTACCAAGATTAAAGTGAAATATCTACTTTATTCCCTGAATTTTTTCTGATTTTTTTTTTTCCTCCCTTCCTCCTCAGGTGTAAAAAAAAAAAAAAAATATCAAATTGTTGATAAGTAATAAAGAGTCAGAGTTTTGGAAACCCAAATAAAGTCTTTATTTACAGTCACATCCTTTATACCCACAGTTGAAATAAAATTTCAGAAACTTACCTAGCATGGAGATTTGTTAAATAAAATCCCTTCTGTGATTTGTTCAAAATGATACACAGTAGCTCTTGGGTGATGGCTTCCTGCTGTCACCAAAAACATGTAAATAAGGCTAACTTCCATGTTTTTAAATAGGATTCCCTTGGTGGTAATGCAAAAACATGTATTATTGCAAATGTTCACCCGGGATCCAGGTGTTTTGGTGAAACGCTCTCCACTCTTAATTTTGCTCAGCGAGCAAAGTTGATTAAAAACAAGGTAAGGGAGTTACTCAATGTCTTTATTGTTGCAACAAACAATTTCTTGTCCTGTAAACTACACATCTGCAAACAGGGTAGCTTTATTGAAATACTCTTGTGCTTTCGCTAATTTAAATGAATATAACTTATTTTAAAATCCTAAATTTGCTTTCCTAAATGTTTTTTATGACAAATGATTTTTGAAAAGGACTGGTTTGCTTTTGGTTATGAATAGAGTACAGCAGCTGGGGACTAGGTAATGGCTGATAAAAGTTTGTATTCATTGCTTGTTCTCAGAGCACTTAATTGGAAAAAGTAAAAAGTAAGTAAATCCGTACTAAAAATTAAAATTGTCATAAAAAATTAAGATCCAAGGGTATTTCAGTGCATCTAGTTTTTTATATATGCTAATACCCAAAATGTAATTTCTCATGAGTGGGTTTTGAAAGTATGTTGGTATCTGGTTGGAAACTACTGTATTCAATGTATACTGCTGTCATGGTTTAACCCCAGCCGGCAACTCAGCCCCACGCAGCCGCTCACTCACTCCCCCCCACCCAGTGGGATGGGGGAGAGAATCGGAAAATAAAGTAAAGCTCGTGGG